>CM031237.1:950256094-951456094 GCA_018340775.1 Taxus wallichiana var. yunnanensis | reverse complement strand
CATTTATCTATGGTATTTACTAGATCCTTGATGTCTAGTTCTTTCTTAAATCTATGGTCTTGACTAGTTCTTTGATGACTAGACTTTCTTTCCTTGATTTATCCAGCTTGATCTATGACCTTGCTCGGTTCTTAGATTGTTATTTCTTGCCTATATAAGCAAGGGTCATTTTCATTTTATTTCATTGAGCTCCATGATAATATATGATATTTTTTCTCATTTGTTTGGAAAGGTTTTATGTAAAGTTATTCTAGCGAATTGCTTTCATCTTAGTGATCATGGTGTTTGATTAGCTAGCCCTGTTCATATGGTATGGTCATATGAGGGATTAAGTTTTTTATTCCTACTAGTAGGTGCTTAACTTCATCCCCCTTTCATTTTATTTGTGTGGTGAAGGAAAGATCATTTTATTTTGTTTTAGTGGCAGCTAAAATGAATAGCATAGCATAAAATTGAAAAGCTTGTATCTTTTGATCGATAACTCGGTTTTGAGTGTCGTTTTTTTGCAAAAGTGCTTGTTTTTCATGCTCTTTCCATGGAAATATTTATTTTGAGAATCACGCCAATAAATCAAGAAGAAAGGATTATGGGATTTAACTTCTTTAGAACAACCAAAGTGTTCACTAGAGAATATGAGAAATTTTAGTACCAAAGGCAAATTTGATAAGTGTATGGGTTTGATAGGAACTTATGTAAATAAAGATTTTGTTTCATTTGGAAAATGTGAATCTCCTTTAAAAATATGGGAGAAATTGGAAGATTTATTTGGTAAGGTGGGTCATATGAGAGCCATGAAATTTGAAATTAAGATCACCTCTCTTAAACTTGAAGATTTTCTGAAAATTATAGACTATTTTACCAAGTTCAAGCATTTGTTGACACAATTGAAGGGGAGTGGAAGAGATAAGAAAGATGAAGAATGTGTTTACTTTATTCTATCTAAGTTGAGAGGACCATTCAAAAATATTTATTCTACCTTTTTATCTAGCATGGATGCCTTAGGTGACACATTCAAAATGTCTGACTTAGAAACATTTTGTGAAAGACTTACTAGGGAAGAATCCAAATTGTCTAACCTTGAGTCTTCCACCTCTCAAAAGGAATTAGTTGCATCTAATCCTAATGACAAGGGAAAATCAAATCCACCCTTTATCCATCTCAAAATGCTCCTAAACCCAAAGAAAACAACTCAAAACCCAAGGAGTCTTCTAAATCCAAGAATAAGTCTAGCCTTTCATGCTCTTTTTGTGGGGGTATTGGTCATGAAGAACATAAGTGTTATAAGAGAATGCAAGCCTTAGAGGATGCAGTCAAGAAACACAAAATTTCTATCTCCACTCCACCTCCTTCTAATCAGCATGGAAAATCACTTAATGTTGTTGGGAGATCTCAATCACCACTTACAGATAGTTGGGTTATAGATTTTGGTGCTTCTCATCACATGACTTCTTCCAAGGAGTATTTTGTTTCTCTAGGTTTGAGTTCTACTTCCAAAATTGAGGTTGGAGATTCTTCCTTTCTTTCTATTGAGGGAAAAGGTTATATACACCTTGATGGTGGCAATATCCAAGATGCACTGTATGTTCCTAACCTCACCACAGCCTTTACTTTTTCAGATATCAAATTTGTCATTCTAATCAAGGAAAAATAATGACTTTTACACCACATGGGGCAGAAGTACAAAATTTTTGGAGCCTCATTCACTTGTTGCTCAAGGTATTATTGATCATAGTTCTAGACTATATCACTTTGAGGGTTTTGATGACACTTCCTCTATAGGGACAGGATTGGTTTCTCATGCAGATTCAGAGAGTAAGCTTTGGCATGAGATATTTGGACATCTCAATTACAGATATTTGAAGGAGTTGAGAACTCATGGTATGGTAGATGGTCTTCCTAGAGTTTCTTTTCTTGAGGGAGTTTGCCATGGTTGTGCATTAGGGAAACAACACCAAGATCCTTTTTCTTAATAATTTGTCTAAGAGATATTCTTCACCACTTGAGCTTATGTATAATGACTTGATGGTTTTTCCTACCCCTCCTTCAATAGAGATAAGTATGCACTTTCGTTTATTGATAGTTTCTCGAGGCGTATTTTGGTTTATTTTCTCAAGTAAAAATTGATGTTTTTTCACACTTCAAAGTATTCAAGGCTTTGGTAGAGAAACAACCTTCTAGTTGCATAATGGGGGAGTACTTCAACAATGATTTTTCTCGACTTTTTGGAAACTTAAGGCATTATTCACCTAAAGCATTATGTTCCTCATACTCCACAAAAGAATGGATTAGCAGAACGGAAAAATAGAACTTTGAAGAAAATGGCTAACTCGTATGATGAATTCTAGATATTTATCTCCTATCTACTAGGAAGAAGCAGTTAATTGTGCTAACTACATTCAAAATCACACACCACATAGAGCACTTGAACATTTGACTCCAAAGGAAGCTTGTTCCAAAGAAGCGAGATGTCTCATTTTTTTGAGTATTTGGGAGCCGTGCTTGAGCCTTTGTGTCAAAGAAGAAAAGGAAATCCTTGGATAAGAAGAGAAACCCCTTGATATTTATAGGGTATTATGAGGACATGAGAGCTTATCGACTTATAGATCCTGATACTCATGACATTATTTTTCAAACACATGTTCAGTTTGATGAGTGCTTCACTCCTCATGATTCTTCATATTCTTCCATGCCTCCTTCTTCTTCATCTCATCTTGAGGATCCTTTATTTGAAGAGGTTATAGATTTTGTTGAGGATCCTATTCCCATTAATGTTGTCACTATGCCTAAGTGGGATCGTACATTACGTTTCGAGGCGCGCCTTTCATACAGGATCTTCCACCCACTAGGCATCATCATGAACATTTTATAGGTTTTGGACTTTTGTATTAGGTAGTTTCTAAGGATCCACAGTCTTTTTCAAAGGCTCATGGGATACAGGAGTGGGATGATGCGATGGCAACTAAGTATTCTTCTTTGATGAAGAATCATACTAGGGATTTTTTATCTCTTCCTAAAGGAAGAAAGATGGTTAGGTGTAAGTGGGTATACCGAACCAAATATGTAGTTGATGGGTCCATTGAAAATTATAAGGCTCATCTTATTGCCAAGGGTTTTTCACAAGTTGAAGGTATTGATTACTCTAAAACTTTTTCACTCGTTGCCAAGATGGATTCGTTACACCTTGTATTTCTTATTGCTACATCACAGGGGTGGCCCGTATACTAGATGGACATGAAGAGTGCCTTCTTACATGGAGATTTACAAGAGGAAATATACATGGAGCAACCGGCTGGATTTGTTCAAGATTCTTCTCTTGTTTGTAGGCTTCGAAGGTCTCTCTACGGTCTCAAACAAGCCCCTCGGGCTTGGTATTAGAATAAAGATTCTTTTCTTCTATTTACTAGTTTTGTTCATTGCCACTCCAATTATACATTGTATCTCTAGCATGTTGGTGAGGATATTGTGATAATTTTCTTGTATGTTGATGATCTATTACTTACTGGCAGCTCTTCTTCCCACATTCAGACTATTCGAAGGGATCTTTCTACATAGTTTGACATGACAAATCTTGGGTTATTGCATTATTTCCTTGGATTACATATTTCTTAGACAGATTCAAGGATTCATTTGAGTCTGAAAATTTACACCCATGATCTTCTTCAACACTTTGATATGGATGATTGCAAGCCAAGTCCATCTCCATTTCAGTCTGGGGTTACACTTACTTCCACGTGTACCACTCCACTTTGTGATCCTACATTACATAGGCAATTAGTTGGAAGTCTCATGTACTTGACCCATACTCACCTTGATATTTCATTTATAGTAGGGATTGTATCTCGGTTTACACATTCTCCTCATAGTAGTCACTAGCAGGCTGCTAAAAGGATTTTACGCTATTTGTAGGGAACTTCCCACTTTGGCCTACACTACATTGGGGTTCTACTCATTTTGTTGGATATACAGATTTAGATTGTGAAGGTTCTATTGATGACAGACGTTCCACTTCTGGCTATCTTTTTGTCTTGGTTCTTCTCCAATTGCTTGGGCGTGCAAAAAGTAATAAGTTATTGCACTTTCATCTTTAGAGGCAGAGTACAGAGTAGCAGTTGCAACGAGTCATAAAATTCTTTACCTTCGACAGTTATTGACTGAGTTTGGATTACCCCAAGATTCAACAACTATATTTTGGTGTGACAACCAAAGTGTAATTTACATTTCTCGCAACCCAGTTGAGCACTAGTAGACCAAGAATATTGAGATACACATCCACTTCATTTGTCAGCATATTCAGGATGGATTTCTTTGCTTGGAGTACATTTTGACTCAACAACAAGTTGTGGACATCTTTACGAAGCCTTTTGCATTACCTCGCTACCTTGAGTTACGTGGCATGTTTGGGGTTTCGGAAGTTGTTCTTGGGGGTGTTCATGAGAACATCTTCCTTCTTCTTCTTCTTCTTCTTTCTCTTTCTCTTTCCTTCTAGTAGGATTCTTTCCTTCTTTTGGTTTGATATTTCTTCATGGATATATTGTACATGAGTACCTGATCATGCCTAGTTTCCGAGACTCATACTGTGGATATGCCACTTTTATTTTGGGCCCCTAGCTTTACTTGAGGGGGTGTTAGAGTAGATATTTACCTTAGCTCATGTTCACCTAGGTACTTTATTTACCTTTATTATATTTATCCTCACCCACTTATGTGTGTGGATATTTCTTTTATTTTATTTAGATATTAGGGGGATATTATCTAGTTGTTAGGTATAGTTCTTTCCTTGATCTATGGTATTGACTAGTTCTTTCCTTGATCTATGGTATTGACTAGATCCTTGATGTCTAGTTCTTTCCTAAATCTATGGTCTTGACTAGTTCTTTCCTTGATTTATGGTTTGATCTACGACCTTGATTGGTTCTTAGATTGTTATTCCTTGCCTATATAAGTAAGGATCATTCTCATTGTATTTCATTGAGTTCCATAATAATATATGATATTGTTGCTCATTTGTTTGCAAAGGTTTTAGGTAAAGTTATTCTAGTGAATTACTTTCATCTTATTGATCATGGTGTTTGATTAGCATCTGAGTTCTTGGCTTGGTATGATCTGGTTATCGTTCCTTTTAGAACCCAGATGCAAAAGTCAAGTTCAAGAAAGTAAAAAAATATTAGAAGAAAGAGGAAAAATTGGACTATAGGAAGGACTTTCAAGTTTGACTTGGCTGCAAAATATCCTTTTATTGAACTAGTAGAGCTGAAAAATAGTAATGATGTTCCAACTCAATGTTGATGCAAAATATGTAGTTGGAAACAAGGGAAAGATCACACAACGTAGCTCAAACTAGACACCATGAATGAGATTTTTGTATTGGAATTTGGGTGTAGGAGCAATTGTGGTGATATCCATTGTTAAAATTTATAGGAGAGGGAGGAAAGAAAGGTACATGTAAGTTTGGCGTAAGATTGGAGAGCTCGAACGATGGAAAATTTCGTAGAAAATTGAATAAATAAGCCTTGCATGGGTATATATAGGAATCAACAATTTAAGGGCACGTGGCAAAAATAATTAGTTGAAAAGATCAAGGAATGCTCATGGAGACTCGTACGAAGATCGGAAAGCTATCTTCTCACGGGTATATAGCTCATGTGATCCATCTAACAAGTTGAATGGCTAGGGGTCTCATCTTAATAAAATTCATCCACCCCACATGGGCGGGCATCCATTAAAGTTGGATGACTTAGCACTTGGTCATCCATCCATCTCGATGGACGGGCGGTCAAGCATCAAAGTTGTCCAACTTTAATGGACGCCTATTCAATACAAGTATCCAACTAGAACAATCATCTGCCCTTGCCCGAGGTTGGATGAAAAACACTAGAATAGATGGTCATCCAACAAAAATAATCAGTTTTCCAACTAAACTAAATGGTTTTCCAAAGCATGTATGTCATCTAAGACCTATCCACCATGTGAAACCTGTCAGAAAATGCCCTGCGAATTCTCCTTTACCACAAATCACTTTTTTCAAGATTCACCATCATTTCGAAAGTCCATTTCAAATATTCGCCACCCATTCTATAATAATTTTTGGAGGGGGTCTTAAAATGAACCCTAATTTCACCATGGCATGCCTTATACTACTCTCTAGGCCTCACAAACAAGCACCTAAAACATGCTTGCATCACTAAATCTAACCTCAACACCTTGGCCAACCTTGAACACCTACTAGAAGCTTCAACGCACTCCATGACACCTAAGAAACATCCTCCATGCCTTTGCAAGCCACCATCACACTCCAACAAGTCATTATACTACTCAAAAGCCCATGCAACACCATGCAATCTCAACAAGACAAGCAACCTCCATGCTCCATACACCTTTTGACATCAATGCAACAATGGACAAAACCTACAACATCGCTCTATGACATCAATGACAACACAATGTCAACATCCTCAATCAATCATAACTTCCACTTGGGAACACCAAATAAGGAAAAACCGGTCTCATTGAACACCTTTTGAAAATTATTATCTCGTTGGGAGTATTTTTAGGTCTCTTTCATACACCTTATGTGATCAAATTACAAACATAAGTACCGCTATTGTCTTCTCCATAACACTTGAAACCATGGTAGTTGGTGGTTTTTTCAACTAAGCATGTTTGTTTTGAACTATGTAACCTCTTGGAATGCTCCTTGAGGTGGTTTGATCATTATGTTGCATTGTGCATTTTTTTAGAGCTTGTGAAGAGATAAATTGTTTGTTAGACAGGCAATGAACAAATTTCAGCGGTCGTAAGGTTGAAATTTGTTTTTAGGCAAATGCCATATTGATCTCTCTTCTTCCTCCCGATCTCATTGGATCCAACTAGGATATTTTCTTTGATGCATCTTGTTTAACCAAAGGAGAAGATATCTTCTCATTTCTTCCAAACCAAGGCATCTTTGAAAGCATAAACCAAATCAGTTGTAACCATGTCATGAGATATTTTGCAAAAATTGTTTGAGAGAAACTTCCAAACTATGATCCATGGGTATGACAACTTGCATATACCTTGAGAATATGCTTGGAGTTTGTTATAACCAGATTACTCTAGCTGCACATCTTGACAAGCCTATAAAAGCTATAATGGAAATGATAAACTTGAAATGACATATTCTAAAATATCTTTTGATCAGCTCTTCCTTCCCACACCACCTATAAATCTAATAATTTCCATCTGTGAAGAGATCCTTCCCTGTTCATGTAAAACTAATTTACCCTTTTTGAGATTTGGAGCATTCGTGAGTGTGCAAACATCTGATTTTTGCCATGTGGATGTTCAAGCACCCTAAATTTGTTGTGACAAATTATGCATATATCATCTCTCTTAATATACTTGCGATTTTGCTCATATTTAACGGCCACATGCCTCTTTGTCATTCTCTTGTTTTATGTGGTTTAACCTATTGTGTCCTCTATGTACGGAATGAATAGTTAGATGAAACTGTAAGGTTGATTGTGATTGTTTTGTCCCTTTTTTCCTTTCATTGTTGTCTCAAGGGGGAGTGATTGTTTTTGTCCCTTTGTTCCTTTCATTGTTTTTGTCCCTTTTTTCCTTTCATTGTGATTGTGATTGTTTCTGTTTTTGTTTTGTTTTCCTTCATTTACCTCAACAAATTACAGTAGGAGCAAATAAGTGAAGACACTTGAGTTATTCAGGCAGGAAACGGCCTTCCTTTGGAGGTTTATATTTCAAGGAATATGGGTCTCAAGTCTTGGGAACGATCCAATGTTGTGGCTAGTGTCTCGGTTTGTTATAGACCAGGTGGATCTTACACGGGTGCATACTCTGAGTGACAACAACTCATAAGCTGTACATCCTACCACTAAACTGTGACGATTTGTTTTTTTAAATGTTAAAATTTTGTCTTTATAGTTAAAAATTACTCATGGAAACTTCTGCTGGAACAACACAAATACATACCGGTGGATGCCGATCATCGCTCTCGGATTCTCGTAACTCAAAATTTCTCGACCAGAAGAATTGGATGTTGAACCAGGTATATCACTCCCTATCCTGCACGTGACCACACATATATTCACATTTAACATACCACATCAATAAATCCCATGAAATATAATAGACGTAAATTTCAAACTTAGTGTTAATTTGTGTCATGAAAATGGAGAACCGAGCAGTGTACCAGTGGAGATACTCCCGCCCAGTAGGTTCGCTAGGGTTAGGGAAATCTGGATCCGTCATTACCTGGACACAAAACACAATTAAATCTATTCCACATTCTTGCTATTTATTGATATAGAGATAAGAGTGATCATATTTAGAAATAGAAATAGTTATTACAATGCAATTTTTAGGTGTATATATAACCTTGTAAACATATGTGATGTTTAAGTTGAATGACGAAATAATACCAGAGTGAAAAATGTGTACATATCACCCCCTATAAATTAGTGCTGCGGCGGGGCTGTGACTAGGGAAGGCAGAAACTCAAGACATTCTTAACCTGCAAATCTCAGTTGTACACCACATCCATTTTTATGGTTGGTGTAAACACATCTATCACATCGTCAATCACTCCTGCAATTTTTAGCGACTCTATCCATCTTGACATCATTCTTCCAAACTCAAAGTGAAACTAAATTTGTCTAAGCTGGAAAAACTCTTGACTAAATTACTTAGTGCAGCCAAAGCTCACATGTGTTAAATTGTTGCCTGATAATGCCTCCATGAAAGCTACTTATACTCGTCATAATGTCTTTTGAAGCCGAGTAAAGGTCGGTAAACAGTGTGCAGACCATAACACATTACTAAGTACTGCATAGTCGGTCTGGCCACTCAAATTTGCATGCATAAGAAAAGAAACTTTATTCCACCACTCCATTTATTTGCGACTCCGAATAATAATGTTTCAAGTTATGGAAAGTATTTTGACTTCTCCCAAAATAGGAAACTTAGACAATTGTCTTAGAATTTGACACGTGCTAATAATTAATCATTATTTATGTATTAAATATGTCACATATGTAGTTAAAAAAGAGGATAGTCTTATTAAGCTAATGAACACCTTTCATGGTGGTTTTTATGCGGACTTAAAGTGAAGGAATCATCTTTCATGCTTATTTAATTTTTATGTAAGCCAATCGCTATACTTTTCTGAAAAGAGTAAGAGAATATTTATCAATGAGTTTTTTTCCTTAAAGCTATTTTTATATTATTTACATAAATTTAACTCAATTAATTAAATATAATGTAGTGAGAGGAATGGCATCATGCCATGAATTAAAAATTCAGTACAATGTTATTATACTTTGAAAGTGTATTATTATTAGTTCATTTCTTCTTTTTCCCTTCGTATTATCCCTCTTCCCTATTTTGTGTGTTTTGGTGTTTCTTCGAGAATTGTACTCTTATATTTTTAGGTCACACGCATTCGATGACACACATATTTATCGTTTAAGTGCTCTAGCCTTGTAACTTTACAATTATGGGGTCTTTTATCCTTCTTTGTATCCCCTAAGAATTTTAGTTTCACTAATATTCCCTCCTATGGTGTGTCAATGTGTGCATCTATAGATTCCTACTTGGAATCAAATAAGTTTACAATTACCTAGGTGCATTTAGCAATTTAAAAAATAATGTAAGATAAAATCAAAATTTAAAAAAAAATCATTATGAATTACAAAGAATTTATAGTAAGTGAATATTAGAAAATTCTATTTCATTACTCATTATTCATTAGAGTGTAAAACATCATATATATTTTTAAGTGCATTACATTTGACATTCGAATTGAATAATTACGTTAATACTTTGTTTAAGCTTTTCAAAACCATGAATTGTTGAGGGGACCAAAAATTAGTGAATACCTAAAACTCTAATGGCCTTCACCACAATTCCCAAAACAAATATTTCCTTTTCTTTAATTTGCAAACCTTGTTGTCTTCTTTACGGTTGAGGAAGGAAATTAGTTTTGTAAAAATCCAAGAGGGAACTTGTAAATGGATGAAGAGTTTTATAAGCCCTATACTTGGAGAAAATTGACATTATATCATAGTTATCTTGTACAAAATTTGCAACAACAATTTCTTGACGACCTTCAAGAGTGTCTCGATGGTTCATTTGAGGTTCTTAATTCAATCGAATTTTCATGGTTCTCCATATATTTCCTATGACAATGTCTAAATCCGTGACAAATCATACATTTTTATTAAAACAAATATTTGTATTTCCAATAAATGGAATTGTATCCAACTAAACATAACATTTAATTTATGATATAAGATGTATATATAGGGAGTGTCAATACCCTAAATTTGGTTAGAGGAACTTGGTAATGTCAATTATTACACCCTTTTGTAAAATTTGACCAACAATATAGATCTAAAACATTTTCCTACATTTCCAACATTCCAATCGATATAAGTTTATTAGGTAAATATCATTATTCCAAGCTCCATATCAATAACAAAATTTATTCTATATAACAACCTCATTACTCGTATATCAAACTTTCTTGATTCTATATTCCCGAATTTTGATCTTATGATAGTTTCATATCCATCTACATAGGTTCATTTAAAAATATTTGGGAACTATTCAACCTTGTTCAAACAAGTTCTTCCTCTTCTAGTGATTACTTTATGAATTTATGTATCTTCATAGGGTAGCCTAGGCTTGGCTTTCAAGTTATTAGTTGTTGGTAAATTCATGAAAGTTATCATTTACATTAGCTTCTAAAAAATTAAACATTATCCATTATGGATCACTATTAAAATTCTTCACACTGTTCTTAATCTTCCCAGAGAAGCCCTAGAGTAATTTTTGAGCCAAATATAAAATATGATGATGAAAACTACATCTTTTTAAGTATTTTTGTAAAGTAAAGGAACATTTTAATTGTATAGTCGAATTCATAGTTTTATATCATATCATAATAGTATATAGCATGTGTCGACATCCATGGATTCCATAACTCACATGCATTTCAGAACAAACTTATGTGTTTTGAATGTAGTAGCTCTTAGGGAGTTATATTGTTTATTTTTTCTAGGGTTTGGAAGAAGAACATAAAAACTATTTATGATCACCTTAGAGCACGCAAACATACATATATACTCTAGATAAGATAAGAAAAATTAATTGTACCAAATGTTTTGGTCGATAAGAGTATTGCATGTCTATTCTACATTTCGATAGAATTTCATTTATAAAATTTACCAAAGAGGCTATTGATCATGAAATTCGTCAAACCCGTTGGACATAGACTAAAACATGGAAATGATTCCAAGGTATGTTTCCTTTCATCCTTGAATCACACCTTCAAATAAATTTTACTCTAATGTTAATATATTATACTACCTACCAATAAGCTAACATTACACAGAAAATAGAGAGAGAGAGAGAGAGAAGTAATTAAAACAAACAACAAAGTTGTGATGCACTCGAACAAAAGGGGTGAATTTATCCCTTTCATGAAATACATGGTGCATTAGAGTGCTACAACTATAATCCATACATAGTATAACTCATAATGAATAGAAGGTAAGGAGGAAATAAGACATCAATAAAGGACAAAAAATCAACAATCAATGTCATTTAATTTTGGAGTATGAAAAAAATGATATAGAATAACCAGAGATGCACTACAAAGGCTCAACAAAGATCCTAGGGGCACTAGAAATAGTGGGAACTAAAAATGGCAGAGTTTTCCCATATATCTAGCAAATGACCCATTTTCCATGGATTTTGGTTTTGCATGTTGAAATAATGTGTCGGTTTCAAGAAATATCCTCCCTTAAGATTCAAGTCTACCTTAATTATTTTTTACTGTCATTAACATGCAAAACATCATGTAGGATTTTGAATGTAAACTACTTAGAAAATAGAAAGATTGAGGGCCCAAGATGCGTCCCAATCAATATTATTGCTTGAGATATTTCAATGAGAATAATTTTTCCGATTTGGTGTTATAAGTCAAAATATATGCCATTTGAATCTACCTATACTATTTTCATGCCAATAAAGCTTAGATAACAATAAATTTCATTTCAAACTATAGTTCTTCTCTAGTTTTCCTCATTTTGATATTTTGTAACATTTTCATCAACCATAGGTTATTCCACGGCATTGTTGACACAAATATAAAATATGATGATGAAAACTACATCTTTTAAGTATTTTTGTAAAGTAAAGGAACATTTTAATTGTATAGTCAAATTCATAGTTGTATATCATATCATAATAGTATATAGCATGTGTCGACATCCATGGATTCCATAACTCACATGCATTTCGTAACAAACTTATGTGTTTTGAATGTAGTAGCTCTTAGGGAGTTATATTGTTTATTTTTTCTAGGGTTTGGAAGAAGAACATAAAAACTATTTATGATCACCTTAGAGCACGCAAACATACATATATACTCTAGATAAGATAAGAAAAAATTAATTGTACTCAAAATGTTTTGGTCGATAAGAGTATTGCATGTCTATTCTACATTTTCGATAGAATTTCATTTATAAAATTTACCAAAGAGGCTATTGATCATGAAATTCGTCAAACACTGTTGGACATAGACTAAAACATGGAAATGATTCCAAGGTATGTTTCCTTTCATCCTTGAATCACACCTTCAAATAAATTTTACTCTAATGTTAATATATTATACTACCTACCAATAAGCTAACATTACACAAGAAAATAGAGAGAGAGAGAGAGAGAGAGAAGTAATTGAAACAAACAACAAAGTTGTGATGCACTCGAACAAAAGGGGTGAATTTATCCCTTTCATGAAATACATGGTGCATTAGAGTGCTACAACTATAATCCATACATAGTATAACTCATAATGAATAGAAGGTAAGGAGGAAATAAGACATCAATGAAGGACAAAAATCAACAATCAATGTCATTTAATTTTGGAGTATGAAAAAATGATATAGAATAACCAGAGATGCACTACAAAGGCTCAACAAAGATCCTAGGGGCACTAGAAATAGTGGGAACTAAAAATGGCAGAGTTTTCCCATATCTAAGAAATGACCCATTTTCCATGGATTTTGGTTTTGCATGTTGAAATAATGTGTCGGTTTCAAGAAATATCCTCCCTTAAGATTCAAGTCTACCTTAATTATTTTTTCTGTCATTAACATGCAAAACATCATGTAGGATTTTGAATGTAAACTACTTAGAAAATAGAAAGATTGAGGGCCCAAGATGCGTCCCAATCAATATTATTGCTTGAGATATTTCCAATGAGAATAATTTTTTCTGATTTGGTGTTATAAGTCAAAATATATGCCATTTGAATCTACCTATACTATTTTCATGCCAATAAAGCTTAGATAACAATAAATTTCATTTCAAACTATAGTTCTTCTCTAGTTTTCCTCATTTTGATATTTGCAACATTTTCATCAACCATAGGTTATTCCACGGCATTGTTGACACAAATATAAAATATGATGATGAAAACTACATCTTTTAAGTATTTTTGTAAAGTAAAGGAACATTTTAATTGTATAGTCAAATTCATAGTTGTATATCATATCATAATAGTATATAGCATGTGTCGACATCCATGGATTCCATAACTCACATGCATTTGAGAACAAACTTATGTGTTTTGAATGTAGTAGCTCTTAGGGAGTTATATTGTTTATTTTTTCTAGGGTTTGGAAGAAGAACATAAAAACTATTTATGATCACCTTAGAGCACGCAAACATACATATATACTCTAGATAAGATAAGAAAAAATTAATTGTACCAAATGTTTTGGTCGATAAGAGTATTGCATGTCTATTCTACATTTCTGATAGAATTTCATTTATAAAATTTACCAAAGAGGCTATTGATCATGAAATTCGTCAAACCTGTTGGACATAGACTAAAACATGGAAATGATTCCAAGGTATGTTTCCTTTCATCCTTGAATCACACCTTCAAATAAATTTTACTCTAATGTTAATATATTATACTACCTACCAATAAGCTAACATTACACAGAAAATAGAGAGAGAGAGAGAGAGAAGTAATTGAAACAAACAACAAAGTTGTGATGCACTCGAACAAAAGGGGTGAATTTATCCCTTTCATGAAATACATGGTGCATTAGAGTGCTACAACTATAATCCATACATAGTATAACTCATAATGAATAGAAGGTAAGGAGGAAATAAGACATCAATAAAGGACAAAAATCAACAATCAATGTCATTTAATTTTGGAGTATGAAAAAAATGATATAGAATAACCAGAGATGCACTACAAAGGCTCAACAAAGATCCTAGGGGCACTAGAAATAGTGGGAACTAAAAATGGCAGAGTTTTCCCATATCTAGCAAATGACCCATTTTCCATGGATTTTGGTTTTGCATGTTGAAATAATGTGTCGGTTTCAAGAAATATCCTCCTTAAGATTCAAGTCTACCTTAATTATTTTTACTATGTCATTAACATGCAAAACATCATGTAGGATTTTGAATGTAAACTACTTAGAAAATAGAAAGATTGAGGGCCCAAGATGCGTCCCAATCAATATTATTGCTTGAGATATTTCCAATGAGAATAATTTTTCCGATTTGGTGTTATAAGTCAAAATATATGCCATTTGAATCTACCTATACTATTTTCATGCCAATAAAGCTTAGATAACAATAAATTTCATTTCAAACTATAGTTCTTCTCTAGTTTTCCTCATTTTGATATTTGCGTGAACATTTTCATCAACCATAGGTTATTCCACGGCATTGTTGACACAAATATAAAATATGATGATGAAAACTACATCTTTTTAAGTATTTTTGTAAAGTAAAGGAACATTTTAATTGTATAGTCAAATTCATAGTTGTATATCATATCATAATAGTATATAGCATGTGTCGACATCCATGGATTCCATAACTCACATGCATTTAGAACAAACTTATGTGTTTTGAATGTAGTAGCTCTTAGGGAGTTATATTGTTTATTTTTTCTAGGGTTTGGAAGAAGAACATAAAAACTATTTATGATCACCTTAGAGCACGCAAACATACATATATACTCTAGATAAGATAAGAAAAAATTAATTGTACCAAATGTTTTGGTCGATAAGAGTATGCATGTCTATTCTACATTTCGATAGAATTTCATTTATAAAATTTACCAAAGAGGCTATTGATCATGAAATTGGTCAAAACCCGTTGGACATAGACTAAAACATGGAAATGATTCCAAGGTATGTTTCCTTTCATCCTTGAATCACACCTTCAAATAAATTTTACTCTAATGTTAATATATTATACTACCTACCAATAAGCTAACATTACACAGAAAATAGAGAGAGAGAGAGAGAGAGAAGTAATTGAAACAAACAACAAAGTTGTGATGCACTCGAACAAAAGGGGTGAATTTATCCCTTTCATGAAATACATGGTGCATTAGAGTGCTACAACTATAATCCATACATAGTATAACTCATAATGAATAGAAGGTAAGGAGGAAATAAGACATCAATAAAGGACAAAAAATCAACAATCAATGTTATTTAATTTTGGAGTATGAAAAAATGATATAGAATAACCAGAGATGCACTACAAAGGCTCAAAAAGATCCTAGGGGCACTAAAAATAGTGGGAACTAAAAATGGTAGAGTTTTCCCATATCTAGCAAATGACCCATTTTCCATGGATTTTGGTTTTGCATGTTGAAATAATGTGTCGGTTTCAAGAAATATCCTCCCTTAAGATTCAAGTCTACCTTAATTATTTTTTACTATCATTAACATGCAAAACATCATGTAGGATTTTGAATGTAAACTACTTAGAAAATAGAAAGATTGAGGGCCCAAGATGCATCCCAATCAATATTATTGCTTGAGATATTTCCAATGAGAATAATTTTTTCTGAATTGGTGTTATAAGTCAAAATATATGCCATTTGAATCTACCTATACTATTTTCATGCCAATAAATCTTAGATAACAATAAATTTCATTTCAAACTATAGTTCTTCTCTAGTTTTCCTCATTTTGATATTTCAACATTTTCATCAACCATAGGTTATTCACGGCATTGATTTGACACAAATTTACTATACAAGCTTCTACATAAGACATGAGTTTAATCCTGCTCATTTTAGAACTACTAATAGAAATAGGATTCAAGGTACACAATACTCATGTATAGCTTCATTTGGAACTATGTGACAAAGTGTTAACTAGTGTAGGGACTAGTGTATTTGGGGAAAAAACATATTAAAACGTTGGTTTTGTGGATTTAAACTATCCCGATTTGAATCTTATCTCAACCTATTAATATTAAAATTAATATCATCCAAACTAAGTGATTTGGTACTTTAAAAAACCAAAAAAGGGAATATTAATGTATGTTAGAAAAGGAAACTAGACTTTGTTTCATTCATTAAGAACAAAAAACACCTTTACCTTAGATATACCTTACATGTGCACAAACCAAAGAATACAATAAATAGTTTTACCTTAATTATTTATCATCTTTACTATTAGTCAAAGGTGTTGGTTCCTAGTTTTACACCCCAAATGACTTGGCTATTATTTAGAAAAAAATGGCAAAAGAATGATAGATGCAGGAGTATGTCATTCATGGCCAGGGAGATATCGAACATTCTTCCATGACCAAATCTTGGAAATGACTAGCAAGCACATACAAAAGAGGTGGTTATCTCCCGCTTCTTTTGGATCTAAGTAAACCAGGTGAGAGGACATGAGTGGTAGCTTCAAGGGGGTGGGTATTACAATTCAGTCCCCTACAATTATTGGTAGATCAATATGAACAAAGTATAGCCATAAATGCAATGCTTACTCAAGGAATTATCACACAAACATTGCACATATTTAACAATTCATATACAAGCTACTAGAGACAAATGAGATTTGATCATGATCATCATTCAAAGGATATTGTTAAAAAAATTAGAATTAAATGACATTCATAATGATGTGATTTAAGATCAAAGGAAATATAATTTATAATATACATGTTAGATAATTAATACATTGTTAGTGATTAAGTTAGTGAGCAGTTAGAACAGGTTATATAACTGTTCCTCGGATTTCTTCCTCCCTCTGCTCTCGCCATGGCTTATATAAAGGCATGATGTTTGTATCATTTTTCATAAAGCAATACAAACAGCCTTCATGTTATATAAAGGCATGATGTTTGTATCATTTTTCATAGCAATACAAACAGCCTTCATTGGTATCAGATCCGATCACTGTCGTGCAGCCTGCTCGTGGATGATCACCTGCGTGGAGAATTAGAAGCGACCTGCATTGAAGTGGAGCGACTGGTTTT
Source organism: Taxus wallichiana var. yunnanensis (assembly GCA_018340775.1). Lineage (NCBI taxonomy): Eukaryota > Viridiplantae > Streptophyta > Pinopsida > Cupressales > Taxaceae > Taxus > Taxus wallichiana. Next base: position 951,438,778 of record CM031237.1, on the reverse strand, counting down.
TTGGCGTTTTGTACTCCTTGCTGGTGAGGAGATTCAAATCCAGCCTGCCTACCTACGTTGAAAGTTGAAAGTTGCAGACATGTATTGAAGAAAACAGTTTTTGGCGTATTGTTCGTGCTGTGCATGGAGAAGAGCAACAGGTCTCGCACGAGGAGTTCGTGGTTTGCTGTGCGTGAAGGAAGAGAGGAAGACTGTTCCGCCATTTCTTTGTTGTGCGTGCGTGAAGGAGAACAGAAGACCGAACTGTGTGTGGAGGAGATCAGTGCGTGAAGGAGGCTTGAACTCCGTGCTGTCCCATTTTTTTTTTTACTCTTTGTGAGTGAAGATTCAGAACCCGTGTGTGACCTCTGCCTACAAGGAAGTTGCTTGCTGTGCGTGGAGAATCAGATCCCGTGCGTGAACTCTGCCTGCGAGCAAGCTGTGTGCTGTCCTTGGAGCGTGGAAGACAAGAAGAATCATACTGCCTGTAGAACCACGTGAAAGACCATCCAAACCCCGTATGTGTAAGAAAAGCCAGAAATTTCAAAGCAGTGTGTGTGCGTATGTCTCAAATTTCCGATGCACAAAGCACCGCGAGCAATGCACCAAATATTTGGGCATTGAATGACAACGAAGACACCACTGGGCTGTTCTTTGCCTTGATCAATGAGCTACACAACACTGGGAACATTCTCTTTGACGAGATTGTGCGCCGAGGACTGTTGGAATACTTTTGGTTCGACGTTCGATGTCAAGCACGGCGGATTCGTGCAGAACTTGAACGTGGTTATGATGCAGATGACGAACGCGAAATAGAATGCCCACAGGAGCGTCGGTGTCTCACTGCACGAGCCTATAGAGCCCATCTTCGGGATGATTCCTTCAGTAAGCATTGTAGCCATTTTTGAAAAATAAATAAATAAATAAAATACATTTTTGAGTTTTTGAAAATGTCTGCTCCAAAAATATTGCTATCCGATGCCCAACTCTTGAAAGGGCCAAATTTCGCCGCATGGAAAACCAAAATGCGGACGATTCTTCAATTCGAAGATCTTTGGGGGATTGTCTCTGGCAAAGACGCCCCTCCCACAGACGATGATCTGTTGGAAAAATATGAAAAGGCTGATGCGAAAGCACTAATGCTCATCACCCTCAGTCTTTCTGATGAGGTGCAGCCATACATTCGGGAAGCAACCGCTTCTTCTCAGGCATGGAGCGCATTGTGTACCATCTACGAAGCTAAGAATCTGACGACAAAGTTGCAACTTCAGACAAAGCTTCATACGATGAGTATGCATGATGGCGAATCAGTAGAAGCCTTCTTGCGGCGTGTAGCTGAGTTACGTGCAGAACTCTCTGCACTCGGTGAACCAGTGGATGACAAGTTGCTAGTCCCGCTCACCCTGCGAGCTCTTCCTTCCCGGTTTCAGACACTGATCACCACGTTGACAATCACTCAATAGGAGGTGAGTTTTGCAACCCTGGTGAATTATCTCCAGCAGGAAGAAGCCATGTAGAACGTACAAGAAGCCTTCGAAGACAAGGCTCTCATCACGAGGTAAAAACATAAGCCTCGGAAAGGGCAATCTGCCCCCCAGAATCAGAAGCAGATGCTCAGCAGCCATCTTCACAATGGCCACCACAGCGGCCACCCCAAAAGATAATCACAAGGCGGATCGGTGGTGCCACATTTGCTCCACGGATACGCACACGACTGCGAACTGTTATTACAACGGTCGCAAGTATGGAAATTCTGGCGAAGAGAGCACTTCTGGCCGAGGATATTCCAAGAAATCTCGATGGCATGCTCGTAATCAGAGGTAGAAGGGCCACATTGCTGCTCAGCAGGATGCCACCTCCGATGAAGAGGTACCAGATACGACTCATTCTGACATTGTTCTAGTCTCACAGACTTCACAGCCGTCAGAAGATGTCTGGTTGATTGATTCAGCGCCAGCAAACACATGACTAGCAACAAGAAGTTGTTCCATACTCTGAGTGACCGGCCCACTGGAGATCGGATCACCATTGCAGACAATCAAGAGTATATTGCAGCAGGGATTGGTGATGTCATCATTCCTCTTGGAACACGAAGATGTACACTCACAAAGGTGCTCTATGTTCCAGGTTTGACTTCAAATCTTTTGTCTGTAAGTCAACTTCTTAACCATAGAATGCAGGTTGAATTCTTTGTTGAGAAAGGGGTCAAGTCCTGCATCATTTCCCAGGGAGAGTCAGTCATTGCTCAAGCATTTCTGAAGGGCCGTCTATTTGCACTGGATGCGGTCACTTCATCTAGCATTTCTCTCTCTCTGCATCAACGGCAGAGTCCACTGCACTTTGGCACTTTCGATATGGTCATCTTTCTGCCGGGGCTCTGCATCAACTCAGTGCGAAGGAAATGGTAAGAGGGCTTCCTCCACTCTCCCATTCCTTACCTGTTTGCTCAGGATGTCTTGCGGGAAAACAACATAGAGGTCCATTCAAACAGAGCTCTTATCATTCTACAGAGCCTCTACAGGTCGTTCACACCGATCTGTGTGGACCCCTGCCAGCTAGCTTTCAAGGTTTTGCGTACTTTCAGTTCATCATTGATGATTACTCACAGAAAATGTGGGTATATTTCCTTTGGAAGAAGAGTGAGGCACTTGCAAATTTCCAAACCTTCTACCAGCAAGCCACCAGGCAGTCTGGGAAGCCTCTTCTTCTCCTCGCTCAAATCGAGGGGGGGAATTTGTGTCAAAGAAGTTCTTAGCATACCTGAAGCAGCATGGCATTCAGCAACATTTGACTGCTCCCTATACGCCCCAACAGAACGGGATTTCCGAGCGCCACAACAGGACTGTCATGGAGATGGCTCATTGTATGCTCTCGACCGCCAAGTTGGAGGATCAGTTTTGGGCAGAAGCAGTCCAGACAGCAGTGTATTTACTCAACCGGGCACCCACGAAGATCTTGCAGAACAAGACACCGGAAGAGGTATGGACTGGTCGTAAACCTTCTATTCATCATTTGAGAGTTTTTGGTTGTACTGCATATATGCATGTTCCAGATAAGAGAAGGAAGAAGATCGATCCAAAGACACTGCCATGTCTTTTCTTGGGGTATAGTACTACCTCAAAGGCATATCGTCTCATGGATCCTGAGACGAAGAAGATCTACGAGAGTCGAGATGTGGTATGTGATGAGTCGTCCTTTGACTCCCTACCACACAATGGAGATCCAGTACCGACCTCGTCACATAGATTGCTCACACATCCAGATGATGAGCAAGATGATTCTTCTCAGAGAGAAGAAGAGCTGAGTGGAGACTTGTTCGTTGATCTTGGCACACTAGAAAACACATCTTCACATCAGCAGCACCAACGTCCGAAATGGGTCCAGAGTACTATCAGGGATGCACACCTGAACTCACTTCCTGGTACTTCTACGGGAGTTAGAACACGAAGTCAAGCTAGACATGAGGTAAATTTTGCACTCATGAGTTCAGTTGTTGAGAGCACCAAACCTGACACTGTTCATGAGGCATTAGACCAACCACAGTGGAAACAAGGTATGGATGCTGAATATGATTCCCTGATTCAGAATCAGACGTGGGAACTTGTCGATCTGCCTCCAAGTAAGAAATCCATTGGCTGCAAATGGATTTTCAAAACAAAATATAAGGCAGATGGTTCAATCGACAAACACAAAGCACGACTTGTTGCAAAGGGTTATGCTCAGCAAGAAGGAATTGACTATGACGAGACCTTTGCACCCACTGTGAAGATCAAAACCATCAGAGTTGTATGTGCACTGGCAGCACAAAATGGATGGAAACTTCAGCAGATGGATGTCAAGAGTGCTTTTCTAAATGGTGATCTACAAGAAGAAGTGTACATGGCCCAACCTGAAGGGTTTGTAGACGAGCATCAACCACACAAGGTATGTCGTCTGATAAAGTCTCTTTATGGACTCAAACAAGCACCTAGGGCATGGTATATAAAAATTGATGATCACCTATTATAGCATGGATTCACTCGTAGCCCCTCAGATACAAATTTGTATATCAAGAAGGTAGGAACAGAGATTGTCATTCTGGTTTTGTACGTAGATGATCTTGTGATCACAGGAAGTTCTGACAATCTTGTAGATGATGTAAAGAATGATCTGAAGAAATCCTTTGACATGACTGATTTGGGGCTACTTCACTATTGTCTTGGCTTAGAGATATGGCAGAAGAAGAATCATATCTTCATCTCCCAGATGAAATATGCCAAGACACTCCTGGAAAAGTATGGAATGTCAGATTGTAAACCAATGTCCACACCTATGGAAAAAGGTTTGCAATTATCTAGATTCCAGGATTCACCACAGGTAGATGGCACTCACTACAGGCAGCTTGTGGGGAGTCTCATTTACTTGACTTATACCAGACCAGATCTTTGCTTTCTTTGTGAGCTATCTCACCAGATTTATGCAGGAGCCGAAGAAATGTCATTGGATAGCAGCAAAGCATGTGTTGAGATATGTCCGAGGTACAGTTGACTTTGGTCTAGAGTATCAGAAGAACACAGTTCTTCTTACAAGGATATCTGAGACTCAGACTATGCAGGATCTCGTTGATGACAGGAAATCCACTTCAGGATATGTTTTTCATCTCGGATCTGGACCTATCTCGTGGATTAGCAAGAAGCAAACTGTTGTTGCTCTCTCATCCACTGAGGCTGAATACCTGCGCCGCACGAGGAGCTGTGTGTGAAGCAATTTGGTTACGTCGCATTCTTGCAGATATAGGGATTCCTGAAGAGAAACCTCCCATCATTCACTGCGACAATCAAGGTGTGTTGAAGCTTGTGAAGAATCCTATTTTCCATGAACGAACAAAGCATATTGAGGTCGAATGTCACTACATTCGTGAACAGGTCTTGAACCACCAAATTCAGCTCCAAGTACTGCCCTACTGATTTTCAGGATTGAGATATTCTCACCAAGCCTCTCGGCAAGGTGAAGTTTGATTTATTTAGGGGGTACATTTGTAAGAGCAATGTATTAAGGGGGGGAATGTTAGATAATTAATACATTGTTAGTGATTAAGTTAGTGAACAGTTAGAACAGTTATACAACTGTTCCACGGATTTCTTCCTCCCTCTGCTCTCGCCATAGCCTATATAAAGGCATGATGTTTGTATTATTTTTCATAAATAGCATACAAACAACCTTCAATACAAAGGTAATGTGTTTTTCCAGTGAACAACATGTTAGATATGCAAGGATAAGGTAGTCTAAAGGTAAAACATGATGGTATGATGGAAATCGGATGAAATATGGCTGATGATCTAATGGGGAGAAACAACAACATTCACCATCTCAGCCTAATGATCTTATAATGCATTCAAGCTTGAAATCAAAATAAGATAACCTTTCAGAGGTTATTTGCATTCATTGATACCCTTGATACCCAAATTGTGCAAACATTATTGAATAATATCTCAAACTTTAACACAAACACTTGTGATTAAAATTTCATGTATCTACTATACCAAATCATAAAACCCAGGATATCCTTAAAAGGTAGCAAATGTTCACTCCCAAATTGTAATTGTAGAAAGGAATTTTATAACTAAAATAAGTATTGCAAAGTAACACTACAAAGAAATATTCATTCAATGGCCAATCCAAAAATGATCTAAAATGTTCTTCTTTATATTTCATTGACATAACAGATACAAGATTACAAAAGAAAGGAATATATTTCTTGATTCCATCTCTATTTACACTAGGAAATAATAGACTTATCCATGGTGAAATGATCATGTGTGTTTAATTGACAAGGGATACATGTGAAATTCTCTCAATGCAGCTAATGACTCGGAAATAATTAATCACCTTAGCTAAAACAAAAATTAAAACCCTCGTAAATTGAAGATAAGCCTTCACTTTTAAAAAAAAAAATCCCAAAACAATATGCCTAGATGCCCTATGAAGTAATAAAAGTAAGTCACACATGGAGCTGAAAGCGGGAGTAGGAGATAGATACGAGAAAGACAAGAATAATATTCAATTTATTCCAATGTTTTTTTTATTACAAAGAAGAGTGCTGAGCCTTATAAAGGCTACGGGTGGAGGGTGACAGTTATAACTGTCCACCATAACAATGTATTAAATATTAAACAATATTAAACTAATGCTAACATTCCCCCCCTTAATACATTGTTCCTACAAACATACATTTCCTGATAATAGGTCCCCCCCTTAAAGAGAACATCGCAAAGAGGGTCTTCACACGAGCATGTGCCTACATGGTCTCACATGGTTTTTCTAAGGTTAACCAGAAACCTAGAGGGACAGGAACACTTTCCGACTGTTCACCTCGGTGGTTTTACAGGATTACCACGAACCAAGAGGATTTTACCTCGGTGGTTTTACAGGCATACCACGAACCCAAGAGGATGATACCTTGGTGGTTTTACAGGATTACCACGAACCCAGGGCGAGTACCATGCGCTGCTTTTAGTGCTTTTCTGTTCCCCACAACGCTCTTCAATTAGAAGGTCCCAAATAGGAAACTTCGTATCATTTGTACTTTATTGAATAACAAAACAACATGAACACGACACAAAACTGAAACTGAAATAAACAAGCCAAAAATTGAGGAATAGGTCCTCAATACCTACTTCTGCCACAATCTCTGTTGGCGGCCTCATCACTTGTGGCTTGCAAGAGGTCACTGGATTTCCTCCAGCGTCCGTTCCCTGATAGATGCTTACAATACTAGAGATGATGTGAAGCCAATCTCATCAACAACTTCCTCACTCTCGTCAAAATCTTGTGGATCTTCTATATGAGCAGTATTAGCTCCATTCTGTTTTATATTTCCTTGTAGAACATCTCTTGCTCGGATATGACAGTTCCACATTGTATGACCTTTCTTCTGACAATAGTGACATTCAATCTCTTGTTTAGGCCTTAGTTTATTTTTATTTGATCTCTGTGAAATTTTTTGTTTGTGGAATAAAGTGCACTTACTTGTTGAGTATCACCTTCTGCAACATCGTCAGTTATGCGTTTTCCTCTGCGAGAAGAGCCACGATCATGTCATCTAGAGATTTAGACTGAATTTGAATGAGAGTAAAAACAACATTGTTGTATTTGGAAGATAGACTGTTTAATAGGATAGCTTTGGCATCCTCGTCTTCTATCACACTTTGACTTCTACTAGTTGTTGGAGCAGAGACCGAAGATTATTAATGTGACTAGACATAGAAACGCTTTCTTCCATTTTGAATCTATATAATTGAAGTTTTAGGGAAAACTTCGCGTTCACTACTTTTGCTCCAAATAATTGATTTAAATTATCCCACATGTCCTTGGAAGATTTATTGAGATCAACATGATGGAGTTTAGAATCGAGAGAGAGCAAGGCCAATAATGGCTTTTGCTTTATCATCTCTGCATTGCCATTCTGCTAATTTGGCGGCGTCTGTGGGCTTTTTCTCTTTCCCATCTACTATACCCCATAAGTTTTTATGCATAAGTTGCATTTGAATCTTCACCTTCCATGTATGAAAGTTTAACCCCGAGTATTTTTCCAAGTGAATGTCCATAATAACTACTAACGAAACGAAACAAAAAAACAATGGTGAAGTAGGAAGTAAATTACCAGTTAGCCAAACATGAAACAAATCTGTCATGGTCTAAGACAAAATACAACCATACACCACTTGCCAATCATCGATTATGAGTCTTCCACGCAGGTCTGGAATAGGTCGCACATGACTTCCTCCTTGGTCGCTGGTCTTATGGTAAATGCAACGCACAGGTCACCAAGCTTTTGGTCTTCCTCCTTGGTCGCTGGTCTTATGGTAAATGCAACGCACAGGTCACCAAGCTTTTGGTCCACGCAACAGTTACTTTGCTAGATTTTAATTGCCCTGAATTTCCTCCTCCAATGCGTTGGTTTCTCCACAGGTCATTGAAACACTGACATGCCAAAAATAGAAGACAACTCCTCTTTCCTCGTGCTCACGCTGCTTCACACAGGCTGAAGATGTTGTTGCTCTGATACCAATGAAAGCAGGAGCAGGAGATAGATACAGAACAACACAAGAATAATATTCAATGTATTCCAATGTTTTTTTTTATTACAAAGAAGAGTGTTGAGCCTTATAAAGGCTACGGGTGGAGGGTGACAGTTATAACTGTCCACCATAACAATGTATTAAATATTAAACAATATTAAACTAATGCTAATAGGAGCAATGGTCCTCACTTTACAAACTGGATGAAAAACAAGAAAGAGTTGGTTATGAATTAAAATCAGATCATTTAATACTCCTTAGAAATTAATTAGATAAATTAAATAATAAAGAATTCTCGGGAGATGGATCGATATCTAGTTGTTTTCCCTTTAACTATTTTTCAAGTTTTCCCTATACACATCAAACTTCTTGAACATTTCCAAGATTGGATCTTCATATGTCCTAATGTGATATAGAAATACTATTTATTTCTTAGAGAAAATTTTGTCAAGCTCGCTAGAAAGATCTTCCTTTCATTTAGTTCTCTTGACCAATTTATTAATGAATCTTTACAAACAAATGAACCTTTTATTAGAAGAATAATAAAGAACCTTGGGGATCTCAAATTCTCCTACAATGTGATTGTTAATCATTTCAATTATCTTATTAATATTTGAAACTCATGTAGTGTATAGGCCTTCCAAAGGAAGAATACTTTAAAGCTTTGAATCAATATTATATACATACTCTTTTGCATTTTCCTTCATTGTTTGGATATTGTCTATGCGTCATTCCAATGTTTCTATCCTAAAATTTAGGGCATTCAAGTATTCATACTATCTTCATTTACAATCTAAGGAGATTATTCATTCCTTCTCCACAACTTCTTCTCCCATATTAACTATATCCTCCAACTTGGGCATCATGTTGCAACTTGGGTAGCATGCCATTCCACAACTTCTTTTCCCATATAAACTATAACCTTTGAATTTTATTTTGAGGAGCTTATTGGAATGGTGATTTATTTGGTGGATAAGGAGGATTACTTGTTAGGATACGTTGGTTATTAGGTGTATTTCTTATCACATTATCTCTTCTTCCATCATTCTCTGCAACTATTGTGGATCTTCTCCATTTAGCTAGGAGTCCAAGATGAGTTTTGGTCCTATAAATACCGTACGCATGCTTTGTATTTGGTATAATAATATGAGATAAATACTATCTCTTCTATTTCTCATTCCGTAGCTCTCTCAGTTTGGTATCAGAGCGATTGGTGAGTACTGATTTGTTTCTTTGGTATAGTTGAGCTTGCAGAAATAGTCGATGTAATCTGATGCTTCCATATCATAGACAAGGCCAGGATCAACAGCAGCTAGCGGAATCACGTGGCCTGCACCCATGGCAAACGGATCGGCTGCCTGCATTATGTGTGAATCCTTGATGGGTTGCCGGTGTTTTAAGCTGCGACCTGCTCTGCCAGCAATCAACGTGGACGTGATGGAATTCACCAAAGAGAGCGATTCAGCCAAAACACGTGGCTCCAGGACAGGCGTGAGTACCTGCTGAGTTTTTGTATATCACGCAGCGGAGGAAGATAAACCTGTTCCAGAACGTGGAAGCTGTTGCGTGGAGAATCTTGCTGTTGCTTGAAAAAGTATGAGTAACTGTGAGATTGATTTCTGAAGCTGGTCTGTTGTCTGAGTGAAGAGCTTTGAGCAGCCATCAAAAGCCGAAACATCAGGATTCTATTCTCCCAGTGATCGAATGTAATCAGAATCCCGGTTGGATTCAGCGATACTCAAATCAATTACATCGAACTCACGGCCAGCCGAGCCATGTTCGAAACCTGAGCGTATTGAAGACAACTCTTTCGTGGAGACTGCCTGAGCATGTTGGAGACCACAAGCTGGACGTGGAGATCTCACCGGGAGAGAGAATTTATTTCTGTGCGCGGAGACCTTCAAACGCTGTCGAGGTAGTTTTGAGTCTATAACAGTCTCTTCTACACTACATCGAATGTCGAGTGTAGACAACTCGATTGAAAGCGTCAACAACATGGTCGCCACAGCTGAAAGCCACAACATCAACTCGCCAGCCAGAGAACACCGTGGAGAAGCTCCTGAGAGCTCCGGGTTCTACTTTGCTTTGCTGAACGAGCTTCAAAATTGCGGCAATCTTGCATTCGACAAACTTGTTCGAGAAGGACTCCTTGAGTACTTTCTTTTCGACGTCAGCTGCCAAGCAAAGCGAGTACGGGAAGAATTAGAAGCCGGATACGACGCAGATTGTGGACGAAAAGAAGAACACCTGCAAAGCATCGTCGTCTCACAGCACGTGAATATCGCGAGCATCTACGAGCCAGTCATTCTCGACAGTGAGTCCAAATTGTAATAACTTTTTCAAATAAATAAATATTTTTTTATTACAATGTCTGCTCCGAAGTTACTTCTGTCTGATGCTCAGTTGCTCAAAGGGCCTAATTTTGTGGCCTGGAAGACAAAAATGAAGACAATCCTTCAGTTTGAAGGATTATGGGGAATTGTCACAGGGTCTGTGCCTGCTCCCACAGCCCCCGATGAACTAATAAAATATGACATGGCTAGTGCTAAAGCCTTGATGCTGATAATGCTCAGTATCAGTGATGACGTGCAACCGCATGTTCAGAATGCGGAGAAACCCAAGGAGGCCTGGGACAAGTTGGCAACCATTTATGAAGCCAAAAATCAGACAAAGATTCTTCATCTTCAGTCGAAGCTGCACACCCTCTCTATGGGGTCTGACGAGAAAGTGGAGGAATTCCTGCGTCACGTGGCTGAGTTGAGATCGGAGTTATTGGCGCTCGGTGAAATGGTAGACGATAAACTACTCGTCCCAATCACCTTGAGAGCACTCCCTTCTCAATTTTGAGTGTTTGTTACAACACTGAATGTGTCTAAACAAACAGTGACATTCGAAGAGCTTGTGAATTTGCTGCAGCAGGAAGAAGCTATCACTTCATCGCATGGGGAGTCTCAGGACAAAGCCTTGTTCTCAAAGCCTAATCGTGGCCAGAAGAATCGGAAAGGTCCCCCAGAGAAGCCAAATCCAGCGCAATCCAAACAGAAAGATCAAAAGTCAAAGAGATGGTGTCACATTTGCAGAACCAATACTCATGACACTGATCACTGCTGGCACAACAGCCTGAAACAAGGGCCTTCAAGCCATACAAGCACATCCGGCGTGAAGATTTTCAAAAGTCCAAATGACGTCCCCGCTGGAGAAAGCAAAAAGGACATCTTGCAGCCCAACAAGAAGATGATGACTCTGATGAGGAGACATCAGAAGGAGCCCATTGTAGTAAGAATCTTGTACTCGTCTCTCAAACTTCTCAGCCCACGAAGAAAGTCTGGTTGATAGACTCTAGTGCAAGCAAGCATATGTCAGGTGACAAGAAGCTGTTTGATTCACTACACGAAGAGCCAACTGGAGATCGAGTTCGGATAGCGGATGACAAAGAGTACATTGCAGAAGGAATAGGGAATGTGACCATTCCTCTGGGGCCATGAAAATGTACACTTACAAAGGTACTATATGTTCCTGGCTTGACTAGCAATCTTTTGTCAGTTACTCAGCTCTTGAATCATCACCTTAAGGTTGAATTTCTTGTTCAAAATGGCATTAAATCATGCTTAATCTCCCAACAAGGTACGGTTCTTACTAAAGCTTTTGTAAAAGATAAGTTATTTGCTTTAGATACTGTTTCATCTTCTACAGTAGCTTTATCTGCTTCAACAATAGAATCAACTGCCTTATGGCATTTTAGATATGGACACTTGTCGGTCGGTTCACTGCACCAGATGAGTTCAAAAGCAATGGTCCGTGGACTACCCAAATTGTCCAGTTCCTTGCCTATTTGCCCTGGTTGTCTTGCAGGAAAACAACATAGAGATCCATTTCAAGCGAGCACCTTCCATGCCAAGAAGTGTCTGGAGGTAGTTCATACCGATCTGAATGGCCCATTGCCTGCTTCATTTTTAGGATACAAATACTTCCAGTTGTTCATGGATGACCACTCTCGCAAGATGTGGGTATATTTCCTAAAGCAGAAAAGTGAGGCTCTTCAACACTTTCAGAACTTCTATCATCGTGTTGTCAAAGAGTCTGGACAACCACTTCTTCTACTCCGCTCAGATCGAGGGGGGGAATTCACATCAAAGAAGTTCTTGGCCTTCCTAAACCATCACGGCATTAAGCAGCACCTGACTGCTCCCTACACGCCCCAGCAAAATGGCATTGTTGAGCGTCGCAATCGCACAGTGATGGAGATGGCTCGCTGCATGCTATCAACTGCAAAGCTAGGAGAATGCTATTGGGATGAAGCAGTACAAACGGCTATATATCTTCTCAACAGGGCACCAACAAAGATTCTACTGAACAAGATGCCAAAAGAGGTATGGAGTGGTAAAAAACCATCAATTTCTCATTTGCGAGTATTTGGTTACACAGCATACATGCATGTCCCAGCTCAGAAGAGAAAGAAGGTAGAGCCAAAAACACTCCCGTGTATCCTTCTTGGCTACAGTACTACCTCGAAGGCGTATCGTCTCATGGATCCTGAGACAAAGAAAATATATGAGATTCGGGATGTGGTTTGTGACGAGTCATCCTTTGACTCAATAGTATCAACAGAAGATCCACTTCCAAACACATCTCACCAATTAGTCTCTGAATCAGATGATGAGCCTGGAGGAGACTACTCAGAGAAAAGAAATGCTACTAGGAGAACTATTTGTTGACCTTGGAGAACTGCAGAATGTGACTCCACATCAATCCTCACGGAAATGACACAGTTCTTCTCAAAAGCAGTCAAGTTCTCATCCGAAGTGGGTACAAAGAACTATCAAGGACTCAAATTTGCAACAACTCCCAGATACATCATCCGGAGTCAAAACAAGGAGTCAAACAAGAAATGAGGTAAACTTTGCACTCATGAGTTCACTGATGAATAGCTCGAGCCAGATAATGTTCATGAAGCACTCAGTCAAACTCAGTGGAAGGAAGCTATGGAAACAGAATATGACTCGCTCATGAAAAATCAGACATGGGAACTTGTCGATCTGCCTACAGGAAAGAAACCCATAGGCTGCAAATGGGTCTTCAAGACAAAATATAAGGCAGATGGATCCATCAACAAACATAAAGCACGACTTGTAGCCAAAGGATATGCTCAGAAAGAAGGCATCGACTATGAAGAAACCTTTGCACCCACTGCGAAGATGAAGACCATCAGAGTAGTTTGCGCACTTGCAACACAGAAAGGATGGAGACTTCAGCAGATGGACGTCAAGAGTGCTTTCCTAAATGGTGATCTGAAAGAAGAAGTATACATGACCCAACCTGAAGGATTTGTTGATGAAAATCAGCCTAAAAAGGTATGTCGTCTCATCAAATCTCTTTACGGACTGAAACAAGCTCCCAGGGCATGGTATATCAAGATCAACGATCACCTTTTGCAGCATGGGTTCACTCGTAGTCCCTCAGATTCAAATTTGTATATAAAGAAGGTAGGCAAAGAAATTATCATTCTGGTTGTTTATGTAGATGATCTTGTGATCACTGGTAGTTCAGAAGATCAGGTTGATATTGTAAAGAATGATCTCAAAAGAACCTTCGACATGACAGATTTGGGGCTACTACATTACTGTCTTGGCTTGGAAATATGGCAAAAGGAGCATCACATCTTTGTCTCCCAGACAAAGTACGCCAAGACACTCCTGGAAAAGTATAGAATGTCCGATCTGTAAACCTATATCCACTCCCATGGAAAAAGGCTTGCAACTTTCAAGATTCCAGGACTCACCTCAAGTAGATGCTACTCTCTACAGGCAATTGGTTGGAGGGCTCATCTATTTGACATACACTGCACTGGATCTCTCGCTTATCTTCGTCGCCTATCTTTCCAGGTTCATGCAAGAGCCAAAGAAATGTCACTGGAATGCAGCAAAGCATGTTTTGAGATATGTCCGAGGAACAACTAATTATGGTCTGGAATATAAAAAGAATGATCAATTTTTCCTACAGGGATATGTCGACTCGGACCATCGTTGGATCTGTTGATGATAGGAAGTCAACTACAGGATACATATTTCATCTCGGATCTGGACCTATCTCGTGGATAAGCAAGAAGCAGAATGTTGTTTCTATCTCATCCACAGAGGCAGAATATCGTGCCGCACGAGGAGCTGTGTGTGAAGTGATATGGATACGTCGCATTATGGATGACCTAGGAATTCCTGAAAAACAGTCACCTATTCTCTATTGCGACAATCAGAGTGTGTTGAAGCTCGTGCAGAATCCAGTCTTTCATGAACGAACAAAGCATATTGAAATTGACTGCCATTTCATTCGAGAGCACGTCTTGAACCATCAAATTCAGCTCCAGTACTGTCCTACTGAAGCACAAGTTGCTGACATTCTCACTAAATCTCTTGGAAAAGTGAAATTTGAATCTTTCAGAGGTCACATTTGCAAGAATAATGTAATAAGGGGGGGAATGTTAGGATACGTTGGATATTAGGTGTATTTCTTATCACTTTATCTCTTCTTCCATCATTCTCTGCAACTATTGTGGATCTTCTCCATTTAGTTAGGGAGTCCAGTACAGTTTTTGGTCCTATAAATACTGTACGCATGCTTTGTATTTGGTAGAATAATATGAGATAAATACTATCTCTTCTATTTCTCATTCCGTAGCTCTCTTAATTACTACATTGGTATGGAGGTTAGTGAGGTCTAAAATTTTGAACTTGTTGCCTCTTCAAGGATACCAACTCATTACCAAAAAAAATTAATTGTTTCATGACTTCTTGCAACTCACTTGAAGGTATTTTTAGAGGTAGATGCTTTCCTTGAAATTTGTCTTCTTGGGGTTGGAATAGGAGCTAATTCAATTATTTGGTAAAGTGCGGGTGTCCTTAGCTCCGGAAAAAAATTTACATCCCGAATAAGACTATTTTTCTGCTCTAATAACAATATCATATGCATTAGTATGATTCTACCCCATGGACTAGATCATGATAGGCATATCACTATTTAAATCCCTTAAGTAATGGAGAAAATCATACAAGGGTGTAGGTATTACCATTTGTGGGATTCTATCCCACGTCCTTTGAAATATGATGTTGAAATCAATCATTAGCTCATGAGGTGCACTTGTTTTTATGGTCATTTGTTCCACCAAAGATAGATCATTTGAATTATCTTCAAACGATTGCAAAAATATTCACCTAGTTCATTCTAAGTAGAGATGGAATTCACTTGTTAATCCTCTATACCATTGCAAATATTTTCCCTTGAAAGACGCATCTAGTAATCTGATGGCTACACTCTCTTGCATGACATGATACACTAAGTAGATGTTTGCAACATCCCTCATATGTTCTATGGGATTATTTGTGTTATCTCCAAAGTGAATAAAGGAACACTTTTGAAGGATACAAATTGTATATCATCATATTGGGTTAAAAACAAATATATTCCTCCATTGAATGTGACAAATTCTTGATTTCTTTAGTGAGCATGAATGTAATGGGTCTTAGAACCCTAGAAGACAACAAGAAATGCCTACCAAGAGGAGAAGTAGGGATAACTCTATTTTGAGGTGATGGTGATCTCTTTGTGGATATGCATCTTCTTCTTCTCCTTGGTGACAACTACTACTATATCCATAAGGCTCCATGTGTTATCCTCTATCTTGTTTGAATATGTCTTATGAGATAGAGGCAATTTTCTTTCTTGAGCGGTAGGTAAAATATTTGGAGTCGTCATATGTGTTTTTAGCACCTTCAAAGGATGAATATCACCAAGATACACACCAAATTCTTTTTGAAATGACAATAAATTATTATATTCTCTGTTGGGCATGCCAAAATTGTTAGAGACTAGAAGTATCACCCTTGTTTTAATCATGAAAGATCAAATACTTCGCTAATATGGGATTTTCTTCAAGATGTAGGACCTTTCTCCTTGAGACAAACCTCTCGGAGATTTTTTTCCTTCTCTCCTAGCTCAGCATAAACTAACCTAAACTACTCAAAATCCAACTAAGTCTAAAACTAAATTTAAAAAAATAGGATGCGGGGTTGATATGGGAGAAAATCTACAAACCGAAAGAATAGGGATGCACCAAAACTAAGATATGGTTTGGATCTAATGTTGAAAGAGATAGAACAATTGCATATGTATAGAATTTAATGAAAACATAGAGTTTTGATGGATATAAATAAATAAAACTAGAGAGAAAACATCCAAAATGAATACCAAGTATTCATAGATAAAAGACCATGAGATGTATTGTATTCATAATGTATCTATCACATTTATAGATAAGAGGTTAGAAATACCTTGCAAGATGTGAAGTTGTAGAGGTTTGGAGGCAATAAAATGCATGTCTCCAAGACAGATCCTGTAAATTTGATAGAAGGTAACCCTTACAATGTTACTAAGAACTTACATTTATAAAACATGAGAATGAAGGAGAGATAGAGAGAGGACGGAAATTTGAATTTAGATTTTTGCAATGAATGAAGACAAGCATGTCATCCACATAGCCGACATTATTACTCCCTGCAAACAAGGCCACCATTGCTTATGATACATGTCATCGAATTTGTAGGTGAAAGCATGGGTGTTGTTTATCATTTAAAATAGGTAGGTGAGTTGGTTGGGTGCTTTGAAACAAGTGAAAAAAATTCCTTGCAATCTGTTGTTTTCATGGTTTTCCCCTCGAAGTAACATTTTACTTTGTGTTTCTTCAAATTGAAAAATATAACTTTTGGAGAGATGAAGCAAACACAAAAATTCCCATATAATGTTGAGCTCTCGATCGAAAAATATGACCCAAAAACTAGTTCCACTTTGTCCTACGACATTTAGAGTTCTACGGGTTTATTGTTGCTCCCAAGCTTGTCTTATTTGGACTCTTTTCCTTTGGCATCAAATATTTTCATGGGTTCTAGACTTGGCATGCTCCCACGGCTTTAATAACATTCTGCAGCCTTTTGAATTTAAACATCTCTCGCATATTTAGAAACATGTAAGACAATAACTTCAACATATCTGCAAAAAACTTTACTTGCACATATGTGGATTTCTAATTCTTCATACTTTGTCGCTCACACAAAAACCATGAAGGATTTATCCTTCTTCATTCAATTCACAAATCCCATAGACTTGGATATCTATAGAACACTACATTAGGAAAACCCATGAAACGATGGGATAGTGTTTCACAGTTCTCGAGACTTAGCCAATTTTTGAATTGCTTCGCTTCCTTGTGGGTGCAGTGGCGCTTCCACCTACGTTGAAAGAAAGTTAATATCACTTTATAATTCTTTTGACACTCTTAGAAGCTCTTGTTGCAAATATCATTCTAAAAGCACTCAAAGGGTTCCTGAATTTGCCCAAATCAGTTGCACATCATCTAGAGAAATCCCTACTACAATTCTAAAGCAATCAACTAGGTCGAAATTCTAGCTTCCTCCATTTCCAAGCATGCAAAGGTCATAGAGCCATGTTTTAGCAAGAGAAAGGTCACTCCAAGTATTTCACAAGGGTTTCGATCATCAAATGGGGTTAGGTCACATAGATGAGGCACACATCTCACTACTATTATGTTGGGTACATGTTATACTATGCAGTTAGCTTTCCATCTTGATGTCAAGGGACACAAGGGAACCCCTAGGGGTTGGTTAGCTATTCACACTTTCACAAGCATGTAAGAGAACTGCACGAGTCTTGATCCCACAATAAGGGCATGTAGTACAACACTTGGATTGGTTTAGCAAATTTAGGATTTTGACCACCAAGGGGAGTCCATCCTCACCACACAAACATGTTTGATCCTTTTGGTTTGCTAATGTTATGATGGAATGTTCTACATGTTTCTAGGGCTTCCACTTTGTTAGAGGTGATTACAGGTCATCCCGAAGTTGTGTGACCACAACAGACATACAATAAATATCATTACAAGACAAGTTAAACACATAGAAAATTACAAATCCAAACTATTAAAGTGTCTAAGACCATAGAGTTTTATGTCATGACCACTAAAATTAGGTTTGGACTATACAATAGTTATAT
Organism: Taxus wallichiana var. yunnanensis; assembly: GCA_018340775.1. Lineage (NCBI taxonomy): Eukaryota > Viridiplantae > Streptophyta > Pinopsida > Cupressales > Taxaceae > Taxus > Taxus wallichiana. Next base: position 951,420,680 of record CM031237.1, on the reverse strand, counting down.
GATCTTTCCCATATTGAGTTTATAGCTCCAAATTAAACTTTCATTGAAACATCTAAAGTTCCTAATCGGTGTTCCACTATCTTGCACACCTAGATCATCTCTATTATTCGTATACATCTAAGTTTCTCTCTCGTCTTATATATTTAAGCAAGTACTTATCGCTTATCAATAATTACAATCGTTTCAAGTATATGAATGCAATATTTTGATTGTGAATAGTTAATTAATCGGAATAGTCTACCTATTACAAACCCTTTCATCCTTCTTGTTTGTTGTACAACAAACAACTCTTAGAGATTTAATTACGGTGAAAACAACACTATAGAGCCTCTCTTTAAATTGAGAACTTCGTATTTACATTATTAATTTATATTTGTTATTTTCTTTATTTGTTACTCTAATCCACACACATAAGGTACAAGCTAATCTTTATTTAGAATGCACCAATGTGCATAAATGTTATATACAACCCATCACGGTCTAACATGTTGTAGTTGTTGCATCAACTGAAAATAAGTCTATTTTGAACCGTGAAATAAATAAAAGTTGTTACTAGCCATTTCATCGATTCAATAGAAGCCGAGTTAGTCAATACATGCCCTGTTAAAAACACATGTCATGGATGGGTTTGAATCACAATGGTTGTGAGGTATTTTGTACGTTTTTCAACATAGATGAAAAACTATTCTAAAATAGTAAGTAAAATGGCAGGAAACAGAGGAAACGTATGTACCCATCGATGCCTTCTATGTAAAGAATAGCCATCGCCCACACATAAAGTCACACGATCACTCCAACTCAGTGGGAAGTTTCTTAAGAAATCAACTTTTGATCCAGGTAAGACGTTGCATCCAAATTTTTCTACGGTTTCCGAGGGACACTTGAGGTTCGGAAGATAAATCTAAACAATTCATAAAACATAATAATAATTAATTTCAAAGTATGACATTGAGTATCTTATCATTCAAATACATCAGGTATCTCATAATGATGCGTATGTTGTACTTGCGAAAGTTTTTTTTTTTTTTTGGTGTGCTTGTGGGCTCAAGATGAACCCAACCCTAAAAAATCGATGAAAGTGCATCCTCCTACATCTTCACGTCCATTCTTCGTGGAAACATGGTACGAAGGCTCGGCAGTGACACTACTTATCATGAAATCTGTCCCATGCGCTGTGCAATTAGAACATAGTTTACCAGCTTTGTAGCTACTCAGTTTTATGAACTGTGAAGCATCCCCGCCATCCTTCGCTTCTGACGGACCTTCATCTGCAGTTGTCTTTTCCAGAAAATGGCATGGATCTCGTTTGCCATTTATCAGCTGGTCAGAGCGCTGTATACATGATTTTCTCGCCATAAGAACGTGCCAGCGGTTTTTTACAGCGTTGTCTGTTCGGCCTGGAAACAGGCGGGCGATGAGGGCCCATTTATTGCCATGTATCTTGTGAGCGGCTAAGAGTTGCTGCTCCTCTTTTTCTGTGAAGGGCCTGCGATTGATGCGCGGATCCAGCTGATTATGCCATCTCAGCCTGCAGCTCTTTCCTGCATACCACAAAAAATGGTTTAACATGCTTGAATTTCATCCTATCAATTACCACAAGTAGAGTAGAGTAGAGTACCCGATCTTCCATGGAGTTTATCAGCAATAAATTTCCAGTTTCGGGGGCCACTCTGTCGCACAAGCTGTGTGAGTTTCTCGTCTTCTCCTGGTGTCCACAGACGGCTTGGCAACATTTTTGTCTGCGCTTCTTCAAATAATCTTCTATGGACTTTGTTAACTACTCCAAAATAATCGCTTCTGGACTTCGCTAACTACTCCAAATAATCTTGTATGGACTTGACTAACTAGTTCATAAATGTGTGTGCAGATAATGCAGTTTTAGAGATGTTAAATATCGCTGTCCGTTACAGCTTCCAACAATAAAAGCACATGTAAAAATAGGGAGGTTTCCTCAGCCACTGATCTCTTTTGATATGCACCATTCCGATTCTGATTGTGATTCTGTTATTGGAATGATTTAATATGCAGGTTTATGAGAATACAAACAAATGTTAATCCGCACATGGTGAAATAATTAATGCAACGGTACCTGCTTCATTTTTCAAAAAATAAACATCGTGTTGTTCATTTCGCAAGTAATCGATTCAATTTAGTAATGCTCGTTTGATCTCTTCAAAATATAGTTACCCAAAAGATGCCATGCACATAACGAGTTTTAGTTTTTAGTCTTTTTCTCTCTGTGTTGTTGACACAGATTTTCTAAGAGGTATTTATCATCTCATTTACTTTCGAGTATTGGTTGTGCCCAAAAGATTTGTATTCATCTTCTCAAGAATATTTGAAATTCGTTTATACGAGTGTTTTTTTTTTTTTTTTTTTAAATAGCAATTTCGACCGTTTAATGGGTGAAAGCTAAAACTTATTAAAATGTGTGTGTGTGTGTGTGTGCGCGTGTGTGTGTGTGTGTGTTTGGGACAGGATTCATAAATTAGAAACACAATTTTAGGTGAAAATTATGTCAAATCTTTTGGCTTAATGTTTGGGGGACACATCCGTGAACTATTGCCATGAGAATAATACATACACACACCAAGGTGCCTAAAGTAAACATTACATTGTCTCCTCTCTACTTACACCGCATGTGATCTGATATATGAAAATTTGGAATCTTTATTTATGCTAAACGTTTTCATACATAACAGGTGTGTAATTGTATCTCACGAGCCAAGTCAAGAAGACAATGTCTTCATAATTCTAGAAGTTCTTTAAGATGTAGAAGTAGGATGACGGTCATAGTAAACATTGCCAAGGGGTAATGAAAATGCACAAATGTAAGTCTCGTCTAAAGGCGGTGGCCACTAAGATCTATAATTTGCATACTATAATGAAGATCAACACAACACAAGAAATATTTGTGGTCCAAGATGCCCAAATATTCCGTGTATTCAAGATAATGAAAAATACCCCTAAGGTAGGGAAATGCCATAAAATACTCCTTAAGAAATGTCTCCATGATCTCCCAATATGGGAATTCCACTTCAAGGGACACCTTCAATATCCTTCGACCAAGTAGAAGACTCGGCTCATACCGACATCCTCATAATGATACTTTTATCCTTTATATAAACATACATTACTCTTATCAAGTATGGGTAACACCTAATCCCAATGTAGGATGACTCACTAATTAATATACTAATTCCACAAGTTACCTATAAACATATAACTAACTAAGGAGGATGTGTGCCACATGTTGTCAACTTCAAGTAACTCATGGACATTATAATATCATATCCCTAGTTGGATAACATGACATCCCTCCTTGACATGTTTCATCCTCGAAACATGATAAGAAACCATGTAATGAATGTGACTCAATGATTCCATAATTTTCGCCATGCTTGATCATCCAACCACCCATATGTGATCTTGGTTGGTGATACCTTTCTAAACTCGGTTCCATAATTCGATGCACTATTTTTTTCCATCCATGACCCTAGTTGTTCCTCCTCATATTCCATACATAGCCATAGTGATTATTCATGTGATTCCATGTTCTATAATTATATAATATGTTGCTCTATGGTTATATTCCTTATATAACCATAGTAGTTGTTTGGCCAATTCCTATATATCCATATTAGTTGTTTCACGGATGTTTCCTTATATGCCTCCATTATTATTTCCTATCATGATGATTTGGGTGTCGATACGATGTAACCTTCGAATCCACATATTTTTGTACTTTTTTCTCTCTTCCACCTTTTCAAATTCTTGTTCCTTTCTCTATGGATTATATGAATTGTTATTTTCATATACTTTTCTTCAAATGCTTCTTGTTCTCCTTCTAAAAATTATTGATTCTCTTCATCATAATTTTCATATTCATCCTCATGCTCAACATTAAGCTTATGTTGTTCTTGATAAGTTTGATATCCTGCAAGGTGGCCTGTAGACACTAGAAGAAGGTCACCCTAATTCCTACCCATATGTACGTACCTTAGAACATCCCTCCATAAACCCACATGACCACTTTACCCATCACAATATTTACCGACCCATATTTACACCCGTATTCACTATTTTACCTCACCAACCACCTATAACCACATAAAACAAGAAAAATAAATAAATACAAAATAAACCAAATAACATCAACCCCCAAAAACCCCCACATAATTAAAACAACCCCAAAACCATTACAACTCGCATCAACCACGAAAAGAATGTAGTTGGAACCATATCCAACCAAACTCCTCAAAAAAATAGGAATCGATCGATTCCCGAATCAATGTTGGTCATTGCGGAATAGTAATGATTCTCCTTTCTGATATTGATTTTATATAAATAAACACAGGACATTGCCCAAGGATTGGACGAATTTTTATGTGACAATGTCATTTGACTAAGCATTTTTAAAGTTCAATTGAAAACCCCTGTTGGGGTGAACAAGCAAAAGCACCATGTTGCACTACCCTTCCTTTGGAAAAGCTATATTCATCATTCAATTAGTTGGGTCATCTTTATCATAAAGATATGATTTTTATGTGATTTTGTAAGCCATTTCTTTTAGATTCAATAACAACATTGTTTAATTTATCCCAAAGCATCCAAGCTTGAGGGTGAGTGCACAAAGATGAGGGCCAAAAAGTGGACACAAACCAATTTTAAGCAAAAGTGCGAGTGCATTTTGGGAAAGCATGAGCACGTTTTGAATCATCAAGTTTGGAAATTACCAAGCCAAAAACACGAGCATGGTATAACGTGCTCACACTATAACGCACTCACGTTCTATTTGTTATGTGCTATATGTGTTTATGGAAGGGATATATTTACTAAAATAAATGGTTTAAGTATAAGAAATAATAAAGTATAAAGATTAATAAAAGAAAAACTTATACTTTAAATTTATTTTAGTAAATATAAGAAGTTAGGGTCACTCTGCACCTTATGGAACTAGTCTCACAGCTCCATCTATCATAGTTTAGAAGATAGTTTTTCATATTCTAATTTGGTCAATACATAGATATTTTTAGGATTCAGCATTCAGCCTAAAGCTTTTAGGGTTTAAATTATACAATCGATATCTATTTTGTGAAAGAATATAATCATTGTTTAGGTTTTGGGTCTTCTTGATTGGTTATTAACATTTGTAGGATTTTTAGATGTGTCAAAACTATATTTTATAAAGCTCACAACTCCTAAAGGTAGCAACAATTTCTCAAATATATGGACTCATGCAATTCCTTATAACACATAATAAATCAAAACACATATGTAAGTTTTTATCGATTCAAATAATCAAGGGAATGGTCATCATGAGGTCTGTGAAGGATCTGAAACATCATGAGGAAAATGGGTGCAATTATAAAAATCATGAGGTCTTCCTCAAGGCTTCCTTCATTCTCTCAATGTTATCCCTATCCCAAGAATTTCCTCTAGTGATTTGTTTTGGTCCAACTCTTCCCTGACTAGTTCAATTGGGTTTGTTTCCTCAACTAAGAAGCTTCAAATATAGGCACCTTTGAATCTATTCCTCTTACTCTCCAAACTCTTCATGCAAGCTAAAATCATCCCTAAACACCCTTCTCAATCTCAAGGAGGTATGACAAGTTTTTTTAACATAACCTTCCATTAGTTATTCCATTCACTATCCACTCTCTTAGACTAGCCTTCCCACTTTCTAGCCCTACATGGGTGTTATGTTGATTGTATCTTCAGCTTTAAACACATACTAAACAAGTTGAGGGAATTGTAGAGTACCCATTAAGGGTTTCTAGTTGCATTAAGAGTTTTAGGTTTGAACTCCAAAGATAAATACCACTTCCTTCATTAAATTGAGCTAACAATTAGGTATAGGTTTGTATTTGTTGTTTCTCCCCTAGACTGTCACTCACACCTCAACATGCACCCAATGAACCTTCCAATTTTCCTTTGAATCTCCTAATAGACTTCCTAGCATCATATCTACCAATTTTCAAGCTTCAACCCTAAACCCTAAACCCTAAAACATGAATCCCAAAGCCTAAACCATAAATTCTAAACCCTATTTTTACCACCTTGAACCCTAAACCCTATTTTTACCACCTTGAACCCTAAACCCTAAATCCTAAGCCTAGATCCCTAGACCTCAACCCCCGAACCATAAACCCTCAACCTTAAACTATACATATTAAACCCTAAACTCTCAACCATAAACCTTAAACCCTAAACCCTTAACTCTAAACCCTAAACCCTTAGCCCTAAGCCTTAATCCCTAAACCCTAAACACCGATCCCTAAACCCTAAACCCTAAATCGTGAGCCCTAAACCATAAACCCTAAACCCTAAGCCCTAAACAATATTCCTAAATTACCTCCAACACTTCCAAGATTCTTTGACATCACCTCTAGATACTTAATATATTTCTTGAACTCTCCCAAAGGGTGTTTGATTAGCTCAAAATGGCCTTTTTAGGCCTCCGGAGGAAGTTATCTTCCATCAAGTCACACTAAACTCATCAATCATCGTATCTAATCATCCCTGCACATTGAAACAAACTTAAAAAAACCTTGTTAATAATTTATTTTGATCCAGGTTGAGAGTAGTATTGAGACAGGTTGGCCAAAGGAAGGACGCACCATTGACCAGGAAGAAAAAGATCCATTCCCTAAGCTTGTAAAGTAAGTACTCATGGGAAGAATCAATTCTAAGACAAAATTAGGATTCAACTCCATGCTTATGGGAAGAATCATGAGTTCATATATTCAATTAGTTGTCGCTAAATTTAGAAGTTATGAGGTTTGTAAATTCTAATTTTGACACATTTAACACTCCTACAAATGTCGATAACCAATCCGAAATGCCCCAAAACCTAAACAATGATTATATTCTTTCCCAAAATAGACATCGATTGTATAATTTAAACCCTAAAAATTTAGGTTGAATGCTGAAATCTTGAAAAATACCTATGTACTAATCAAGTTATAATATGAAAACACATATTCTAAACCGTGATAGATGGAGTTGTGAGACTAGTTTCATAAGGTGCAGAGTGACCCTAACTTCTTATATTTACTAAAATAAATTTAAAGTATAAGAAATAATAAAGTATAAAGATTAATAAAAGAAAAACTTATACTTAGTAAATATATCCCTTCCATAAGCACATATACCACATAACAAATAGGAACGTGAACGTGTTATAACGCGCTTGCGTTATAGCATGAACGCGTTATAATGTACTCATATTTCATCTTCTATGAGCTTGAAAATTTTGACCCACAAGCTTGTATTTGCCTTAGATGTCCCACCCTAAGTCTCGGACTGTGCAATCCATGAATGGATTCGTGTTTTGCAAGAAAACATCAAAATCTCACATGTACACCCCGATATTAAATGTGTTATAACATAATATTCCAAAAATATATACTACGACATTAAGCTCGGTTTTATCTTGGTGATGATATGCTTCTTTCTAAAATCTGATTAGTTTAAGGCTTTCATCCTTAATTTCTTTTACTAGTGCCTTATTTTCTTGTCAAAAAGTATTGTTGAAATATTCCTACTCCTTCAACTTGAATTAACTAAGCAATAAAATAGAAATATATCAACCTCAAAAGACATGGGGTTTAGCGATACCCATAGATGTTGATTAATGATGTTTGATGTTGATTATAGTTGTGCTCGTAAAATATGTGTGCAAGGTCCTTTCCTGTAAAGAAACTTGTGATCAAAGACACTACACAAGATATGATTAATAATATGGATAAGCGAGTTGCTCGGCAAAGGCCGATTCCAGGAATCCAAAGGGCTTCCTTGAAGGATGTCAGCTCGTTGTTTAAACAATTAAGTGGATTGAAATAGATAAATGATACATGATAAATTGATACAAGATATAGATATGAAAAATAATAAGCTAATACAAATGTTGATAGAAGATAGATAAGATATGGATAAGAGACAGATTATGGCTCAAACTCAAGCTCGAAAGGCATGTCTTGTTCAGCCTCATATGCAGCCCAAGCAAGTTCATCTTCGATGAGTATGTAATCAAAATATGTGTGCCAATAGTCTTCTACTACTTGATGGATTTCATGAGTGAACTCAAAAATGTTGTCCAATTCATCTAAAGGAGCATGATGGATGGTGCACAAAGTCAGATCATGCAAGATATCATATTGTTCCCAATAGAAAGGGTGTCGGATTATCGGAAAGGAATGGATGCTGGTAATTTCATGAGAAGGGCCACCAATTTCCATCTAACATTGATCCATGCTCAAAAATATGTTAGAAGCTACTAGTTTGATATGATCGATGAAAGATACTTGATGGAAAACTGACAAAAATTATTGAAAGGTAAAACTGACAGGAATTGTTGGCGAGTGGGCCAATCGTTGGTGATTCTAGTACTTTTGAATAGTTTAATAATACCAAATTTCTGATGATTTAAACTAATGTTGCAGAGTGATAAATATTTAGAGATGATGTAAAAGAGATTAATAAACCAATAAGAGGTACATAGAGGTTGATGTGGAGCTAAAAGAACACTCAAACCTTTCTATAAAGTAATTTGTGATGGTTGATGAAGTCTCGCAATTTGAAAGGTGAAGAGATGATTCATAGGAGGTCCAAAATTGCTCCAAGATGCTCAATGAAGGTAAATAATAATGCTTGATGTTTATTTTGATATCCAAGTGTCGAATGATGATGTACAGAAGGTTGTGGAACCAAATGAAAAGCAAGAACTCCTGAATTGAAATTGAGGATCCATCCGAGAAGCTGCAAAATTGGCTTGAATAATTATTGGTGATTACTTAAATCACCGCAATTTCAGGTTGTTTGAGTTTTGTGAGGCAAATTGTTTAAATAGCTTCCAAATCAAGGCCATTTGTTTTGGATTTCGAGTGGCTAATTTGTTAAGTTGTTGAGGGACATGTTGTGTTTGTTTTGGAGGGTGATAAAATAGGTTTAGATTTGTTTTGATTTTTCCCAAGTTGGATTTTAAGAATATTCCTAGGTGGTTACATAGGATTTTGTAAGATGGATTACGGAGATAAATAATAAAGATAATGAGACTTTGGATATAGGGTGGTGTTAATGTTTTTAATTAATTAATTGAATAAGGATGGGAGGAATGTTTAATGTATTTAATTAATGGGACAAAGGTGAGGGATATAGTGTATGATTTAGGGTATGAAATATCGATGAATTTAAGTAATTGATTGAATAAATATGAGGGATGTAGATTTATAGTGTCTACATGTATGCATACATTTTTGTACATAAATTATGTTTTTTTTTTTAATTTTCAAAAAAACCTCTTTGAAACTCTATTCTACATGCACTCAAAAAATGACTTTTTCTCAAAGTTACGGAGTGTACACACAAATATTTCATTTTTGGGATGTGTACACTTTGAAAATTAATTAAAAAATTATATATTCATCCAAAAATTATGAAAAATTAGTGGGACCTTGTACATGGTTTTATCTAACTTTTTATTGAAGGGATTTTAAAAATAAATTATATAACTCAAAAAATGGGGGGCACACACACAATAGGTTCTTATCTTTTTGACACAAAAATAGACATACTTTGTGTGCACACCACATTTGACCCTCTTAATCTCCACCATTTTCAAAAAAAAATAGTAGTTTAGAAACTAGATTCCAAGATCTACTGTACTCATTCTTATCACTTTATCAAATTTTGAGCATATGTGTGCCCAATTATTAGATGAAGTTCGGAGTTTGGCTGATTTCAAGAAAAAGGTGTTCCTTTTTAACCCCCTTTCGCCCCCATTTCCATGTAATTTCCCTCTAAACATCCTCATCCAATCATCCTATTAGAAAATTTTCATTGTGAAACATTTGTGATTACAAACATACCTTCAAACATCAATTGACATCGATCACACTAATTGACATCGATCCGCACGATCGACATTGATCTCTATCAAGATCACTTAATCTTGCATTTTCAATACATTTTGATAAATTTCCTTCATATTTTTAATTCGTAGCTAATTTTCTCTTGTGTATAAGCATGGCTCTTTATTAGATGACCATCATAGGAGAAGTTTTCGAACCCACCGAAGATCTATGTCCTCCCCATAGTTCACTGCCTTTCATGTGGGAGCAATATAATATCAATCATGAATTGAGTATTTGTGTCATCATCCTTACACCCAATCCAAACGACATCCCCAATCAGCTAGAACTCCTCCTTGAAGAAAATGACGAAGCCAATATTTATTGGACCAATCATTTCAATCCACCTCATCCCATCATTGAAGATGTTGATTAAGTCCTAGTGTTCAAGCATTGCATATTAGTAATTGGTCATCCATATTATCATACATTGTTAGTGGTAATTCCAGTGTTTATTACTTCTAGCTTGATTTCTTAAAATTGGGTCGACAAGGGAGTCTTTTCCTTCTCGTGACTGAAATTTGTCAGGAAACTCACCTATTATTTTACTAATCTATCTTTGTCAAGTTATCTACTTGTGTAAATGTTTTCCTTCCCATCCAAAAAGGAGTTCCTATGTCGCTTGGATTTAACGGTGTGCATTCTTCATCCCGCAGGTTTCTAAACCCTATTATCATTATGAGTTTTAATATTTCATTTCTTAAAGGAATTAACTCAAGATAAAATTACTAAAACATAATGGCAAGCCCGTTGGGACCTAATGGTTTCCCTCTTATTTTTATGCAGATTTTTGTCTTGTTATCTTGTTTATTAAATAAAAAAAAACTTTTCCTTTTGGATTAAAAAGAATTATATTCATTCTTTTTTTTGTGATCACATAGTTTTAAATAGGAGGAAAATCTTATCAATCATTGTCTTTCCCTCACACATGACCGAATCACAAAAATCCAAATAAGCATCTAAACATTTCCTACCAGGTCTACCTACTTGGATTTCATCAACAAGGGGGAAATTATCTCGGTGTTTTGGCTAAGTATAAATAATTGGTGGGAGGTATATTAACTAAGCACCTGACACCTTTATCATTACATGATTTTGAAGTGAGGAGGTAGGCCCCAATATCACACATCGTACCGACACAAAAAAATATTCGAGCCTCACATACCTTTCGGTTTTCAAGGACTCCAACCTAAACTCTAGGAGACCTACCTTAGTATGCCTAACTTTTAGTACCTTATATAAACCAATTTTCCTCTTCACACATTTATAAATCTAATTAAGATAATCAAAACTTTATTGTTGATTGTGTGACTTGCATTAAATAAATATTTCTCATTTATTATTTATTTACAAAATCATGGTTCGAATTGATAATAGTTCTAAATCCAGAATACCACAAACATGTCAAATCCACCACAACAATACATGGATAAAACCCAAGAGTCACCACACTCTCCTAGCATTAGATCATACACATCAAAGACCCCCAAGCCTCCCTATAAATCCCCCTACAGGTTCCTTACCCGTGGGGATCATACCTTTAAGGAACTCCTAGATACTAATCCTATCGCCCTTGGCAATTACCTCACCCCATGAGCTATTTGTATCCCCCATCACAATTTGGAACCCCAATGAATCTTGGTACCGTTACTTATAATCCCACTTGGAACATCGACCCCACGTAAAACCAATCATTAATAAAGTTGACCCTTATTCTTCCCCCGTTCATATAGAAACTCCTAAACCTATCTCATCAAGTACCACTATCCAATTTCGATCTTAATACCATCTCATCACAAACCATAGTTGGCCACCTGTGGTCCCTACCACCTATTTCTTGAGTTAACTCCCATTATGCTCCTCCACACACAAATGATCCATAATGCATGGTTAGCCATATGATGTCCACATCTTCCCCTCTCTCAATAGGTTCTTTCGGTATTCCTCATACTACAATCTCCCTAGTTACATCCCAACATGTGGGATCCCAATGATCCTTGTCTGCAATCTAATACTTGGTTGTATCCATCCCCATGTCTTTACCTCATATTAATACGAGTGTTAGTAATAACACTTATCCCTTCTCTCAACTAGTACCTATAGTTATATTTCAACAAGACGATTACATCCCCCTCAATAAAATCCCCCACCCTCACAACCCTTCCTCAACACTTCCCTTCCCCAATCTTATCAATATATCTACCCTTCATCATAGCCATTGGGTTCCTATCCAACTTACAAGGCGTCGGGAAACCTTCCTCATTTTGAAAATCTTAGGGTTTATTTTAAGATCCCCTCCAAAAAATTACTATAGGATGGGTGGTGAATGTTCCGAAAAAGGTATTTGCATTGTTGGAAAATCTAGGAAAGGAGGGTTTAAGGATGACGGCGAATGTTGTTTTTTTCAAGTTGTCAAACATCTGCATATATGTGTTCCCATCCTAGTAATCAAAATTTTTTACCATTCGGTAATGGTAGCACGCTGATGTGTGGTGCTCTCATGGATGCTCCCACACGGTAACATGCTACTATTGTCATTTGGTAACGTCATTATGTTTTGAGACACCAATAAATACATATCCTTATTCTTGGTTAAGATCACAAACAATGTCAGTGTACGGGATCTCCTACACATTTTCAGATGTCTTCAAATGTAGGTTTTCATCTAGTAACATTTTTTTCATTTCGAGCATGGACGTTGTCGTGATATCAATGTCGAGATGACAACATAAATGGTAATATCTTGAATGACACATTATTGCATTGTCACACGATACCCCATTTTTATTTTTCTCGATAGCATTCCCATGTTGTCAAATGTTACCAGTTCCATGTTCCTGGCCTCAACCATTGGGCCCATTCCTTGTCTATATATACACATCCCCATTCATTTTTTCCCATTTTCATTTGCAGGTTTCTCCAAACTAAATTTTTCACAATTTCCACCACTATACCAAATGATTTTTTCTATAATCCACTTCCAAAGTATTATCCACATGACACATACATGGTACCGATACAGGTATCTACCAACACCTCTCTTTTTTCAAAAGATCAAGAATCATGACACCAAGAAAAAATTCAATTAGCACTCCATCTTTTGTTTACAGAAACCTATTATATCCACAATTACTACAACTACTGGAAGACCTAGAAATTAGAGATCAATTTGATATGATTGGAAACTCAAGGTTCCATGGACTATTATACATGCCTCGGTATTAGACAGACACCAATTTGTTAAACAATTTAATGCATATGTATAATAATTCTGATTTTTCTTTCCAAGTTACATTACCATCTCACCAATTTGTCATTAGAATAACCCTTGATGATATTCATCATCTAACGGGGCTACCCCATCAAAATGCATTACGTGAATTGGAAAAAATCATTCTACCTAATCAAGAAAAGAATTTTTTAGAGTCTCATTATAATATTTTGTTGAGGCCGAGGTTAATAATCCCTCCAAAAGAGGTATTAGCACTCAATCAATCAAATACCCCTTTCTCTTGGCCATGGTGTAATTTTTCCAGGCCCATATCGTTTACTGGGGTTCATATACATTAACTTTCCTCAATGGGTAGTGCACTACCTTCTCCAAACCCTTTCTGGTGTTAGATTTGATTGTTTTTCCATATCTTTCAACAAGGATTTGCTATGACCTTGACATATCCATTTTGAATCCTAGTGCAATTATTTCTTCTTCTTATTTTATTCTTTTTTCTATTATAAGGGTTTTCACGCATTGAAATCAACAACTATTCCAATTGCACTACACAAGAAGATGGAAAAATATGTAATGTCTATGGACCAACAATTGGTGATAATTTTATTTTTAAATCATTTTATCTTGATTATTTTCATAAAAATAATCATTTTTAAATCAATTCTGAAAAAATATATAATTTGTTTTCAACAGGTCAAAGCAAGAAAAACAATGGCTTAACAAAGTTGCAGCAAAGAATTCACGGACATAATCTTCTTTGGGCTTGAGGGGTCTTGTGACAACATTGAAGTTGATGTCTCCATTACCTATGACACTATGATCACCTGGTACCCAACCGCTAGAAGTATAAGTAAATACATGCACTTTGTTCATTTGAATCATCCCACAACCACGAAAAATGTGTACTCAGGCCAATCCATGTTTTAATTAAACAACAATTCATAATCATGTTAATTTTGATTAAATTTATTTATAGAATAATGATAATTTGAGTCTTGACAATGACATATGTCATTTTCCTAATGTGCAACCATGTATATCACGTCACCCATGGTGTCTAATGCGCTAGACACTACTTACATATCCGAGTAACATCGGAGTTCAATCTGCGAAGTTCTTCGCCCTTCAAGTTCAAGTATGAATAAATTGTAGATTTAAATTTTATTTATATTAGTCTTGGTTTTAGGATTTCATCACTCAATTTAATTGGTTTTCCTTAGAATCGATGCTTTCCATGCCACCACGTCCCTTCCAACCTGCCACAATTTATCAATTATGGACAACGATAAAATTCACAAAGTGTAAAAAATCCATATTGATTTCATTTTTTTAAGTGCTTAGTGTTCTCTTGTTTGACTTCATGCATACAACATATTGTAAACAAGTAAAATTACCGAGATAAATGAATAACCAAAATAATGTACATTCTATGTAGATAACTTGCAAACCTCGAGTAAGATCGTAGAAGATTTTGAGCTTGTGGAATCTTGCAAGTTATTGATTTTGGATGCTCTTGATTATCCTCTCCAAGGTGGATGAATGCAATGCTATGAGCAAATTTCACAAGGATTCGAACAACAAATGGGCGAAGAGATTTGTTACCTTTTCTTATTTCTTTCTAAGGATGGGTTGTAAAGGAAATGGCTTAATTTTATAGCTGAGGGTAGGGCCATGAAAGGTGGATTGAAGTTTGACAAAGATCCAAGTCATAATTAGATTCACCCAGAATAGAAATTAGACTTGCAATAGCAGTCATAGCTTTTCAAGGGCCGATAGACATTTGGAGTGGAAAATTTACATCTAGAAATTGAATTACACAGACAATTCATTTTCGCCCACGGTTCTAGGAATATAGAAGTGGATTCCAAGTGGAGTAGGGAAGTCTAGTTCAAGTTGAGTTAACTGGAATGAGGAAGTTGAGTCCAAATTGAGTTAACTAGGATAGTGAAGTGGTAGTTGACTAGGGAAATAGGTGTATTTTAAGTAATGGCTCGATTCAATTAGCTACTGATGTGTAAGATAATTAATTAATCATTTATTTAATAAATGTTAATTAACTTAGCTAAATTGGTGTTGTGGACTAATTTAATTAATCCAAGGTGTAATGTGCATGATTAATTAATTTGATTAATCAATTGTAAGGATGAATAATGGGATGTGAACTGGAATAATAGTATGTAAAGTTGGGGTTTCTACATTCGCCCTTTTTAAAGTGTTATTGTGAATTAATATTGCTTTAAAGATAGTAGACACATGTAGATCAGCGAGGAAAGCGGTGAAGGATTCGAGATGCCCTCGCAAGATAGAAATGGTAAGGGAATGCCCCCTCAAGTGAGTGGATGTCACTTGATAGGAAGACAAGAAGTACGTTGAACAATGATTGGAAGGAATTGTGGTCGTAGCATGAGCATCGTCTGGAGAGTTTGAATATAAGAGAAACCTTTATTTTATTGTTGCACAATAGATTTTTCACCATGATTATGAAATAATCAATACGGTTAACCCATATGCACATAAACAAACAAACACAAACACACACACACATAGCAAAGAAAAGATAAAAAGTAAAACAAAACCAATATACATAGTATGTGCAAGCATTAGGGTTATAAAGGAACCAAGATATAATCACACTACTTGTAAGTGGTCCAAAAAGAAAACATCAACAATGCAACACAATGTCAAAAAATAATACAGTCAGTTATGCCCCTAATGTGTGCCATAATGATGAGTATGTAGATGCTGAAATGCCCCCAAATGTTAAACTTATGAAAGGCTTGTGAATAGAATTAGATGGAAGAGCGGAGTACACTTAGATACTCCTCATGAAACTCTTCTTGGATCTGTTCTACAAATTATCCGAGAGAAATTTACCCAGAGACGAAGTTATATCGGGAAGGAAAAGCAATTTTTGACTTTCTCTTAGCGAGTTAGCAATCATGCAAAGGGAAGAAAGTAGAGTGATAGTTGTAAGATCGGAGCGATCCTAAGGTAGTAGATAAAGGTATGAATTTATCGATATTGTTTAGAAATGTTGAAATATTCACTACAAGGTTTTCCAATTGTATGATTTGTGATGAGTTGAAGGTTTGTTAAAAATATTAAAAAAAAAAAAAAAAAATCTAATTTTTTTATTTTGAAATTTATGATTTTTATGGTTTTACAAAGTTTTGAGAAATTTTAAATAAAAATACAAAGAAATGTAAATAAACCTGAATACATAACAAAAAATAAAAACACACCATGGCTTATTTAATAACCAGGAGGAAAACACAACATGTGCAAGCAATCAAAAGACACAAAACAAGCATGTAAACAAACCCAATATGAATAGGAATGAATGACACCAAAGTTATATGTGAACTAAGATGCCAAGATTTTTCCTATAATTGGTCTACAATAAAGGTAAACAAAGTATAAAATAACAAACTGAAATAAGCAAAAGCATCGTCACAATGTTGACATACCATAATAAGTACAACACATTTTATAAAACGACGTCTAAGGACTCTCCTAGTGTGTGCCACATTAAATAACTATGCAGATATGAATGCCCCCAAGTGATAGCTTAGAACGCAAAAGGATTAGATCAGGCCGAAGAGCGTAGTGATGCTTAGATACTCCAAACAACTATTGTCATATCCCATTATATTTTGATCTGTATTGGATTAAAATGTGAAATCTAAGTGTGCCCCAAGAAAAGTTATATTGAAAAATGGTAATTGATTTCCATGAAAATATATATACACCATGTGCATGAAAATTGATTCTCAAAAGATGATTTAGAATGATCATGAAGAGCGTCGTCAAATGGAAAAATTACTTAATTGTGTTATTCAGTTGCTGAAATTTGGTCAAACATTTTTCGAATTTTTTGATTTAGCAATTCTACATTGTTTTTATTTTATTTTTGGAACAATTTTATACTACTTTTGAATTTTTGAAACATATTTGATCGTTTTTGAGTTTTGAGAAACATATTTGAATGTTTTTTTAATTTTTGAAAAATATTTAAATGTTTTTGTATTTTTGAACATTTATAAATGTTTTTGTAATTTTTCAAACATATTTGAATGTTTTTATATTTTTGACTCAGTATATAAGGGTTACACAATCTAAACTCATTTTTAAACAATTAAAAGCATTCCATTCCATTGGCATAAATGTAGATGATGCAATGATATGATGTCTCACTTTGCTCGTGACTCCATGTAACTAGGAAGATGTGAGGGCTCATCACCGAGAGCCAAGAAGGACGTGAAAACGAGGTGAATAGTGATATGAAAGTGAAGATGATGGATGCCAAGACACAAGGTATATCAATGATCCATGTGAGAAAAATTTGACGCTTATCCATTTGATTATTTGACCGATTCCAAAATGATTCCACTTTATAGGTTTTGACTCAACTTAGATACGTAGATGGTCTCTTGATTAGAAAGATTTAGTTGTTGGAATTTTTGTCTCTCTTAATATGAGTAGCTAAATTACTTCTTAGGATGTATATGATTAAGCAAGCACTTTTGACTCATATTTTCTAAAGACTTTATTGGTGAATTGTTTTTGAAGGACCCCCTACATCTTGCCCCATGCCACCGGTAATAGACAAGGGATCAACGCTAAAGAAAAATTTAGGAAAGTAAGGACACCTACCTCAGTTCCCATTCTCTTACTACTAGTAAGAAATATGGGCTTATCACCGAAGACTTCAAATGTAAGGAAAATTTTAGTGGTGAATATTCATTAATTTACGAATATTCTAGTTTTTAAAATTTGAAATTGGAAAAAATTTCGGGAAAGGGTACAAGTTAATTTTAGGGGTTATTCGCCATCCCCACAAAAGAGAAATTCCCAATATTCTCCTTAATATTGTCATTCGGTAGCATAAAATATGCTTAAGCTAGTAGCGTATTTTATGTTACCATCCGACATCATAAATATATGTTGTCATTCGGTAGCATATTTTATGTTGTCATCCAGTAGCATAAAATATGCTATTGGCCGAAGCTTGATATATATTATGTTGTCGGCTAGTAGCATATAAAAAAGCTACTATCCAGTAGCAATAGATTAAAAAAATAGGATTTTTTTACTTGCACCATATTTTGGGAGGACAAATTTCTCATTGAAACGATCATTTTAACTGCTAACATCAAAAAATTTCAAAAACAAATTCTCACACAATTAGCGAAATTTGTATGATTTTCACAAAAAATCACTTTTTTATTTTTGTTTGCACCATATTTTGGGAGGACAGAGTTCCTCATTGAGCTAGTTATTTTAACTATTATTGTCAAAAAATGATTTTTTAAAAATTATATATAGTTTTGGCCGACGTCATATCTTGTCAACAACGACATAATATATGTTGTCGGTCGGTAGCATAAAAATGCTGCTCTTAATGGTCGACAACATATTAACGTGAAAGTCAATTTTCCCATATTCACCTACGAATTTCTATGATTTTTTTTTGGGGGTCTTAAAATTTTCCCTATTTGAATGATGAAGATATAATGATTGATTTATATTTTTGTATTTTTATATTTATTTTACCTTTTTTATTGATAGTGTGCTTGTTGGGAAGGAACACTCTTCCCTAAAGTATCATCCTCATGCGACTAGTAGGACACAAGGGTTCGACACCTTTGTAGAATGAGATGGACGATCAAAAAGGTTTGGGTAAATAAGTTAGTGCTTTCTCTAAAAGATAGAGCTTATTTGAAAGGAGGAGTTTCTATTAGTAAGCTTAGACAAAATTGTAGGTATAAAGATCTGAAATGGAGAAACCATAACAAGGATGAGACACACAATGCCTAATAGGAACAAGGTTAACCTGTTTCGTGAGAGGTGAATAATGTGAAGATATGATAAGGGTATGATTAAGATATTTGTTCGATGAAACAATTACAATTGTTCATTCAATGATTTAATCATATAAACAACCTTCCCTAGTGTAGAGAGAATCTATGGAAAATGTTTCTACTTCTAGGTTTTTTATGTTCAAATAGTGCTTTAATGATGGGTTGGATATGATGTTTTATTCTCTGTTTATACTTTTAAATTTTTCTGAAATTTTGAGGATGAGGATTTGAAATGGACTCATCAAGAAAACAATCCATGTTTATTAAAGTTGAATGGTCCTTATTTATGAGACTTGGGTGAACTAGGTCCAATTAAAAGGAGTATCTTAAAGGATTTTTAATGTATCCGTGTTTAAATTAGTCGTGATTCATGAGACTTGGGCAAACAAGGTCCAAGTCAATGGAGAGAATCAAACAATCCAATGATTCCTACGATACGAGACTTGGGCGGACAAGATCCAAGCCAAAGGAGTGAATCAAATTATTCAAAGATTCCTTATGTACGATACTTGTGCGAGATAAGGGCCAAGTCAAAGGAGTGAATCAAATGATTTGAAGAGTCCTGAACTACAAGACTTGGGTGGATGGGATCCAAGTCAAAGGATACATGATTATGTAAGTCTTTGATGGGATCGAGAGACCTATGTGATGTTAGAGGAGGATTGTTGTCAATATGGAGAATATTTGAGGTTCATATTCATCTTTGAGTGGAAGAGTGTCCTTAAGGATTGATCCCTAGATGTACACCTAAGGCTCCTTATATGTTGTAGAGAGAAAATATTCAATGTTGATCCATCGAGGTTTTGGATTAATTTTTTTGATGAAATATTTACAATTAGAGCTTAAAATGGTTGTAAAAGGATATTCCTATGTATATGTACCTTCTAGAGTGTACGTATGTAGATGCCTTGACATATAAGGGCCATCATTTTATATATTCCTACAAGAGTGATCATTTGAGGGATTACGAAATGGAAGGTTGTGTTGTCACAAGTATCCAAACCTTTTTGGTTGTGTTTCTATAACAAGACTACAGATATTAGGCATAGGATCCAGAGGTGAAAGAATAGAATAAATCTCAATGGTGTTGGATGATGTACCCTCTTCTATAGATTCTTAAATTATATCGAGGATTGAAATGGATTCTTACAGAAAATTCAAGACCTCATTTGGTGTTATAAGGTCGTTGTATTAAATAGGTTTAATTCATGTTTGAACTAACAAAAGAAAATATGTGAAAGAAATGGATTGGTTTTTGGTTATAGATACTTGACCTTTATCATCGTGATCTCATATATTTTTAGTGTGTACATGATTTTGGACAACATTCAACTCTTCTTGAGAAGTTTTGGAATTTGACGTCTCTTGATTGGGATAGCTTTGTTTTCAATATCTACAAATATGTCTTCATTGTCAAGTAAGTGTTAGTGCAAAATCACAGCACCCCTGAATGGCCTAAGTGTGAGTGGGGAATTTGGTGTGATTTACATAACATTGGACCATCTCTCAAGCTGTGGGACTTGCAAACCTGAGATGGACCTCTAGAGAAAGTTGGTTCTTGTTCCTAAACTACCTACCACAAGCTACTCCAATGTAGGAAAAACTAAACTATCCTAATCTAACCATTCCAAGGAACCTAGAGAGAAAGAGAGAGTGAAAGGAAGCCTACACTAAAGTGGTGATACACCAGAGAAGGAAAGGGGTGAGATACCTGTTGAGGGAGGATGAAACAGGGGAGAAAGGAAGATGGGAAGGTCAGAAAGAAGTGACACAAACCCAGATCCTAATCCATGATCAAAACTCCATGAAACACAACACCCTACACCTATAAATGTGAAATACATGCATAGGAAACAAATTTGAAAGGGAGAGGCACGAGAAAACAATAAAGCAATGCAAAGGGTTGAATAAACACCACAAAACACATTTTATTGCTTTATATGGGTGCACAGACAAATATATTTTTTTCTCGAGGCACAAATCCACTTGTCATGCATAGGAGAAGGTTTACAACTCAAAATGGAGTCAGGAAACAAGTTTGACAGAGTTTCCCTATGCCCAGAATGTCTCCTCTTCTCAAATGAGAAGTTTTACAATATATAGAATGAAAATCAAAGAGAGGGAAAGAGAGAAATCAAATTTCGCACCCACCAACCAACAACTTCATTAAAATTGATCCCAAAATTCAAGGGTGCCTAAAAAAATCCATTTCCCAATGCATTCGAGCCTTTCTGGAGAAGAAATGGGTGCCATACTGCATTAAATTTTAGTGGTTGGGATTGGTTCTGCGTTTTCCCAAGCCGAGCATATTTTCTCATTTTTCTCCCACCATACTTCACCAAAATTCAAAATTGATGCTTTCATGGCATAGAGGAGGTTGAGATCTTTCCAAAAAGTCCAAATTTGTCAAAAACGAGCTCTAGATCGAAAGATATGATCATTTGAATTTTTTAATCTAATCCGTACAAAAATGGCAAAAACCAGTTTTGCAAAATGGATCCGTAGGCCCGAAATTCAATTTGGCGTTTTTTTGAAAAGGTTGGAAAATTTTACAAAATCCTCCCGCAGCCCCACAAGCCCAAAATCACTTTGGTCAAAAGGGCCCAAAATTCATTTTTGGCAAAAATCATCTTCAAGACCGCCGGCCCACATGCAGTTGAGGCTTGACACATGGCTCCTTAGGCATTGGCAGAGGCGCAACTCATTTTTTTACTTTACGTCTTCTCGAGGCAAAAATTTCAAATTGCCTCCGATGACCCACCGGCCCTCTTTGACTTTTCAACATGGCCACGTGCCCCTTTGTAGGCCTTAGGAATTTTTCTTCATTTGGCTTTAAGATCCCCATGGGCTTGCGAGGCCCGAAATTCACTTTGTGCCCTATTTGCAAAAAAGCAAAAAAGTTCCAAAACTCCCCATAGACCCACCGGCCCGCTTTTGGCATTGGGCAAATTTTCCTCCCGACCACCAGAATCGTAATTTTTCACTTGGTGAAAAGTCTAAATATCTCCCGCTGCCCCACCTCTCTGCATTGGAAAAAATCCTTAAAAACTCCCGTTGGCCCACTTTTGGGAAAAATACCTTCCAAGGCCCGTCGGCCCGTAACTTGCAAAATATGAGTTAGAAGGAATTATTTATATTTTTGGAAAGGGGAAGAAATTTCCTATCTGATGGAAATGTTTTCAGGAAACCTTAAGTGCTTAGAATATCTGAAAATTGGATTGAAGCACTAAAGGAGGGAAAATGGGTGCAGTTAACCAAAAATAAGCATGAGCTTATTTTGGATAACAATAAGTATTGGACATAATGACAGAGACTTGAACAATGATTAGTAAAGTGTCCTTTAATGTGGTGGTATTCACAATATTCTGATTCATTAAACCACTTAATTTTGGGTTCTTGATATAAAAGGATATTGTTATTGGATACTTCATCATTTTAGCCTTTACTAGTTGATGAAAGACACTAGAGAGGCTTTTTCTAATATGTGTAAACTTACGTTTAACTTTACGTGGAGTAGTTTCTTCACTAGGTTGTATGATTTGCATTTTGGTTGATTTTTCATGTATGTTGTGCACATTTTGATTATCGTGACATCATTGACGATATTACGGCTATAGTTTACATACCTATATTTATCATGAGAAGTGATAGTATTGTGATTCTTTCGATTGTGCCCATTTTCTTTATAATGAGGCTTGATCAATCCTTTAGAAATGAGGATTTTTTTATTTTAGTTGCCTTTCCAATAACTTTCTCAAAATTGTTGAGGCGATGCATTTTCATTTTAAATGACAACTCGTTGTGAAGGTTTGGGACAAAGATTTTAATCATGTGTTTTTCAAGGATTGAATATGGGAACCGAGGGGAAAATTGTGTAAAGCTTTCATTTGGTCATTGTTTGGCCCTACACAAATCCAATAAGGTGATTTCGGGAGCAAGGTTGATAGAAAATTGTTTGACGAACTTCTCAAGAGGTCCACTAAGGTAGTTATAGATCCCCTTGGAAGGTGTAAGATTCAATCCAAGTCTTGTCCTCCTATAATTCTAGGGAAAAGAAGCAAGATAAATATATCATTATATGCCACTTCATGGCATGTCATGAAAAATTCTTTGATATGCTCTGTTGGATTAGTTTTTCCCTTATATTTTTCTAATTTGGGTGTCTCAAAATATTTTAGAAAGGGTGTGCATAAGATGTCCATATTGAAAGGGTATGGACACAATTCATTAAAATTGAACTATTTGTGTTATTTTTGCATACCTAAATAGTGTCCTTTATCATTTTCCATTCCTAAGAAAATGATGAGTTATATGAATGCACCATTGTAATGAAAAATGGGGGAGAGTGAAGAAAGGTGCAATAGAAAACTCAACATTTATCAAATTGAATGCTAAGATGGAAGAGGTGAAAAAGGTTTGAAAGCTTGACCCTTAGCAAAGTGAATGCTAAGATGGAAGAGGTGAAAATTTTTGAAAGCTCGACCCTTAGAAAAGTGAATTCTAAGATGGAAGAGGCAAAAAGGTTTGAAATCTCAACCCTTAGCAAATTGAATGATAAGATGGAAGAGGCAAAAATGTTAGAAATGTATGCAACCTCTAGCAAATTGAATGATAGATTGGAAGAGGGAATGAAAAGGTTTGAACGATGCGACCCTTAGCAAGGTGAATGCTAAGATGGAAGTGAGATTGAAAATATTTGAATCATTTGACCCTTAACAATGTGAATGTTAAGATGGATGAAATTTGAAATAATGATAGATTACTCAACCCTTTACAACATGAATGTAAAGATGGAAGAATTAAAAATACAAATTTGTTTGACCCTTTGAGAGATAATGTGTAGGTGGAAGAAACTTAGCGATGACAAGAGGTTACTCAATTCTTTACAAAGTGAATGTAAGAAAAGAGTGGAAAATATTTGATAGAATTAGCCCTTAACAATGAGAATGTTAAGATGGATGAGGGATTTGAAAATATTATTATATTATACCCTTAACAACGTGAATGTCAAGATGGACAAAGAGGAGAATTTTGAAAGAGAAATTCTAAGTATGGAACTCTTAGCAAAAGAAATTCTAAGATGGGATGAGTATTGTATGAGCTAAGTCATGTTCTTGAACTTTGGACAAATTTAATTTACAAAAGAGATGAGATGTTGAAAAAGTGAATGTGAGAGACAATGGAAGAGAGATTGGTTAAGGATCTCAAAGTAGAGAAAAGTGAATGCTTTAAAAGAGATGAGTGAAGAAGTATGAAGTTTTCAACAAGTGACCAAAGTAAGACTGTACTACGACGACATAAGATGGTGAATGCTTAAAGTTCAACAATGGAAAATCTAAACTCAAGACTTAGAAATATGAAGGATCAAAGTGATCACAAAGGTTCTTGACCATGATAAAATGAGTATCACGATGTCAAGACTTAGATGAAAAAGGATGAAAGTGCTTAAGTGCGGATGCGGATGTCCACAACTCAAGACTTAGACTCGTTTATAAAGAGGTGAAAATGAGACAAAAGTGGATCCAAATAAGGAGTATTTGGAAATGTGAAAGATATATAAAATTGAACCCAAATAAGGAGTATTTTGGAAAGTATCAAAGATGTGAGAAAGATATCGTAAGATAGTGTGAAACACAACTCACTAAAATTAAAAGAGAGAAAAAGTGAAAACAAAGTTTTGTTAACATATGTTTTGGCCTCTACCTTAGATTGGATTGGTTAGGGTGTGTCTACCTAGGTCATTCTCTTAACTAGGTGTAAACAGTATACCCTAGCGAGCACGGTGCTATTATTGGTTGATGGCTTTACTTTACCCACTTTGAAACAATGAGAAAAGATCTTACTCAAAATTATCACATAGGGGTCGCCACTAAGGATATATGTGACTCTAACTCACAAAGGTGTACTATTCGGGTAGGATGAAAGGTACCCATTTTGTCACCAATTCCCTTAATGTGCCAACTACTTTGGGGTTCCTATGGTACTCCTCAAATGAGTTTTATGGATTATATCAAATTACTTCCCATAGTTATAGCAATATGGCAATAGCCTTGTCAATCGCACTTTTCTGCAAATATAGTGTGAATTGTTCATTTTAACTTTCGATTAGATTGATGAGATTGTTTTTAACCATCTGTCTTTGATAGAGGCAACTGTAGTTAATAAAAAAATTTAAACTTCATTCAAGGAAACTTGCAGTTAGTAGTTTAATAATAACCTCTGTAGAGTTAGTCCTATGAATAAGGATTAGTATGTTTTCCTAAGGTAGGTAGAGGATAAGATGATAGAATCAAGCTCACATTTCTAATTTCCAAGATCACTTATAAATCAAAGGAAAGATCATACGCATGAACAAACTTTGATTAAAATAGAAAAAGGTTAATTTTCAAAAACACATAAGATACGATCACATTTTTGATTTCCAAGATTGCTTAGAAAGCACAAGGAAAGATCATGCATTTGATCGTTTCGTGATTAGCCTTAAAAATGAAAAACAACAATAAATGCAAGAAAAATTCGCCACAAAGTGTTAGATACGGTGCCAAAGGGTTACACGTTTACAAAAATGCCTAAAAAGTGACAATAAGTGGACAAAATATCCAATAACCCTGTAAAAATGAGTTTCATAATTATCCTATTTTAAGCAAAATTGACAAAAAAAAATAAAGGTCCTAAGTGGGTTAAAAGACATAATGAATGAATTAGAATAATTAATTAATATAAAAAAATGAATTACTTTTAACTAACCAAATTAGATTAGTCATTAAATCTTATTAACGGAATACCTATAACATAAGTTTGAAACTTATGTTATGGATGAGAGTCACTAAATATAATTAAAATAATACCTATAACATAAGTTTGAAACTTATGTTATGCATAAACAAACTAATCCTTATTAAAAATCAAACCAAAAACCCTCAAAACTAAATTTTGACTATTGGTTATGATTGTTTGGTGTCGTTTTGGATGTGCGCTTGATCTTTTTGTTTTGGATTTTACAGTTTTGGAGCTTATGGGCTCAAGTATGGTGGTGGTCAAGGTAGATTGGGCATGTAGGGTGGATCTAGAAATGGAGGAGGTTATGCATGGTGACAACAGGGGGTGCATTAACTTGGTGGCACCATTGTCACGATGCGGATAGTATATAAGTGGTGGCATGGTGGTGGGCATGTAGGGGTCACGGTGGTGGGGTGGTTTGCGCGAGCTGTGGCTTGGTGATGGTCTTGGTAAAGGCGGGTGCAAAGGTGGTGGTGTTTAGGTTACTGAGGCACGGAGGTAAACAACATGAGGGTGATTGGCGAGGGTGGAATACACGGCTTGGCGATGGACCAATGGTCGGCGGTGATGGTTAGTTGAAGCTTGGTAGCAGGGTGATAAGCTTAGGTAGTGGGGATATCAATCAAGGTCGGGCTCGGCTCATCAAGGCATGACGGATTCAAGCCATGGGGAAGGGGGTAGGTTAGGTCATGGTTGGGGTAGTTATCTCGATCGAGTGAGCTACGAGGGAAGTCGGGGTAGGGTAGACCTAGGTTAGGGGGTAGAGTTGGCTTAGCAATTCAAATTTATGCATTGGGTAGGTGGGAGGGGAGGGGGGGAGAGCGGGGTGGGCATTGAGGATAGCTTAGTGATCTAGCTCACCGAGTCGAGAGGTGAGCTATGGGTGTAGTGGGTATTGGGATGGGGTTATATAGGGTTTTTTGTTGATTTTTTTATTTGAATATGATTTTATTTTTACTTTTATAAGTTTGTAATAGGTTTTTAGCGAGGTTGGAAGAGAATGTTCCAAAACTAGAAGTGAACTAAACTTAAGCTGTAGCCAAAGCCACCTCTAAATTTAGAGGAAAAATAACAAATTGCAATTTTTATGAATCTAATTTTTAAAACCGATTCTACTTCCTAGAACACCTATAAGCACTTGTAAAAGAGTTACAAGAACAATAAAACTACACAAAACAGAAATTTATTATGATTTGAATAAAATATGATTTTTGCTTCCCCATAATCTTGTAAAACACGGTTGCACAACAAAAACACATTAAAAACAAAGATGATTAGATAAATCCACATATACAAGAGTTAGTAAAATATTAAACATCGCATTAAGAAGTTAATGAAATATAAAACAAAAATAAATAAAAAGTGTGGGTAAGTCCCACCGGGTGTGCCAAAATGTAAACAAGTAAAATTATCAGATAAATGAAGATAAATGAATAAACAAAACAATGTACCTTCTTTGTAGATAACTTGAAAACCTCAAGTAATATTGTAGAAGCTTTTGAGCTTGTGGAATATTTCAAGTTATTGATTTTGGATTCTCTTGATTAGCCTCTCCAAGGTAGATGAATGTAATTTTATGAGCAGTTTTCATGAGAATTCAAATAATAAATGAGCAGAGATTTGTTACATTTACTTAAGAATTTCCAAGGATGGGTTTATAAAGGAAATGTCTTACTTTTATAGCTAAGGGTAGGGCCATGAAAGGTGGATTGAAGTTTGACTAAGCTCCGGTTAATAATTGTAATCACTCGGGAATATAAAGTACACTTGGCAATAGTAGTTATAGCTTTTTAAGGGGCAATAGACATTTGGAATGGAAGAAGTTACATTCGGAAATTGAATTGCACACACAATCCAATTGCCCCCACACTTATAGGAATCTAGAAGTGGAATAGGGAAGTCTAGTTCAAGTTGAGTTAACTAGAATGAGAAATTTGAGTCCAAATTGAGTTAACTAGGATAGTGAAGTGGCACTTGACTAGTAAACTAGGTGTATTTTCCTAATTAAGTAAATAATTTAAGGAGCTACAATGTGCAAGATAATTATTTAATCATTTATTTAATAAATGTTAATTAACTTATCTAAGATAGTGTTGTGGACTAATTTAATTCATACCGGGCATGTAATGCCCATGATTAATTAATTTGATTAATCAATCATAAGGATGAATAATGGGATGTTAACTCGGATAATAGTATGTAAATTTAGGGTATCTACACATACTAATATTGTTAAATTATTGATGCTTGTAGAATGTTTGCAACCTTAGTCTCATGTTCAACCCATGACCACCCCCTCTGCTCAGCACTTAAGGAGTACACCACACCCACCTCCCCTTCTACCTCATGGTAAGGGAAAGAGGATAGTGTTCCCTAGAACGAGCAGGGGGACACACAATTATACCACTTCAAAGTTCCCCAACTTTTCATTGGGTGGTGTGTAGAGTGCCAGAGGCACTTCTATTTTAAATAATATAGATATGGATGAGGAGTATCTTGGATTTGACGGCATTTACGACATGGAAACATTAGGGAAACAATAATTTAATAATGATGATCTTATTTATTCTGCACAAAAGGATCAGTTAGTTCCACAAAAACAAGCCACTTCAGATCCTCCTTCACCAATTGGGGAGGAAAATTTGGATGATGATGAAAAATAAAATTTTCGGTTGACATTCTTGTGGCTGATAATTGTATATCCCTTGTGATGGAAAATATTGTGCCTGATATTAAGGAATTGAGGATATGGGAGATCAAAGTGAAATCTCTAATCAAAGAAATTAATGAACGATATCATAATTTTTCACATAGGGAACAACTTTTTTCATTGATAAAAAATGAACCGGTTAAGATTGATTCTTTACTTTCTCAAGCACAATCTGGTAATATTATCACCAATAATTATTATTATAATAATAATAATGTTTTAAATATAATTCTTAACAAATTGGAAATTTTAACACGAAGCACAATCATATGACAATAAGTGGAATAGAGACAAAAAACTTGTCATTATTGCAAATGCGAGAGAAAGACTTGGCATTGGTAAATACTTAACATTTTGAAGATTATATTTTATGTTGTTATGCTATATAGTTTATCTACTTTCTAACTATGGGTTTTTTATGTTCGGTCAAATACCGGACATTGAATATTTAAGTGCGGGTGTTAGATGAGCACCTTTAAAAAGAAAGAGAAATTTTATGGGCGAAATAATCTTCAAGGAGAAAATTGTTCTGTTAAACAAGAAAAACAATACATTGTGAAGGATTATAAAGGAGCATGGATTGGATCTTGATATTCTATTGAAGTAAAAAATTGATGAGGATCCTACTCTCCTTTCAAGCGGGATACGTAGCTAGCAAGGATAGATAAAATATTGAAAATGTTAATGTCACTTTGCAAATGAATTAGTCTAGTACGGTGTTATTAAAGATAGTACAAATGTTGATGTTGGAGAAGAAGCTGCTCTAGGAAAGGGATCTAAATGAAGATAAACTATTAATTTCAATCATTGTATTTTTCAAATGAAAACATTATCTTATTTTTAAAAATGTAAAG
Organism: Taxus wallichiana var. yunnanensis; assembly: GCA_018340775.1. Taxonomy (NCBI): domain Eukaryota; kingdom Viridiplantae; phylum Streptophyta; class Pinopsida; order Cupressales; family Taxaceae; genus Taxus; species Taxus wallichiana. The sequence goes on along the minus strand of CM031237.1, from coordinate 951,391,335 downwards.
TTGATGAATATATGGATCTACAATTTAGTTTCAATCTTGGATGGACTCAATATTGAAAACTTGGATGTACATTATACTCTTGAATCTTTATACTCTATTCTTGATGTATAAATAGATTATTCTTATAGTGTATTTTCAAATTGAATGAATTAAATACGAGAAAACATTATCTCTAAACTCCTATGTATTTTATTAATCCCCGCAATCTTAATGGAAATATGGATTATAATATATTTACAAACATATGTGGATTTGATATTGAGAAATCATTATTGAACTTACTTTCTTAAGTAATGTAATTAAAATCTTTTACATCATCCAATTTGCACAACTAGTTACTATCTCTGTTATTTCACGCAATATATAAAAACATAGAATTGATTTAAAATATCCTAACATTATATAAAAACTATATGTAAAGGAAAAATAACAAAATGACGAGTCACAATATATATATTGATATATATATATATATATATATATATTTTAGAAAAAGAAAATGCTCAAGTGTCTAGAATAAGCTGAAACAACTCTATCCTTAATGGTCGTTCATCACTTATTTTATCTTTTGCACTTGTAGGTCTGTCTGAGTCCAATTCAATTTCAACATAATTTGAGTCTCCATTGGTTGTTATTTGATTAAATGACTCTCTGCTCTATAAGTGATTTCAAGTAGCTAATGTTCTCTCATATGGAAATGTGTCCACTCCATATCTTGAAACATACAATCTTAAACAAGTTTCCATATTTTTTCCAATCTATTGCGAAGTTTTGATTTAACAAATGTTAATGCGCTAAAAACCCTTTCATCTTCAATTGACCCCAGAATCATTGTCTGTATGAGTTCATACAGTTTTAAGTATTCACTTATATTTTCCCTCATAATGTTATTACGATACAACTTTCTCCATATACATGTAATAGCTCCATTTTTGTTGGTTCAATAAGAGTCTTATATTGATCACTCATTGTCAATGCAAAATATGTAGATGTGATATGATTAATTTTATATTTAATACACCATTTAATTCTCTTCCATTAACATCTCGAATATTTTTGAAACTGGTCCATTAGTCTAGACATGTATTTTGTAAAGAGTTGAGTTATGTTTTCCTTTCCAATCATTGGATTCCAAAAATCGGGATTTACAAATCCCATGGCCTCAAGCAAATCACTATTATTAAATCATTGTTTGGTCTCATACGATAATGTTTGAGATATCTTCATCAATTTTTCCATATATCAAACATTACAACATAAAATTGAAGGCTTATCACTGGTACTTCCTCAATATCATAACCTAGGACATAAGGGTCTCTTTGGAAAGTGTGTATTGGTATATTTTTTCCATCGACTAAGATATAAAGTTATCTGTTGATATTGAACTTCAAATAGTTGTTGGGATCTTTTATATCTATTAAGACCTTCCAACTACTAAATATTGGCTTCTGAAACTAGTCTTGGCTAGAATATAAGTTATCCAAAATCATACATACATGTTTCCTTAATTTGATAAAATCAACAATGTATATAGATCTTTCCTGATCTTGTTTCACCAAGTTGTTTATTTCCTTCAACATTGGAAAAATATTGCATAATGTTAATAATGTCTCCAAATTAGTCAATCAATATAGCAGATCTTTCACCTTATCAACTTCTCTACGATTCTTGAACATATACCCTATTAATGACCTATATTCCTCAAAAATTATGCAAGTTGGATCATACAACGATATCCATCTTGTGTCAACATCTTTCAATAATTTTTTACCATTTGTAATTCCAATAGAAAATTTCTGAAACTCCAAAAATATTTTAGGACTACTTGACATGTATGAATGCAAATCGTGTATAAGCTCTTCCACTTTAGTGAAATTTTCAAAATTACTTACAATTTTGTAAGTGAGATTCATTCTATGAGACATGCAAAGTGAATATGTATCATGTACGGGGTAATAGTTGTTTAAAGGTGAATACAAATCCCAATTTTATGACCTTGCATGAAATATGCCCCATCGTCCCCAACACTAATTAGATTTGTAGAGATTAAATGATCATTCATACCAACTATGTCTCTCAAATTTTTAATAACTAGTTCTGAGAGGTTCTCGAATTACAATTCTCCATCACTTTGTTCATATCTAGTAGATGAGGTTCCCTAAAATGGTTATTGAAATTGAAATTATAGATATGCATGTAAACCCCGATGTATTATCTACTATTTTGACCTCAATAATCGACAATGAGATAAAATTAACATTTTTACCTTCTCTCTCAATTCGGTGATTTCAATTTCTACCATACGCTTCGCCATTTCCCAAACACTAGTATCTAACCGGTGTGATGTTGGAATGTTTAGAAACCCATTACATTTAAATAATATCTTATAATTAATGAGATCTTAAATAGTTCTTCTCTTTTTTAAAATGTAAAATATTTTCCGAATTGTATATGTTTTGATTGAATACTTACATCAATGACTTTTTCAAATTTAGCCTTTATTTTTCTACCTTTCTCAACAAAGTCTTGAATATGTTTGTGATGATTGTCATATTTTGTTGCACATCTCATATGTAAACAATATTTCTTGGTTTTCCATCTAGATTTTTTATTAGTGTTCCATCTTCTCATTTTTTTGACTCATATACTTTCCCACAATTTGAGGATTCTAATAAATATGTTAGAATTTGAGGATTCTAATAAATATGGATTTAATCAACTTACATATTACATAATGTTACAATAAATATTTAAATAAAGATTACATCATAACATAAGTAAATAAAGAAATACTTACAGGAAATAAATAACACAGGTGACACAAAGTATTTATAGTGGAAAACCCCAATAGGGTAAAAACCACTTTGAAAATAACCTTTTACTTCAGAGAACTTATTTTACATCCAATAAGATCACCTCCTCCTTTGAAACCCTATTTACCAAGGGTAAAACCAAATCACTTGATTTTCACACCTTTGATATATTTCCTAAATATATCAAATGAGGACCTAAAGTCCTTTTTATATAAGGTGATCGGGTATGTCTCCCAACCCACCTTTTCAACCTAAAATGGTTGACACATAAACCTAGGTTTATAATATTTAATATTAAAAATATAATCATTTCATGATATTAAATATTTAACCTAAAGTATATACCTAGGTTAGTATATTTAATAATAGAAATATAAATATTTCATATTATTAAATATTAACCTATATATTAGTGATGGACCCATATACATTAAGGGTTGGCCAGACCATTTAATCATTATGTTCCAACATATTGTTCCACCTTTCTCGACAAGGTCTTGAATATGTTTGTGATGATTGTCATATTCTACCGCACAATATTTCTTTGTTTTCCATCTAGATTTTTTATTATTGTTCCATCTTCTCATTTTTTTGACTCATATACTTTCCCACAATGCTTCTTTATTCTGTCTAACTTCAATTGCATTTTGTGGTCTTTGCCTAGTTTCCAACTACATATAGTACATCTACATTTGGTAAGATTACCAGTAGTGTTTTCTAGTTCAACAGGCTCTATAAATAGATATTTGGTTGACCATTCAAATTTATAAGTCCTTAAATTCCACTTCCCACTTCCCACTCTTACATTTCTAATGTTTGTTTCTAGAATCTTTATCTGAAGTTTGAGTTTGATGGAAATTGGGATTATCACTATCATCTAAGTGAATTAAATTACTATGTTGATTGGAAATTTCACATGGTGTATTAAATTCATTGGTAGGGTTTTCTGCATTTGAAATAAATTAAGTTGTTTATTGTATCCTTTAAGAAATCAACATATAAAAAATGAAACATAATAAAATTCAAAATTACCGCTTGGAACTAGTGTACATGTGGGGTGACTAAAATATTTTGAAATGTCTATGTCACATTTTATTTTTCCTTGAGCTCTTTTCTTGTTTGCACGGGGGCCATTGTATGGGTGATTTTGAAGTCTTCACATGTGAAAAAATAAATAAATTTTAAAATAAAATCTGTAAAAAATAAATTCAAGACATTGTGAAAAATAAACCTCATGGTACATGATAACATGGTAACATAGCTTAGGCTACCAAATAGAGTTATTTGAACACATTATCAGGCCGCCATATGTTTGTATACATTCTTTCCACTAAACGATGACTTGGATTATCATCCAAAAGCATACAATCATTTTACCGAGCATCATCATATATTTAGGTTTTCGTTCGTATGATTTTACATAATGCCTTGATAGTTCAAAAAAATTCGCTTACCTTTTTTCTTATACTTTCAGCTTTTTGGCTTATACTTTCAAATCTTCCACAAGCTTATTCACTTTTACCTTTGGCTTCGAATTTAGATCTCAAAATTAACAAATTTTGGAATTATATTGTATTACTACATCATGGAAAAATAATCCTATATATAATAGCATATTATAACATAATGGCGAATATACCAACATTAGTCGGCCCTTAGTGGAAATAGTAACGCAAAATTAGGGTCAAATTTATTTATGACTCATAAAATTTTTAGCAAACCTGTTACCATATGGTAGTAAAACAAATTTCAATTTTAAACTTCAAAAATTCTAATATTCATACGTACGAATATTCACCCCTAAAATGAACTTGCAGAATCCTCCATTATAATTTTAACAACATCAACCAAACCTAGTATACATATAAGGTAATCCACCTTAAATCATTCAAACACCTCAATCTAGCCTCCTCTAGACCCTCATGATCAGGATGGCCAACTTAGAAGCTTCCAACTCGGGTCCCAAAATGTATTTTCATACAAGAAAATCTATAATGAACCGATCAATCCGAAATATCGATCGAGAACATGCCCCACGTATTGAGAAATATCCAATTTTAGTAAGTTTTCTGAAGGAAGACCCTTAAAACCATCTCGAGCATTCGACACACATGTTATCTTATAGCCCACGAATATTCTCTTTTGCTTCACACATTCCCCATGTCATTGGATGGACCTACATTAGGTTGGTATAGTAACCTCACCTAACATTTCGTTACACATTCACACAATTGGCCCAAATATTCCTCAATCATTTCTCCATCAACATTTCAAAGAAGGTATCTATTACCAACCTCTACACCATTAAATAGTTTGAGGATGAGTCCCTTGCTGATTTCATTGCTAGATGGCAAGGAGTTATGAACCAATTGTCATTCTCACTTCCCCATTCTAAATCAATCGAACTATTTTCTTAATCCTATTCTAAACACATTTCTTCCACACTCCAAATCTATTCTTTTCATACTTTTGAAGAATCCTTTACCATGGCCAGAAAATTGGAGATGTGGTCCCTTAAAAAGAGAAAACTTAAACTATGTAACAAAACCACCAAACTAAATCCTTCTAAAACCTTTCCTAAATAAAAGGGTACAACTAATTTCATCATCCTTAATATATCCTCATCCAATCAATCTAATTAATCAAATACATAATCCTATAGATCAACAATTCGACCACCAAGAAAATACACACCTTTAGGGGAACCTTATGACATTGTCCTTGAAAAACTCTTGTAGTCTCACTTAATTGAGTTTTCATCCATTTGCAAATCATTTGTGAGTCCCGACCTAAACCTATGTGGTATAGGGAGGATGAATTTTGCAACTACCATCAAGTAAAAGGCCATGATGTGAAAATATTTTTATCCTTCAAAAATTTGGTCCAATCTCTCATAGACAAAGGAGAGATCAAGTTAAATAATCTCAATTCTCCCTCAAACCAATCATTAGTTGTCTTTAAGAAACCATTTCCTAATCACTCACCCATAACCAAATAAGTACGAAAAGCACCAAGAACCATGTGATTCACATCATCAATGTCATCTCCCAATATCCCCTTATTGAGAATACCCCCTCACCACTAACACCATCCCTAGAAAACCCGAGTTCTTGGACCTTCTTACAGGAATTACTCCAATCAAAACATGACCACTATAAACCATCTACATGCCTAATTCTTCTTATGACCTTACAAATATAATTTCATGGACCATCCCCGAGATGAAACCTAAAATAGAAAATCCCAAAACCAAAACAGCCCTCGAGCCAATCAAAAATTTGGATACCCAAAAGGAGGACAACTGCGATTCCCACATCGGAAGCCTAAACTACCACAATCCAAAGAAAAGAATCCAATCTTATCCACAGTTTTCCCCCTACATTCTATTTTGGGACCTCATCCTTCTTCTAAATTAAACATCATAATCAATGAATCCAAATGAATTCATAGACAACCTCCTCTTCTTCTATCCACATCTCAAATGACCTTGACAACAATCCAATACCCTTAAGTTCTAACATGTACTAGTATCTCCAAAATAAATTCATGTTCCATCAATCAACCCTGCAAACTAGACACAAAACATGTAAATCAAAAAGAAAAATAAAACCCTCCATGGGACACCATGCCACACCGACCTTTAAAATGAATCTACACTACCATCCTTAAAAATATTGTACAATCCTCTACCATCATTTTGGCCCCAATAAAAGTTACTAACCCTCATATATAGAGACTCTTATGGTACAAACCATACAAATTATATGCCTACCATAGTACCCTAGGTCATGACACCAAGATTTCCAAGGCCCTTAGAATCGAAATCTAAATTCTTACCCATACTAATGACCTCCTCATGGAAGAAGAACATCTTGATCCACTACCAACCCTAAAATACCCCACACTTAGATCTTTGACAACATAAAAAAACGTTCACAAAATAAGGGGAAAAGCCAAAATTAAAAACTAGGCGGCCTCCACCATATATTCTCTCATCACTCACTGTCGAATGCCCTTTCTTCTAAATCGATGCAGTTTATATAGCCCCACAAACCTAGAATCAAGATTTAAAAACACAAGACAATGTTAAAACCAAAGTATCTATACCTAGATTATCTTCAAATCCCCCATCAACATCTTCCTCCAAGGCTAAGGTGTCAATCCTTGGCTTGATTCAAGTTGTAGTCACAAAATCATGCACTTTAGGTATTATTTAGCTTGGTCTTATACTACTATTTAGAGGGTTCTCAAGTAAAGAAAGTACTAATTAATCCCACCTTTTGGCCATCTTATTTTTACCTTTTATTTCGTCATTCCCATGTATTTTCCTATGCATGCCCACCTATTTCGTAATTGTCCCATCATTTTAGCCTAAACCGAGGCACCGGGCTTGTACCGGGAAGCCCTAGTCCCACCTAGGGCACCTCGATCCATGTTCTAATTTCCTATCTCTTTTTGTGCCTCTTCTAGCCATTTTCCATCCTTATCTTTTTCCTACTCGATCATGTCGAGGTTAATTATGAAATTAGAGAAAGAGAACCCTATAAATATAAAGTTATGAGACCATAATGAGGCTCCTATCATCACATACTAGTATCACTCCATCTATAGTTACATCCATTGCATCACTTGCATCTACATAGTGTCATGCATCAAGGCTAGGAGATATGTATCAACACACATAACATATGGGGAGGGATTCTATTTTATTCCATGCATACATACCATTACATTTTTCTATAGTTATTATTGTTTGCTACTTCATAAAGTGTGACTGGAACAAGAGAACCTAGGGCATGACATGCATAAACACACCAAAACTACATTTGGGTTCAAAATATAGTGCAAAAGCATTCGGATTAATAAGCCCACTATTGTGGTAACTAAGGTCAGTCTGACCCATTCATTTTACATCTTTTATTTTTAGGGTTTTGATACTTCTTTGTCTTTTGTAGGTCATTCCTTCATCTTTTGTTATTTCATATACCTAGCGTAGTTTGGAAGATCCGGTCGACAAACCTGGATATTTCAAGGCATCTTGCGACACTACCAAAATCAGATTTTGAGCTTTTATAAAGAGCGGGGCACCTATTCAGACTAGGATACCTCGGTACCTTCTGGTCATTACGGTCTCCTTATATCTTCTAGATATGACCTTTGCGGGACCTCTAAGTGATTGTTCCTAATCTCGTAATCCACATTCATACTGCGTCAACTGTGAAAATCTCTAGTAATCAGCTAAGTCCTTTACTTTTACATCCTTGCACATTTAGGGTTTTATTTAATTTAATATAATTACTTAAAATTATTCCATATTGTCTTAGCATAGTTTATAGTGTTTTAGTCCTCCCATATTAGATTAATTATTATACTTTCCTATAGTATAGTTTATTTTTAGTTAATCACAAGCCAATGCCACCACAACCATCCAAAATATAATCCTAAAACAACTCCACCAAGCACCAATGAAGATGTCCTTATACGATCTCATTTAGAAATCCCCACAACATCGAAAAATAATGATCAAGATGTTACAATCCATTTGTGTCCCTTGGATGAACTAAAATCACAAGCCTCATTCATTTGTTCCTTAAAAACAACCTCTTACATCACATTCTACTCCACGAAATGCCCATATCCAATCAAATGATTAAGATCCCCCTTATTTATCATAGCTTAAATCAACCAAACTCACATCAAATGAGTTATTATTGATAATAGCACAAGTATCAATAGCATCTTCATGCACACCTTCAAATATCTTCTACTTATAGATGTTGTGGTGTGCCACTCATCACCATCTTGCGCACCTTTAATGACATCATCGTCCCCACACTAGGCACGGTAGTCCTACCCATCCGGTCAACAATCGCATCATCCCTAAACACTTCTATTTAGTAGAAGGAAAATTCCAATACAATATCCTACTTAGATGCCTTTGGATTTGGTATATGTGTTGTATCCCTTCCACCTTGCATAGATGCCTAAAATATGAACATGATGGGAAATTCCATGTTATTCCAGCCAATCCTAGCCCATTCAGAACCTGCAACTTGACTTACCAACCTAATGATGTCTAAATACCCCTCAAGATTATCACCTCCTCTAGAAAGGACACTTCCAACACTTCCATACCGGTATCCAAAACCCTACAGCGGTGAATCCTATGATTACGTATTCCAATGACTCTCTCACTAGGTGAATACTAATTTTTAGCCTTGAATACACTCCCCACACTACAAGAACATGAAAAACCCTCCAAATAACCCATTTATCATCATAAGCTTTATCCTATTTGGACCTCCTCACTAAAAAACCAATGTCATTTATGTGGGGATCTACCGACCATCCTTATATAAAGACAACCAACAACACACAAAACCCTTCTCCTTTAATTTCTCCTTCCTATACAAACCATATTTTTCCCATACCTTCACCATTGCACATGGAAAGGATTTGGTATGGGTAAATATGAGTAAGGTGCCAAAATTACTCTTTACTAGACTTCATATTACCTCATGACAAGCAAGGTCTGGTTTCAAAAATACTTCTACGGTCATTCCTTCCCCGAGCTTGAACTAAACCCCACCAAGATATCTACATAAATAGACGATGACATTTCCATCCCCCTAAATTTATTTAGAGAATCAAATCAAAACTCTTCTTTTAATTTTCTAAAACATGATAGAAGAAGATTCTCCTACTATCAATGTTTTACAATGCCAAGATGATAACTCCATCCTAACCTACATGGGAGTAGAGAAGACCCACTTACACAAATATTTTCACCCCACAACTTCCACTCTTTTAAAAAAATCCATCATCGACATTAACATCGAGAACCCCTAAAACTTCATACATTGTCAAAATTTTATCATCCTTAAATCCTCAAGAACAACAAGACTTCACCACCTTTTTATCTAAATGGATTCAATCTTTATTGTTCTCTTATAATGACATGTCATGTATCGATCTTAATATATTCATGTACAACATTTTAACCATCCATGATTCCAAACCTGTGAAGTAAAATATTTTTAAATTGTGTAGCCATCTTGATCAAAGATGAGTTACAATGCATTTTTTCCGTCAACTTTATCTAACCCATCGACTACCCACAACAGATATCTAACATTCTTCCAGTTACTAAATCCTCTAGGAAACTCTAGATCTGTCACCGACTTCCGAGACCTTAAGCTTTCCTATCCCAAAGATGATTTCTCCCTTCCTAATATCAATTAACTAGTAGATATCACAACAGTCAGGAAGATGGTATCTCTCATGGATGGATTTTTGGGGTAAAATCAAGTTATCATCACCCCTAAAGATCAACATAAAACATCTTTTATTACCCCGTGGGTAACCTTTTGTTATAGGGTCATTCCCTTTGTCTTGAAGAATGCATGTGCAACCTAACAACGATCCATGAATTATATATTCCATGATCTAATCCATAAGACCATTAAATATTACGTAGATGACCTCCCATGATAAATCCAAAATCTATCAAGAACACTTACTCATCCTAGACAACATCTTTAACAATCTAATCCAATTTTTCCTCCATCTCAATCATGATAAATGTGTCTTCAGAGTCTTGACTAGTAAATTATTGGGCTTCAACATATCCATTAGATAAATTCAATTCAATCCAAATAAAATAAAATTCATCTTAGCAATTCCTCCTCTATCCAACTTAATACAACTACATAGCTTGTAAGGAAAACTATAGTTCATTCACCACTTTGTCACACAACTATATGACCATTTCCAACCCTTTCATCATCTACTTAAGAAGGAATTTAAATTTAAATGGGATGCCCCTTACCAAGAATCATTTGAGGCCCTCAAAAAATATCTCTTATCGCCACATGTGCGTATACCTCCTAAGGAGGATCAACTATTCTACTTATACATCTCTACTACCAACCACGGCGTAGGCGTCATGATTGCTCACCGAGATGACTAGAATTGGGAACAAGTTTTATACTACATCAATAATAATCTTGTTGATTACAAGACCCGTTATACCCACCTCAAAAAACTATGTTGGGCCCTAGTATTTGTAACCTCCAAGATTTTTCAGTAACTCCTCAATCATAAAACTTATGTAGTCACAAGCTTCAATCCCTTAAATTTTATATATTCCAAACCCTATCATAATCACATGATGGCTCATACTCCTAGTTGAGTTTGACCTAGAATTCATCCATAAAAAATCAATCAAAGGATAATTCATCATCAACCACCTTGCAAAGGCACCCTTAACCAACAACCAACATTTCAACACCCATTTCCCTAATGAATCTATAGACCTCCTATTTCATGAAGATCCCCTCACCAAAATGACCTTATATTTTGATGGATCCAAATGTGAGCATGGGGGAAGAGTTGGTATCGTGTTAATAACTATGAAGGGACACCCATGCCCTTTTCCTTCAATTGATTTTACTAACAACATGGCATAGTATGAAGCTTTAATCTTTTTCTACAAAAACCTTAACATTAGAGGTTCAAACTCTTGATATCTTTGGTGATTCCCAACTCATAATCAATCAAATCAAAGGTACTTACTAATGTAAGAATGATATCTTATAGAAATACAAAACCATCACTAATCAATTACTTAACACCTTTGACCATTACAATATCCAATCAGTGCCATGGTCAACCAATAAGTTTGTAGACACCATGGCCTCCCTCACTTCTTTTATCCCATTTACACATATGGAATCTGATCAAACTTTACTTTTCTGAAAATTAAATCAACATTCCTATACCAATACCGATCTCCCTCTATTAATAACATTGAATATATACAATCAAACACCTAGTATTCACAAACCTACGATTTCCTCTCAGAAGGTAAAATCCCTTTAGATATTTTAAAAAATGGTATAAGGTATTTTCAACAATTTTTTTGTTACGTCATGCTAGGTGTGTTCTTAATAAAATATCCTTAGAAGTTATTCTCCTTCACTACCTTCGACCCCATGAAATATCATATGCCATTGAAGAAGTCCACGACGGTATATGTGGGAACACTTCAATAGCTTAGTTGTCACTAAATGACTCTTACAAATCAGTTAATATTGGCCTATAATGAACCAAGATTATTTTTGGTATGCCAAAAGTGCATCAAATATCAACACAACATTCTAATCTCTCACACATTCCTATCCATGCTCTTCAACTTGTTCAAGATCTCTAGCCCTATTCACAATGGGGTTAGACCTCATTGGTGCAATCAATCCTAATTCTTCTCAATGACACAACTCCATCATCACGACCCACTGAATATTTCTTTGAATGGGTGGAGGCCATTCCCTTAGTTTCAACCAAATTAGATAAGATAGTTGAATTTATTCACCAATATATTATCTGTCACTTCGGCATTCCTCACAAAATCATCACAAATAATGGAAAATCCTTCAAAACCAAAAAGGTACAAAAACTTTGTGACACCTTTAACATCAAACTCAGATTTTCTACACCATATTATCCAAAATCCAATGGACAAGATGAGGCATCTAACAAAACTCTCAATAAAATCCTTGCTAAAATTGTCAATGATGTCAAGCAAATATTGACATCTTCACATCCCCTTTACTCTGTGGGCTTATGAAACAAACATCCAAACCACTATAGATGTCACATCATTCTCTCTAGTATATGGCTTTGAATTCATTCTCCCTCTTAAAGTAAAAATATCCTTCTTATGAATCTCTCTTAAGGATTTCATTTCCGAAGAAGACTATCGACAAGAGCACCTCTCACAATTGGAACTATTATATGAACACCACCTATCATCCCTTGAACACCTTAGTGTTTACTAAGAAAGGATTAATCGAGCTTATAAAAATCACCTCTGTTAATTCTAATTTAACATCGGAGATCTTGTCCTCAAAGAAAATCAACATGTCACCAACATGGAAAGAAGTAAATGTGGGAAATTTTCTCTAAATTGGCTTGGACCCTATATCATAACACATAAGTATGGATCTAGGGCATATAGTTTTTCTTCCCTTGATGGAAAACTGAACACAAACCCTTCAATGTTTTGTACTTGCGACCTTTTATTGTTAAAATCCCTTTTAGCAAAGACCATGGTTCAATAAAAGCTCATTTTTATATCAAAAATCAACCCCTTTTTTTCCTTCAAATGGAGATATAGAATTTTGTGGTCATCTATGAAAAAACCTTAACTTAGCCTTAAATATGAGCACCATGGCTCTACTCATATCATATTCTCCATGGACAAGGTCTCATATTCATAGTGTGGAACCCCGAATCGGCATCTCCCGATCCTACCTTCCTACTTGCCTATAAATGTTTTTAAGGACAAAAGATACCCTCTTATACCCCCAACTTTTCCCTCTACACACTTATCTAGATCCACCTTAAAATATCATCCACTACAAAATAACAAAGGATGAACCATTTTTCTCTATCAAACAAATTGTTCCCTCAAATTGAAAGCTATCGAAGTTAAAATATTGTAGACCGCTCCCTTAAAGGATGGCTACTAATAAATAAAAATCCAAACCTTGTAGACCACTCCTTGAAGGATGGATACCATATATATATATATATATATATATATATATATATATATATATATATATATATATATATATATATATATATATATATATATATATATCATCCTAGGACACTTCCTACATTAATCAATATTCCCAAAGAACATTGGATTCCCACATTGATCATTCAACACCCTATAAAATGTGGACTTAGCTTAGAGACATAAAATTCACTAACAAGAGGCTGGTTCCCACACAAGAGGTACCCTAGTACTAGATCATCTAAAATGAATGCATGAGAACCTTCCCTTCCCCAAATAATTTAACCTTCCTTGAATAAGAATCATTACCTCATAGTAACACTAACCTAGCCCATAAGTGCATCGAACAACCATATCCAACATCATCATATTTTATCTAGCCATTGATGGATCAAATAGCCCATATTTAATCATTACCATAGACATGAAAAAATAAACAATGTCACCATCTATAAAATTACCTAAAACATCCAACATCCAAAATCATAATAGTACCATCACCATAACTAAACATGTCTCATATCATACACATATATCTAACAAAAAATCAATAAAAATACAATTAAATTTTCATCACAACCATCCAATCAACTGTCACATTTTTCATCAGCATAAAAATTATCATCTAACACGTATCCAATACATCATAATCACATTTGCATCATCTAAAAACACATCAATATAGCCAAAAAAACCACACACACACACACACACACACACACACACACACACACACACACACACACACACACACACACACACACACACACACACACACACACACACACACACACACACACACACATGCACACATACATACATACATATAAGTCAATGTAGCTATCAAAATGATCAAGCACTCCGGCCCATACAAATTTTTCATGGTAAATTATACATCAATTTTTCAGAAATAGCCATCTCCACCCTCTGGATCAGCCTCTCGGTCCCCCATACTCCATGTACTAATAGTGGGGCCTCGTTGAGATGATTTTTCTCGACTTACCATATGCTCAACATATCGTGGCACGTTAAGTATTCTATTTTCATCACACCCTTGTAATATCTAAGCTCAACCATCTCCTCCTAATAATGAGCTAAACTCACTATGCGCAATGGCCTCATCGCTCCTCCCGACACCCCTACTCTTGATATTCTGGACTTGATACTTCCAAAGTATGTTCCTTGTCACCCCATACCTCTCCCTCAATAATTCTAACTGCCAATAATATTGATCCCAATCTTGCTTGCACCTGTCCTAACTTTGTCTCTAGAGCTCTCCCTCGCTCATATCTCTTAGCTAGCTCTTGTCTCAACCTATCCACCTTTTCCCATGATGCAACCAACATAGCATCTAATACACCCTCTACCTACCCACTTCCTCCTCCCTCGTCTCCACATCCTCCTCTCCCTCCTCCTACCATGCCCTCACATCTATCTCCCCTCAAGCTAGCATCTTCTCCCACCACCACACAACATGCTCTGCATAACTTTGGTATCATCAATATCTATCGTCATCACCTCCTCCTCTACCATCATCTAGATACCTCTTAATTATGCGACTGAGACATCTTGGTGTCCTAATCACCTCTCCTCTACACAATAGGATCCCCTCGCCCATCTTGAAAAATCCCAATATGTTACTCACCTTCCCAAACTGAACTACCTTGATCATCTCCACTCGTTTCCTACACATCCACCTCTCCTACTACATAATACGTATCTCATATGCCTCTCTCCGACCATGTGGGAAGCTGTACATATTACCTCCATATAACACCATCTACCCCAGACTATCAAGCAACCCCTTAAAATAATCAAGACTCCAAGACACTACATCTTGAGGAAATTCACTCTACCACCTCATAAAACCAACATAATAAAAACTCTCATACCACCTAACCCATGGAAGGCCTAATGGTTGAATCATGGTAATGTTCTCATATGTTGAACAATGTACTACAAATGTCACATTCATCCCATACCTCCTCCCTATCAACCACTCCCACAACTCCCTATAGATCTATGTCAGTAGAGTTGGAACCCAAGAAAAAATAGTTTTATGCTCTATCATATCCACTACAACTCTTGTCAACAAGCATGAATATTGACCTCCTCCTAAATTTGGCAATGTATAATTATTGATCCCCACCATAATCATAGTAATCAAAGTAATCCCACGTATTTTATCATCCCCAAGAGGATCAAAATTAAAACCTCCCATAATATAAGATACATCCAACATATCATCTCTATAGAGCCTCACCATAGTTATAGCCCTCCCACCTCATCAACGGGAAAAATAGGCTCCCATGAATAGGTAGTCATATAATGTGGCATATATCATCTAGGGTGATAGTGATCTCCCTTTCGATAATCAAAATGTCCCTACACTCGCATCCCACTTATCTAACAATGCTACTATCATCTCCAAATCATGATGAATGCACCTATAATGACACAATCCACCCAACCCCAACAACTCCAAAGTAACCCAATCATCATCACTCATATCCGACACAACCACTCCAATAATGGTAACACTTGATCCCTCATCATAAGACTCCTATTCACCTGCATTCACAAAACACACAAAATAAGACATTATCCACTACAACACAAAACTCATCCAACATCCAATCGACATTGAATTATCTAATCGACCTCAATTGCCATAAATTGATATCTTGGTTTCAAAAAAATCAATATTGATTATAATAATCGACATCGATCCTATATCCCCATATAGAAAAAAAAACACCCACAACCAACAAGAACAAAAATTACACCTACCTTTTTCTAAGATGGTCATTGCCTCCTCTGTCCACTCTTGGTAGCCTCCATATCTCACAAATACTCAAAAATATATATAACAAATAATACCTTAACACGTAAAGGAATCCACACAAACATATCATTTTTTATATATAGAATTTTAAAATGATCGACATTGATCTAAAATCAATGGTAATCATATTATATAGGTATCGATCTTACGAATCAAGATATCGATTCCCCTTAAATTTTCTGACTTATCATACTTTGATCCCCTTTAGTCCTTAAGACCCCCACTATATACTTTCCATTACATACACATCCCACTCACATTTGGTTAGTGTATTGCAAACCCCTAATGGTCCCACAACCTATGACACATGCCTTATACACCACACATTTGTCACAATCTATGGGATGAACCCCTTTTCACGGCCTCATAATAGCCTGGTCATTTTTTCTTGTCACTTGTTTTCCGATAACTTTCCCTTTATCCAATCGACTACACATATTTATACACATCCTCATCCTTGGGGCACAATAGTTTCTCACACATACACATGTTATAATGTAAAATATAACTAATATACACTCATACATTGACACATTTTCAAATAGACGCTCAACTCAATTTTCCTCATCGGTCCCTGGTTTCAGGGGAAGAACACGCTCTCACCACAAGGTTGGGGAAACACACACTCTTGGTTTTTATCTCACGACTCACCCTTACAACTTGCTCCAAAACAAGGTAAAATGTATACACTATAATCATGTCACCCTAATTTCTACCCATATATAAACACCTTAGAACATCCCTCCATAAACCCGCATTCTTTGCTTTACCCATCACAATATTTACCGACTCATATTTAAACTTGTATTCACTATTTTACCTCACCAACCACCCGTAACCACATAAAATAAGGAAAATAAATCAAATAACCTCAACCCCTAAAAACTCCTCATGGAATTAAATAACCCTAAAACCAAGACAACTCACATCAATCATGAAAATAATGTAGTTAAAACCATATCCAACCAAACTCCTCGAAAAATCCAGGAATCGATCACGATTCCCCGAATCAATGCCAATCATTATGGAATGGTAGCAATTCTCCTTAAATATATTGATTCTCTATAAACAAACACATGTCATTGCCCAAGGATTAGATGAATTTTTATGTGACAAGGCCATTTTACTAAGCATTTGGAAAGTTGAGTTAAATCCCCTATTGGCATGAACAAGAAAAGGCACCCTATTGCACTAGCCTCCCTTTGGAGAAGTTATCTTCATCATTTGATCATTCGAGTCACCTTCATCATAAAGGTATGATTTTTATGTGATTTTATAATCCATTCCTTTCACATCCAATAACAAAAAAGTTAATTTATCCAAGCATCCAAGCCTAAAACATCCACATTTGATCATCCATTTAGAAAATTTGCATTGTGAAACATTTGTGATTACAAACATACCTTTAAACAAAAATTAACATTGATCGTGACCGATCAACATTGATCTACAAGATCGGCAAGTGATCCCTGTCAAGATCACTTATTCTTGCATTTTCGGTGCATTTTGATACGTTTCCTTCATATCTCGAATTCATAGCTAATGTTCTCTTATGTGCAAACATGGCTCTCTATTAGATGACCATATCGGGAGAAGTTTTTAACCGATCAACATATATAATCTCTCCATAGTTTTTCAACCTTTCATGTCGGATAATTCTAATATCAATCATGAATTGAGTATATGTGCCATCATCCTTACACCCAATCCAGATGACATCCTTGATTAGTTGGACCTCCTCCTTGAAGACAAAAATGAATCCAATATTTATGATCAATCATTTCAATCAACCTTATCCCATCATTCAAGACGTTGATTAAGTCATAGTTCCTAAGAATTGCATATTAGTAATTGGCCATCCATATTATCATACATTGTTAGTGGTAATTACATTTATTGCTACTTCTAGTTTGATTTCTTAAAAGTGGGTTGACATCCGTGAAAGGGAGTCTTTTCCTTCTCGAGACTGTAATTTTTAAGCAATTCACCAATTACTTTACTAATCTATCTTTTTCAAGCTATCTACTTTGCAAAGGTTTTTCTTCCCATCCAAAAAGGAGTTCTACATCTCTTAGATTCAACAATGTGCATTATTAATCCCACAGGTAAATCTAAAACCTATTATCATTCTAATTTTTTGTGGTTATTTTCATAAAGGAATTAACTCAAGCTAAAAGTACTAAAAATGGCCTTCTTTCTCTTATACCATATTTGATGAACTTATTTTGTACATTAATTTTTATTGTTCCTAGAGTCTCTAACCAAGGATATCCAAAAAAAAATATCCAAAACATCCTTATCTAAAGCATAATTATATGAATTCTAAGCATATATTTCCATATAGATCTTCACATATTCAAAACTTAAATCTTCTTACCATCTACTTGAGATTCTTTAATATTCTTTACTTGAACATGTAGATGTTGAGATACATCCATTTTGATGAATTTATACTTGTCGCTAAGCGTTATGTAAAGAATTTACTTTTTCCTTTAAATGAACCCTTTAAACTGAAATATTGAATCTTCCTTCTTTGGGGATGCACTATAAGAAGTCTAATTATATATTTGTTCTTCATCTTTATCCTCATCCTCTTTTTCTACATCATTTATAACCTCTTAATTTTCATCATTTTCTTCATCTTCCTCTTCTTCATCTTATTCTTCCTTATCCACAACATCATTATTTTATTCCTAATCATTTTTTCTTTTTTCCCATCGAGTTAAGAAAACATATTCCATTTCCTCCCAAGACCAATATGAACTATCTTCTTTCACTTGGAAGACCCAACTTTGTGTTGGACTAGAAAAAAAAATGATAACATAAACCATGTCGTACTAAATGTAAAATAATTCTTCTTAAATTGGATCCACCATTATCTATCACCGCCTCACCATTTTTATACTATGGTCACATCCCCATGATGTACAAAAATTATGGTATCAAGATTATAATCCTTTGACCAATATATAATTGTTTGATTTAAGAAATATTTGAACTTAAAATTAGAAAATAAAAATAATAGACCCACTTTATTTTTTTGAGATATTTCTTATTTAACATAAAAGCTCTAAAAATCCAAAATCGTGTCCTATAGAGAAAATTTGTGAAAAATATTAAAATTGAAATAACTTCCTCAAAATGTTTTTAAAAAATTCTAAAATTTTGGTTATATCTTCCTTGTAAGATTTCACAACTATAGCAAAAATATATATAGAAGTGTTATTGGAAGTGTAGATGGGCGAAAATTAGACTCGGATGTATTTTGAAATTTTCATATATTGTGCAATACTTAATGCATATTATAGATAGGAAAACAAAGGATATATAACACTCACTAAAAATTTTCCAGAAAGCAAGAGCCTTAAAGCTAAAATCCCTACTTCCCAACGGGTCCTAAGGAGCCACAAAGACTTGGAACTTGCTGAAAACCTCCTACATATTAGCAAGCCGGTGGAGGAGCCCAAGGAGAAGGAATTGTTGGACAGGGTGGAAAGATTAGAAAAGGAGATACAAGAGCTCAAAGGGGCTATAAAAAACATGGAAAGAGCTAAGGGTAAAAGAATCCTTCAAACTGAGGAGGAAGAGGGGGTTATTGCTGAGGTCTACAAGAAGCTACAGTCCTTAGATGGCAGATTGGGGAATGCTAAAAGCTGCAATGACTGCATATTGTCTGCCCTCAAAAGCATTTATAATTTCATTGAACAACATGTCCATAGTGTCTGCAGTTTAAGTGGGGTTAATGAGGACATTTGGGGTCCTAAAGAGAAAAGGGATATTGCAATTGCCCAAGCAGATATGCAAGACTCCTCTCAGGCTACTGCCATTGCCTTCTTCATGTCGTTGCAGGCTATCAAGACCAAGATTGACAGAGCCATCAAGTAACGGGTTGTTGTGATGTTGTTTTTGGGCTGCGATGTAGCTGTCATCTGGCGGTTCTGGAGTTGTTTTTTGGCGGAGCTCTATATGATGTTTCTCCTTTGGTTTCTTTTTTATCTTTCCTTCTTTCTTTTGGATCTTTGTACGTTTATATCCTTTTTTCACTTATATTGTAATATTTGGCTGTTGAGCCCTTCTTGGTTGACTGTTTTTCCCTTCTCTGGGTTGTTTCTCTCATCTTCGCTATCTGGCTTTTGAGCCCTTTTGTATACAGGGTATAGTCCCTTCAAAACTATTTGCCCTTAATAAAAAAAACACTCACTAAATAAAATTAGAGAATGAAAAGAGCTTAATTTGAAATGAAATGGAAGAAGAAGGGATTGGTAAGAAAAATTCACATCGAACTCTATAAAACAATGTAAGTGTGTTGCATAAAAGGTTGATCTTGATTTTATTTGCACCCTAATTATTTTTATTAATGTGGAAAGTACATAAAACACAAAAAGGATGTAAGGGTTTAAAAAATAGGTATACTATTATGATATAATTAACTTTCAACATTAATTACACATGAGAAAAATAATGTATTCAAACTTGAAAACGATTGAAACAATAAGTAACTAGTTCAAATACATGAGAGAAGAGACAAAATTAACTATTTGTGATGATTTAGGAAATATCTATCTCGTGTAAGGAAGTGAAACAAGAATATCTACAATTGTAGATTCTATAATGGAGATTCTATAAATACTTCAAAAATATGATTAAGTGACTCACTTAACCAAACTATTATTTTCAGATATTTAACAATAAGCTCTCAATTATCCATAAATGATTAAAATTGAATTTTAAACTTTAGAAATACAAAATAAAAAAGTAAGTCAAGTTGTTAATGGAGTTTACCCGATGTGGGATACGTCTCTAGGTCTATAAAAACTCCTAAACCGATTGATTTATGATGTAAAATCACTTCTATAACAACACATTACATCACAATAACTCTTTGGTATTATATAAATCTTTGTAATTTCTCTACGAGAAATTTTCATTTCATCTCCAAAATTTCCCTACAAAAATATATTCCAAACTTGCTCTAAGGCTCTCCCAATAGGGGCTAGACATTCAAAAGTTTCATTTTAAATATCATTTTGTGCCTTTATATTGTTTTTGGGCCCATGGTGCAAAGTTTGGCCTCGATATTTTTACACATAGTGATGGATTTGAATCCCCTTCAATGTGTTTCCCTTTACTATGTTTGGGAGTTAAATCGCACATTGGGCATGAGAGAAGTTGGTTAAGGATTTTTAATTCATGGAATTATAGATTATGAAATGGATTCGACACTTTGTTATGCACCTTTGTTTTGTTGTGATCTCAAAGTACTTGCCACTCGTTATGACTTGGATGTTTCAAAGCCATTTTGAGCTCGTGGTGGTTTCACATAACTCAATGATTGGTTGGAATGTTGGTTGTGACTTGGCATTGAGCTCACCTCTAACTTGGGGTTTTTTTGCTGATTTGGATTGTTTTAATGATGGAACTCTCGTACATGGTGTTGTGATGTGGCTCACTGCCTAACTAGCAATGTTGACTCAATCTTGACTCACCGAGATGTGTGATGATGTAGATCGACCTTGAACTTGAGCTAGATGATTATTGAACTTTAAAATTTTATGTGGTTTATTTCCACATCCAAGTATAAATTTATCTTCCAAGAGGTTTATAAGTAAAAATCAATACAATGCAATGTGAAGATAGGCAACAGGATCCCCCTCATGAAAAAGAGGACACCACTAGTTTTTGGGCCCCCAACCGACACATAATGTGGGCCCCAAATTGACCATTGAAAACTGGATGATGAAACCAAAAACCATAATTTTTCTTGAACATACTCTTCTAATTTTTAGTACATCATTCATCCACTTGTCACACTCTCATCATGTCACTTCATCTTTTTACAACTTGCTCTTATTTTTTCTAGTTGGACAAAAACTTCATCGAGTTGTATCTTTTGTGTAGGATATTAATTTTGTCTCATTCAAAGCGTATTGGAAATATATTTACGATATATTTTGTACACATGTATTTACATAAATTGTGTAGACCAACCGATAAATTACTAGGGAGGATCTTCCTAGATCACTCTTCCCCCCGAGGAAATTTTGGAACACCATAAGGTTTGGTTTTATTTTAATAGTTGGTGAGGGGTAAAATTAACTCACCCTTCAAATTTCCATCCATTTTTCCTTTCTTAGATGTTTTCCCTTAAGATGCACATGAAGGTACTCAACATCACCTATTCATGAAGTCCTAACCTTCCCTGTCTAGAACAACATCTTCCTATAATTCGTTAAGAAACTCGGAGAAAAATCATCAATAAAAGGTACTTGAATAGTCTCATCCTGATCAATGATCATGGGTGGCTCATACAATTTCAAGTTTTCAACATTTACAATGGAATACATTTGCATATATGGAGGTAATTCTAACTGAAAGGCATTATTACCAATCTTCTCCAATATTTTAAATGGGCCATACCTAATTGGTTTAAGATTTTTACCTTCACCGTAATTCTGTCCTTACTAATATGTAGCCAAACTTGATCACCAACTTGAAAATGATGATCAACTGATGTTGGTCATGCCTAGCCTTATACTTGGCTTGGCTCTTTTCCAATTGCTCTTGGATAACTTGATGAACCATATGTATCTTTTGATTGTACTTTTTTAGCCTTATCAAGCATATTTTTCCATCATTTTTTATTTCTTTTCTAAAACAAAATTCTAAGGTAATCTAAGAAAATAACCAAAACAAGTCTCAAACGGGTATTACTTTGTGTTGAATAATTATGGAATGGTTGTAGATATTACACATAAAATTAGTGTTAATCCCAAATTTTAGGATGTTTTCTACAATATCCGAGAAAAAATGCAATCGCTTTATAGTTAATCAGTTTTGTTTTCCTCTTGGTCTTTGGATGAAAACGGTACTTTTCTTCAACTTGGTATCCATCATGTCCCACAAAGATGACCAAAAATTCCCAATAAATCTAGAAACCTGATCTGAAATAATAGATGTAGGCAAACCAAAATGAACCCAAAACGACCAAATGTTCATTTTACTCACATGTTATCTATTGCACGAAAAAATTGATTAAGTACATGTCACGTGCGAGGATCTAGAGTGAGTGTAAGGTAGGGGCAGAGGGGAGCACACGGGAAGAATGGGATGTCACGTGGAGGTTTGAATCTAAGTATAAATACTTTAGGATGTAGCCAAATTTTGGAACCACTGGCTAAAAATAGAAAAGTAATGTTAGAGTGTGGCTCAAGAAAAGTAGAAAAGCAAGGAAACTTGGAGACCAAGGAAAGTCTATTTTGGGTAAAAGCACATGCAAAGAAAAGATGAAAGGTCGTGCATGGATCAAGCTATTAATAGGTTAGAAGTAAGTCTTATTTAAAGGATTGTTAATTATTAGTTGTCTTATAAAACACGTGTATACCATATGCATGGCTATTTTGAGCATGCAAGTCTATTTTGAGAGTGTATAGGAGGTGAAGGGAAAGTCCCCATCCCTATATATATTTGTTATAAGTCATTGTATTAGGTACCATGACCATGTCATATTATTCATGTCTGAGTATTGAGAGTATTTGTATGTGAGGCTATGTATTAGGGTTTAATGTTTTCGCATGTTTTCAAAGTGCCATGTTATAGTGATGTATTTAGTTTCTATTATGTAGGAATTTGTTATTAATGGATCATGGAGGATGGATTATGATTATTGATGTGTCTAAATATGGTGATTACATGGTGCAATTGATCTTAATTGTTATATGATATATTATGTTTCCTTATTACATGTGTTTCTAATTGAATGCATGTAATGGTTTAGTGTGATTGAATGAACACTTGGTTAATCTATCATCATGTATATGTATGCTAACATCTTGAAAAGCATCACAAAGGAGGGACTTGGTAGTTTTGTGTGCTTCGAGTGAGCATTCAGCCCTCTTGAATGAGGTGTGAGTGCACATAGCATATAAGTCAAATAAGAGACTACATTTTGATTCTTTTTTCGAGACCTCTTTTCAAATTGTCTTTCAAGACGTTGCTTGTAGATGGAGTATCGATGGAATCTGGATAGCATTGAAAGATGGGTAGAGAAAGGTCAGGATCATTTTGTGCAAAAATATATCACTAAACCTAATTTCAATGCACGTCATTGGGTAGAAGATAATATTTATCATGATCTCTATGAAATGTTCTTCAACTTATTTCCAGTAGAATTATATGAGTGGTTGGAATCATACACATTAAGGAAGTGTTGGGGTCATAGAACGAGACTTTGGACACAAGAGAATTACCAGACTCTTTTTGTTGATGATGTGGAGTGGACTAGAGTTGTAGATCATTGGCAACCTAGAGTGTTATGTAATTATACATTAGAGTATGTTATTTCTATGTATTTGTGTCTAGAGGAAGTTGAATTCAGATTCTTGTGTGAGCCCAAAGGATCATACTTACACATACACATTATACCGTTATCGATCAAGATTTTGATTATAGAACTAGATTTAGAAATCCTACCCATGGCTAGCTAAACCCCCAATATGTACAGGGGTAGGAACATGTGTGGAAAAATATGGCAGACCTAGCGGTGAGAAAGACAAAGAGAGAGAAAATAGATCAAGTTTAATGAAGTGCAAGAGAGGGACATGACACATGAATGGGAGATTGAGGAGGCACTAGAGTTGAGGAGGATGATGGATCACATATATTTTGAATATCTTAAAATAAGATGAGGAGTTGTGTCATCAAGCTCTCTCAACTTTGGGAAAGCACAATAGATAATCCCCTTTAGATTCAGATGAGAGCACATCAGAGGAAAAAATGAGGACCGTAGGTGCACATTTGATCCCACCTAGCCACCTAGCCCTTGTGCTCAGTTTTCCAGATCTAAAGGTATTCATTGAGAAGCAAGCTAGTGCAGGTAAGTAAGTAAAGATGATTTTATATCATTATGTGTTGAATTTAAGTGATCAAACTAGTTACATGCCCACGGCATCACACTCAGCACCATTTTTTGGGAGTACCTATGCAGGATTGTTTTCAAGAGCA
Source organism: Taxus wallichiana var. yunnanensis (assembly GCA_018340775.1). Lineage (NCBI taxonomy): Eukaryota > Viridiplantae > Streptophyta > Pinopsida > Cupressales > Taxaceae > Taxus > Taxus wallichiana. The sequence goes on along the minus strand of CM031237.1, from coordinate 951,366,095 downwards.
TTATCAGGATAGAGTGTTGGTACGTAGACCATTGGGAGTACTTCAGTAGGAGCTGCAACCAAACCGAGATTAGGTTTCCAATCTAGTACCTTGATTGGGACATAAATAAGTACATCAATTGCACCGCATCTCATAGTAGGGAGCACGGGAGGATCGGGTGGATCAGGTTAGCCACCACATGGAGGAGGAGGTTTTGGTTCTAAATCGTTGGGCAAGGACCATAACCACCACCACATCAATAACCAAACCGCAACTAAAACTTCAACTTTACTATGACATGTCTCTCTATTTACCATAGTATTCAATGATTGAAGATGTAACATAGCATGTGCATAAGTGTTAATTGTTATGGCACGCAAAGGGAATCATAGCCTTAGATAGGAAGGTTAGTCAATTTACCACTACACTGCAAGGGCTCGCGCATAGCTAGTACATGAAGTATGACCCACATAAGACTATGGTGGACTAAAATGCTTTACACACTATGTTTTTGGTTGAGTTTCACGTCCCGAGTTTAAAATGTAGAGCATCACCACACTCAAGGATATCAACTAGATCTTATCTAAAATCGTGAGGGAGTATGACATGTGCTTTAAGACCCTATTGTCAAAATTATCTTGTGACATTCATCAAATTCAGCATGTGCAAAGTGGTTTGTTGGAGGATTTCTAACTCCATTCCATAGAGCTCTATCCCATAAGACATATACCAATTCATGTGAGGATTTTGAAGAAACCCTACATGTTGAGTCTATTAGAAGTGTTGATACTAGAGTGAACCCATTCTTAGAGGCATAGATTGCATCCATGGTGATAAAATTGGAGAAGCTTTCTACCAACACAACACATGAGACACATAGTGGAATAAGGTGCATAGATTGTAAATTAAAGGGACATACTAAATATAATTTCCCACATAATTCCGTGCATGTGTTATTACTAGATTGTGAAGTTTTGCACCGAACCATGATGTGCGGGATTACCCTATTTTTCATCACGCAATCAGAGAAGAAGGTTTCCATATACTATAATATTGTTTTGTCCCATACTCATGACACCAATTATTTCATATTGATTGATCACATCCAATATACCAAACAAGTGTGGCAAGCGAATCTAAGGAGCGAGAAAGGACAACATAATGAAGGGCACAACAATGGAGATAATAGGAATGGATGATTCCAAGGAGGATATCGAGGACGAGGTCGTGGTGGTGGTAGAGGAAGGTTTTATCGAGGAACTTGTTACACTTGTGGATCCCCTGATCATTACCAATGAGATTGCCCTCAAAATATAGCTTGCTCATGGTGTGGGAAGCCATATAAGTTGGAGGATTTCCTAGACTTATATGAGAACATGAGTAAAAACAAGAAGAAATACAAGGGCACTGGGATGATCAAGTGCAATGTGCAAATTTTGATCAATGGATCCTAAGAAGATGATTGATCAAGAATTACAGCCATGTTGGTTACAACGTGCGTCGAGGCAAAGACATAAATGTGCGCGAGCCTCTTAAGGCCAAGTTGTTTATAATGAGGGAGGAATTGATATATTTTAACTATCTAGATGTGGCACATCAGAAGGAAGTATATCATGAGACTATGGGATTCATTAGGGATGTACAGGGTGAAATACAATGCTTAAAATAATAGGCACTTGTAAGAGATTATGCAAAGAATGTTGAGCTCCCACAGAAGGAAGTGGATGATCTAAAGGAGATGTGTAAGATGTTGCATCTAGATAATATCATTCTTCTATTAGGGGAATGTATTTTGGAAAAGGTACCATGCACTCGAAGTTGAGCACAAGTGGTAGATAATTCATGCAAACCTTTCATCTTAAGACCATGAATTTGATAAGGAGATCACACTTGACGTAGTTATTGATGGTTGGTTAGTAAGCAATATCTTGATAGATATATGTGTTGAGGTAAATGTGTTGACTCTTGAAGCATGGAATCAGATGGGGAGGCCTACATTATAGCCATCTTCAAATGTGTTGTATATGGTAAAAAAAAATAAGGCTATGCCTATTGGGGTACTGAAGGATGCATATATTATCATTTAGGGGCCAAGTTTACTGGAGACTTTGAGGTGTTAGAGCTTGTTGAAGTAGAAAACTTTCCAACATTACTTGGACAACCCTAGTGTTATGCAAACAATGTTGATATGTGCTTTAACAAGAGATACATTAGTTTCAAGAACAAGGATGAGTGCATGATTATACCTCTATTTGAAAATAAGGCAGAGCCTTATGTCAATCCTTTAAGTGAAGAAGTACTTAATATGATCTATTCTAGATGGTGTGTGATCTAGAGAATCTAGAACCATCAAAATAGAATCTATAATCTAGAACATTTTGTAAGTGACACTACTAGTGTCTCTTATGATAACTCATGGAATGTATGAAATATTTGGGCACAAATTTAAGGGGTGAGTTACAAGGATGATCAGACCATGCATGGTGAGGTGCTTAGGCTCGGCTCAGGTACCAAGATATACTAGTGAAGGGAATCGATACATTCTTGCATGCTATAGAGACTCAAGTGGCCAAATGAAGGAGATAGAAGAAACATGTTGTTTTATACTTGTGTAAGATAGAAAAGACGCTGGTGGGAAACACATAAAGATAACTTCTTGGAATTGTGGGAAGTGAGAATCACCTTTTCCACTAGGTTCACTCATAAAGCAATGTACCTACGCACATTTGTGAACTTCATGGTAAGAATCGTATTCTCATCACATCCATAATTGTGAGAGACTATGGACACATGGCCGGGGAGGCTTTACCACCATCCTTTTGGGTAAATAAGCTTTATTCCACACTATTTGGATGTGTGTGTGCCTGGTATGTCCATGCCGAGATAAAAAGGGATACTGTAAATTAGCAAGAGATGATTGTAGGTATGATTCACACTTTTGATTACTTTTCTACTAAACCTCTAGTCCATGAAGCATTACAGATAATGAAGCACATCACATTGGTGGATAGCGTGAAGGAAGAAGAGTTCATGATAGAAATATTTAGAGAACCTAATCTCAAAGCATGCCTTGATCTTGAGGAGATAGAGGAAGTACAGATGGGTTGTACATGGAAATAAAAATAAAAATTAAAGCTAGTGTATATGATCGATGATGAGGAAGTAGACCACCTGGATGTTAGCCACACTAAAGTTATGTATAAGGTCATGGATTTTGCAGATGAGAAGGAACACACGTACCATGATCCTATGAAGAAAAATAAGGTGAATATTGGCACAAAGGATGAGCCTAAGGAAGCAATCATTAGGGATTATTGGTTAGAATAGAAGTAGCCAATATCATTGAGCTCTTGCATGACTTTCAGGATCTCTTTCCAAGAGGTTACCATGAATTAAAAGGTGTGCATCCTTCTTTAGGTGAGATGAAGATAAATTTGAAATAAGGCACACGTCCAGTTAGGAAGATGCCTTATAGGATGAATCCTAACCTACACGTGAAGGTGAAAGAGGAAATTGATAAGATGCTCAAGTCTAGAATAATTGATCCAATTGAGGAATTTGAATGGATTAGTATCATGGTTATCACTATCAAGAAGGATGGGAGGATTAGGATTTTGGTAGATTACAGAGAACTCAATGTTTCATGTGTCATAGATTCCTTTCTGAAGAAATCCTTGAAGGAGTAGTTGGGCACGAGATATATTCTTTTACAAACAAATTTTAGGTTATACCAAGTGTGCATCATGAAGTAAGATCAAGAGAAAACTACTTTCACCATCGAGCGAGGAAATTTTGCATATACAATTATGCCTTTTGACCTGAATAACACCCTAGTTGTATTCTCACACATTGTTGAGCAAGTATTTCAGATTTTATTCATAAGTTCTTGCATGTGTATTTGGATGACTTGATATTTTATGACTTAGTCAAGGATCACTATGATAATCTGAGGCTCATGTTTGAGAGGTGAAAGCAGTTGAGGATCTCTCTCAACATTAAAAAGTGCATCTTTGCTAAACCTTTTGACACCTCACTTGGGCACATCATTTGCAAGGAAGGATTTTTGGTAGATCTAGCTAAGATAGTTGTCATTTTAGGCTTGGAAGAGCCTACCAATCCTAGTGAAGTATGAGGATTTTTGGGACATATAGGGTACTACAGAATTTCATAAAATGATATGAAAATATTACCACGCCCTTGGAAGAATTTTTGAAAGTAAACAAAAATTTATTGGGAAGACGTGCAACAAAGCAGGCATTCAAAACCTTGAATTCAATAGGCTTACTATTGTACCTATTTTTCACTTTCCTTTATGGGAAAACCATTTCATGTAGACATTTATGCCTTTGGTATGGTGATTGGTGTAGTATTGGCACAACCAGAGAAGGAATTATGGATCGTCCCATTTTTTTCAGAAGGTGAAGTTGACACAAGTGGATCATAATTACACAACTATTGAGTGTGAATCTTTTTATATGATCTACACCTTGCATAAGTTCATATAATATTTATTGGCTACTTTTAATCTTCTATATAGATCATATGGCTCTCAAGTAATTAGTCAATGAGCTGTTTTGCAAGGGCACATCTATAGATGGATATTTTTATTTCAATAATTTGACTTCACAGTTGTTGTGAAACTAGGAAAGATAAATTCAAGGCCTGACCACTAATCAAGGATTAATTCTAGTGAGGATGCATAGAGCATTGAATATATTATGTCCAATTCTCAATTATTTAGATTGAATCATGCGTCCACCGAGTTATAAGACATAGTTTTCATCTTGTGCACTAGCATGGCACCAAAAGGAATGAAGACATTGGAGAAGAAGTAGCATGTAATATGTGTGGCACCTTATCAGTTGATTTGTGGATATTTGTATAAGTTGAGTCGTGATGAGGTTTTTTTGTCGGTGTATTCTCAAGCATTAGCGCGAAGCTATTATGGAAGAATCTTGTGGTGGAATATCAGAGTGCATTACATTGGTGATGCTACAACACGCAAGATTATAATGGCTATACTTTGATGGGAGACCTTGTACAAGGATACTAAGGAATATGTAAAAACATGTGATCATTTTCATTGCCTTGGAAAACCTTGACATGGAGATGAGATGCCACTTTGATTGATTGTGAGCATAAAACCATTTGAAAAGTGGTCTATTGAATTTTTAGGTCCTATTTCACCACCCATGCATAGGATTGGTGTGCATTATATTATAACTTGTGCACTATCTCGACCATGTGGGAAGAGGTAGCACCTACAAAGGAGTGTACTAGAGCCACAACAACAAGATTCTTATGGGAAAACATTATTAACAAGTATGGCTGCCCATTAAGCTTGAAAAGTGATAGAGGAACTCATTTCTTGAATGAGACTCTCAAAATTTTACTTTCGAGTTTATGGTAGCACACCATAAAACTACTCTTTATCACCCACAAAGCTAATGGCATTGTAGAATATTTCAACAAGATTTTGGGATAAACATTGACAAAGATTTGTGATGTTGGGAGAAAATATTGGGATGATAAAGTGTCATTTGTACTTTGGGCTTACATGACCACTTATAAAAGGTTGAACAAGGCCACACCTTTTCAGTTGGTGTTTGGCACGGAAGTAGTACTACCAGTTGAATTCATGTTACCATCTCTACATATTACGTGTGCAGATGAACTTGATGATGAACATGCTATTGAAGAGTATTGATAAACTAATGCAGTTAGATGAGAGGCGTGTCATTGTGTGTTGGAGCTAGAATACTGAGAAGGCGAGACAGTAGTGGTGTCCCCAAATATTTCACTTAGAAATATTGGGATTCCCCTTTTAAATTTTGCAGGATTGCTCTAGATTTCTTCAAAAGGTTACAAGAGGTTGCTTGGTTACAATTGGAGAAATACCCATTTTCCCAAAATTGCTCAAAATTCATATAAGCTAAGTATTTAGCCTATTAAGCATTCAGGTTTTTCAAGTTACTCTACTTCGTTATATGCAGTAAGTTTCCATTCAAAACCCGCAAAGAAGGAAAAAGAAGAGAGTAATGTGGAAAAATAGAGTTACTTTACTTCTAAAAGTAACTAAGTAAATTAGTTGCAAAAACCCGCAAATAGGGAAAAAGAAGAGAGTAATGCGGAAAAATGAAGTTACTTTACTTCTAAAAGTAACTAAGTAAAGTAGTTGCAAAAACCGCAAAGAGGGAAAAATAAGAGAGTAATGTGGAAAAATGAAGTTACTTTACTTCTAAAAGTAACTAAGTAAAGTAGTTGCAAAACCCGCAAAGAAGGAAAAAGAAGAGAGTAATGCAAAAATGAAGTTACTTTACTTCTAAAAGTAACTAAGTAAAGCAATTCAAAAAACCCACAAAGAAGGAAAAAGAAGATAGTAATATGGAAAAATGAAGTTACTTAACTTCTACAAGTAATAAGTACTGAGAGGTCCAAAATCCCTATAAGAAGGAAATATTCAACTCAGTACTTCATTGAAGTAATAAGTGAAGTAGTTGTTAAATCCTGCAATATAAAGGAAATTTCAACAACTCGTTACTTCATTGAAGTAATAAGTAAAGAAATTGCTAAATCCAGCAATACAAAGGAAATTTCAACAACTCATTACTTCATTAAAGTAATAAGTAAAAGCAGTTGTTAAATCCCGCAATACAAAGTAATAAGTAAAGCAATTGTAAATCCTGCAATACAAAGGAAATTTCAATAACTCATTAATTCATTGAAGTAATAGGTAAAGCAGTTGTTAAATCCCACAATACAAAGGAAAGGAGTAATGGGGGTCGAAAACCCGATTGGCCATAATTTTTTCTCAAGTGCTCCATATTTCGAGATCATAAACTTTCTGGAAAGATCTCGACCTCCTCTACATCATGGAATCAAAACTATATAATTTTTAAAAGGGTATTCAGGTATTAAAAACTCGGTATGAAATGAACAGTTCTAAGCAGTAATGCTACCATAGTATGGGAAAATTTCTTCTTCAACATAAAAATGGGGAAAATCCAGACTGAGAGTTTTCAACTGGAATTGTTTCTTCTTCTTCTTCTTCTTCTTCTTCTTCTTCTTCTTCTTATTCTTCTTCTCATTCTCCTTCTTCTACTTTTTTTTGGACAATGTCAAACATTAATCAAGCTTAATTGTAAAACTTAAGTAATCCGGTTAAAAGCCATTACTTCAAGTTGTTTGAAAAATTCAATTACTTGTAAATAGGTGCCACATCAAAACCTTTGAATATTATATGTACCAAGAAGAGAAAGATTCAATGAGGAAAATGCTCAACTTCTTGTGGTTTTTTAGCCAACACGTGCGGAAGGCACAATTAATTTATCATATTTGTATCTTCTTTCTAGATGCTTTAAATAGAGAGAGAAGCCTATGGGCAAAGGAGATGGAACTTTTTGGAAACTAGTTATTGTAATTTTATGCAAAAATTTAAAGATCTCAGACTTTGTGTTGAGACTTTGGAATGTTCTTTGTATAACTTTGCTGGAATTGAATAAGAAGGTGAATTTTTGGAGAACTTTGTCTCTGAGAAGTCTTGTTGTGCATTCCGTGAGGATTTTATGGTAAACTTTGTGTTACTTAAAATCTAAATCTGAATCAATTTCTTTTTCATCTACTAAAATTGTGACATTTTTAAAGTATTTATTTATTATGTATGACTGCAATAAGATTTTTGATCTACTTATTGTGAAGTGCATCCTCTCTTTTTCTCACTGTTGTTATACATCCTCTTCTTTTCCACACAAATTTCTCAAACACAGTTGCTTACTTACCACAGACTTGTCTGGCTATGGTTCATGGGACCTATAATTAAATTAATATCCATAATATAAATTAATAGGTTATAGAATAGATAAATGCATCACACGGAAGCTTCACGTTAAATGAAGGGGATTTATCCCATAACTTCCTAGGTTTGTGCATACATAAAATCTAGCCAACAAGAAGGCATGACATGATAGGCACATTAAGAACAAAACATTTGAATTTAGAAATATGGTTCATCTCTATGACTCCAAGTTGCACGCCACCCAGAAAATTTAAGGTGCATTGGTTAGGACCTTTTGTAGTAACCAAGATACCCAAATCAGTGCATGTCGATTGCAGGAGTTGGATAACACCATGTTTCCCAGATTTTCAAAGGGAGTAGGCTAAATCCCTACTATAAATAAGCTTCTTGGTGTTTGTAATAAGGCAGTATTTCCACTTAGATTAGATTTCCCTTTTAATGTGTTTCTTTCCATTTTGTTATGCTTTGTTCTTCCATTTCCTTGTTTTTTCGTAATAAGTGTGTTTGCACGCAGGAAGTTGGTTACTATCTATTGAGTTCATGTGTAATATTTTTAGTGTGGTGTGAACCATGTGCAAGTTCACGGAAAATAAATCCATTGGTGTCGAAAGGTATACACAAGTTTGTGTGTAAATATGACATGGGTACATGTGTGATGTAAGGATTTTATTTGGAAAAGGTACTATAGGTTTTAATGATGAAGGTGCTCTTAAGGAGATTTCTCGGACTTAAGATCACATGAGAATAATGATCTCACAGTGTAACATAAGGTAGGTGGTAGCATAATGAACTACTTTGAATATGGCCCAAAGGATTATGTACTACAGCGTAGGAGGGGTGCATGTAAGGAGGTTTGTGGCTTGGAAAGTAGTAAAGTGTGCGAAGGTTATGAGTGCGGTGCGAAAGGAAGTAAAGTGGTAAAGCAAAAGTAGAAAAAGGTAATTTATTAAGAAAAATTACTTAAAACATTTAAAGCAAGAAAAAGTGTGTTGAAAGTGGAAAAAGTAAGTCGGTGGAGTATGAAATGGTTATAAAAAGGGGAAAATCAATTTATTTACTACCTTGCATTTGAAGACACTTGATCAATTGAGCTACATAATGATTTGGTGTGATAGAGTGAGAAGAGTGAAAAGAAAACCATAGCAAAGTGTGCATGAGGTGTTTGTGTGTGGCTCCTTTGTGGAAGGAAGTTTGAGCCAAAGGTTGAAGTACAAATAAGGGCATGAGTAGAGAGGGGTTTGTATAATTAGAATTAAATAGCAAGGGTTCGCGCAGTGCTCGGGAAAGGGAGACTATTTAGGGTACAAGTTGTAGGAGTAATGGCACCGAAAAGAGGAACTTCAAAGCATCTCATGTTGGAAGGAAAACCCTCATATGAAGAGAGTTGAGGTTAAATTCAAGGAACCTCTAAAAGATATCTACTTTGAAATGCAGTATCCTTCTAGGGTATTTAGGGTCCAAACATGGAATTCGTAGCTCATAAAGTATAAGATCATCGACTACAACCATAGGGCTCCAAGCCATGAAGCAACGTTAAACTAGGACATGTTACAGGAGATTCCAAAGAAGAATGAATAAGGGAAGGTATTGGTAGATGATTCACTAACGAGAAATTTGGATAAGGTATGGGTCCTTCATTTATTTGAGATACCCTTATTTGCAAATCACACACACTTGTTCCAAAGTGGCTCATGTCAAGGGTACATAAGGGTTACTTCTATTTTTAGGCCAAAGGATGAGAATTACATCCCAAAGCACATTCAATGGATTACAGGTTTGAGTGGTATAGGAGCAGACATGGACCTAGATCTATGTTCTGATGCAAAGATAGATGAATTGTCCATCAGACTATAGTATGAAAATGGAGGAAGGGCCATGACTATAGATAAACTTACTCGACCCTTCAACTAGGGTTTCCTCCAGCTTGTGAGTTGTAAATTGGGAGCCTTAGAGAGGTGGACAAATGTAAACAAGAAAAAAATTATATTGCGCACATGATGGCACATAGGGCTCAATACAACATCAGCAATAAGTTACCAATGGGATTATAGAGGAAGCTAAGGAACATAATGAAGAGGGGGAAAATATCACTTGGGGATTGATCCTTCTACTTATTATTTTCTAGGAAATTAGAGTTCCAGATGGTCTAGATGAGGACATGTGGTTTTACCCACCAATGAACAAGTCCCCTGTAGTTCAGTTCATTAGTTACACTTGTGATGGCATGATCTCCAACATATACAAAGCTTGGGAGATGGCATGTATTGTGTGTTTTAGGATGCAAGATTGGGAGATGGGTCCATGGTGCAAGTTGTCATTTGCATTCACTTTTGATATTTCAAGTGCATGGTGAATAGGATTAAGGACGCTTATAATCGACCTTTTATGTTGATAAGGTGGACTCTAACTTACATATTTTTGCGTGTGACATATAGGTATGACTCTAGGCCTGCATATATGGAGATGTTAGAACCAAATACTTTGGACCTGCACCCCCAGTTGATCATCACAATAAAGGGGATGATATGCAGAGTCTTTGTAGTTCTAAGACCAAAGACCCAGGGAGGAGTAGAAATGGAAATCATGGATACTCACCTTCCACATCTGGGGAGAACTATTGTACCACCTTTGAAGTGACGTGGGAAGATACTCCCAAAGGAGAAGAAGAGGAAGGTGGGCTTGACCACTCATGAAGAAAGAAAATGTACTATACAAGAAGGAAGAGTGGTGATGGTGCAGGAACATCTCAGCCACCTAAGGATATCATAGAGGAGACAAATGTCAAGCATGGGGATCTCAAGTTGTTTCAGTGAGGATTTTAGTGAGGAAGAAAAGGGTGAAACTTTGTTGGAAGATCTTGAGTGTGAATGGGGTGAGTAGTTGGCAAGGAAGAACATAGAAGAAAAGAAACAATATAGTACCATAGAGGAGGAAAAGAATAAAATTCCACCTAAGGATAACACACCTATGCATAAGGAGGCAAAGAGAAGGATACTTATGATATTTATGTCATTAGAGAAGATAAGGGCATAGAAGGTGGAACCGGCACAACATTTTTTCCTCCCAAGAAATAGCAAATGAAGGTGAAGGTGGTGAGGAAGAAATGGGCACCTAGGTCACCACATATCGACTTTGGAGATGACCCTACAAAGGTTTTTAGGGTGTGGTTCCATAGCACAATTCCCACATAGATAGTATACTGTTGGGGCCTCATGGATAAACATGGTGGGGTCTCACACACAAGGAATATTTTGTCCTAGAAATAGCATACGCATGCAAAGGAGCCTAAATTCGAAGTAAGTAATTATTCCCTCGGTTTCATAGAATTAAGGAATGATCCAGGGAAGAAATACAAGACAATAGACCCCATGTACTTAACAAATGAATAGACATGTAATGCCTTGAATTATTTAGCCACATATGTTACATTCAGGAACTTGGATGTCGTAGTTATAATGAGGGTGATGGTAGTAGATAAGAAGGATAAGGGGCATGAAATTAAAAATCTCAAGAAAAATATCTAGGGAAAATAGAAGCATACCAAGGAAGCATATGACACGACAGGAGAATTAGTAAAGTAGAGCTTAGGTCAATTCTCATCCTTGGTAAGATAGGAAAGATGCAACTATAATGATGAGATGCATTACCTTGAAGACCTTGTAGGGATACTTCTATTGAATATTAAAAGTGGTGCAGGACCTACATCTAAGGAATTGGAAAAGGAAAAGGAGGAAAACAATATAGTTTTTAAAGCCAGAATATATGAGCTTGAGGATCTATTCACACAACTCAAGGAGGTGAGTGGTAAAGCTTATTTGGCTTTCAACGGGTGTTAAGTGTGACCCTATCCTTGGTGTGAGGGTAAGTAATGAAGAGGAAGAGATCATGTATATACGGGGAAAGAAGTTAGCTAACAAGATAGAGCGCACTAAGGTGATGGCCGAGTTGACAAAACAAAAAGAGTTGATCAAGGCCAAGAAGGATAAAGTAGAACTTCAAATAAGCCATTTTTAGAATATGGTGTTAGAACATATGGATATGATAGAAGGAGGAGTCAAGTGCAAAATCACAAAGCACCCACGGACGCACATCGAGGCTTCTAGGTTGATGTTCAAGCATCCAGTGTGATTGCACAACATGGAAACCTCTCTCCAAGCGTGGGACTTGTGAAACCGAGAGAGGAATCTCCAGAGAAGGCTGGTTCCTGCTCCTAAACTACTTGCCACAAGCTATTCCAGTGCAGGCAAGCTAATCTAATCCTAATCTAACCATGCCAAGGAGATAGAGAGAGAGAGAAGGGAAAACGTGGGAAACGTGTAAGCCCATTCCTCATTGAATGCCAATGCATTAAAACGGCATAGGATACCTTACCAACCCATACCCTGCCATCTTTGACTGATTTGGAGGAGAATGCGACCCATTCTGCATTAATTTGGCCGCTGAAATGTCACTTCTGGCCGTGCACACGCGTCAGAGCCGTTTCTCGATTTTCTCTCTTCAGACTATACCAAAACTTGAGATTGATCCTAGAATCATGTAGATCATCTCAACAGCTTTCCGTTGATATAAAGAACGTGCAAATCCGAGCTCGGATCAAAAGATATGACAATCGAAGATTTAGGGCACTTAGAGCAGATCAAAACGAATTTTAAAATGTTTTCCCGCTCTTCGCCATCTGGACGACACGTGGCACGTGCTGATTGGACGAGCAATTCTCTCTCCTCCGTCTTTCGCGGGCTTTCCTTTTGAAATTACTTGTGGGCCCCTTAAACTTGGACACGTGGCGCCATTTCATTGGTTCGGTTCAGCGCTCGATAACTCGCCCCTTTGACCTTTTGACTTTTTCTCCTGTGAGGACACATGGCGCGATTTCTGATTGGTCCTCGGCTCCTTCGGCTCCTTCGCGTACTTCGCCTCCATTTGTCCGGATGTCCCATTTGATTTTGGGCCCTTTGTGCTCATTTCGGCCGATTCGGCCGGTTCGGGCATTTTTGGCCCGCTTGTCCCACTTTGCTTCGGACTGACTTGACTCTTTTCGGCGGTTCGCGCCTTTTTGGCCCGATTGTCCCATTTGATTTTGGACTGTCTGGCCCTTTTTCGCCCGGTTCAGCCGGTTCGCGCCTTTTTGGCCCGATTGTCCCATTTGCGTCCCTCTCAGCAGTTAGCCAATTTTTTCTCGGTCGAACCGGCATTTCGCGCCCACCGCGTACTTTTGTCCCAGATGTCCCTGTTGCTTTGCAAGCTGTTTGTGCTTACTTTGGCCGAGCCGGCCGGTTCGGGCCTTTTTGTCCCAAATGTCCCATCGCCCTAGGACTAGGACTTAGTCATTTTTATGATTTTTTCTGGATCAACCTACTTGCCTTCTGCAACCTTTTTCACATTTTCTCAGAGCTTGCTCTTTTCCTCTCAGACAGGGAACTTAGAAAATATTTGAGGGGACTCTAGCAACATGATTTTTGGCCCGAATCAATCAATTTTCCAGGACTTGAATATTTTGATGCATGTTATCAAAATTACCGAGTGGGGTGAAATTTTGACAACAGGAGCATCTATAGAATTAAGCGTGGTTATTCAAAAACTTAATAGTAGAGTTGAAGAGTTAACGTCGGCCGCCAAGTGTTAGGGATTGTAGAGGCGGTGTTTGGGAAAGCATTGGAGGAACTCAATGAGTGGAATAAATTGGAGGGTGAGATAAATGTTGAGTTCCTAGAACTCCTTCAAGATCCTCGGGCACGATATGATTTATGTACAAGTAAAATAATTCTTTTTAGCAATTGAATTTTTTATTATTTCTTGTGTCACATATACATTCTTTGGAAGAACAAGACAGAAGAACCATTTTCGAGGACTTAAATCCATATTAGTGTGGGGTAATGTTGCATGAAAAATGGATTAAGTACATGCCGCATGCAAGGTAGACATGGAGGGTCACACGCATGAAGAATGGGATGACATGCAGAGGTTCACGCCTAAGCAGAAATACTTTGGGACTTAGCTGAATTTTGGTACCATAGGCTAAAAATAGAAAAGCAGAGTTAGAGTGTGGCTCAAGCAAAGAAGAAACGATGGTAGACTTGGAGACCAAGGAAAGTTTATTTTTAGTAAAATCACATGCAAAATGAAGATGAGAGTTCATGCATGGATTGGGCTATTAATAGGGTAGAAGCAAGTCTAATTTAAAGGATTGTCTATTATTAGTTGTCTTGTAAAACATGCATGTAACATACGCATGGCTATTTTGAGCATGCGGTGTATTTTGAGAGTGCATAATCAGTGAAGGGAAAGTGCCCACCCCTATATATATTTGTTGTAATTCATTTTATTGGGTACCATCACCACGTCATATTATTCATGTATGAGTGTTGAGATTATTTATATACGATGCTATGGATTATGGTTTTATGTTTATGCATGTTTGATTGCCTAGTTATGGTGATGTATTCAGCTTATGTTATGTAGGAATTTGTTATTAATCAATCATGGAGGATGGATTATGATTATTGACATGTCTAAATATGGTAATTACATGGTGTAATCAATCTTAGTTGTTATCCAATCTATTATTTTTCCTTATTACATGTAATTCCAATTGAATTCATGCAATGGTTTAGTGTGATTGAATGAACACTTGGTTAATCTATCATCATGTATCTATATGTTAACATCTTGACAAGCATCACAAAGGAGGTGCCCGGTAGTTATACATGCTTCAAGTGAGCATTCAACCCTCTTGAATGACGTGTTAGCACGCATAGCACTTAGGTGAAATAAGAGACTACATTATCTACTTTTTGTAGGGTACCAATACACAAATTTTGTAGAATATATCCATAACCATGTATAGATAGTTGTGTTTTCTTTTTTTCATATGCAATCCTCAAACACATTCCATGGAAATAATTTTCTATGGTCGAGTTGATATGGGAAGTGGGGTGTACAAGCCTAACTTCTTGTTACCAATATTTCTAGTGGCACAAATAATTTAACCTTTTACTTATTTAGATACATTTTAATGCATATGAGCCCAATAGCAATATCTTTGTAATTATACAACTATTTTACTAACACCAAAATGACCAAAAATAAGATAAGTATGTGCTTCCCTAATCAAATGAACTCTTTCATCTTGCATGATAAAAATTTTACCAAGATGATAAAGTAATCCATTATGTAAATGATAGTATAATTCTTCCACATGTTTACCATGAGTTATATCTTCATAGACATCCTTAAAATTAGAATCTTTAACATATCGTTTCCTTATAACTTTCATGCACCAAAATACTATGCTACGGTAAATAAATGCAATAATAGGAGGTCTATAAAGTATATCAACCTTGATTTGTGTACCTTTTTATACCTGATTAAAATATGGATTTTTTTACAAAAACTTCATCCAATAAAAGTGCCTTGACTATTGTATCTCGGACTATGACTAAATGTATTACAAAGTCTGATGATTTGCATGGATTATTGTCTCTTTTCCCATCAAATAATGTTTTTACTTTTTCAGACTTTGTACTAAAGCATACAACTCCTTTTCATAAGTAGGATAATTCCTTACCACACTTGTGAAGGTATCTAAATGGTAACAAATAGGTTTTCTCTTTTACATCAATACGACACCCATGGCATAATCACTTGCATCGGTTTCAATATCAAATTGATTCTACAAATGGTAGTGTCAAAATTAGGGTTATTCTCGATCTTTTCTTTAAGCATATCAAAGGATTTATGTTACTTTCCTCCCCACTGAAATACATTTTTAACACTTTTCAAGGAATGCAAAGGAGTTACAATCAATGAAAAGTTAGCAATAAACTTCCTCCAATATTGGGTCACTGCAAGGAAGCTTTTAACTTTAGTTTTATTAGTAGGTTTGGGCCATTTCACAATAAATTCAAATTTAGAGGGATCAATTTTTAGTTCACCACCCCCTAAAACATAGCCCAAATAAACCAAAGATGTTTTACCAAATTCACATTTTGACATCTTCAAATATAATTTCTCCCTTTGCAAAGTATCCAAGACTTTCTTAATATGTTCAATATGATCTTCCCAACTTTTACTGAAGATCAAAATATCATCTAAGTAGATAATAAAAAAATATTCTATGAATGGCCTAAAACATCATTTATAACCCGCATGAAGGTGGCAGGTGCATTGCAAATACCAAAAGGCATAACAAGCTACTCAAAGAAATTGTTTAGTTTTGAAAGTAGTTTTCCAAATATCACCTTCATTGATCCTAACTTGGTAATAACCACTTCTCATTTCTAACTTAGTGAAATATACAACAATTTTTAATCAATATAAGAAATCATCTATATGAGGAAGAGGGTATCAGTTTTTATCATTATTTTATTTATGGCTTGGTAGTCCACACACATTTTCCAAGTGCCATCTTTCTTGGGAACCAAAATAATAGTCAAACCACATGGATAATTTCTTGGCCAAATGACCCCTTTCTCGAGAAAATCTTAAAATTTCTTCTTGATCTCTTCATTTTCCACCACAAACATCCTAAACACGTCAATGTTAGTAAGACATTCATCATAGTACAAATGAATCTCATGTTGTATTTCTCTTTTAGGAGGTAACCATGTGAATCCTAAAACACATCATCATAGTTAGATATAATCTTCACTATTTCATTCTTATGTTTAGGATCACAACCTTCCAAATCCTTGGATTTATCATCATCCTTAGCTTTCAAAATTATGAGTACAAAATTCATGTTTGAATTGACAATCCTTTTCATGTGTTCTGCAGATACAAGTGACACATTTTCTTTTATCTAATGAGCTCTAACAATGTATCCAATCCTATCCTTCACTAGCAAATACTTATTCTCTTCCCTATAGAAGATTGATTTTTGTCAAAAAGATAAGGACTAATAAGAATAATGCCACAAATATCAATTAGAACCATATCTAACTCTACTTCATCAATAAATTTAGAGGTGATTGTAAATCTAAGTTTGTATGTTTTGTGACCTACAATTTGGCATCATCATATACCCATCCCAAAGGGTATGGTTTTGGATGTGGTTTGGTTTCAAGTTCTAATTTCATAACAATTCTTCAGTAATGAGGTTATCTTAATATCCACTATAAAAAAGAGTATCAATTTTAGAAAGTAATGAAAGAACTCTAATGTGGAAAATCTCATTTATTTTCTTTTCATGCATAGATTTAAAATTAGAATAAGTATGAGAGCTAGTTCCAAAAGAGGAAGAAGATTAACCTTGTAAACTCGTAGTCATGATCTTAGTCTCATCACCTGAATCAAATCTAAGATCTTGCATCGTTGAAGTAATATTCTTGTCACCTTCTTTCTTAAACCTCTTTGGCTTGACCACCAGATGGAGCTTCAAAAACTTATCATCGGTATGTCCTTTTTTCTTACAATGTGAAAAAATAGGCTTCCCATATTATTTCTTAACTATGGAAGTATGTCTTTCTTTACTCTTTCCTTTTCACTTTCCTTTATTTTTAGGTTGTTATTTTTCGGTTTATTTGTGAATATTTCCCTTATAGTCTTACCCTTGGATTCAATATGGGTATCTTGAAAACTAATTTCATTAAGGTTAGAGGGATTAAATATAAGTATGGTACGTTTCAGATAACTATGTGACCCACCAATGTCTTTTAATATAGTATCTTGAGTATAAATAGGAATTCCCAGAATCAATTCTCTCTTTCTATACTCCTAAGTGTAATCTTGTCAACTTTTACCCTTAGTTTTTCTTAAATTTTTCCAATCCATAGTAGCTTGTTACATATAACCAAGTGGATAAAAAAAAATTCAAAGCAAAAACAAATTCATCCCAAGAAGAAATAATTTTACCATGTTTTGAAAGATCCTCCTAAGTCTTACTCTCCCACCAAATGAGTGTTGTACCACCCAAATGAAGAGTAGCTAACTGAATTTTTGCTTCCTCATCCACAATATTTTGAACCCTATAATAAACTTCAATCTTCTTGATCCAATGATCCATTTTTTTGCATTAAGCTCTACTTTAAAAATTAACAATTCAAACTTAACATCAAGTTTTAAAATAGATGGAACTTTAGAAGCTTTCCTTTTATCATCAATTAAATAACTAGAAGGAGATGGAGTTTTTGAAGGTTATTCTCCTTTACCTTTGTCCTTACCATTGTTTCCTTCTTCCTATTTTCCTTCATTTCTTAGATTTTGTTCTTTGTATAACTCTTCCACCATACACTTCATTTCAATGAAAGATTGATGGAAGTAAATTTTTGAGTCCATTATATCTCTAGGATAGCCTCTTGGTGAATCCATAACTAAACATGAACTTGCACATTTTGAACCAATCTCAAGATTATACTCCTCAATCATTCCTATACCATGCTCGACTTAGAACTAGTATGAATTCAAAATGAAAAACCTTGTAAATTCCTAAAATCGGTATTAAAAGATCCTTGGCCATTTGCTATGATACAAAAATAATCCAAAAATCAAATGAAGTGACTCACTTAACCAAATTACTATTTTCATATACTTAAAAATAAGCTCTCAATTTCCCATAAACGATTAAAATTGGATTTTGAACTTTAAAACAAAATTTAAAAGTGATAAATAGTAATAAAATACATGAAATATAAAATTAAAAAACAAACCAAGTTCACCCAATGTACATATGTCTCCTAATGTGGGCTACGTCTCTAGGTCCGAAAATCTCTAGAATCGATCAATTTATGATGTAAAATCACTTGTACAACAAAAATTACATCACACTAACCCTTTGTTTTACTACAAATCTCTGCAAATTCTTTAGGAAAAATTCTTATTATGTCTCCAATGGTTCCCTAGAAAAATGATACTCCAAACTTGCTTTAAGGATCTCCCAATTGGGAATGGATAGTAAAAAGTTACCATTGTAAATATCATTTCATATATATTATATTATTTTTTTGCGCCCACGGCGTAATGGTTTTGGTGCTTATCCTTTTGTGCATGGGAAGGGGTTTAAATCCCCTTCCATGTATTTCGCTTTAATATGTTTGGTAATTATATCCCAAATTGGGCATGAGAGAGTTTGGTTAAGTATTTTTAAGCTATGGTGTTGGAGATTACAACATGGATTTGGTTGTATTTTATGCATCTTTATTTTATTACAAGTTTAAAGGACTCACCACCCATTATGACTAGGTCATTTCAATGTTGATCATAGTTTTATGGTGGTTACACATAACTCGAAGGTTAGTTGGAATGTTGGTTGTGACTTGGTATTGAGCTTGCCTCTCAATCATGTTTGTTGTGATGAGTTGGTTCAAAGCTAGTTGTGATGATAGAACTCAAACTTGGTGTTGAGAAGTGACTCAACCAATGATCTGGTAATGTTGACTTGGTCTTGACTCACCGAGTTATGTGACAATGTTGCTCAGAAATCAAACTCACTAACCCGGCTAACTATTGAACTTTGTAAAATTATATGGTTTAGTCCACATATAATATAAATTGGTCTTCTAAGAGGTTTATAATAAAAATCACATTTAGTGCAATGTGAAGATAGGCAAGTAGGGCCCCCTTTTACAAAATATTGGACCCCACTAGTTGTTGGGCTCCTAGCCAACACATAATATGGGCCCCACATTCGATCGTTAAAGACAAAAGGATGAAACCAAAAACCATGTTTTTTTTGAACATACTTTACCACTTGTTATCACATCATTCATCCCATTGTCACACTCTTGTAATGTCACCTCATCTTTGTGGAATGTGTTGTTAATTTTTCTAGCTAGAGAAAAACTTCATCCAACAGTATCTTCTATGTATGATGTCCTTTATTTCCCATTCAAAGGGCATTAAAAATATCTCAATGAGATATTCTATATGTAGGTGTAGACATGAAATTATGTACCTAGTATTATTACAGCATGCCTATAGTATGTCATTATATGCATGATTCCTAAGCAAGAAAAATAGACATCGATTTACACTTATTTTGTTTTACATTGACATTGTTTTGTCTTTCCATGATTTTGTCCTTTTTTATGGAATTATCTCTTTACTTTTGGATATCACACAATATGTTACCTAGCACAAGACTTCCTATTTTATCTTTGGATATTTTTAGACATTAGCACCTTGAAGAAGGAAAAGAGCACCCAAGTGCTACTATCCCCTTTGGGCACTTATATCCCTTTGCCTTCTTTTCTTTTGTTTAAAATACACTATCAATTGTTATGTTTTCTTAAACTTCTATTTATCAATTTGGGCCAAATTTTAGGTTTATTGATGATACAATTCAAGAAATGAATCATGTGTGTGTGAGAGGATGCAATTAGGTAATTGGGTGACTACTTTCTATCTACTACTTGGGAAAAAGGAACACTTAAGGACTGCATTTGGACTGCATTATTCATTGCATAGGAAGGGAAAATTTTGAATTTCATCACACACATGATCTTGGGCGTAAAGTAGTTATAGCTCACTATCTTTGTGTGACTGGAACAAGGGCAACATATCTTAAATGGAAATGATTCTATCACACACACACACACACACACACACACACACACACACACACACACACACACACACACACACACACACACACACACACACACACACACACACACACACACACACACACACATTCATGCACGCACACACACCCATGCACACGAGAACTCACACACATTATGGCATGTTCCCACGCACACACACATATGCACACCCATGCAAACATGCACTCACACTCACACACACACACACACACACACACGCATGTGCATACATGCACAAACACACACATGCACATGCATGTGCACATGTACACACACGCACACACATGCACATACACACACATAGAAACAAAGATATATAAATATATATTTATGTTTAGAGGCATCTTACGGTGGCAATGGGTGTATAATGTCATGAGTTATTCATTTTTTCACCTACTTATAGAAAACTCTAAATATTAAATAAAAATTAAGACATTAGTATTGTAACTTATAAAAATAAGCATTAAATAAAAATATATGTATATATATAAGAAATTAGTGAGAAGTAAAAAATTAGTGAGAGTAAATTACCAATTTTTGAAATTTGTTAGCGTCTCCAAGTCATTCACAAAATGGAGGTTTGCTATTTTTTTAGGTTTTACAAATTGTTGTCCAAATTTACACCCCATGTAATTTTTAATAACTTATCAAAATGACTTAGCCATTTTTGTGCTCATGAAAATCCGTGAGAGACTAGATCACTACCGCGGGGTGCAAACTTAGTGTTCTATAGGTTCTCCTAACCCACGGGATAAAGGAATAAGAAGTTTAGGAGTTAGGTAGTTTTTTCATGAAAAGATAGTATTTTACAAGAAAGGATAAAGGTTGAGACCACTTGAGGAAATTTTTAATCCACTTCCAAAAATCCGCATGGTGCCATAGAGAAAGGAGGAGAAAGTTAAAAATGACTAAGGATAAAAGTCACAGAACACTATTTTTGTGTTCCAAGGACTTCTCAAACAAAGAGTTTCATGAAATTTTTAAATATAGGTTCGTGGGTGGTCTAAGGAACAATAGAAGGGCGAAATGCATGGTGTCATGTGTGATCGATTCTTCATGGAAGGGAGAAATTTGAAAACCTACGACAGAAATTGTAGAATAAGGTAGTAGTTTATACACAATCTTTCATTCAATGGTGGTTTCGATATCTTGAAATGTGTTTTATGCCTAGAAAGTTATCAATACATGAGGATAGAAGACTTGAAGAGAGGAGGGAGGTAGAAGAAGACAATACTTTCAGGGAAAAGAGATGGTAGAGAAAACCCTTATATGTATTGAGAAAATGAGATATAGAGTAGAACCATTCACGTTTATAATGGGCACAATCCATAGACTCAAAGTTCTTGAGATTGTATAAACTAGAACACAAAGTTTCTAAGCATGCAAGGATTAAATGATTCACATATCAGAGAAAGAAGGAAAGAGAAAATAGAGGAAAAAGGGGAAAACCCTTGTATTGATTTCTTTGATTGAAATTACAGTTCTAGAATATCAAAATTCCAACCCCTTACAATGGCTTTGAAAGCCCATGAAATAGCTCACAAGAGATGGTTACAACTTCCTCAAGCAAGCAAGAAATGGTTACAACTTCCTCGAGCAAGAAAGAAACAATTACAAATCATTCCAATCATTTCGCCCTTTTGAATTCTTGATTTGCAAAGAAACGTTAATGGTGGAAAAAAAGATTTTCAAATATACGGTCATTACATTATTTCACCAAGTTTAAATATGGGCCATTCGATTTGCTTTTACAACTTTAAATTTGGGTGCCCACATGTGGAAGAAATTGATTGGAGAGAGAGGGGGGAAAACTTTACGCTTTATAACTTTTACAATGAAAAGGCATTTTGGAACATTTTGGCCCACTCGCCCACTTTGAATTTTCAATGGGTCAGACACGTGGTGTTATCTACTTGGTGATGGGGTCATGGATCACTTTTTACTTTTAACTCTTTTTATAAAAAAATCTTAAAACTTCAAAATTCTCACCGACCCACATCCCCGCTTTGACTTTTCAATGTGGCTACATGGCACCATCTGATTGGTGGCGGGCCTTAGGCATTTTTTTTCTATCTCTCTGCGTGGGCTCATGGGCCCACCATCACCAACTGCACCCTTTTCCAAAAGGTGTTAAGTGCTAAAAAACTCTCGCAAACCCCCCCTTGACCCGCCTTGGGCAAATAATACCATCTCAGGTCCATCGGGCCATAACTTGAAAAATATGAAGAGTTAGGAGGACTTCTTTACCTTTTCGGAAATGGGAAGAAATTTCCCATCTGATGAAGAAGTTTCTAGGAGACCACAAGCCCTTGGAAAGAACCATATTTCACAATTTTTTTTTCAATATTTTTAGAGGCACCAACTCAAAATTTTAAGTCTAGACTTGGAAAATGAGGGGAATTTTGAGGGTGACAAATAGTTGGCTCTTTCTGGGGATGACTTGGCTTGGAAAAAAGACACAAGGCAAGATCAAGAACTATAGATAACTCTGGGAAAGAGGACCAGTGCCTTATCCATTGGGAAAAGGAGTCAAAAGAAAAACCAATACAAGGCAACACACACAAGATGGGAAAAGAAACAAAACAAACCAAAAGGGAAGACCCAAAACAAAACACACCACACAAAAAAGAACAAGAAAGGGAAACAAGCCAAAACCAAAAACCAAATGCAATGTACAAAAGGACTTCCTAGCCACCTAGGACTTGAACAACTTTAGGTACTTACCCACTATAAGGAAGTGGGAGAGGAGATCCATCCATGTAATCCTAGATAAAAAGAGTTCTCTCCAGCAAAATGTCTGATTCTAAAAGGACCAAGCCAAAGAGAATCAAACTTACCATGGCTTCCTCGTGGCTCATGTCTTTTGTCCCAAAGCAGCACAATGTCTCCCACTTGGAAAACTCTGGGTTTGGATTTCTTGTCAAACAAAGCCTTCACTTTCAATTGATGAGCTGTTATCTTATCAACCACTTGCAATCTATCCTCATCAAGCTTCTGAAGGTACAAAATTCTCTTGTCCAAAGAGCTACTGAAACTTGAATCTTCAATGGTTTTCATCAGATGCAAGGTTGGAAATTCCACCGTGACTGGCAGTTGAGCTTCCACACCATACACCACTTGGAAAGGAGACATTCCAATTGCTCTCTTGGGTGTAATTCTATCAGCCCAAAGTGCATCATATAGCTTCTTATGCCAATTCCTCTGAGAATCATTTACAAGCTTTCTAACTATGTTCACCAAGTTCTTGTTTGTTGATTTTGCTTGTCCATTCCCTTGGGGGTAGTAATCTGAAGAATGAGCAAGGAGATCCCATACCCATAGTAAGAAGTCCATCATCTCAGTAGAAGAAAATTTGGAAGCATTGTCAGTCACAATTTTGTTTGGGGTCCCAAACTTGATCAATATGTTCTCCTTAATGAAGTTGCAAACTACCTCAGAAGTAGTGCTCTTGACTGGGATGGCTTCCACCCACTTGGTGAAGTAATCTGTGGTAGTCAACACATGGGTATGCCCAACACTGGAAGATGGATTGAGTGCTCCAATGAAGTCTAAACCCCATTGTTGAAATGGCTCTTCAATCACTACAGGCTTGAGAGGAAAAGCACCAACTTAGGTCTTCCAACAAAATGTTTGGCATGCTTCACATTTACCAACCCATTTTGATGCATCTCTGAATAGAGTGGGCCAATAATAACCAGCACGAAGTATTTTATGAGTTATTATAGTAGAGGAGAAATGACCTCCACAAGCCTGGTCATGAAAAGCAGAGAACAACTTCTTTTTGTTGCTCCTTGTCTACACACTTCAAAAACCTTCCATCTATGCCTCATTTGAACAAAGCATTCTCCCATAACACATATTGTGTAGACCTCAGTTTGATGGCTCTCTTCTCTTTGGCACTCAAGTGAGATGGACACTCTCCATAGGTCAGAAAGTGAGCAATGTCAGCATACCATACATCTATCGAGCTGAGGAATAAACAACAGGGACATCAACTCCATCTTTGGACAACTCCTTGGCAGCTCCCTCAGCAATGAGTTCACACAGGCCCTTACCCCGAACCAGCTTTGTTGGCCTGATGTCAAGATCATACTCTTGCACCTTTGCTACCCAATTACCTCTCTTGGTTCCAAATTCTTGCTGAGTAAGAATGGATTTGATTGTTGTATCAGGCACCAACACCACAGAATGAGAATTAAGGATGTAAAACCTAAACTGCTTGACAACTTTGACAACTGCAAAAGCATGTTTCTCCATCATGGTGTACTTCAGCTCATGAGTTTTCAAGACATAACTCATGAATGCAATTGGGAGCT
Source organism: Taxus wallichiana var. yunnanensis (assembly GCA_018340775.1). Taxonomy (NCBI): domain Eukaryota; kingdom Viridiplantae; phylum Streptophyta; class Pinopsida; order Cupressales; family Taxaceae; genus Taxus; species Taxus wallichiana. The sequence goes on along the minus strand of CM031237.1, from coordinate 951,341,469 downwards.
CATGATCTTCAACATTCTTCTTGGGCTAACACAACAACTAGGGTATTTTAGTGGCATAACAATAGATAATGAAATATTTGCTAAAGTCAGGGCACGCCAAGATTGGAGTCTTTGCAATAGCTTGTTTAATGTCCTCAAATGATTTCTTCCCTTCAGAGGACCAACCAAAAGTTTTCTTCCCTTGCATCATGTGAGCAATGCTCATAGTAAGTTCTACAAAATCGGGGATGAATCTTCTTAGGAAATTGATCTTACCAAAGAAAGAATGGACACCTTTCTTACTTGATGGAAGAGGAATTTTTTGGATGGCTGAACTCTCTCTGGATCAATCTTGATCCCTTCCTTTGAAACAATGTGTCCCAACAAACTTTCCTTCTGTGACACAAAACACAAACTTCTTAGGGTTTAAAGAAATCCCATGCTCTCTACACTTCTGCAATATTGTTTCAAGGTGTTGGAAGTGATCTGTTCTTGCTTTAGAAAACATTGTCAAGTCATCCAAATACACAACAATGCATTTCCCTTTCAAACTACCAAAATCCAAGTCCATGGCCCTCTGGAAAGTAGCACCAGCATTGATGAGACCAAATGGCATCCTCTTGTATGCAAAGGTGCCCCAAGGAGTAGTAAAGGTAGTCTTATGTTGATCTGTAGTATTCACCTCTACTTGATTGTACCCCGAGAATCCATCTAACATAGATAGCATCTCGAGCCTGTGTAACTTGCAATACTTGGTCCATCATGGGGAGAGGGTAGTTGTCCTTCAAAGAACCTGATTTAGATTTTTGAAGTCCACACAGATCCGGATCTCACCATTCTTCTTCTGACAGGCACTATATTAGCAATCCACGTTGAATGGTGGATGGGGAAGATGATCTTAGCCTTCAAAATATTTTGTATTTCTTGGAAAATTGTATCAGCTATCTTTGGATTATATTTCCTTTGCTTTTGTTTGAAGGGTTTGATCCCAGGCTTAAGAGGAATGAAATGTTGCATTTCTTTAGGCTGAAAAGCCTTAAGATCATCATAAGAGTAAGCTAGAACATCAACATACCTCTTCAATAGATTCACCACCTTCTTTTTCTCTTCCTGAGTGCAGCATTTTCCAATGTTGACCATTTTGGGATCATCAAGACTCCCAATATTCACTTTCTCAAGTCTCAACAGATTTCGGGCTCCTTGGGAAACTTTAGACTTCATATACCTATCATGTTTATCAAAAAGATCCTCCAAACTCACCAGCCCTTTAGGGATTTTTTTCCTTTCAGTTTGATGCATCCATCTTGATCCATCTCTTCTTTGACACCCTCTTCATTTGATGACACACACTCTCTAGGAAGATTGTCACTTCCTTCAAAGTACAAGCTGATCAAAGTTGTCTCTGAGCTCCAAGAAAGAAAGAAAATGTTGGTCATCATTGAAAACTTGCCAATTATTTGCATTGTCAGGCACACTGGGTCTATGGATCATCTCAATGGTGAATTTCTCTTGAGGGAAATCAGGATGAGGAATCAACAAGGACCCCGAAATAGCTAGAGAGTCAGCCCTAGTGTTCCTTTCCCTTGGCACAACTTCAATGGAAAAAGCATCAAGGAATTCAATGGAATCCCAGACCAGATTCCTATAGTGCTTCAACCTTTTGTTCTTTCTTTACGATAAAGGTCTCTAACTTGTTTTACAATTAGCTCTGCATCTCCATGAGCAAGAAGGTTCTTCACTCCCATTTCCTTCGCCATGCTCAACCCAAGAATGAGGGCCTCATACTCAGTAGTATTGTTGGTATTTTCAAACTAAAACTTGAAGGAGAAAGGATGAACCTTACCCCAGGAGAAATGAGCACTACACCAGCTCTAGAACTAGCTGAAGAGTAGCTTCCATCAAACTCCAAAGTCCACACACCATTAGGATCAAGCAACACTCCCTTTGACAGACTTGTCTCCTCTTGTGACATGATCATGTAGTTCCCATGCCCAATGTCTTCATACAATATTTGTGCTTTAGGATCATCTATCTTTTGCACAATATACTCTACTTGTTTCTCAGGAAACAACTTCTTCATCTTCCCATTGATAGGGATCAAGGCATGTGACCAATCCATTTGGATCTCACCTCCAACATCTTTGCAAAAGTTCCTACTTAGCAACATGCCATAGGAAGGAGGGATATCAACAACCAAGATGGTAGCCAAGACCTTCTTCTCTGGTAAAGCAACAAAAGCTACTTGTGCATCCTTGATTCTCCCAACCAAAGGCACTTCTCTACTTTCCATGGAATAGCAAGAGCCATAAGTGTGGGTTAGGGTTAGACCCAAAGCATGAGCCACTTTTATAGGCATTACATTATCAGATGCACCAGAATCAATGACACAATTGCTAAGCTTGTGGCCAGCTATGAGGAGAGTCACATAGAAGGGTTTGATCTTCTCATTGGGTGAAGTGACTATAGCCACAAGGCTGGGTTGAGGTGAGAGAGAAGGAGTGGGAAAAAGGCCTTTAGAAGAATGGGCTGGGGTTTTAGATTTAGAATTTACAAAGTTAACCATTTTGGCAAAGGCTTTAGGATGGGTTTGATAGAACTCTACCTCAGAAATCTGAATCTTGGTCTTTTTAAGATGGTCTATAATGTCAAAAGATCCAGATGTGGATGGGGAATCACTACTAGGAGTAGGAGGAGCTTTTGATCTATCAGACTTTATCATTTGTTGGACAAGAATTCTAGAAGTAGAAGTAGAGGAGAAGGACTAGCAGAGCTTACCTTTTGGGTGGAAGTAGTAGGAATAGGAGCTCCTCTTCTTGCAATCACCGGGATGGTGATGGGGTACTCCTTGGATATTTTTGTAGGTTGCACCACTTTTTCCTTTTTGTTGGTCTACTCCCGGGTCATAACAACATATGACTCACTATTCATCTCAGCCACTACATCATCATAGTCATCTTCATCATCCACACCTTTAGTGGTGAGGAAATGAACTCGAGAACCACCAGGCTCCTCTAGTTCTTCATCAACTTCCTCTTCTTGTTCATCATAGAGCCCATTTTCTTCCTCATCATCAGGCTCAAGAACCTCACAAGTAGCATTGACAGGCACCTTGAGGGGTGGACCTTCAATGGCCAACCTGGTTTGAGAAGAGGGCAAGTGGTTCCTAGGCTGAAAGTTCTTCCTTGGAACATCTTGATATGGAGCATGTTGAGCCAATTGTTTCTTGATGGAAATGAGGTCATTAGCCAGACTTTTGCACCAACTGATCTGCATTACCTCTAGGAGAAGAGGAAGAAGAAGATGCTTTGGATTTGAAAGACTCCCTTTTCAGCTTTGAGACATGATCAAGTCATCTTCCACACTGATAACCAATCTCTGATCAACATCCAAAGTTGCAAGATTTTCTCTCCTCAGGGCATAGCTTACTTGAAATTGAGCATTCAAGAAGAAACACTTTTGAATCTGATCAACAAGCCTAGTATTTAGTGGAATCTTGTTAATCAACTTGTTGAACTTGGCCACAAATTCTCTCATAGGCTCATGTGGCTCCTTCTTGATTTGAGAAATCTGAGCTAACAAAGCATGCACATCTTCAACAGGTTTGAAATGCTGCTCAAATTCAGTCCTCATAGTAGTCCAATTGGTGATGGTCCCAAAGAAGAAGATGGTAAAACCAATCTGCAACATTGTCTTGCAAGGTCTCCACAAACAACCTAACAGAGACATCCTCATGTTCAACTCCAAGGACCCCACATGCAACAATGAAGGCTGTAATGTGTTCATCAGGGTGCACTTTTCCATCACCTCTAAATTTGGGAAAATTCTTCCTGTTACCCCTAGGTAACTCATGCAATGGTTGAGGAAGAGCCAGAGGCCCAACTCTTTGTCCCCAAGGTAGAGGTGTTGCCATCCTTGGAAATATTTCTTGAAGTGGAACTGAGACACCAGCAAGAATTAGGGCATGAAGATTAGGGCTAAGTTGTGCTTGAGGAATGCTACTACCAGAAGCTTGTCTTCAACAGGAGGTGTGCTTGTGGAATGAGCTCTTCTATTTCTTCTTGTTGGAGGAAGTTGAAAACCTTGTTGATCCAGGAGTTGAAATTGGGGATCTTCAATTCCAAGAGCCCTTCTACCACGAGTGTATCTTAGAGTCACTAGATCAAAGAAATGATCAAATTAGTTGTTCTTTTTAGAAAGGAAATTTGTTGAAAAAATCCCCAGTAGAGTCGCAAAAACTGTTGGGTTTCAGATTTGCACTTGGAATGAAACCACAGTCAGGGGACAAGAAAGTCCCTCCTCTTTAATGGGAGAGGTTCCCTTATTGAAAGCAGGGGAAAAACCTATGTACAAATACACAATCTTTCATTCAATGGTGGTTTCCGATATCTTGAAATGTGTTTTATGCCTGGAAAGTTATCAATACATGAGGATAGAAGACTTGAAGAGAGGAGGGAAGAAGAAGACAATACTTTTAGGGAAAAGAGATGGCAGAGAAAACCCTTATATGTATTGAGAAAATGAGATATAGAGTAGAACCATTCACGTTTATAATGGGCACAATCCATGAGACTCAAAGTTCTTGAGATTGTATAAACTAGAACACAAAGTTTCTAAGCATGCAAGGATTAAATGATTCATAGATCAGAGAAAGAAGGAAAGAGAAAATAGAGGAAAAGGGGGAAAACCCTTGTATTGATTTCTTCATCAAAATTACAGTTCAGAATATCAAAATTCCAACCCCATACAATGGCTTTGAAAGCCCATGAAATAGCTCACAAGAGATGGTTACAACTTCCTCAAGCAAGCAAGAAAAACGTTACAACTTCCTCGAGCAAGCAAGAAATGGTTACAAATCATTCCAATCATTCACGCCCTTTTGAATTCTTGATTCACAAAGAAACGTTAATGGCGGAAAAACCAGATTTTCAAATATATGGTCATTACATTATTTCACTAGTTTAAATATGGGCCATTCGATTTGCTTTTACAACTTTAAATTTGGGCCACCCACGTGGAAGAAATTGATTGGAGTGGGGGGGGGGGAAAACTTTACGCTTTATAACTTTTATAGTGAAAAGGCATTTTGGAACATTTTGGCCCACTCACCCGCTTTGAATTTTCAATGGTCAGACACGTGGCATTATCTGCTTGGCGATGGGGTCGTGGATCACTTTTTACTTTTAACTCTTTTTGATAAAAAAAGCTTAAAACTTCAAAATTCTCCACCGACCCGCATCCCCGCTTTGACTTTTCAACATGGCTACGTGGCACCATCTGATTGGTGGCGGGCCTTAGGCATTTTTTTCTATCTCTCTGTGTGGGCTCATGGGCCCACCATCGCCAACTATGCCCTTTTCCAAAAGGTGTTAAGTGCTAAAAAACTCCCGCAGCCCCCCACCCGCCTTGGGCAAATAATACCATCTCAGGTCCGTTGGGCCATAACTTGAAAAATATGAAGAGTTAGGAGGACTTCTTTACCTTTTCGGAAATGGGAAGAAATTTCCCATCTGATGAAGAAGTTTCTAGAGACCACAAGCCCTTGGAAAGAACCATATTTCACAATTTTTGTTTTCAATATTTTTAGAGGCACCAACTCAAAATTTTAAGTTTCTTATAAATCTACAACTCACGGATTGTAAAAGGATCCTCTTTATTGTAACGATACCATTCCAAAATGGTGGTCAACTTCCAATGATTTTTAGACCTCGACCTTGGTCTCGCTATGTATTTTCACCTTCTATCATGTACGTAATCGCCTATGCATATTCTAAGCGATAAAATCAAGTGTTTATGGCTATTCTCGTCCCTATACTTCCATTTTATGTATTCTTGCATTTTTGTTCTTCCTTTGGCATGTTGTATGTGTTCCCTACTCGCAGGTTTTCGCTTTTTTTTGTTGGAAATATGTGGAAAGGTTAGTCTATATAGTTTTGGTATTTGACACGTATGTAATTCCTTTCCTTCCGCATTTTTCCCCTTTCTTCCCGTATGGAGAGTGATTGACCTTATTTCTTGTGTTATCATTTCCCTCTTAGTTTAGATTTTATTTCTTGCATCTCTCTCTCTCTAGTTCCTTAGAATTTTTATAATAGGATTATCTTAGGAGTAGTTTAGCATTAGAGCTAGGTTGTGTTGCAGCAGTTTTCCAAATCCACGTGTAGACACCTAAATCGACTACACATTTTTAATACTCAAATTACACTAATTATCATTTTTCATGTCATTTCGTTATAGTTAGTGGTTTTTCCATTGATTATCTAATATTCCCTTTCATCTCGATCAATTAATGACACTCCTTTTGTAGACACCCAAAATTGGGTCACCACCCTCTAAGTCCCCTTTTATTACATACCCCTTACCATGACCCCTTTCACACATTTTTATTAATCTAATTACCCATATTAGACTAATTATTACCTCACCCTTCCACCTCACCTCTCCACCTCACCTTGGACCCATTCTAAAGGCATTTAAATAACTAAGACTAGGTCATCACTCCTAATATTGAGTCATCACTTTACTCAACTAACTAGAACTTTTTCTAAACATAATATTAATTGTAAATTTCCTCTTCCATCAATTTCCGCATGTTTAAACGAGAACCAAGACTCCTAACCCAATTCCATTCTTGACCCACGCCAAAAAGGGAAGAAACATGCTATTTTGAGAAAATTTGACTATTTCTCCCTAATTGATGCTAGTTATTTCTTGGTCGGCTCAGTCAAGGAACCGTCATTGGTTCCTTTAAATAAGGATTTTCCACTCTTTCTTTATAAAGGTTCTCTTCTTTTGGTTGGCTTGGGATTATTCATTGACATCCTTGCATTTGACGATGATCAAAACATAGCATCAAAGCATTCAAGTTCTTCATCAGCAACCAACCTCTCGCTCCATAGCCTCAGATCATTCACACATAATCATACAAGCTTTGTTTTAAGACTAGATCCAGACCCATTTCTTCTACGAACACCCACCAACCACCAACATCTACCAATCTCCAAATATTTAGATAAGTATCTTAACCAGGTTGTTAGTTCTTAACTTTGGTTTTATATCTCTTATTGTCTTTTTGTATAGCTCTTTTTCTCACCCGAATACCATCCATCACCCATCTACCCAATACCCTACCAACCTAAACCTCTCGAATTTTCAATCACCTCTCTCATATTTGTTGAGCCTTCACCTTAATCACAACACCCTACCTAAACCTTCCCAACACTCTATGAAATCACAAACAGTGTAAAATAACCCCTTTTAACCTTTGGTACCTAATTTCCCCTACCATGATTAGTTAGCTAACCGATCCCGACTAAAACTAGAGACCGGCATTAATTCCCCAACCGGTATCGGTCTCTGTGTCTGGAATTTTTCCTCAAACCAACAAGCTTATTTCCTCACCCAAAACCTCTCCAAACCTCCCACAACTTCACCCAGACCTCCATAATACCCTATGTTACACCTACAAACCTTAACAACCCACCACCCACTTTAAATTTAATCTTATATTCACTATTTATATTAGATTTAAATTATTGTGCTTGTGTGAGATACCTAAATTATACAACTACAAGTAGGACTCTCTATTTCATGTTCTTATCAACATTTAATTTGTTTTAAAACATGGATTGACAGCCTTCTAGAAGCACTCCACCTCTTGGATCTATCTCCTGATATGAAATCCAACCTATGCTCTTAATTTTATCTTTTGGTCTTTCTTCATTTTTCAGGTAGTCCTTCCCAGACAAAAAGGAGTGCTCTCGATCGGCCTACTCTCCAATGGTGCACAACCTCTTCACAACCTCCAAGTATTCCTCATGTACCAACCTTCTACCTTAAAAAAATGTCTCATGCATGTGTTCTTATTGGTTAAACATTTTGGCATGCCCAATGGGACCCTCATCATTTGTGGGTTTGTTAAATATCTCCTGGTAACATTATCTTTCTTCTTTCTTCTTTTCTCTAAACGAAACACTTCATTTGGTGTAAATTAAAACAAATCATTCTTTCTTTTTGCTTGCTTACATTAGTGAAAATTCATACTTTATTCCTATTCACTATTGCTCTCATCTAATCTCCATCTTTTGATTTGGGTTTAAAATTGTTGCATTACGCATCTTGTGTATTCTTGCATTTAGCTCACATAGTCTAATTATCAATCAAATATAATGGAGGTTATGACTGATTGATGATTGGGTAATCAAGCATAGTCCACTTTTGTACACACTTGTTTTCCAAATTACTCAAACAAACAACACATTTCTTAAACATTCCCCAAATCCTAGGAAGAAGCTATCAAGGATTTAAACACCCGTTGATAGTGGGCCTCGACCGGTGTTCTAGCTAGATTGTCATATCAAAGCTCGGACCTCACGTACCAAAAGGTATATTGAGGACTCCCCTACCAAAACTTTCCTAAAACCATCCTTAGTTGGCTTCTAGGTACCTTATATCCACTCCTTTCTATATATTCACAATCATTCCTAAGGCTTAAGCCATCAAAACACTAAAATTTGATTCCTAGGATAACATGTTTGATTTATTAATTTCTTTCTTGTCTTCTACTATTTGAGGTGTGAGTTCGTACTTCATCACTTTTCTTTCTTTTTCACACTCATTCATCACAACCAGTTAATTTTGGTTCTCTGGGTGTGTGAGATTATATTTTCTATACACGGTCTCTTTCTTGGTTTTTTTCGACCAAATTTAACTCAAAAAATTCAAGTTTCTTCATTTTCCTAAGTAATCGCATCGGTTATCTTCCTACTAGCATAAAGAAACGATATTGATCCTTTCATCCAACCGCACCGGTTCACTGACCGGTATCGAGTCTCTGTGTTTTTGAATTTTTGTCAAAAATAGCAACCTATTTTCACCTACCAAACTCTTTCAAAAATTTGTTCATGAGTTTCTATCACTTCTGCAGAACCCAAGGTACCTATTTTCCACCTTTCATATGGTTTAGACTCACCAACAGCGCGAGCTCTTACTTTTCACGTGAGTTATATATCATTACCTATTACCCCCTCACCACCTTCCATTTCATCTCCAATGGATCCTAATGCACCTACGACCATACCCAAGGGTGATGAGGAATTCACTAGATTCCTTGATCATAACACCAAGGCCTTGCAACATTACCTTGCTACATCTTCCACCATGACTCATCAAGTCAACCTCTATATAAAATTCCCACTTCCATGCCCCCATTTATACCATCTCTCGCATACCGGGAATGCAAATGTGGCTACCCAAACTACTCTATCATTTCCTACTCCCGTTTCACAACCACCTACTTCTCAAGTAACCTCTACATCCTTGACATCTATCTCCCCCGAAATACCCATATCCATCGCCCTATTGTGTCATCAACAATATCTCATGAACATATTCCTACACAATCATTAGTTACATCGACCTCTTCTACTCCATTTCATAATTTTGTGGTCTTTACTCCCTAAAATCTTCCACCTATTGCCACAAGGATCTTTCCACAAGCCCCTCCTACTTCCACCTTACCTCAAATGCAACCCATCACCTCAATGGCATATTCGGGTATATTCCCCACCTCGTCCACTAAAAATACCTACTTCTTAGCTCACATACTTAGCACCACCACATACTAGTATGCCTTTTACGACCTATTCATCTTATCATGCCCCTTATACTTTAGGGGCATCCCTCAATCAAACCCCACAACGGATCTCATTAAAATGATGATGGATAAAATGAAGATGTTTGAGGCCTCAGTTTTTGGGTCCCATAACATCTTAACATATGATGAGATTTGTAATGAACCCATCCATCCCTCTATACCTATTCATTTATATCCCGTGCAATAGGAGCTACCTAAATTCAACTGCTTCAACAAGTAAGGAGGACCCACAAATGTAACTTGCATTCATTTAGACACGCTTGTTACCTGATAGACCATAATGATGTCTTGCTCCTTCATACCTTTCCCATGTCCCTGTTGGGACCTTCCTTAGAGTGGTACATTTCTTTTCTAAAGAACTTGATATTTTCCTTTAATTAATTGGCACATACCTTTCTCGATCACTTTTCGATAAACATTTCTAAAAAGGTCTCTATGACAGATTTATATTCTATTCGTCAATATGACAATGAGTCTATCACTAATTTCATCCGCACGGTGGTGAGGCCTAATCAATCATCTTTCCTTCACTCTCTTATAGCTTGAGCTCATAGATTTATTTATGAGGGTGTGTGCCAGACACATTTCCCCAACTCTTCAGTTCAAATGTTTCATACGTTTGATGAGGCTTTTACCATGGCTAGGAAGCTTGAGATCCATGCCCTCAAAGAAGACAAACTAAAACTGCATAACAAAAATGCCACCTTCAAATCAAACGAATCTTCTTCCAAACCACCTAATAACCATTCCAAGCCCAAAGGATCTTCCAATGTGGTGGTTCTAAAATCTAGCCCTTCTCATCCATCCAATCAACCCAAACCTCCTGCCAATCTCTCGCTTGTTCAAAATTTTCAATACAAATATGAACAGAGGAGTTACACTCCCATTGGGGATCCTTATTCTTCCGTATTGGAAAATTTTTTGAATGCAGGAGCCATCACTCTTCCTCCCATCAAACCACATACCGGTTTTGATCCTTCTCCCCACACCAGATTGGTATAAAGAAAAGGAATTTTGTAATTACCACCAAGTAAAGGATGTAGTGACACAAATTGTAAAACCTTTAAAAATATTGTGCAAGGAATGTTAGACAATGGTGATCTCATCCTTGACAACCCTAACGCACTGCTAATGTAAACTTGGACATTTTTAGAAATCCTTTTCCTAACCATGCCCCTTCATCAAATCATGTTGGTGAGATGTCTAAAGAAGAAACCAATGTCCATGTGGTTCATGTAATATTCACTACAATGTCTGATCCTTCTATCGAGCATCCTCCTCTAACATCTATTGAGGAAATTCTTGTGCGGAATCCCCTACCCACAGAGGATCCCACCTTACTAGTTCCTTTACCCACAGAGGAACCCACCTCACATGTTCCTTTAGCCATAAAGGAACCCTCATTATCACCTTCTCTACATAGAAAAACCTACATCACCCACCTTTCCTTCTCCTCAACCTATAGAGGATCTAACCTTGTCTATTTCACCCACTTTTCTTTCTCCTCAACCCGTAGAGGATCTAACCTTATCTACTTCACCCACTTTTCCTCCTCCACTACCCATAGAGGATTCAATCTTATCTACCCATTCTATTTGTGATACCTCACCGAAGGACCTCAAAAATCCCATTACTCTTCTTACCTCACTCTTACCTACTGAATCTGAGGCCAAGACCTTCCCTATCTCACAAACCTTAGAGCTCATCACGGGGATTAGCACTAGTGTGTCGTCCTCTTCATCTAAACTAAAACCATTCTCTTGTTTGGTTGATCACATGGAGTATGTCGATTACTCTACCCTCTGGGGGTGCCTTAGACTCCTAGTTTCCACCCAAATGCAGATGTTATCCCCAGATACCTCAACCATTTACCCCAAGGTATTCAAAGTGATTAAGACTATTGTAATTAAGCCCATGGTTCTAGCCCCTTATTCATAGACACCCCTTTCACTCATGCCTTTTTCTGCACCAAAACCCAACACCATCTTAGGGGCATTACTAGTAGTAATAGCACATCCCATTGTGAAGCTATACTAGTCAACTTCTTAACCACCAATCACAAAATCTACTCCGGCACCTAAGAGGAAAACCCAACCTTTTAGGGTTTGCACCCTAGTATCCCCCACATCTTCTCACTCACCTTTACCTCTATCATCAATATTGGGCCCACATCCTTCAACCTTGGCTAACATATCCCTTTACCAAGGTGAAACCAAAGTGTGACAACCTATATCCTTTCCTTCACCTCTCATTCTTCCCACACCTTCTTCATTACCTTTACCCTCACTCTTGCTAACACCCACACTTTCTCCTTGGCTTATTTGGACACCTACACCTTCTAATTCTCCTTTTCCCTACCTGAATTGTTCCTCCACATTTACCCAAGAATGTGTAACTTAAACCCAAACCTTTGCTACCTACCAAAAATGTAGTTAAACCAACACGATCTCTTGCCTTGCCTTCCTCACGAAGATCACCTACCCCTTCACCCAAGACAACCTTGACCTCTCATTGTGATCCTTTGGCAAGATCATAGTCTAACATCCTTTCTCAATTGTTAGAGACATCTACTATATCACTTCTACCTATCAAGCCTTACAATCCTCTCAAACCTAAACCAGTCGGGTTTGATGACACAAAAATTGTTCCTATCATCGCTCACTAGGGCATGATGTCGAGATTTGTAAGGCTCTTAAAAACATTCTCTTTCAGCTTTGCAATTCGATGGTCTCTTCAAAGAATATGATCTTTTGGAGGAGGATTCCATTCTTTCTTCACCTTCGTCACACAACCCTCTTTTCCTCCTATATTTTAAATTAACATGGTGCATGTAACCACTCAATCATAACATGTGAAAGACAAAGGAAAGGCAAAAGGCAATAACCCTTCTAGTTTACCTTCACCTACCATTATTCTCCCTCCCCAAGATAACCATCCTTGGTTGGTACCACCTACTTCTTCTAGGGTTACATCATTCAATGATCAAACAACCTCACAATCCCCCTTGAAGATGTCTTTATTCAAATTGATTCAAACCTCTTATTCTCATTGTCAGGACCTCATCAAGGTCTTGCAATCCATCGAGGTTCCACCCAATGAAACTTCACCTATTTCGCCCTCATTTCCCCTCATCATATTGCTTCCATTAATTTCTCCAAATCAAAGATTTCCCCTTCACAACCTGATGATCCTGACCCTACTCTTTTCATCTCCACTTACATTAATGATATTCATGTTAAATATGTCATGATTAATGGGGGCACTAGCATCAACATCATCTCTTCTCATGCCTATGAACAAATAGGCATACCGCCTAATTATATGTCTAACAACCCCATCATGCTTCGATCTTTCAATGATGTCATGACCACTACCCTCAACACTGTTTTCCTCCACATCCACGCGGGTCCCCGAACTATTCCCAAACCCTTCTACATTCTCAAAGGAGAATTCTTGTATAATATGTTGTTTGGTTGTCCCTGGATTCATGTCATGGCTTGTGTCCCTTCCACCCTTCACCGTTGCCTTAAATTTGAATATGAATGGGAACCTTACACCATTCAAGAAGATCCCTCCCCTTCAAAACTTGTAATATGCTTTACCATCCAAATGATGTCCTAATCCTAGTTAAGGCATCTGTCACTTTTTCACTTCACCTTCCTCATCTAGCCCACCTACCGACCCTCCTATTCCATCCTCTACTGAGGCCCCATTTTCTCATGCTTCATTTATCTCATTTATACCTTCTACACAAGTACCAACCACACCCCTTGGTATGCATGTTTCAATGCCTTTCACTCAAAGATTACCACCTCTTCAAAGATTGACATCTTCCTTACTCCTCACGAGTAAGGAAAACTACACCAACACTTTCATTACGATCATCGTAAAGGTGAGGTCATACCATATGGTCCTCCCCACCTTCACACCAACCTAGCCTATGGGGGGCTCGATACTTCCTATTATTCTATTTAACCTCCATTCTAAACCAAACCTTTATCATCGACTTCTCCTACCTTAGCAAACACATCTTTAACTCATTTTTCTTCACCATTGCGCTAGAAAGGCTTCGGCTTTGGTCATTGTGAACAAGGTTGTCACACCATCATACCATGCACTACTAAGAAACACAATGACTGCTGCGGTCTTGGATTTCCCAAATAGCCTCCTCCTAAGAAGGCCCGAATCACCCTCGTAGAGGAAAAAAATCCTTCCCCACCTTCTTCACTTATCGCGCCACCTTCTCCCACGGAGTCTATGGATCCCGAATCCATTTCATCTACCTTTTTTCATGAACACCATATCCTTAGGACCTCTGATCTATCAACATGATGGTGAGGTTCCCTCTTCCCTTCCTCTTCTTTATCTTGACATGTTGGATGATGATATGCCTTCTATAAACGTCATTCAATTCCAAGATGATGATTTTATTTTGACCTATTTAGGTGCGAAGGATTCTTATATTTAAATTACATTACCCTATAACACGCAAACCATGTTGAATGAATCTACCATAGAAATCAACATTCATAATTAGGACAACCGATGAATTCTAAAGATAGCCCAATCTCAAACTCCGCAGAACAAGAATCTTTCACAACTTTTATCCGCGATCATAGAAAACTATTTTCTTGGTCTTATAGCGATATGTCAGGTATTGACCCTAATATCATGTTTCACAATATCGTAACTATCCCTAACGCCAAACCAGTGAAATAGAAGCTACGTAAAATACATCCTCGCATTACTCTTCTTGTGAAAGAAGAACTTCAGCGCCTTCTCTCTATTTTTCTTCATCCTACCTATCAACTATCCACAATGGATCTTTAATATTGTTCCTATCAGAAAAGTGACCAGGGGACTTTGCATCTACACTAAATTTCACGACCTTAACCTTGCCTGTCTCGAAAGATGAGTTTCCTCTACCAAGTATTGACCAACTAGTTAATCTTACAACCGGCCATGAGATGTTATATCGATAGACATGTTTTTGAGTTATAATTAGATATTATTCACTCCAGATGATCAACACAAAACCACCTTCATAACCCCTTGGGGGACCTTCTGCTATCATGTCATGCCCTTTGGCTTGAAAAATGTTGGTGCTACCTATCAACGCACTATGACTTACATTTTCCATGACATCATGCACGACATATTGGAAGACTATGTCAATGATCATCTTGGAAATTCCAAGTGTCATGCCGACACCTAGCCATTCTTAAAGTTATCTTCGACGCCTTATCCAATATTTTTTTGCCTTCAACCAAAGAAGTGTGTTTTTGTATTTCTCTCGGGTAAGCTCCTTGGTTTCATCATCTCTTTGTGGGGTATCAAATTTGATCCCACTAAGATTAAGTCAATTCTTGACATGCCTCCACCTACTAACCTTTGATAGCTTCATAGCTTGCAAGGAAAATTACAATCCATCCAAGCTTCATCTCTCAACTTTTAGATTGATGCCAACCATTTCATCACCTCCTTAAAAAGGACATTTCTTTCCATTGGAATGATGAGTGTCACAAATCCTTCAAGCGTTGAATAACTACCTTCTTTAGCCTCTTGTGCTCATTACACTGAAATATTATCAATCTTTTTACATTTAGATTTCTTCTACTAATCATTCCTTGGGTGTCATGCTCATGCATCGTGATGAGTAACACAGGGAATAATCAGTATATTATATAATTCGTACTCTTCTAGACTATGAAACTCGATACACTCACGCTAAAAATATTTTCTTAGCCCTAGTCTTTGTGGCCACAAAACTTTTCCACTACCTTCTTAATCACAAAACATTTTTCGTTACCAACACCAACCCTCTTCATTACATGTATGCCAAACCTTACCAACACCAATGCACCACTTGTTGGCTCATGCTTCTTGTTGACTTGGAGTTGGATTTCATTCATCAAAAGTATGTCAAAGGACAAACCATCGTAGATCAACTTGCAGACACTCCTCTTCCTGGGAACCAATCCTCAAACTTTGATTTTCCCGATGAATCTATCGCCACCCTCTCCACTTGAGGATATTGTTTTTCAAATGAAATTATTCTTTGACAGATCCAAATGTCACATGCGAGGGAGGTGCGGGGTTCATCCTCATTCCTCTTGATGGTGATCCCATGCCACTATCCTTTAAACTAGACTTCAACTACACCAATAACATAGTCGAGTATGAAGCTCTTGTGTTAGGTCTTCAAACTACCATTTCCCTAGATGTTAAATCCATTAACATATTTGGTGATTCTCAACTGGTTGTGAACCAATTCAATGGTTCATACCAGTGTCATAATAATGAGATTCAAAATTATAGACATCATGTCCACCTAATTTTGACTACATTTGATCACTACCTCATTCAAGCCACTCCACGATCCACTAACAAATTCATAGATACCATGGCTTGTCTTGCTTCTCAAATACTTACCTCACCTTCGGACTCAAAAATATTTGTCACAATACAATGGTTGTAGTTTCCTTCTTATATTATTCTTGGCATTAATTTTTGGGTAGCACCGATACATTGACCCAAGCAACATTTGGTATAAATAGTTTGTTGACTACCTCTCGCTTTCAATTCTACCTCCAGATCTCACTCGCAATGGACAATGAGCCTTCCTAAAGAGTGTATTTTTTAGGTCATCATAGAGGTCTTCTCTATAAACACGAATTTGATGGTATCCTCTTACAATGCCTCACAAGTTCTAAAATCTTGTACACCATCAAAGAAATTCATGATGGGATTTGTGGGGACATTTTAGTGGCCTCGTTGTCGCAAAGTGTATCCTTTGACTCGGCTACTACTGGCCAACCCTTAACCAAGATTGTTATGACTATGTTAAACATTGTGTGAAGTTTCAGTAGCATGATAACCTTCATCATACTCCTAGTCACGCCTTACAAGTCACTAGAGACTTTTGGCCCTTTTCTCAATGGGGTTTGGATCTCGTTGGGGAGATTAACCCTCATTCCTCACAATGTCATCATTGGATCATCATGGCGATTGAATATTACACTAAATGGGTGGAAGCCATCCCTCTCATTTCTACCAAAGCTGAGAAAATAGTCGAATTTATCAACCACCATATCATTTTTCACTTTGGTGTTCCTCATCGCCTTATCACCTGAAAATGGGAAAAATTCAAAAACAAAACCCTATGCCAACTATGTGCCAACTTTGGTATTCAACTCAGTTTTTCTTCACCATATTACCCACAAGCAAATGGTCAAGCTGAATCTTATAACAAAACTCTCAACAAAATTCTTATGAAATTGGTTGATGAACACGTAAGGATTAGCACACACACATTCCTTTCACCTTATGGGATTATCATACCAGCATTTACACCTCTACCGCTGCCACACCTTTCTCTTTGGTTTATGGTATAGAGGTCATCCTACCTCTTGAAATCCAAATTCCATCTCTTTATATATCTCTTAAAGATATCCTCTCTGATGATGAGTTTCACCAAGAATGTTTGGCACAACTTGAGCTACTAGACAAACGTCATTTAAACACTCTAGACCACCTCCAAATCTACCAAAAATGCATTAAGCGTGCCTATGAAAAACGTGTTTGAGAACAAACATTCAAGATCGGTGATCTTGTCTTGAAGGAAAATCAACATGTAACCAAAATGGAGAAAAGTAAACGAGGCAAGTTTGTTCCTAATTGGCTTGGACCTTATATTGTCACTCATACCTATGGATTAAGAACTTATCGTTTATCTTCTCTTGAGGGTAAACCCAAACTTGATCCCCTTAATTCCTTACATCTTTGACCATTTTATTGTTGAATAAATTACTACATCACTTTATGTCTCATATATGCTCGTCCCTTGAGCGAACCTCTCCTTTCATCTACCTCTTTTAAGGACCAACAACTCAAATAGAATTGTGATTATCTGTCACCATTTAGCCTTATCTTGAATATGAGTATCATGGCTCTACTCATGGCATGATTCTCATGGATACTTTTCATCCTTTTCAGGATGGAATCCCATGGTCATTTTTCACTTAAAAAAATTCTCTAGGATCTTCCCGCATCGATCATCTTCACGAAGACCTCAAGGAGAATCTACTATTCATCCCAATATAGACTTCCCACATTGATCAGTCTACGAATGTAAAAACAAAAATGCAAAATAGAAAATCAAGAAAAGTACAAAATATTGTTCATGGAATTTCCTATTCGGTTTTGGACATCCCGCTGTGAGAAGGGGCATGTTGTCCCACAACAAGGTTACGCTAAACACACCACTTCACCCTACCCTCTTTTATTTTCTCCTATCTACTCAAGGGATGTGGTGCTCATGCGATACTTTGTGATCATGCAAATTCTTTCAACTGTAGACCTATCAATCATGCAACGTATCTAGGGGATTATGTTCATAAGCCTACATTTATGGCCATTATGGTCCTTGCCAAATATGGAGCATTTCACTTCTTTTTGGATCATCTTTTCCTACTTGTTGCTTCTTAAGCAGACAAGACCATCGAAATTAAATATCTTGGTTTGATTCTCATTTCACCCACACCCATACTAATCATCATTTCCAAAACATTATACATACTCATCAAAATCAAATCAAAACCAAAAACAACACCATACCCATACCAATCACAAAAGTTAACCGGTTGCCCTTTTTACTTTCTGCTCAACATTTGACCTTGCCTATTTTCTACCTTGCCTTACCAAGACCATTTTCCTTACCCAACCTACCTATCAGAAATCTTATTCTTCCCTATCCTATGGGAGAACTACATCATCTTAAGGCCCCTTTTGCAAGGGCTATGTAGGCAAAACTTTGAAGACATGGGGTCTTCAAAGGTTAGCTCGCCACCATTTTTTACCATCTTTCACCATTTTTCCACTATTTGTCCCTACTACCTAATCTTTCTCACATTTCCATAATATCAATAACTTGGAAATTAAACCAAACAAACCATACATCATAGCCTATACATCTAGTTTCCATAATATCAATAACTTGGAAATTAAACTAAACCATGCCTATACATCTAATTTCCATAATATCAATACATTGGAAATTAAACCAAATCATAACATCAACCATGCCTACAACTAATTTCCATAATATTAATACATTGGAAATTAAACCAAACCATAACATCAATCATGCCTACACATCTAGTTTCCATAATTTCAATACGTTGGAAATTAAACCAAACCATAACATCAACCATGCCTACAACTAGTTTCCATAATATCAATACATTAGAAATTAAACCAAACCATAACATCAACCATGCCTACAACTAGTTTCTATAATATCAATACATTAGAAATTAAACTAAACCATAACATCAACCATGCCTACACATCTAATTTCCATAATATCAATACATTAGAAATTAAACCAAAACACAACATCATCAATCATACCTACATCTAATTTCCATGATAACAATACAATGGAAATGAAACCAAACACAACAGATATAAATATCATCATCTATGTACTAGAAAGTATGTGTGTCAATACACTATATACACAGATATAAATAAGTCTCTCAAAAATATCATGTACAATTCGCTTCTTCAAAGACGCAGTTGGTGTATATAAGTCATAAATCAAAAATCAAAAACAAATCTCAAATCATCTCATCATCCCTAGGAGGGTCCGGCGCCTCTGCCACTCTCTCATGTCCCCTCACTTGGCCTTTGTCTTTGTGCACAAGGTCACCTCTTGTTGCCCCTGCCCTAAAACATCCCTACATACTCACCTACCAACCTCACCACCTCACCAACTCCCTAAGGATACTTAGGGGCACATTTGCCTCACCTATATACCATCGCTGGCCCAACTCCTCCTATTTGATAATCGAACTCACTTACTTGCTCTACAGTGTGATAATGCTACCAATGTTATTTTAACTACCGACCTTTCCTTGCCTTATTTCGTGATGTTTATCTCAGCCCAAACTAGACCTTTTAGTGTTTGAGAATACACCTAGACCCGTTGTGTTTCACAGATCACATCCTATACCTTGGATACCTAGACCACATCACCCTTGTTTGGATAAACTATCGACCTTTGACAATGTAGAGTTTATGTGCTCTTCAACCTTGTTCCTTTTTGTAGTCCAAGCATGTCCGTACATTTGATTACCTCCACCTTATCCAACCCATTACCTACACCTACACCTACACCTTACCCCATTTTCCCTCACCTACCACCTTATCAAACTTATCACCAATTCGTCCTTTCACTACATCAATTCTTAGTTTGATGGGGATCACCTCCACCCTTATTTGGGGCAACCTAATTCTTGTTTTTTTCATTATCGCTTATTAGTACACGCTACATGACAAAAAGGGACAAATGTAGACACCCAAAATTGGGTCACCTAGGTCCCCTTTTATTACATTCCCCCTTACCATTACCCCTTTCACACATTTTTATTAATCTAATTACCCATATTAGACTAATTATTACCTCACGTTTCCACCCCACCTTAAACCCATTCCAAAGACATTTAACTAACTGAGACTAGGTCATCACTCCTAATATTGAGTCATCACTTCACTTAACTAACTAGGACTTCTTCTAAACCTAATATTAATTGTCAATTACCTCTTCCATCAATTTCCCGCATGTTTAAATGAGAACCAAGACTCCTAACCCAATTCCATTCTTGACCCACGCCAAAAAGGGAAGAAACAGCTATTTTGAGCAAATTTGACTATTTCTCCCTAACTAACACCGGTTATTCCTCTGCCAGACCGATCAAGGAACCGCCATTGGTTCCTTTAAATAAGGATTTTCCACTCTTTCACCAGTTCTCTTCTTTTGGTTGGCTTGGGATTAATCATTGACATCCTTGCATTCAATGACGATCAAAACATAGCACCAAAGCATTCAAGTTCTTCATCAGCAACTAACCTCTCGCTCGATAGCCTCAAATCATTCGCATATAATCACACAAGCTTTGTTTTCGCGGACCGCTTGGATCCAGACCCATTTCTTCTACGAGCACCCACCAACCACCACCATCTACCAATCTCCAAATCTTCAAATAAGTATCTTAACCAGTTGTTAGTTCTTAACTTTGGTTTTAGATCTCTTATTGTCTTCTATTGTATGGCTCCTTTCTCACCCAAATACCATCCGTCACCCATATACCCAATACCCTACCAACCTAAACCTCTCTGCCTTTTCAATCACCTCTCTCACCCTTGTTGAGCCTTCACCTAAATCCCAACACCCTACCTAATCCTTCCCAACACTCTATACAATCACAGAGAGCCCAAAACAACCCCTTTTCACCTTTGGCACCTAATTTCCCCTATCGTACTCGGTTAGCCAACCGATCCCAAATAAAACCGGATCGCATCAGTTCTCCATCCAGATGTCGGTCTTTGTGTATGGTATTTTTCCTCAAACCAAAAGCTTATTTCCTCACCCAAAACCTCTCAAAACCTCCCACAACTTCACCTAGACCTCCATAATACCCTTTGCTACACCTACAGACCTTAACAACCCACCACCCACTTTAAATTTAATCTTATATTCACTATTTAGATTAGATTTAAATTATTATGCTTGTGTAAGATACCTAAATTATACAACTATAGTAGGACTCTCTATTCCATATTCTTATCAGCACTTAATTTGTTTTAAAACATGGATTGACAACCTTCTAGGAAAAACATTGCTTCCTATATCTAGCTCCCATTAAGAAATCCACCAACCTATACTCTTAATTCTATCTTGTGGTCTTGCTTCACTTTTTAGGTAGTCCTTCCCAGATAAAAAGGAGTGCTCTAGATTGACCTGGTCTTCAACAGTGTGTAACCTCTTCATGACCTCTAGGTATTCCTCATGTACCAACATTCTACCTTAAACATTTTTCTCATACGCACGTTCTTATTAGTGAAACACCTTTAATCAAATAGCCTTCCCTTTAACTCGGATGTTAATTAACGACACTTCGTTAGTTATAATCCTCTTTTGATTAATTAATTAACTATTATTTTTAATTAAGTCTTTTAACCTTATATTTAATCAATAAACCTTCTTATGGTTAAATCCACCATTCAAACCCTTAAAATTCTATTGATTTCCATCTAAATCATCTTCAAATGGATTCTTAAGCTTATCTTAGTTTATTAATTAATCCTAGTTGATTAACTAAATCACCCCCAACTCCCATGAGTTGCTAATCTCTAATTAATCTCTTATAATCATACTTATCCCTTTCTAACTCTACTCTATCTTTCTCTCACATTCTCTAGGTTTTTAGCTTCTCCCAAATCGGAAATCTACATAAAGAACCGAGCACCTCCCTTCCAATCTTACATCAATGTTTCATCTTCACACTATATGCACATGATAAGAGCATTTCTACTTTGAAAATATTATTGATATAGTAACCATTTCTATCATCTACTTGTAAAGCGTAGTAAAGAAAGAACCATATATGGCAATTAAGCCATATTGGTGAGATCCTTTCCTCTTCATGGAGATAGCCTTCCTTTGATCACATCGTAATCACGATCGGTTCAACAAAAGGAGCACCTACAATCACAAAGCACATCCAAATATCAAAGGGACGGCTTAGCATTTAATATTTTTATGTTGGATGCATTTAGATTAGCTTTCTCTTCCTAGCTTTATCATGGTGTTTTTGATATATTAGCTTAGTTATGGAGACTATGTGGTGTTAGTTTTCATTAAGTAACTTAGCTTGGTTTATTCACTTGCATACACATGACATTATCATGTGCATATAGTGTGAAGATGAAACATTGGTGTGAGATTGGAAGGGAGGTACTAGGTTCTTTATGTAGCTTTCTAATTTTGGGAGAAGCTAAAAACCTAGAGAATGTGGGATAAAGATAAAGTAGAATTAGAAATGTAGAATAGATTAATTAGTGATTAGAACTCATGGGAGTTGGGGTGATTTAATTAATCAACTAGGATTAATTGATAGACCAAATTAAGCTTCTAAAACTATTTGGAGATGATTTAGAAGGAAATTAGTAGACTTTGAAGGGTTTGAAAGGGGATTTAACCAATAAGAAGGTTTATTGATTAAATAGAAGGTTAAAAGGCTTAATTAACTAATAATAGTTAATTCAAAGAGGATTATAACTAACGAAGTGTTGTCAATTGGCATCCATAATGAAGGGAAGGATAGTTAATTAATGAAGTGTCGTTAATTGATTGAGATGAAGGGGAATGTTAGCTATTTAGAGAGAAATCACTAATTATAACGAAATGACGGGCTAGACGAAAAATAGGGAAATTATAGTAGTAAAGCTATGTAGTCGGATTTAAGTGTCTACACTGCGTGACAAGGAATTCAGCCTTCTCCTGAGGTCTGCATCTCAAGTCGTAAGTCCCACACTTGGAGACAGTCTCATGTTGCCTCAAAATCTTGGATCTTCATGATTCATGGAAGGGTGCAATTTTGAGCTCCAACAATTTTGGCACACCCGGTGGGACAGATGAAAAGCTTTACAACTTCACTTCACCAAGTTTGATGTGTTCTTGGTGATATCCAACCTTTGGAGGTAGTTTTCAACACATCTAGTGACTCTACTGATCCAAGAAACCCATTTAACTCATTCGAATACACATGCCATTAGCATGTCATGTGTGTATGCAAGTGAATAAACCAAGTTAAGTTACTTAACGAAAACTAACACCACATAGTCTCCATAGCTAAGCTAATATATCAAAAACACCATGATAAAGCTAGGAAGAGAAAGCTAATCTAAATGCATCCAACATAAAAACATTAAATGTTAATCCATCCCTTTGATATTTGGATGTGCTTTGTGATTGTAGGTGATCCTTTTGTTGAACCGATCGTGATTACGATGTGATCAAAGGAAGGCTATCTCCATGAAGAGGAAAGGATCTCACCAATATGGCTTAATTGCCATGTATGGTTCTTCCTTTACTACTCTTTGCAAGTAGAGGATAGAAATGGATGTTATATCAATAAGTTTTTCAAAGTGGAATGCTCTTATCATGTGCATATAGTGTAAAGATGAAACATTGGTGTAATATTGGAAGGGAGGTACTAGGTTCTTTATATAGCTTTCCAATTTGGGAGAAGCTAAAAACCTAGAGAATGTGGGATAAAGATAAAGTAGAATCAGAAATGGATAAGTATGATTAGAATAGATTAATTAGTGATTAGCAACATATGGGAGTTGGAGTGATTTAATTAATTTACTACGATTAATTGATAGACCAAATTAAGCTTCTAAAAACTATTTGGAGATGATTTAGAAGGAAATTAGTAGACTTTGAAGGGTTTAAAGGGGATTTAACCAATAAGAAGGTTTATTGATTAAATAGAAGGTTAAAAGGCTTAATTAACTAATAATAGTTAATTAAAAGAGGATTATAACTAACGAAGTGTTGTTAATTGGCATCCAGAATGAAGGAAGGATAGTTAATTAATGAAGTGTCATTAATTGATCAAGATGAAGGGGAATGTTAGCTATTTAGAGAGAAATCACTAATTATAACGAAATGACGAGATGGATGAAAAATAGGAAATTCTAGTAGTAAAGCTACGTAGTCGGATTTAGGTGTCTACACTGTGTGACAAGGAATCCAGCCTTCTCCGGAGGTCTGTCTCAAGTCATAAGTCCCACACTTGGAGACAGTCTCGTGTTGCCTCAAAATATTGGATCTTCATGATTTTTTGAAAGGGTACAATTTTGAGCTCCAATAGTTTTGGCACACCCAGTGGGACAGGACTAAAGAGCTTTACAATTTAACTTCACCAATTTTGATGTGTTCTTGGTGATATCCAACCTTTAAAGGTAGTTTTCAACACATCTAGTGACTCTACCGATCCAAAGTAAACCCATTTAACTCATCTACAAACATTTTCCTTTCTTCCTTCCTCTCCACCTTTCCATTAATTTTCATGTTTCCATCTCATTCATGGTTCTCCAAAGAGCTCCTCCATTCTTTCATTTCATTTCTTCCCCTCTCCATTTGTAGCAGTGGGATGATATCCCCAAAATAGCCCTAATAAACTTGCCTCTTTTTTATGGAAATGGAGATAAATCTCCTATTGATCACATTCAAGACATAGTGAACCATTATGTCATCCACAACATCAGAGAAGAGAAATTTTGGCTCAGATTGTT
The DNA here is from genome assembly GCA_018340775.1 of Taxus wallichiana var. yunnanensis. Lineage (NCBI taxonomy): Eukaryota > Viridiplantae > Streptophyta > Pinopsida > Cupressales > Taxaceae > Taxus > Taxus wallichiana. The sequence continues at coordinate 951,316,691 of CM031237.1, read as the reverse complement.
TGTCTCATCATTCAGAGGAAAAGCAAAGGATTGGTACAACGGTTTGGCTCCTCAATCCACGTTTCTAAGGGATCAGTTGGGAGAGAAACTACAGGTTTGGTTCAAGGAGGATGCATATGTCATTTCTCTCATGGAACACCTCATCAAAATACATCAAGCTTTGATGGAGTATATCTCTGATTTCAACATCATATTTTTAAGGATTTGGAGAAGAATCCCTCAAGAATTCAAACCCTCACAAGGTATGACATTCTTGTATTATTTGAAGTCCTTGGATATTGATTTAGTGAGGCAACACTCTTCCTCAGGCTTTTGACAATATCATACTAGCTGAGAAGAGTCACATTCAAGTTAGCCAAAGGAAATCCATCCCGTTTCTCTTGTCCTTCTCTCTCCTTCCAAATCATATATTTCTAACAATGCACTTAATCAACAACTCCTTACTTATGTCTCATCTCCAACCAATTTGACTATGTATGATGATTTTAGAATAATTGAATAATGGTATGATTCTGATTGGGAGGTCGAGACTATGTACAATGTACAAGGGAGGGCACCTACTTTGAATAGAGATCGAGTTAGACTCAAAGGATGTGAATCGCAAGAGGTAGAGTTGTTTTTGGAAACATAGCAGAGTCCAAATCAGCTTGCAAACATCCACCATCAAGAGGATAGTTTGCATGATGACCCCATTCGTGGGGATGAGCTTAAATAAGATGGGAAAATCATAAGGATCATCCCATTGGTTCCCAAGGCCGCATGCCCAAACAAATATCTAACTAGTTTAGTGTCAAAAATAGAGTTGTCATCGGTCATGCTTATTTCATAACATGGGGAATATTATCAAAGCATCAAAGGTCAACTTGAACACCTTCAACCAAATGCAGAGGATCTTGAGGAGGTATTTTTCTCTTTTTGGTTGATACTTTGAAAAATGGAGAGGGAAATTAGTTCCAAAATAATTTTCCAATCTCATTAAAGACCATGTTTATTGTCAAATTAATTACATGGTAAAATTTTGTGAAGAAAGGAAGTTACTTCTCCCAACCTATATCAGGCTTTGTTTAGTTTCATTCATTACGGTTAGAGTACTTTTAGTTTAGGTTTGCTTATTACAAAACAAGTGCATTGTGCACACTTTGCATGTTTCCACTTGAAACATGTATGATTTTCATGTTTGTATATAGTTTTTGTGGGCCTTGTTGTTGTTGCATAGCACTATTCAGCAAGTTTCATGGCAGAAATCAAATAGTTGGAATGAATTTCAATATACATTCTTTGATAACTCCACAAATCAACTTCAATCAATTCCATGTCAATGCTAAGTCATGATGATTCAAGAGAAAGGTTTTTAAAAAGGTAAAATCAGTTTCTTTAAGGTTATGCTTGACTCCATGCCCAATGGATGCTTCAAGGTAGTTGGTCTTCATCATCTAGTAGGTAAATGTCCCCTAGAGGTCGCCAAATTGTTGTCCAAAATTACACCCCATGTAATTTTGAACAACTTATTAAAAGGACTTAACCATTTTTGTGCTCAGGAAAATCCGCGAGAGACTAGATCAGTCTATCGTGGGGTGCGAAAACTTAGTGTTCGGTGGGTTCTCCTAACCCACGGAACAAAGAAATAAGCATTCTAGGACTTAAGCGGTTTTATGAAAATATTACATTGTGCAAGAAAGGATAAAGGTTGATACCACTCAAGGAAATCCACACCGCACTTGGAACAAGTCGAATGGTTCCGTCGAGCAAGGAGGAGAAAGTTAAAAATGACTAAAAATAGAAGTTGCATAACACTATCCTAGTGTTTTACGGACTTCTCAAATAAAGAATTCCATGGAATTTGGAAATAGAGGTCCATGGGTGGTCTAAGGCACAATAGAAGGGCCACAATACATGGTGTCATATAGGCTCGATTCTTACCGGATTGGAGAAATTTGAAAAGTTACTGAGTAAAATCCACAGAACAAGGCAATAGTTTACCGTGGGTTTCAAGCGTGAAGGAAAGCCGTAAGAACCATAATACCACACAACAAAGGATAAGTATTTCATGGAATTGTGGAGGAAATGGTAACATACACAAAGGAATAATGGGTCAAAAGTCATAACCATGAAAACACGTGGGTGAGAGAAAAGCAAAGCATGGGTGTTATAATGTATGCGAAGTTATATGATGTTCAAGGAAGATATGACGAAGTACACGAGTACTAGGGGTACTTGTTTTGTTTAAAACAATGTTGACTTGATCCAAATCAATATTTATTAAAGTATGGGTGTCATTCTTTCTCCTACAAAATCTAAAGGTGTGTGATAAAAGACAAGTGCCCACACCTCTCGAAAACATCAATGGCGTTTCTTCCTTGGTATGAATCCCTCATGATGGTGCCTCTCTCTCCTTCTCTCTTCTACTTCTCATTTCTCTATAAGTCTGGAACTCACGCATTGTAAAAAGGATCCCTCTTTCTTATAACGGCACCATGAAAAAGGGTGGCCAACTTCCCATGAGTTTCAAACCTTGAACTTGGTCGTCGCTTATGTATTTCGGCCTTCTATCATGGATGTAACCGTTTGTGCATATTCTAAGCCATAAAATCGGGTGTTTGTGGCTATTCTCTTCCCTATACTTGTGTTTTATGTGATCTTGTCTTTTTATCTTCCTTTGCCATGTTGTCTATATTCCCTACTTACAGGGTTGCAATTTTTGTGTGTTACAAATGTGTGGAAAGGTGAGTCTATATGGTTTTGGCCTATGACACGTCTACCTACCCTTTCCTTCGTGTTTTTCACCCCTTTTTTCCCCTCATGGAGAGTTATCGACCTTTTTTCTTGTGTTATCATTGCCCCTCTTACTTTAGATTTTATTTCTTGCATCTCTCTTCATGGTCCGTTGGAATTGTTAGAGTAGGATTAGCTTAAGAGTAGTTTAGCATTAGAGGTAGATTTTGTTACACGAGTTTTCCAAATCCGCACAAGGAAGTCACCCTTGTTTGGAGGTCTATATCAAGCCACAAGTCCCACACTTAGAGACAGACGGTCTATTTTGCCTCAAAATCCACGGATCTTCATGATTCGTGGCAGTGCAATTTTGAGCTCCAACACAAATCATTCGCGAAAAGGAGGTCCTGATAGCGGCGGGGTGTATAATGACGTGAGTGCATTTTTATGACCGACTTATAAAAAATTAAACATTAAATAAAAATTAAAACATTAGTATTGCCGACATATAAAAATAAACATTAAATAAAAATATATGTATGTATATATATATATAAGAAATTAGTGAGTAGTAAAAATTAGTGAGAATAACTTACCCATTGTTGAAATTTGTTTGGGTTTTCATGTCATTCGCAAAAAGGAGGTTTGAGATTTGTTCGGGGTTCCAAATCATTCACAAAAAGGAGATAATATATATTTGATTATCACTTATAAAAAATATTAATTCTTATTAAAAAATGATTGAAATTTTGTATTATGTTGGCCATATTATGAATCTTAGGAGTTTTTTTTTTTTTTTTTTTTGTTATTTATTTAGTTATTTCCAATGAATCCATTACACCGTTTAACCTTTTAGTTTTAGGTTATATATTTTATTTGATTTATAGATATTAACTAATTTATTAATAGTTAAAATTTTAATATCGAATAAAATTTATTACTCGTTAGACCATGGTCTATGTTTATAATATGCTTAGTATTTTATTTTGGATTCTTTAAAGATATTTTTAAGTAAAAATATAATTGAGAGAATTATTTCAATGATATGTATCTTCTTTCATACATATAGGTTAAGTTTTTTTGGTCAAATTTTTAAATTAAACAAGTTATTAACTAAATTATTAACAGTTTAAATTTTAATAGTTAAATAAAATTCATTACTCATGAGAATATTTCAATGATATGTATCTTTTTCATACATAGCATAAATTTTTTTAGTCAAATTTTTAAATTGAACATTTTAACTATTAAAATTTATATTAAGTTAAATCTTTTCACTAGCAATTAAATTGCTATTTATTTTTTGTCATTTATTTTTTATTTAGAAAAACACTCAATATTTATGCCTAACTAAATACCATGATATTTATTTATGTCTATAGATATTTATGCATAATTATAAATATATTAGCTAATTTAAATATTATTATACGAATTTAATACCTATATATTATAGATTATTATGCCCAAAGGCATGTTCTCTGGAGGAAAGCCTCCTGCCTTCTGATAGTGAAGGAGACTGCAACGGCCCAGATGGATTGGTTGACGAAGCACGGCGCAGAACCGACTCTACATGTGTCCTCCAAAAGCAGGAATGTCAGAGACAATGACATGCACAAGGTGAGCCATTCCGCGAGGGAGAAATGCAGGACAAGTTCCAGAGTCCTGTGCGGGTGTGGGCATACTTCTTCCATCACGAACAGCAGGCGAGTATGGTGGCTCCTTTCTTTGTCAGTAATTTAAAAAAATCCTGCAGGGCCTCGAAAAAAGTTTTATAACATGCATTGTATTGAGGAGCCGTGACTTTTGTGTTAGTTTGTGGGTGTCCATCGTTCCAGAAAAGAAATCCCTACTACTCCTTGGCTACGATAGCTTTCATGCCTAGAGGAAGTCTTCCAGCGGCACAGTTGCCAGTTAAAAAACAGAGTAACCGTTTTTACATCCTTTCTACAAGGAAAAAGTGTTTTCGTATGGATTGGTGGGTTTATTCAATTGAAGGGTCTACATAAATTCTTATATATCCTAGCATAAATTCTTTTATATGTCATTTTCTATACCGATAACTTAGTTAAAGGATCTGGAAAAAAATTTACTGCTTGCCAATTCCCATGGTTGCAATTTTTTTTCTTGATTCCATATGACAGCTCTAAAGATCTCCATCGATGCTCCGCCTGTCCTTTTGCACTTGTCATCTTAGTTTAAAAATTGTTGTTTTCATTTTGGAATTCTAGGTTGTGCGTTTTCAGCAACTCTTACCTTTGACCATGCCTTATTTTGAGAGACACTAGGACAGGGGATCACAATACTGATAATTTTTGCAAATTGTTGACAGTCAGTTAAACTGGCGTTAAGATTCTGTAATAAGTTCCAAAAATAGAATGTTTGCTAACATTAAAAAAATGGACACTAGTAATAGTACACTAGACGGTTCCGCATGACATTGATTTCAGCCTTCATGTCCCAATTCCTCAGCTCATCTAAGGTTCCCGTGGCCAAAACGTACAATCCTAGCTGTCCAGCCTGATTGCCTTTTTATTTTGATTCATTTTTCATATTCAACTGTGGTCCTGTTTCCTTACAACTAAATGTTTTATGTCCTGGAGCTTTGTGATGCAAATGAAAATTGACTGAAGTTCTGATGCATTCTCCTCTGGAATATGGAAAAATATAAAATCTCCAAAACAAACACTGCCTCAACTGGAGACTGTTGTGATTGACTGCTGACTACTACTCTATACCAGTTTCAAACACGACACTGTGGTGACTGTCAGAGGATTTCTAAGCTCATTTCCCTCAACATAAATCTTTCATAATGCTAGCTCTCTCTTATTAGCCATGCACAATGTTTATTCTCTCTAACACAATCAGGTGTCCTACACTTCATTCATGCCCTCGAGTTAATTCTAAATCTCCATGAAATATCTCCATACTTCACTTAATCTTCAAGATTATTGCAATTGTTTGTTATCTATATGCCTGGTTAGTAAATGTCCAGCAGCCCTATGCACACTAGGTTCCATTTCTTCCTGTTTTTGCTTTTCCACAAAATTTTCGTTTTTTAAGCAGCCGCAAAACTTCCAGCAGTGTTCAACTTTGACCAGGCTACTTTATCTCCCTGAGGATTATTGATTCTTCCGTTCTAACATGCATTATCCATTAATCTCTCGTACCATAAATGAATAATTGTAAGAAGGAAAACATCAATATTTCATTCCATTATTAGTATGATGTATATTATACATAGCTGTCTAGTTAGGTGCATCATTTTAACAATCGAAACCTTGAATGTCCAAAACTATCAAAGTTCCACCTCATCAAAGTAGAATTGATTAACTAATATCTCAGTTAGGTTTCATAAATCTTGTATAAGCCCCAGATATGGCATTGTTAAAAGTCTGCAATAGATACAATTTAGGCGCACAGTCAATTTGAATAGCTATTCAGACAAAAAAGTAGGAAAACAAAGCATAATCCAAAAGAATACGTAAAAGAAAAGAACTCAAAAACCCAATACGATTCATAACATTACAATAACTTGAGATAGTACATTAAATGAATTGACTGAATTACATTCATAATAAGAGATTATAATTGACTGTGTCGCATTAATAAAAGATTATGCATACGCAAATTTTTAAACTCACACTTGCTAACAGTCATCTGCACAGATTTTACCCTACCCTCCTACTTTATCGATACACATTTTTGCTTTTTCCTTGCCTAATCAAAATCAATATATAATTACAATTATCGAAGTGGACGTAGTGTACTATTGCTAGTGTCCACTCTTATGAGTCTCACCCATCCTTTTCTTCCTAATAGCACCAAGTCTGACAGGAAACAAAATTTAATTGAGCTTGCTGGACTAAGTCAGTGTTTATTAGTTTAATTGTTGCTCGTTTACTTATATTTGTGTTTAATGGTTTAAGTGTGAATATCTTTCTTTCACAATCCCATTAACTCTTGGGTCTCAAAGTAAAAAAGATTGTTGAAACTATGTTACTTTGTTAATGTGTTGCCTTTCGCATTTTCATAAACTCATTGATTTCTGGTATGCATTCTCTGTTGTGGGAGTGTTATGTCCTTGCGAAACGCATGTACATTTTTATGGACTTGTATTCAACTACTTCCAGCACTTTTTTTGAATTGTTTGGCTTTCATCATTGTCCTTACCTTTTCGATGGCAACCCTCATGCCCGCTTCCAGATAGATGTCTAGCAGAAAAACATAATGTCAAGCATTTTTAGGAACCGCCTCAGACAGAATAGACACTGTGAAATAGCAAATACTTGTATCCTTATATTCTTATGCATTGTGCAAGGACCGAGCAAACAATTCCACGCAACCACCATAGGTTTAATTGGCATTTTCACAATAAACTCTAGAGTTTCCTCAAGTTAGCCACCGTGCCGCACACATCATTTTGTCAAACACTTTCCCAGCGTCCTACAAACAATAATAGTACAATATATGGTTTAACAATATAGTAACCCGTTAATTTGTTATGAGTTATTTGATTATCAATAATATATGTATATACATAAATTCTTAACACATTGTGTATATAACATTTTCTTCCTTTTTATTGTTTATGGTCATTAATTAGAATATGTTTACATTACATTTGTTAATAATTATGCCGAGAGGCATGCCAATGGGGTGGGAGTGGTGCGGTCAAGTCACATGGTTGTGTGCTTGCCCACCCAGGTTCAAATCCCCCGAGGCACGATCCTCCTCGGAGGTGGTTTCGCGCTAGAGGTGGCTTCTCTGCTCGTGCTGACACTGGTGGTTTCTCCTCGCTGCTGACGCTGGTGGCTCTCCTCTCACTGCTGACGCTGGTGGTTGCTCCTCTCGTTGTTGACGCTTGCTTCTCCTCTCACTGCTGACGCTGTAGTGGCTGCTCCGCTCACTATTGATGCTCTCACTGCTGTCACTGGTGGTTGTTCCACTTGCTGCTGATTCTGGTGGCTACTCCTCTCGCTGCTGACGTTGGTGGTTGTTCCTCTCGCTCCATTCACTGATAGTTGTCCCACTCGCTACGGCCGTTGTCATTGGTCGTTGCATCTTCACTATGGTTTCATGGTTGCTCCAATTGGGTTCCTAAATAGTGGTCCCCTTCATTGTAACTAGGTTGTGGTTCCTCTCAAGAAAAATCCTCAAATGTACAAGGATGTCGGTCCTTTCAAACACCCTCAATTTACCCTCAATCCAAAAAAATTATGTCGAGAGGCATATACATTTACATATATTGAGTGAAACATTTATAACTTCTTCCCCATTCACCATTTCACCGCACCTGGGTTAAACAACACGCACAAACCTGATGGGGCCCATGGTCTGGGCCAATCACAAATTCAAAATAAATTAATGTTTTTTTATTAATTATGTGATTGGCCATCTGTGGGCCCCACCAAGTTTGTGTGTGCGTTGGATAAGGATCGCCATTCACCGTAGCCAAGAATGGCAGGCATATTTGTAACGGGAGGCAAGTGGAATGGCATGCATCTTTATAACGGGAGGTAAGTGGCAACACATGGCAAGAATAAAGAAACTGTTATTGTGTAGGTGTTCCCGACTGCCTCGGAATGTAGAAACGGTTGTCTTTGTAGCGTGGAGGGGCTTATGTAATTTATTTGTGGTGCAGGATGCGATCTTCCCTGTCTCAGAATGTAGAAACAATTTGCCTTTGCAGTTGTAATTTGCCTTTGCGGTTGTAATTTGCCTTTGCGGTTGTAATTTGCCTTGGATTGATATTTTGGTATTGTGAGAATCTTACAAAAATCCAAACATCTGTAATATTATCTATGTGCAGGGGAAACTTGTGATATATCACACATGTTTCATTGACTTTCAATGTGATGGAGATTACTTACAGATACGAGTCATGGCTACAAATGGAGGTTTCGTCTCAACTATTCTCGCTCATCCAGAGATTTGGAGTTAATATCGTAAGTGATTTCAGTTCATTACCCTAATTGCCAATATTATTATGTATTCTTGATTTTTACATGTATTAGAAAGTGCCTACACTCATAGCAAAAAAATTTATTTTTAGCCCATGACAACGACAACATAACAGAGGTCGTTGTTCATACAAGGTATGAAGATGAAGAGCCCCGAACAATTGTTCACAAGGATTTTGCTATTTTGAATTTAGTTTATTATTCACAAGGCATCAATTACACCATGCACAACACATATCTAGCATACGTCCAAGTCTATACCAGTCGTGCTCTATTCTTCTCTTGATAATCATGAATGCCGAAATAGAAACACATGGTTTGCACAGGAAATGTACTGAGGAGGGTCATTTGTGGGGTGTGTTATCCCTACAACTTTGTTGTTTCTTTCCCTACACCAGGGTATTCAAATAAATTGTTTTTGATGCAAATGATAAATATAAAACAATATATAAAGGTGCATGGGAATCGTTGAAGGATGAAACTAAAGATTTATAAAAAAAAATGTTCAAAAATTGTATTTGAATCTTTCTTGGCACAATCTACATAAAATGTTTACCTTAATTTTCTTATCTAAAATTATATTGATGTTTTTATGTTTATGTTCATCTTGAAAAAAATCAATGATGAAATCATGGGATTACGTGGCTTTATATTTCATGAAATATTGATGTTTATATATTCTTGTCAGTAAAAATTTTGGTAAACTTTTAATATCACCGATTCACCCGATCTATATAAAACATATTGATAAGTGTAAGTATATGTTAATAACCTTTGAAATATCTGTGAAGTGCGAAACAACAAGCCTTTAGATCTGCTTTCAATTGTTAGGGGATTGTCTACATTGATGAAGATTGATCAATAGATTTGAACTCTTGAGAAACTATGGAAAGAGCCATTGCTTTTCCAGTCTCCACCTCTTCCAGAAGAGTGTAAATTCTCCCAAATTTTAAAGGATCAACACAAAGTTTTCCATATGGCTCACGAACAAGAACTACAACCAAAGCAACAACATGTCGTTAACGAAAATGCCAACCTACAACATTCTCAGTCAATCAATGACAAACAGATGACCGCTCTTCATGATTGGCGATTTCCATATTTACTCACAGGGCATAAATTACACCATGCGAAACACATGTCTAGCAGTCATCCAAGTCTATAGCAGTTGTGCTCTGTTCTTCTGCTGATAATCATGAATGTTGAAATAGGAACACATGGTTTGCATAGGAAATGTATCTTGAGGAGGTCACTTGTGGGGTGTGTTATCCCTGCAACTCAGTTATTTCTTTCCTTGCAATTGTTCAAATAAGTTGTTTTTGTTGCAAAATCTAAATATAAAACAATATATATAAAGGTGCATGGGAATCGTTGAAGGACGGAACTAAAGATTTATAAAAACTTTGTTCAAAAATTTGTATTTGTATCTTTTTTGGCACACTCTACATAAAAGATTTACATTAATGGTCTTATCTAAAATTATATTGATGTTTTTATGTTTATGTTCATCTTAAAAAAATTCAATGATGAAATCATGGGATTGCATTCTATATAATGCTTAAATATTGTTGTTTATATATTCTTGTCAGTAAAAATTTGGCAAACTTTTAAGATCACCGATTCACCCGATCTATATAAAACATATTGATAAGTGTAAGTATATGTTAAAAACCATTGAAGTATCGTAGAAGCAGGAAGCCTTTGTATTGTTTCAATTATTAGCAGATCGTCTACGTTGATGAAGATTGATCAATAGATTTGAAATCTTGAGAAACTATGGAAAGAGCCACTACTTTGCCAATCTCCACCTCTTCCAGAAAAGTGTAAATTCTCCCAAATTTTAAAGGATCAACACAAAGTTCGTCATATGGCTCACGAACAAGAACTGCAACCAAAGTAGCAGAATGTCATTAACGGAAATGCCAGTCTACAACATTCTCAGTCAAGCAACAACAAACAGACGACCCTCTTCATGATTGGTAGCTTTTCATGCTAGGTTAACGAAAGAAATTTGTAGTGAGAGTTCTTGCTACGATGTTTCGGGAGTTGTACGAACTCTACCCTTACTCAAGGTTTGCTCATTTTACGGAAAATTAGAGAATTTTGGAGTTTTTCGTCTCAAAGAAAAATACAAAGGTGCATATCATTGATTTTGATGTGGTGGAGGGCTGTAGTGGCCACCATTAATGGAAGCTCTGGTAGCTCAGAAGATGGGATTGGAACTGCTTCGAATCAGTGTAGTCAAATGGGAGGACAATGAGGTCGTCATTTCAATGAAAAGATCGGATCGAGGCTCTCTGACTCATGGTTGAACTAGGAATTTCATTTTTATGAGGAAATCCAACTGCAAAACCTCAAAACCCTCATCTTGTCTAATGAACATACTCATAATTTTATGGTATTTAATATGACGGTGGACCTGCCACATATGACGTGCAAGCGAGGTAAATTGGAGACGATGGAGTTTCTCTCCACAGTAGGCTCCCTGCAACCTACAATTGTAACGTCAGCATCAAGCCATGTCGGCACCACGATGGGTTATTTTTGCGGCATGTTAAAATCTCTGGAGGCGGGGCTATCAAAGGAGGGTTTGGCAAGAAGTGCGATGGAACCTATATTCATCACTCCAAATGTTCAGAGATGGATTCTGAGCAACGTCAAGAGATCAATTTATGGTGAGAAAATGGGCAAGGTTCTAGAGAAAAACAGTGGATTCAGAGGTGCAAGGGCGAAGACGAGCGAAGATAGCATTCAACAAGCTTGGTAAGTGGTGGCGTTGAACATATGACCCCTGTTTTATAGAGCTGAAAATAATTACAAAAATTACAATGATGATGTCGATGAAAATGATGATGGTGATGATGATGAAAATATTAATATAATGTTAAGTATAATAATAATATTTTTGCCATATTTATATTAATACTAATAGTAATATATATTTTTAACAAAAATTATTATTAATAATTTATGTTTATATTATAAATTACAAAAAATCGATTCAAAAACCCTAAACCGTAAACATGTACAACAATGGCGATGACAATGATGTGATAATGACGGATGAGAATAACCATGATTACAATGATGATGATGGTTTTGGTGATGGTGGTGATAATGATTACAAGGATGACGACAATGACGATTATGATGATGATCAACGATGACAAAGATGGCAATCCCTATGATGACGAACATAACACCGACGACGGTGATGATCATGACGATAAACACCAACGAACTACATGGGCGGGATCCTTACTATTAACAATATGAGTCTTAAGTCACCAACTTGATAGGTTCTCGTCGAGGTTATTCATGCAAGAACTAAATGCCTGCCTTCTTTTACTGACTTTATTTTGGTGTCATTTTATGTACAATGCAACCTGCGACTACTACTAGCATACCTATATTATATTAATACATGTAAAATATGCCAAGAGGTATAGTTTGCAAGGCGTTTATACCTCTCGGCATATTTAACATATATTAATATAATATAGGTATGCTAGTTACTTTTTTAAATACATTAATACTACTAATATATGGTTTACAAAAACATTACTAGCGTAAATAGTTTAAAGAAAATAAATTATTGTTAGAATATATACACAAAAGATTACTAAATTATATATAATAATTTATTTATGCTTATTGTTTTCTATTAAAAAATATAAATGGAACAATGTATGGCTTACTAGCTACTTGTTGCGAAACCCTTCTCTTTCAAATCGTTTCCAGATAGTGTTTGCTTATGAGGATATCGTTAGGGTGTTGTTCTCTCTCTTGCGATAGCCATGCAATGTACAACTATGCATTGTAATTTATATTTTCCTGAATGTTTGTATTCGCTTACAAGTGTCTTGTTTGTTTCACTAGGATTTCTAAGATTTATCGCCATGCACCTTTTTCCTCCACATGCATAGACATAACTTGTATGAATACGGATAATTTATATAGCTAGACTACGCTTTGGTCAGAAAAGTGAATATCATCGCGTACTATAACAAGGGATAAAAATGCATTGACATTGTGTCGCTTGGACGCATATCTAATTTACATATAGATGTTGGCCTCATTGCTCATAACCCGGAAATGCCGGTTCATTTTCCCTTTGCAGAGTCACAAAGGTTTCGTTTGATTACAAGTTTGATATTCGATAACTTATGCAACATAGTAATGTGATTTAGGTCCAATCTTCTCTTCATGCTACTTCATAAAATGCTACCAATACATTTACCGTGCCTTAATGTTACATCTTCCTACTCCTGACTTTTCCCTTTCGATGATTTAATGTTGTGTTGACTTCCACCCATCGACTTTTCCAACAATGTTCCCATGAATCACGCCTTCATTCTAGAAACTAACTTTTTTCCCTTTCCTCTTTATGGGCTAGACTTAACTCTGTTTTCCATATCATAGACATCCCGCATCACTTTCGACGTTATCATCGCACTACTTGCATGCGATTGCTAGTAAACTAACATGCCTATCTTAAATAAATCTATGTAAAGTATGTCGAGAGATATCATTCTCGGCGCATATTCTAGACCACTTGGTTGCATTAGCTATCCTCACGAATCCAAGGCCACAAAAGGCTAAGGAAAGATGACCGAAACTCCTCATCCTCTACCCAAAGAAATCATCTATAAGCTATGTGTAAGTGTGTCATCATGTTCTCTTTACTTCAAGTTGTAAAAGATTCTCAGCTTCTCCTCCCACCAATTTTCAGATTCAATTATTGCATTCTTCCAAAATAGTAGTGAGTATTTGCCCTTGGATGTTAGTTAATCGGACATGGGCGAAAACACCAAATGATAGTATAAACTATATGTGATTGTTATATTTGTTTATTCCAATTAGAGCTAATGTATGAAAAAGTGGATACAATTTATTAAACATGAAATATTAACACAAATGTAATATGAATTTTGAAGTAGGACTACAATTCAACATACACAATATAACAATAATTAAGCAACATAATACAAAAACAAATTTCCATACTCTTTACTCTAAGCCTTATACACACACGCCCGCACACACACACACACACACACACACACACATATATATATATATGACCGAATAGGTATTCTTTCCAATTCCTCCTTAACACCATGTTTCTATTCCACTATACACACACTCTACTCTATGTTCTATACTCGCACACACTTTCCACACTCTATACATGCCTATCTACTCTATCTTCTCTCATATTTATACAAATTGTATCCATTACAAGTAGTCGCCACTATTTTTGCGTCTATTGTACAAATAAAATTGGCATTCAAGTGTGATGCATCGTCCAATTTGACACCAGTGAATTTCCCCAACCCGTGATATACTATAAAGGCTTCTGCAGTCAATGTCTCTTCATTGAACAAGATGAAGAAACCAACCAACATGCTTGGGTAAACATTTCTTATGTTTCAAACTCCATCGCACAATTATTTGAATGCTTGTACATAGCTCATGCATCATTATTTAAATTTTGTGCATTATTTCAGTGCATGTACAATTAAACCCCTCGTGCTACAATCATCATTGGATCGGCTCTATACGCCAAAGCCAAGACATATTGTGGAATATTTTGGAACTGGTGCAAAAACATTGGATGAGCCTACGGTGGTGACTTGGAAAGAACATCTATGTGATGAATGTGAAGAACAAAATGTATATCAGAAAATACAACCAATTAGATGAAAGATATTGAGGTTGAACAGGAGTTTATAACAAGAAAGACATTCAAAAAGACCTTTTTGTGCGCTTAAACACCGAAGACTATAAGACGGAAATGCAAGACATGTAAAGGAAACAAGGGAGACTCCAACATGCAATCTGCATCCACTAATGATGATTCCATACAATTCCCTAAGCACGTATACCCGACAATTGGTTTGACAAACAAGGAAATTCAATTTCCACTACATAGGCTTTGGAGAAGCATCAATGGTAGAAGAGGAAACCAACGGGAATTCGACGTAAGGAAACTAATGGAGGAAGCATTGTTGAGAATAATGGCACAAGAATGTAGGGACCAGCCAACCAATTCCAACAATAGAGCAAATGTTCGGCAAAGATGTAACAGTTTTGCTCAGTGTAAGCAGCAATGAACAGAATACTTATTGCAACAATGGAAGCATTATCAATCTATTGCTAATAGCCACATCTCGACTGCTATGAACAACAAAAACAATCCTCTACCACAGTATGAGATTGACGCAGAAAGATAAATGTAGTGGATCCATATTGAAGAGTTTGAATTATCAAGAAGCCCTTACAGCTGTTATTGCAAAACTGAATCCAGTAAATAATTACATACTGATGGAAATTAGAGATGGAAAGATGGCATCTGAATTTGTGTTCATTACTGAACGATGTCAAAATAAGCAGAAAAGTCACATGGCAGAGGGCTTCAACAAGTGTTCCTTTAAAGGATGCCAATAAGGGGAAATGTTATAAATTGGTGCACTAGAGGGTCTCATATGGAAACAGATCCCAGTGAACTTCTTAGTTTGATACGCAGACAACTTATTTTTTTCAGAAATTTTGTTTGTGAAACTGGTATTTCACATGAGGCTGATAAATTTGGATTTGATACAGCCCAAGCGTGGAGTAAACTCATATTTTGTACAACCCCAATCCTATATATTCAAAAAAATGTCTTGCTTGTACCATCTTCCTTGAGGAATGGTCCTTCCCAAAAGGTTTTGTTTATAAATAAAGCTCTAATGCACCTATTACATTATTAATATCAAATACAACTTCTCCATATGTGCTACTCCTATTAAAAAAATCATCCTCTTTAACCTTCAAAGAATGCACCTATCCCAAATTGGTCTTACAACATTTCAAAATTTACTTTAAAATAAAGTGATGATTCAGATGTTACATATTCTTGCATTCCAAAGGTGCACAGCAAGACACATACTCCGACAAAAACATTCTTGCACTCCAGAACTGCATCGCTAGAAACATACTCCAACAAACATTCTTGCACTCCAAAAGTGCACAGCTAGCAACATACTCTCTGAAAGAAACATACACATACATTCATTTGAGTAGTCTATCAAATTCATTAATGTTAACAGGGTCTTTATACGCCCCCTAGAATGATCGCTTATTTCCTAATAATGCACACATTTAGTAAAACTTTGATAAGTGCTGCTAAAATCCATATTTTATATCACCGCCCTTCAATGCAGCTTCTCAAACTAACTCTATTTGAAGTAGCAATTACAACCCCAAGATAATTTCCTATGATATAGCCATCCAACTACAAGGTGTGTGCTATGCTGCATATGCATGAGACCTTACACAATGAAATCAATTTTCATATAAAACAGTTTGTTTCTTAAAATTGTATACTTCCAATATTACACCCATCCCTCTGTGTTGTTAAGGTCCCTTTTCAAGGGAATCCTACACGAATGGTTGTCTGTCATGCCTGCATTTTGAAAGCAGCCAATCATAGGCAAGGCTCCCAGTTTAGGCAATGTTAGAAATATTTAAGCAGAATTTGGCTATGCATGTTACAGCCAACATTGCTTGTTATATATAAATGTAAAGTCTGTCGCTTTATGATGTAGGCACTCAAATGTTAGTTTTTAAAGCTCTTCTAGGGTGAGATATTCAATTACTCTGCTGATGTAATTGCTTTTATTTGTATCCTAGGTAGCCGGTACATACCCTGCAGGGCATGGGTACGGTACGGTACACATCCGATATGTGGTATGGGTATGGTATGCCGAGGGTACACTCATGGTACATCCAGCAGTACCGAGAGCACGTCTGGGTACTTCTCAGGAAGTACCCAGGAACTGCTGGACATACCCTGGCCGTACCCACAGCATACCCAGCCGTACCCACCAGTAAAAACAACAATTTTTAAATTTTTTTAATTGTAAAAATAGGGTCAATAAAGGTCAATAGATGGGATTACGTAAATGATTCAACTGTGGTAAAACTTCACAGAAGTACCTAAAACAATGGCTGAAACTGCAACAGTTGAGATGCGTTTGGGTAATGTAGGATCAAAAAACACAGTGGCAGCATCTCCACTAGCAAGTAAGACTAATGCAGGAATAATAAGAGAAACCCCAAAGGAATCTAAAATGCCAGATTTGAAGGGAGCTGGTAATAGCCGGAATTCCAGTCGAGTTATGTGATTTGTTATTATTTATGTTAATAGTTGGACATTGTAACATTAGGCGTTTGAACAATGCACTTGTTATAAGTTCAATCAATGAATATCATGACAAAATGCATTTAATTATTAACACATTATTTGGCTATTTCACTTAATTAATAATTTGTTTACTCCATTCATGTATAAGGCTGAATTTTTGCTTATTTGGCTATATATATATATATTGTAAGGCCGTACCCATGTGCCATACCCAGGCCCCCAAAAATTTGCCATACCTGCATTTCCTATCCCTGTACCTGTACCTGTACCATATCCCCGCACCGGCTACCTAGTTTGTATCGACGTAAATTCTTTGCTTTATGGTGTAGGCATGAATGTTAGGTTTTTAAAGCTCTTCGTGTGTGAGATTTCCAATTGATCAGCTGATGTAACTCATTCTTTCGTATAATAAAAACATGAATTTCTTCACACAAAAATATTATTTCTAACATCAAGAGATCTGAATCCACCATCACAGCGCACGGACAGAAATTTCAAAATATCTAAAGAAACAGAATCCATAAGACAATTTCATATGGGATTACCAATACACTTCAAGACCAATACTGATCTTAGAAACGAATTGCCACATTTATAATGTATTTGAACTCTAGAAGCATAGGACAAAATTGAACCATGAAAAATTATATATAAGCCAAACGATGTCAGAAAGGAAGATTCCAGTACCAACATCAAAAACCTATCTCAGATCTCAAGCGTAGCATGGTATTATGTTCCAGGTTGAAAGTAAAAGACCAAATTTGATGCTAGCACTTAATGCTAATCGCCCTGGGGTGATGGAACCCTGCATACATCATCAGCTCTAAAGGCAAATCTGCCATATGCTTAAGAATTATGATTTTCCCAGAGAAAATTTCCATGAGGCACTCTTGTTTCGTTTTTATTCTTTTTAAACAAATTGAAACCATCCATAAACTTAGTGTGATTTAATACTAATTGTAACTTTGAAAACCCACTCTATTCTTTTAATGAGCCATCCCACTAAATCTGTAGATAATTATTAAGCATTAGTACGAGTTCAGAACCCTTTGGTCACAGTATATTCAGCTTCAACCGTCATCCACCACTTCTCGCTACAAAAGACAAACAAAAACATAGAGCCAAACATTTGCCTTACAGCAACGTAATCTATCAGTGCTTCAAATGTCAATGACCAAGAGAAATTTAAGATCGTCTATAATAATTCTTCACATACAAACACACCAAAAATAATATTATTCAAGCATGACTAGTACAGATGCTTGGATTAAACTATAAGATTAAAGGCAAAGAACTGCCATTTTTATCAAATTCAGAATAAATGAAGTTATTGGTATGTAACTTGTCAATCAAAAAAGATAAGCGCGGCTATTCACAACCTCAAATGACAACTCAAGAGGACACTACTCAGTAGTACCCTTTTTCAAATTTGTAACGGCCATAATGAAAAGGAAACACATAAACACATTAGTCTTAAATAAAATGTAATGTCTAATGAAACAAAAATAATGTTAACTACAAGATGATGTCATCCTGCACTGAGTCATGCAGAAAAGACTGCAGTTTATCACCTTTTCATATCATTGATCTTGGTTTACCGTAAACTCTTGTGGATTTTAAATCCAAATATCTTAGGGACATAACCCTGCACAAGCTTTGTTGGCTTGATGTATGGGTATGTCATCAAAAATAGGTGTGGGAATGTTGTGCCAAAATATGCTCCATCGATGTCTACATCAAAATTGGGTATCTTAAGGAGAAAACAAGTTAAATGAGATGAGAAATGCATATACAGGTAATCACTATGTGAACTCCAAATTCCATCTCAAACATATACACAACAAATATGTACACACACAAACCTAGAGATCTCCACCATGTCCTTCCAAATTCATATGTGCATGCATGCATTAATGATACAAGAAACACAAAAACAACTAAAGATGCAAATTGAAATCCTAGACTACAAAAACCCCAAAAGGAAATCTAGCAAATAACAACAAATTGTTCAGAAAGAATATTATTTGTTTGAAGGATACTGCCTTGATACTTGGACCTTGGGTAGTATACATCTTCACACTTGGGACAGTATATTTTAACAGTACTTGTGCGGGAATATCTGACTGACCAACTGGGAGGCAAGGTTGACCTGAGCAGTGAACTCTGGGGCACCTTCCAAAATCTGTACTCTTGAACTTCTCTAGCTACATCACCACCAAGTGACAAACATCAGGACAGGCAGTAAGAGTGATATATAAGAGCACTAACATGTACTGTTTGACTTTGCATTAATATCATATTGACTGGATAGTCCTTACCATAGCACCCATTCCTTTGCTTGTTAAGATATAACGAACATGAATCAAACCATACAACATCTCTGCTGCCGATTCCACAAGCTCATTTTGCTCCTCAGTTAGGATATCCTCTGCAGATAAAATAATAAAATTTTGAGAAAGGAAGACTGCAAATATAAATCATCTTGGGAGCCTCATTCAATAAGCTCCAAATTGCCACAATTGCTACTAGGTTCAAACTCTCCTTCAGAGTTTTTTTCTTCTTTTACAGAATGTGAAGAATACCGCAAAGCATTTCCACAACCATGTCATTATCAAACATGTCAAAAAAATTTAAAAAGAAAATTGCTCTAACTTTCAATCCAAAATAAACAGCAACTATCCAGATATCAAACTTCCTAGCAATAATGACATATCAAGTTTTTTTCGTTTTGAACTTTAAAGACATACATTTGGCAAGAGCCTATAGCCTAGCAGATTGCTTCCTATCACTTGGTAATATTTCTATTCCATAGACTTAGGACTTATCAATAGTTATCTGCTTAAACTTTATAAACATCTTTACTTGTCTCAACAGTAGACTATATAGTATAGTGCCATGATTTACTTGTGAGCTAACCAACTGCTCATATTAAATCTAGCATATCTCAGTAGCTTTTGCTCCTTTACAATGTTACTTGCAAATATTAAGGAAAATCTGCAGACCATATCCGGTACATGCAAATAACTGCATCTGCATATGATTATAATTTCCTAAATTTACGAATGAATCCTATGATAAATCAGGAAAAATACCATAACCACAACATTCTACAAAGCTAAAACAGAAATAAAGGATATAACCATAAATAAGTTTAGAGATGTCACTGTATTAAGAGAAATGCAAAAAGATGCCAGTGAAAACAAAAGTATGGAGCATAAAAGATTTTTTTGTTACAAAGCACATGCTTAACAGAATCTGTACTTTTCTTCATATTGATATGACACTGTAAATAGTCATGTATGTTTTTCTTAACACGAGCATGTGTGGTAAATACACTATGGACATTTCTAGCAAATGGTGTCTTATGAGAAGCATTTTTCAGATTTCCCAACATTTTGGGGTTATCATCTACTTGAAAAACACCAAATGAGGCCTAAAGCGAGAAACAAACTTCTAAATGACAAATAATATTTTTATGAAAACTTAACATTGAAAAAATGAATACATTAAAATAAAGACTAACATAGAAAATTCATTAAGTGCTAACCACCATATTCTGATGTTTGGAATGCGACAATAAAACCCCTCTAAAGTAAATATCACATATATACTTACCATTAGCAGATTCCACGTCCAAAATCAAGTCAAGAGCATGTTCATAGTAAGGGACTTGACTACTAAGTCCACTAAGGTTGAAATTATCCTGAATATACTCATCGTCAACTTCACAAATGAACTCATTGCCTCTTAAATTGCAGAACCATGAGATCCAGGATGTGTCTTCTCCATCAGAACCACTGACATCTGACTCCTCAGTGTCTGTCTCCGAATCCTCCTCTGAAACATTAGCATCCCATGAAGGACCAATTAGACTAGAAAAACACACCCATAGTGAGGCTGAAAATAAACACACGTGAGCAATGCAATAAAACTCGTTGAAATATTAAATGCCAATCAGGACTGCCAGATTCATTACCTGATTATAATAATACAACCAAAAAAATTGAAGTCATGTGCATCAGAATCAGCCAACTTGTGCATTTTCCTTGGTTAAACAATGGGAAGTGTCAAATGATATGCATTACAGATACAAAAACTGTGAGAACTAATGATAATCTAATAGCCTTGTATAGTAGTTGAGAACTTAGATAGAGTTGAGCTCAATCAAGGGCACTCAAAAATAGTTCAAATAATAAACTTTTCGAAGGTTTAGCTTCAAAAGATATGAATGAACAAAATATTTACAAAATAATCAATAGAGGGTAGTCTTAAAGGAATCTTCCTAGAGAGCAGAACTATTTTGCCACGACAGTTCAAATTATCCCTTGATTGTACATTAAAAGCTAATATAGAGAAAATAGAAGAATAATTACCAAGACATGAGTTGGGATTGAGATATATCACGACTAGAGAGGTTGAATATTTATTTTAAATCTAGGACTAAACAAATCATCCTTTGACAAATCGAGCAGAATACAATAGTGGAGATTCTTGCCCATTAATCTCCTAGAAGGGATATGGAAGATTGGTATCTGGAAAATAAAATCTAATGTAGTCGAAGGCGATTCCATGTTGAATTACTTCACTTGCTTCCTTCAGCAACACATATACAGCTGAGAGAAAAAGCACCTATTGCTCAGCCAATATGCGTGAAGTAAAAGTCCTACAAAGATAAGTATACTTAAGTTGAGAGATTCTTCTAATAAATTGGTTTACCAAAAATTCAGGAACTTGGGTTGAATTCCCACGAACACATATAAGGTCATGCAAGAACACTGGGCCAGCTTTCAAACTGCGTCAATGGATTCATTGCTACCATTATCAATGGTAGTGAACTCGACTTTTTGAAGGCCTTGAATATGGAAAGCTTTCACGAATGGTAACCCATACTGTTTTAGGCATGTCGCAGATATTTGTTTTTTAATAAAAACTGGCATTATATTAAAAAGTAAGAAAATTACGAAAGCCAAAGCCCTGGTTGGGAAAACGCAGGGATGCAGGCATCTTTCAGGAAGAATTAAGATCATCTTCATACTGCACTATTCATGAAACAAAACCCATCTCCTAAGACGTGAGATTTAGTTTATGTGCATTGACACTACATATATCCAGCACAATACATCTCAGTCTTGCATAACATGCCATAATAAAGCAACAAACATAAACATCAAATCACCACACAACATAAGATTCAAGGACGCCATGTCTCCTGGTCAAAATCGGGTCAGTCTTCATATAGCTTGGATGCTCGGATCAGTCTTCATATATAGCTTGGATGCTCAGGCCAATTTTGCAAGACAAATAACACATGCATCTCCTTGGTGGTCCTTAAGGCCCTTCGAGACCTTAAGTCCTTCCATGGGATCACGAGGCTGCCAGTTTGGTGCAGCAGGCCTGGTATGGGGCCTTTAAATAGGACCAACCTATTCAGATCCTTTTAGATATCATAAATTCATATCAATTATCAGAATTGTTTGAGATGGCAATAGCATTTGGAAGCACTGTGGTGTGGCTCTAAACGGTGGTAAAGAAAATGCAAGCTCGGTCTATCAGACAAAATAAGCCTACCCATAGCTGGTGACTGTGTCCTTTACTAAACCAAACACAGCTGACCTTAAGAGCTTAGAATACATATTAAAGAGACTTGAGGGCCTAGGTAGTCATCCAAAATAAAAGAAGATTGAAGTTGAGATTGGAGATTACGCAGCCAAAGGGAAAAGGGGCAAGAGAAACGGCTCTTGTGACAATTTGAAAAAGAAAGACCACCCAAAGATGGTTAAAGTAGAAGATACATGTAGCTTTTCACACCAAAAGAAGTGCATACATTTTTACAACTAAAATAAAGCAGGTAGGAAATCTCGCTAAGAGTGAGTGAGAGGAATCCAAAACATACCTTGGAATATATCAACATGGAACGTACACACTATATAACATGTACTTACTACAAAGCATGTCAATGTATAAATTATCAATTTTCAACTACATAACCAAGTCACAACCTAATGAATGAAGATGTAATGTGAACCAATGATGAAGCAACTTGCTGATTCAAGTACTCAAGATAAAGCCAAAAGATGTTCCTTTTTAATGTTTAGTATTCCATCAATCAGAATGTTTTTGCTCTAAGAAGAATTTCTACCTACTCGCAACCAAAATAGTGTTAGGAAATCTATCAAAGAGGACAAACAACGGATATCCCAAATGTTCCAGAGAATATTAATTTTTAGGGCATTAATACTCAAATTTTATCATGGAATGTGTCATTGTTAGAACTATTAAATATCTATTTCCTAAATATTGGCACATTGATAATCTAATGAAACTAGATGTCATTGCACATAGGATGCACCAATTAGTGGACTAAAAACTCTAAGGAAGGTCCAATGATATATAGACTTCCATGGATAGCATTGAAAAGAAATGCAGATCTCCTGACTGGCATTACGACCAAGCTTGTAAACCCATGACCAAGCTTGTAAATCCTAAATATGATTACAGAGAGCAAATAAGACACCATAGGCATGCTCTGAAAGACTGGGCTTAATATTCACTAACACTTAAGTCATAATACAGGAGAAAATTGAATTATTTAGAGAGTGATAACATCCCTTTTATGTTGCCACCTTTCACAATTTAATGAATCACAATGGCATGGAACTGAGGATGCAGCAGCTAATGAATTAAACTACTCTAATGAAAGTCCAACCAGATGTTTCTACTTTGATGCTTAGGCTTCTAAGGATAGTATTGATAGAGAATGCAAACCTTCTAACAAGCATAACCCATGACTAGTGATATGAACTCAAGTTGACTAAGATGGTAAGCCTAACCAAGAATTACAGAGTGTAAATGAGATGCAATAAACAAGCTCAGAATGTCTGACCTTAAAATTACCTGAGATATAAAACATCAAAAGGGATGGAACTTTTTAAAGGGGTAAACCCTCTCCTCTAATGTTGCTACCATGCAGAACTGAAAGGTTTTCTAATTTGCAGTGATAAAACACAAGTTCCACTTATATGTGACAAGTATTAATTAAAGTTGACACTGGATGTTAGATGAAAATGTTACATAGACTAAGGTGAAGTACAACATAAAATACAACACATGATGAGTGCAATAAACATCAAGTGCCCATCATTTCCTCACTACAATGTACCCAATTTCTGTTGTGGCTAAGGAAATAATGTGATCTACTTAGGTTGCAAAAAATAATTCGGTTTATGACAATCGTGTTCCAAGTAATCAGACTGTTCCCGGAGGTCCTTGATCTAGAAGTCTGCAAATCAATAATGGTATAATGGCACAATCTATACACCCTCTTCTAAATGTAAAGCTCATATGACTTGTGGCTGTTGACATTAGCCACATATAAATGCCTAGATTTATCTAGAAGGTGAAGGCATAAGGCACTCAATACCATGGTATGTAGGATGGTATTTGAATTTTGGACCATATCTGAAAAGTTCTAGTCTGTCATGTTGCAGATTCTTTAATATTTGTTGCTCCAAGTATAGCAGGATCTCATCGCCTGCATACAAGCAATGTTTGATCTCATATTTGTCTTGAAGAAATTTATATTTGCCCAAGTTTGAAGACGAATATCCATGACTTGAGCATGTACTTATACCATGTACTATACAAAAGTACTGGCCTTAAGCTGCTCCTTTCGATTGTGTAATAGGAGCATAGAGTGTAACTTGCAGGTCATAAGTATTTTCAAGTTATAAACATTTTAGAGGATTTGCACATGTGGAAATATTTGTCTCATTGGCTGTTGGAATTGATTATATATGTGTGAGGCATGCTCAAGTATCCTGTTAATGAATTCAATGTATTATCAATTTAATGGTGAAAAAAATATACAAAATCCTAAGCATCTACTACAATGGTTACCTAAAGTGATCCTAATTGCACCCCATGATCTAAAAAGATGAGTGGTGACCCATATTGTGTTTCAAATGTTGCAGCAGAATAAATCTGTAACTGTAGGAGCATAAATCATTTTGCACTAGAAAACAAGTATAGCCAATAGGAATAAACAAAATATTGCTACTAAAATACAATTAGTGATGCTGGGTTATAGACAACCCACTTATAAAATACATGGAAATAATTCTAGCGGTCAAGAAGGCACTAGCAGAGGCTGCTACAAGCAAATATAATTACAAGTTGCTTCCTAGTTCCCGAATAAATGCAGGTTTGACTTGCCTCAGCCTCAAAACAAGCAGTATATTCTTTTGTGCATATACTCAGACCACATTTGGTCAAACTGGAAAACGCTCAACGAATTTCCCAGAACTTCACTATTCCAATAGGTAGGCTCTTTGACATCCATTCTATATAAGCAAATTTTTTAAATATGTTTGTTCTTCATTTCTTGACCACAAGTCTCAAAGACAGTATGACCACAAGTCTCAAAGAGAGTAGAAAGCATGCTCGCGCATTGCTAAATTGACCATCAATGCCAAAAAATCTGAATGTTTTCATTCAGTCATATTTGTTAGTGTTGGTGATTTATTTCTAGAATGGATCTCATAATACATGGAAATTATACTGTATGTATATAAAGCTTGAAAGCTTTCAATACTGAAAATTATTTGAAGTTTCTAGCTAATTAATTCTATTTCAATATTCATTAAGTTATATTTGTAGTGGGATCAGAATTCTCTAATTTTACTTTTAAAATGGTCAATATGTTATGTATGTTAAATTTTACTGGCATCAGCTAATAGAAGTACCTATCAATTGTGGGTCCCATAATGTCCTCGTGGGAGGTGTCATATGAGTACAGCACTAGTAGAGAAAGTATTAGCCATCACAAACCTTACAAAAATCCCCAGTCCCAAGCTTCGATCCACATACTTCCCTTGCCATTCCATATTTAGCAGTCGCTCCCTCAGAGCCTCCGGGCACCTTACCAAGGGATAAGATAAATGAGCCATAATGTTCAGTAATACAAGCCATAGTGTCTAAGTCACTTGAGGAATACATCTGCCTCTTTTGTTCAATTGGCTGTATACTACTACAAAGGAAATGTTAAGAACCAAATTTTTAATACAATTATTGAAGTTAAAGCCTCCTTTTGATTTAATATTACACTTTAAAAGCCTATTAATGGCCACTGCTAATTTCCCATAGGAGAAAGTGATCATTTGAATTTCCTATAGCAAAAAGTGAGTCCTAGATCATGTGATGCTTAAAGATATCCCTTATGACACAGAAAAGTCACCTCAAGTGAAGCATCTAACAAATTTATTTTTATTGTGCTTATTAATTGGTGATGATCATGCCAATATGAACAAGCTAAATCTTCAGACGGTTAGTTTAAAGAGTGATTTTATGCATGTGTGATGTCCTTCAGGTTTTAGAAGCCTAAAAATATTTTTGATACTGAAGATGTACACAAAATTAAGGCATTTGATGTGGCTAAAACTAAAGATATTGTTTATGCAAAGCACACAAATGATCCAAGAATGCAATATAAAAGGAAAACATAAATGATTTTGTTGATTTATGGGGGTTCAGACCACTTCCTAAGCATTGGCTAATAACTCTGTCAAGAAACTAAAAACCAACGAGCCAATGATTAGATTCCCATTTGTTAGAGGTGTGTACCACAGTTATAGCAACTGCAAGTACCCTTGCCATAAGAACACCCCAAAAGATAACCCAAGTTTTTAAAAGAAGAGATGGAGAACATGTTATAAGAATTCAATGACAATTCGAGAGCATAGCAAGAGTCGATTTTGTGCTCCAATAGTGTTACGGGAAAAGGATGATTACTTTTAGACATGAAATGATTCCATTTCCTATATCCTGACAAGTTAGATAAATTACAGCACACAATTTCAAAAATACTGACCGTCGCATATGGGTGAGACCTAAGGACACACATAAGACAACCTTCTTCAACATATAGGGCATTAGACATTTGTGCTCGCACATATTGGACTGTCTAATACCCCTATTACCTTCTAGGAAACTGTGAATAGGGTGTTTCTTTCCCCATTTTGTAAATTTTTGGTGGTGTTCTTCAATAACGGTCTTGTCCATAGCTGTGACAGGGAAGGGATTCAAGGAACATTGAAGGGGGCTGAAGTTCAACAGATCAACCAATTATTTTCCATATTCCTAATATACATTTGGGAACAAAGAGCTGAAATATATAGGGCACATAGTTTGTTCTGAACTTGTGAGGGTACAGCTCAGAAAGATCAAGTTAGTTCTAGAGTACCAATTTGAAAGACCATTATGCATATAAGAGGGTTGTGTGCAAGGAATTTCTAGGATCGTTGGCCCACGGTAAACTGCCGGAAAATAGAAATTTAAATGCAATGAAAAGATGAATTACATTTGATAATTTGTTGGAGACAATAACATCTTACAATGTCATAGGTCACTTTGTATGAATGATGCTTTAGGAATGGGTATTGAGGCAGCATTTGTGTAATAATATAGGCCAATTGCATATCAGAGCAGGAAATTTAACGGATCAAGAGAGAACTATGTTTCTTTGTAAGAAATATTACCTATCATGCATGCTCTATAAAAATGCAATATCCACTTGGCTCACAGCCTATTACAATTTTGAATCACAGAACTAGAACCCTATGCAACAAAAATTAGTTAAGGCAAAAGTTATTGGATATTATAAAGGGGTATCTAACAATTAATACCTCATCAAGGATGCAATGGTTCCATATGATGAAGCCAGCTCAATGTAAACAGTGATTGGAAATAGGCATAAAGGTTCAATATGCAAAGAATATGAAATTAGAAATATTGTGAATCAATGAAGGAGCTCCTAATGGGTCAAATCAGAGAGATATGTGGGAACAGACATGTTTGAAGCCCTTAATGTAAAACTAAATGAAACATTTGGAAGAAATGCCATTGTCTTCCTTCTTCTCGGCATATTTTTTTCTATGGTCATAACTAAAGGTGAAGAAACCTCTCAAACTGGCACAAAAACTTATGCATGCCAGTTGGTAAAAATCCAATTTTAAATGAAATATTTTGAAGGACGACGTTGTCTTCCTTTTTCTCAGCATCTTACTTTTCTGGGTAGGAAAACTATTAGCCTGGCATGGAGAATGGATCTGATGTATGCCAGTAGGTGAAACATATGCCCATAAATAATCTCTGTTTGTTGGAGTGACTGCTCATTCCCAACTGAAAGTGGGAAAACATATAGGTTGATGGGTCTTTTGGATGATAGAACAATGCAAAAGGTGACCAAGTTACAATTGGGTCTCGAGTTCTGAGGTGAGCGGGAACACACTATCCTGACAAGCTAGGAGGATGAATGCAAGCCAACCTCTATTGGTAACCAAATCATGAAGACAGTCCAAGGGGGCATAGTTGATATGGCGAATCTGTGAGTGGTGAGTCAAACTATTTGGAGTGAGTGAGCTGAGTGGAAACTTGATCGCAAGATTGTTTAGTTGAGTCGTCACGCCGAGCAAGGGAAGGGTGAGCAATAGAAGGCAGTCTCAAGCAAAGATCTAGTCAGAACGAGGAAGCAAGGGTTGTCTCTCTAAGGTAGCCAGCAAGCTAGCAACGAAGGTTGAGCTTGGCTTAAAGTCAAACGTGATGATGTTTGTGGGAGTCAAGTTGTTAACCAGGCACAATGCGAAGCAACCCAAGCCGGTTGGGAGGATAGTAGAAAGTAAGCCAGGTCTAGAGACCCGAGTAGCCTTGGAAAACCCATGTGAAGGTTGGGCAGAGAAAAAGCTACAGGGCCTGAAAAAGTCGATCCCTCTCTAGACTTGAGTTGAGGTTTAGGTGGGGAGGCTTGAGCACCCCCACTCCTGAATTACAATTAAAACCAATACATGAAACAATAACATCTCAAAATCTTGCTATCAAAAATGGATTTGAGGAGGACCTCGAAAGGCTTGTAAACCAAATCAAGAAAAAACTATACTTAATCCAAAACTAGAAATCACAAGAGGAAACTCCTTGGACCCCTAAAATGAACTTCAACAAAAGTAATTGGTATGCTTCATGGAAGCCATCAAAATAGGTTGTGAAGGTTTGGGAGTAAAGACTATTGTGAAGCTTTATCCCTCTTCCCTTCCTCTCCCTTTTTCCTCAAGAGTGCAACAGCACATCTTAGTGTTCAATAGCCTTATGTAGAATTCCATAAGGATGTATAGGCTTGAACTAGGGTTTGATCTAACAAATGGTTGAGATTAGAACAATTGAATGGTCTAGTAGATATTGGATCATGTCTCTTTTGAAAGGAAATGTCTTTTGAAACGTAAGCGAGTCTTTTTATTTATTGTTATTACTTTAGTGTGTAACTCTATTAAGTGTTAAGTGGGGTCATGTACACAGAATTTCATTTCAATGACATCACTAGCACATGAATGTTGTGACTTAAAAAGTCCTCCCTCATTTCTTAATCAAACTTTATAACTTAATTGCACGTGTTCTCCTAAAGTGTCTGGATGAATTCTTGCTAGGCTTGTAACCTTGTGACCACCGCATGAGTTGTGTATACCCCTGTCAACTTGACTACATTAAACCCTAGAGACTTCAGATAGTTCTTACACATAAAATTCTTCTTATTACTCTTGACACTTTTGTTGTGGTACCTGACCTTGCACAACTTCAAAACAAAAACATTACCCTATTTATACCTTGTTTTGTTGAGAATTTTTATGGACATTACAATATGCACATGCAATGAGGTTGCAACAGGTTTTCCATAACTGATTTTGGTGTGACAACATTTGTAATAGTACATTGGTGGGCATCCAAAATCATGCTCATGAGTCTACGAGGCCGACAATGGTAGGAGAGGAAGCAGCAGAAGAATGCACTAGGAAGTAGATAGAGGAATGACAGCGGTCGTTGGTACTCTCAACTTGAGGTCAACAGTGCTCTGAAATTGTCTCAATGTCCCTGACCTTGCACAACTTTAAAACAAAAAACATTACCCTATTTATACCTTGTTTTGTTGAGAATTTTTATAGGCCTTACAATATGCACATGCAATGAGGTTGCAACAGGTTTTCCATGACTAATTTTCGTGTGACAACATTTGCAATAGTACATTGGTGGGCATCCAAAATCAAGCTCATGAGTCTACGAGGCCGACAATGGTAGGAGAGGAAGCAGCAGAAGAATGCACTGGGAGTAGAAAGAGCAATGACAGCAATTGTTAGTGTTCTCAACTTAAGGTCAACAGTGCTCTGAAATTGTCTCAAATGTCCTAGTGCAAGATCTATGGCAAAAACTTAGGCCCGTTGCATCATTGAAAATATTTTAGGAGAAAATAAAAACATCAGAATCACTCAACTTGTTTTTAAGAAAGCAACAAAAGTTGATAAAGGCTTTGCTTCGAGAGAGATGTCTTACAAAACTCGAGGTTAAAGGGATATGTATTAGTGGACATTTCAGTCATTGAAAGCAAAAGAGCACTCATTAAGATCAAATATCCAGAATAGAAGCCAAATGCTTGCCAAGCTTGTTACAAAAGCATAAAATCAATAACATGCAGGATACCCAAAATAAAGCAAAAAAATGCTCAGTGTAGAAATGCCAAACTAATATCTAAGATATAAGACATTGTGTCCAACACATGATGTGAAATTAGATCGTGTACGTCATTAAAATCAACTTGAAATGAGACTAGAGAAGTGTTTGAAACAGTTTATGACCTCATTAAATGCACGTTTGGTGAAGAGGCAAAACGAACATAGGAAACATCAAAAATGATTTTAGATTTAGATATTTGGATTCCTCTCTAAAAATTACACACTTTGAATAAAATAGCCAACCTATTTTTGAGTCCATATTCAAATGTTATGGCCTTCGCAAGTTATAGAACTTTTTGGTGTTGTGGAACTACCAATTAGAGAAGGGATAGAGGCAATTTAGGAAATGAACTTTTGGTGATGTGAAGCTGCCAGGTTACTTAATGGCAGTTTTGCAATGCCGGTGCGATTTTGCATTTTGTAGGCAGCAGTTTCACCCCAGTAACATAGGGAAGAGTAAATTACAGAGAAATGGTTTCTCTTTAGATTTTTGATTGTTGGGCTTCTTGTTTGAGCCTCGGGCATCTTACAACTGCATAAATGAACCCATGGCAGGTCAAGAAAGCATTCCCATTCATGGATAATGGATGGAATCACAGTTAAGTTTGATTGTGGGAACAATGAATACTACGCAACAGAGACAATTGAGGACAGTAGTTGTGTTTGATGAAGAAACAAGCGATCCACAGTAGATAGCAAAGAGCATTTGCAAGTGTAGGATGTAGTTGATTAATGTTGGTGTCCTTGAAGGCCTCAGGAAGGCAGTAAGCTTGTCAAACTACAACGACGATACTGGAAGACGAGAAAGCATGACTTCAATCTTCTAAGGTTTTCCCACATTGGGTTTCTCCTTGGTAACTTCTTGTGTATGTCTCTCTTTTGTTGTAGTGGTTGATTCATTGTTTGCATACTTCTATTTCCTACAACTAATTCACTATTTCGAACACTTAAGAGAACATATGAAAATCAATTGAAGGTATGAGCACAAACACAAAAATTTGTTCATAGCAGCAAATAGGAATTGAATTCTCTCCCATGAAGTTTAAAAGCGTATTCTTAATGCACCGCTATTTTGTGCGTTTAAGAAGAATCACATGTTTTGGTAGTAGTATGTTTGGAGTATGAAACGTTGATATGCAAACTATGTAGCATGAATGAGAGCATGTGTAGAATGTTAACATGTAATATATGATGTAGGTTGCAGTCATAGAGCTGTAGAAAGGATCAAGTATGAGCATTTATGTGTTGTTTCAGTAGCATAAACTTGGAACTAACATAAAGAGAAAGTAAATCTAAGTTCATGAATTGTACAATGGATTATCCTTGTTGATGACAAATCGACACATTTCCAAACCAATTCATGTAACTTGTTTGGTGCCAACTTAATTATCAGAAGTAGACGAATTTAATTCCTGTAAAACATCCATTTCGTATTCATCTTTGGTGGTCTTGGTGTGATGCCTTTTTCTGCTTTCTTTGTATCAGTGTCATCTTTATTTGGCTCTAGTCAAAGAGCATTCCTTTTAGGTTAATTGCACCATCCTCCTAGATATCCTTTGCTTCCTCCCTATAATTCCATGTCTGACATTTGTAGTTTTCCCCAGCATCAGTATTATTCTCCATTTCATCCAATATACCGTTAATGGGCTTAGTTTATATCATGACTTTTATTTCCATTCCAACTTATGATAGCATCAGCATCAGGCTTTTACCATACCAATTTAAGGGATACATGATTTCCTTTCTATCATGAATTACATGAATGTCATAGTGCCAAAGTCTTCCTTATCAATATGGCACATATTCATGTGAGACATGCCACGTGGCATAACATCTATATATGGTCCAAGTTTCACCATCACCGAAGTGGTAAAGACCCGCCATCTCCTCTTAATTTGTGTCCTTATGAGAGTCACAGTTTTATATAGAGCCGGGTGTACATCAATTGCAATTTATCAATTACTTTATTTGAGATCAGGGTGTGGATGCTATTCCTCTCATTATATTGGCTTATAATATCCTCCAGGTATACATTGATCAACACTTACAGTTATATTACCGTCTTGAAACCTACCTTGGGATTAGATCCATCGGCCTTTGGTAGTCTTGTTTATTATTTGGCTTTGTGTCATCTTTGGAACTAGAAGAAACTCAACAATGAAGCTTGTGAGCAAACCTTTTGTCTAGTTTTTATGACATTTTTCAATTCCCTTTAGCAATTTTTCCTTCCATCTATAATGTTACTTCATAAGATGTTTCAAAAGTCTAAACTATTCGATGTGAACAAAAGTAATTATTTTCTAATGTAATATGGCAGGTCATAGGATTTTTCATAATCCATGGTAACTTATAACCTAGTGACTGGATTCTTCCTGCATAGGGAGGATACGGGTACAATACGTCATGGATACGGATTTGGGGGCAATGTAGCAGTGGGTACAGGTTAAATCAGAGTGTATCCACAAGTCTGTTGTGATACCCTGGCCATATCCAGGGCCAAAAACAAAACAAAAAAGCTAAGTTAAAAAAAAGTCAACTATGGACTTCCAAAAACAACAAAATATTTGATAGGGGAAACCCTAAAAGCAACTTTCACACTCATTTTATCAAAAGCAAACAACAACAACAACATTTATCTTTGATTGCATTTTTCCCACTCATTGCACATTTGCTTTCTCACCTTCATTTCTTCAATTGCTTAGGACTGCCAAGGAGTTTAAGGAGCTTGCAACAAAGAAGATTGTTGATTTAAGGTAAGTTTTTGTGGTTTTTTTCAAAAAAATGAGTTAAATTTTTCAAAACATTCCTATGTAACTAGTTTTTACTTTGAAACGAAAGGGATTTTGACAATTCCTCTAGTTTTTTTTTTTTTTTTTTTAACATGCTTTCAATAAATGCCCAAATACCTTAAATTTTAATAGCAGTATTATTATTTTTTTACCAGGGGCTATAGGGATTTGCTAGAATATCTACCTTTGCAAGTGGTAGTTCCATGGGCCAAGGGGCAGCCTTCAAAACCAATGCTTCCTCACTTCTTTGGAAGTATGTAACAATTTTCGAACAGGTGTTAGGTGGAGGGTGTTACATTTGGGTTTGTTTAGAATGTAAAGTTAGATATAACAGTTTGTATAATCAAGTGAAAACCTGCTTGTGTGAGATTCCTACAATTGGAATCACAGCTTGCCCTAGACCAAGCATCGGTGGAATGCCAAGAAAGGGCTTGCACCTGTAAGGATCGTCCAACACATCAAAGAGATAGAAGAAGCAAATGTCATAGTTGCCCAAAATTGAAGCATCCTTTGGCAAAGAAAGGATCTAGATCTACCAGGCCACCTGTTGCTCCATCTCATGTTGTGACCCCATCACACCCATTTACTGCTACACCCCTTGCAGCCACAAATGAAAAGGATTCAATTGAAAGTCACAAGAGAACAAAAGGTGCAGGCCCATTGGAAAGGGCATTTCATAATGAGGTCAAGGACATAGCAAAGTAGAACATTGCGCATTGTGTTTACGTATGTGGGCTGCCATTTAATGTTGTTAGATCAACATACTAGTGAAAGAAGATAGAATCTATCAATGAAGCCCCTAAGGGTTCACCAGCCCAAGGTATGAAAAAGTGTGGTCCACATTGTTGGCAAAAGAAAGAAAACATGTTGAAGATTCATTGCAGCCCATTAGGGATTCATGGGTTGAAATAAGAGTGACCATCATTTCTGATGGATAAAAAGATATGGCAAACATGCTACTTATTAATGTGACCACAATGTGCCCTAAAAGAGTGATGTTTTTAGGGTTATTGATTGGGAGGGGCAAATGATAGATGCACAATTTATCGTGGGCATCTCAATAGAGACCATTGAAGCAATGGGGACTCAAAATGGTGTACAAGTTATGGCGCAAAATGCAAAAATATTGCATAGGTGAGGGCATGTTGGTTGAGGCAAAGTATTGGCACATATTTTGGACACCTTATGTCATTCATTCCTCCAACCTTACACTATAAAAAATGGGCACCAAAATTGATTGGATCAAACAAGTCTATGAGGAGGTGAGCGAGATCCAAATGTTCATAACCAACCATCGCACGTCCCAAGGCATCTTCAAGTCTTTCTCAAAGTTGCAGCTGTTAAAGGTAACTATCTTTTTAACTTTTTTAATCATTCACGAATCATTTATAATTTCAAATTCAAAGTTTATTTGGTAAGTTGGTAATTTGAAGAAGTTTTATTTTTGAACATTTTTTAAGTTTGTAGGTTGTAGAGATTCGGTTACTTCTCACACACTTGTCTAGAGATGACTTGTCAACGTGCATGAGGTTGAGGCATTGAGTAGCATGGTAATCAATCACAATTGGAGTGTATGGAGGCAATCAAACACCGAGAGGGCTACAAAGGTGAAAGGGCTGAACTTGGATGATGAGTGGTAGCATCATGTGTAGCTTTTTTTTTAGTTTTACAAAGCCCATATTGAGTATGTTGAGATTTGTTAATATGAATAATCCATGTATGGGCGAGATATATGATGGAATCGACTCAATGATTGAGAAGATTAAATCCATCATAAATGCCAAAGAGCAAGATCCTACAGAGAGGTTCTTCAAGGAAGTGCACTCGATACTCATTGATAGGTGGAACAAAATGACCACCCCATTGCATCTTCTTGCTTTTACCTTGAATCTCAAATACTATAGTGTGAAGATCCTTTCTTTGCCAAGGAGGGTCCTACTATACAGGATATTGAGATTAGTGAGGGATATAAGGCAGTATTCTCTAGACGTTTTCTCAATCCAAAAGTAGAAGACATAGTTATGGGAGAGTTTGGGCTTTTCATGACCTCCACAGTTACTATGTTAGCGTTGCTCGTGACAAGTACAAGAACACTCATATGGGGTAGTTCCTCCATAGGCAAGCAACCCCCAAACTCCGGCTTTGTGCAATAAAAATGCTATCACAAGTAAGATTTTAATTTTTTTAACTCTCTACCTTTCTTTTCAATGTTTTGTTTTAACTTTTTACTTTTATGAATTTTAATTGACCCTGCGGCTTGTCGAACTAGGTTGTAAGCTCCTCTTCAACTAAGCAGAACTAGGGTAGATACACCTTAATCCACTCAATTAAGTGCAACAAGCTAGCAGTGAAAAAGGTAAAGGATTTGATCTATGTGCATTACAATCCACGCCTTCTAACACATAGGTAGGAATAATACAAGAAAGGGGTAACAATGTGTTCGGACATCAACCCAAGACTCCTAACTTGGATGTTTCCATTGCCCACTTGACATTGCTTGACACGGATCTATCAACTTTTTCACATGACCAACATAGTTGGGCTAGTAGGAGTGGCACTGCTCGCAAGTGGTTATAATGAACCATGTGATAACGGCGAAGAAGAAATTGAAGTGGAATATGAATATATTATATAATGACTATGTTGATTTGTCTTGATTTTTGTGTATTCTATGTTAGGTTGTGGAGCATGTTTTCATGTGAGAAAGTGTTGAAAGCTAATTTTTTTGGCCTTAAAACGTGCCCAATATATCGGGAAACGTGTTTTTCTCATATGGGCGGAATTTTTGACCCATAGGTTTATGGGATAGTTTTGGCCCATGGTTTTAATACCCACGGTTTTGTAAAATTGCTTAAGCAGTTGTCTACTTATATGGTTTTATGCATATGGTAGGTATTATGTAACATTATAGATGTGTTTTGAATTCGGGTGTGAATTTTGTAGAGTTTGTTGAGCATAGCTCCAAACAGATCTAGGTATTGTATTGAGAGAACAGTGGCTTGTAATAAAATCTGAGCAAGTGATCCTTGGTGGACGTAGCCCAAATTGGGTGAACCACGTTAAATACTGTCTCTTTGTGTTGTGTTATTTTATTCTGCAATTTTATTTGAGATCTGTAATTTTCTGCATATTAGTTTCTACTGTTGTGATTCTGTGAGGGATTATTCCGCATATTTTATCCCTTATTTCCTAACATTCTATGTAACATTTGAATTTTGCACTATGTACTTGTTCTAAGACTAATCTAAGTTTGACCACTGAATATCATGACATTTGGCATTGAATTATCAATATGTTTTGTGGTTATTTAACTTATTTTCAAATATTTTGTTTACTTTATGCATAATATGTGGTTAATTTTGCTTATTTGGCTATATTTTTTATATTTTATGTATATTTTTGCACGATCATATCAAAAATGTATGGGGCAAGAAAAAAGTGTTATACCGGCATATTGATTTCTTTGTACCCGTGCCCAAAAAAACAAATACTTAGCTTGTAACCCATAACTACAAATTCATTTTCACCTTCACGTTCCTATCACTTCTAGATATGTAGGCACCACATTGTTACATGTTGCTTACTATACTAATTTGTGCATTGGCTCCCAATCAGTCCTCATCCTTTCTATTCCAAACTAGAGCCATTTGTGTTAGAGAAATAACCCTTTTGACATCACGCAAAGCATCCCTATTTCTACTTCTCACAAAGTAAATAATTTTTCACCTTCCACCTTCATTCTTCTTGGTGTTCATTCTACTTCAGATTCTCAATCATCGTCTGCACAAGTGGTTCTTATCACCTATTACAATTCTACAATACTTTGTATCGCGGCCTTTATCTTTGAAATTTCAGGTGATCTAGCTTAGGTTTCTATATTTTCT
Organism: Taxus wallichiana var. yunnanensis; assembly: GCA_018340775.1. Classification (NCBI taxonomy): domain Eukaryota; kingdom Viridiplantae; phylum Streptophyta; class Pinopsida; order Cupressales; family Taxaceae; genus Taxus; species Taxus wallichiana. The sequence goes on along the minus strand of CM031237.1, from coordinate 951,279,605 downwards.
AGTATTTCATGGAAGCATTTTAACAAGCTCGAATGTTCTGTTAAAGAAATAGTCTCCAGCCATTTTGAACAGTCATATAGAAACTCCAATATGGCTTGTGTGCTATATTTTTCTGCTTGAGGGCACCCGATCTCCTATGCCATTACCTGTCCTACAATTCCTTCTCTCATGTCACATAGAGGGACTCTCTTCAAATTCAAAGATGTCCAGCAGTATTGTGAACTATACCATCTCCAGCATTGGACTCAGCATCCTAGGCAGATGTTAAGAAACAAAAACATTGACAGTTGTACCAACATAAAGGACACCTCTTCAATGAAACCAACAAAATGTTCCTTATGTTTTTCATAGCTCTGGAACCTACTTTTATTCCAATAGTTAGAACTGAGACATATACTGAGTAACTAATCGGAAGTATTGAAGAAAACGTCACAAACAACATCACTCGTATACCTTTGGCATAGATTTGTGCCTGAATCAAATCCAGAAACTGGCAGAATACATACACCTTTACAAGGTTTTTGATTCCCATACTTGAGATGCAGCACTCAGGTAAATTCAAAGGCAAAAGCACTTAATACAAATTGCAAAAATAAGCAGACCATGACTCCCTGGTGAAGTAATTTTCATTAGACTACACCAAATAAAATATCAACAGAATCACATGAACTTTGCATACATTTAGTATAACCAAAACAAATCACCTAAGGGTCTGAGATACACAATAGTTTTGCAGGAAGTTTTACGATAATACAACACTGGATATAGGCCTGAACACTGCCAGCCCAAATACAAACATCTCGAATTCCTAGACAGTCCCTAATCATATGGCTCCAATATAATAATTGTGGGAGGAAAAACACACTACATATACCATCATCATTAATGACAATAAAACCAATGACTTTAAACCGTTCATGGGTTTAACACATACATGACACTCAAGTAAGCCAACAAACATACACACACAACACTACGCATCCAAAGTCAATCATCAATCAACCCTGAAAAACACAATTATTTCATCCCTGACTCTACTCCTTACACCTAACAGACTAAACCTTAGGACTATTTATAATTGATCATACTCTATATTTGCCATCTCTAGAATAATCGATAAAGCCGAAATTTGGGTTTCTCTAGAAACTTGAAAGACAAAATATTCCAACTTTAACTGCTCAAGATAATATGTTTACAATCCCTACACGAATTTTCCCATGTGCCTCCAATAATTTGAAGAATTCAGGTGTACCCTAAATATAACAAGAAAAACAAGACAAACTGAGGACCTTGACACTTTCATAATGGTCAAATTTTCCTTACAATGATGTCACAATTGCAAAAAATACTTACAATGTTTTTCGTGATGATGTTCCCTCAGCAAACAATGGGAACCTTAATAATTGGATCTACCATTACCAACAGGAAAACTTACTAAGGACTGGAAAAAGCAGCATAAATCTACATTTTGCACATCTTAAACAAGCAAAGGAAGATTGGTGATAGACTGATAGTAATGCCCTGCCGATACGTACAGCTAGCCTTATAATTTGGCTCTTTCTACATGATGATGTTAGCAAACAAACTAGATACGTTGGTCATGTTAATAGAGGCACTAATCATCTGTCAAAATCTAACTCGGCAAGATGTGTAAAGTTGATGAATAACAATCAGAAGCTAAATGATAGATTGCCTGCAATTCAGTGTTTATTATATTCGCACTTGAAAACTTGTACTAGGAAATAGTGCATGACAAGTGCTGAATGAATTTTTGACCAATTTCATTCTGGCAACCACTGAATGACATCAATGACGACCTTAACTCACCAGATGTGTAGTAAGCACTTAATATTTTTCTCGCCTCTTTGCTGAGCTCTAGTCTGTAAAAACTCTGTAGCAGTTTTCCTAGTGCACTAAAAAAACCTACTTGCTGGTTGAGATTTTTTGAACAAGCAGTAGTAGCTGGTTATAGACGATAAAGCATAAGCATGACTGTTGACAAAGTTGAAAGAAATAAAACTTGGAAGTGAGCTTGCAATCTTTTGACTGATGCCGTAAAATAACAATAACAATTTCAAGTTTAAACTATTTTCAATTGCCAAACTGATAACAATGTCTGATGTCTGTCAGCTAATATTTTATTAGTACTAAAATTGATTGCCATGGTTGTTAGGGTATTGAGCATTTACCGACCTTCATCAGGATATTTTGTCTTCTCAAAGGTATTCTTCCGTGGCTCCCTTGAATCCCATGAGTTCCCTGTGCTTGGATTTCTACCTGCAGATGTTGATGGGAATGATGACAGATCTTTATCCTTACTACTACTTCCTTTATTAATTAATAAAGAGGCCTTCTCAAGGTGCTTATCCAGAGCATCGTTGATCCTCTTCCGATCCGTGGAATCACGAAGACTTCCCAGCTCAGATTTTGACACCCCCACTCTCCCTTCCGTTCCTTTACTCCGATCCCTGTACATGTCCTCTTGAATTATGTTTTCCGAGAAGCAGCAGTCCCTTCTGAGCTTACCAGCTGCCTGCAAATCCTTCCTCTAAAATTAGAAGCATATGTAGTTATGACTATTTCATTCCAGCCAACAATCTTTTATTCTAAAGAAGATGGTTGGCCAGGGTGGCCTAAAAATATTGTAGCTCTGCCCAGGAAATGTACTACTTTATTCAAAAGCTCTGATTAAAATAGCTGAAATTGTGACGAGACCTGCAAATGAAACCCAGGAAGATTAAGCAAAATTGTGTCGAGTGTATTCTTTAAATGAAAATTATAGAATCACAAACAAAGCTCATCATGCATCGTATATCAGAAAGGAAATACAGAATAAATGCAAGCTCAAATGCCCAACCATAAAACTGAAAGAATTTACAATCTTCATATCCTCAAAATGCACTAATAACAAGAGATGAAATGAGCAGGTCTAAAACATGCAAGATTCTTGAATCCAAAATACACAAATTGAACACACCATAATGATAAGAACATGAACTGGGAAAATACATAGCCATGACCCAAAAGATGCTAAATCTATTGGGATCCAGTGAAAAATAATATGTACTTATGATTACGATGTGCTGGGCAATTTATTAGTGATAAATTCCAGACCAGCTCACCAGTGACAGTCTTAGTTCAAACAAGTAAGACTTACAATTCAGAGTAAGCACAGTGGGAAGACAAGGCACTTGTAGCCACTTCATCTAAACCAGATGGGAGATGTTATCATATTACCTTACCTCTTATCATAATCTTGTTGAAACATTACAGCAGTTCAGAAATTATTCTAGGATTCGCTTATCTTTTCCTGGTAGTGTGCTTGAAAAAATCCACCTTATGTTAAGTTCGGACTCAGTAAAACAGACACCAGGGAACGCTATTCATTGCTTTATAAATTAGGGACCCTTTCAGAGGCAATTTTATGCAAATAACAGTTAAATTCTCTTTGAATGGTATCAACCTAAGCCATTCTATTGTTAGTTGAAAAGGAAACACTTAGCTAAGGTAACATCATAGCAAACCTAAGCCATTTTACTGTTAGTTGAAAAGGAAACACTTAGCAAAGGCAGCACCATAGCACACCATCAAACTTAAAGCCTTTCAGGTACGAAACCACGGATTGAGGGGATTCTATTCTGTCAAAATTCAATGAGGACTTTCACCCAGACTCATCTCAGTGAGGCCCCCTTAATCGCATGATCGCATAATTAGCTGAAGGGAAATCTCAGTGGGATTGCACCTGAATTATCATCATCGCAATCCCTCCTGTATTACCAATGTCATGGCCTGCTGGACTAGCATCCAGGTAATCTTTTGCTAAGCATTACTTCCTAGCAGCAATGATCAAGATGCACAGTTATTAAATGACACTGCAACCTACTAGAAGGAATATGAATTTAAAATATTCTTATAAAGAAGCTATAATAGTGTATACACAAAATAACAGACCATGATGTGTTCATTCGATCTGGTGAGTCCAGATCCATGTTTTCAGGGCTTTGCAGCACTCACCAATCAATTCTACACCAGGAAGCACACAATACATAACTCGTGTTGCGTAAAGTGGGGATCTAATCAAGAAGCTTTCAGTTAAGAGGCCACATCCAAGGGAAAGGATATCTCTTTGGCCAAAAATCACCCAATACTTGCACCCCAATTCTACCGATGGTGGCCTGCTTGACAGCCCAGCAGCACAGTCATCAGGGAACAAACCCAGCAGCATAGTCGTCGGAGAGCCAACCCAGCAGCATAGACATCGGGGAACAAACCCAGCTGGGTATGAACCCAGGTCATAATCATGGCAATCGCTCCCTACTTAAAACTAGACCGCACCCAACTGAACCAAGAGCATCCCTTTTTAAATAACTAGAAAAAAAAGTTATAAAACCCTATGTACTTGGATTAGGTTGTAGCTACAAGGTTCCTCTGAACCAAGCAACACTACAAAACCCCCTCAAAAGGATCGAAACCTTCCCAGACCTTGCCTAAAGCATACACACTTTGAGCTTTAACAGAGAAGTACTTCGGGCCCTAATGCCTTCTAATTTTAAACCGGCCCTAAATGTCCCGATTATACAAAAGATCAACGTCTGGAAATATTCAATAACTCGGTTTTCGCCACACTGCTACTGAAATTTTAGGATTTCTAGGGCTTCAAATGGAAGAATCCAAAAACTACCAAAAAATATTTAAAACATCCTTACCACAACAATATATCGATCCAAAATGCAGAGATAAAAACAGATATCAGATTGTCGAAAACAAATAAACGGCATTGGAAATGCGAGTCGATTTCAAAGTCCTTCAAAGCAGAAAATATCAAACATACCTTTGTTTTTCTCTCTGGAAATGCGAGAGCGGGCGGACTTGCAGGAAAAGTTGTTTTACAGGTTTTCCCTGTCGTCTCAACGCCGCTTTTTAATTTATCGAAAGAACAAGAAGAAGAAAACAACCTTTACAAATTGTCAAACGTATAATTATGATAACTTTGTGACTAGTATCCTTTTGATATATTGCTTCTTCTATGGTTTCATATATTAATCATGATGGGTCGGTTTTGGATCATTGCGCTAGGTTAAGATAAATATGAGTGCGTTTGCGTGATCTTTTTTATAATTTTATCGTTTTATAAATCGTCTATAGTTAAAAGATAATGTTTTATTTTTAAAAAATTTAAGGCTAACAATATTATAAGGTAAGATTAATGTTTTATTTTTTAAAAACTAAGTTAATAATATTATAAGGTAAGGTGTTTATTGGTTGAAGAAGATGGTTTATCTTTTTGTAATTAGTTTATTGTAAGGTCACATGTCCACCTCGGGGCTCTAATGGTGAATGTTTAGCATTTCTATTTTGGATGGAGAAATTTTGATATAGATGGAGTAGATTCTGTGTACTTCACAGTTGTTTCATGGAGAATTAGTTGTATAATATTGTCATATTATTCAAGTAGAGGTGAATATATCATGAACCTTAAAAAGATTTTTTCTTTATACGAAGTAATTCAAAGAGAGTGTGTATAAAACGCTCCTAAATAGGTTTGGGGATGAGAAGGATCAAAAGAAGCGAGAGAATGTGTGTTCAACGTTCCTAAATAAATTTGGGAATAAGATGTTCCAAAAATATACATAGAATGATCAAATTACATATTGTGGATTACTATTACACCCAAATATATTTACACTTACAAATTTAAATGGGGCAAATTTCTTCACAATATAATGATTAAATAATAAATAATACACGAAAAAATGGTCATGTCTCAAATGTTTCAAGGAGAGAAATCATAATTATATAATACAATAATTTTGTTTAGTTCCCTATTTACTTGGATATTACATCACCTCAAATAATTGTCACTACAAACATGAGTTTAGAGAAAAAAAAATTACAACATATTAATGATAAAAGTTGGATATATGAATGCAACAATGTCATCATATAATCCAAGAGGTAAAGTCAAATCAAAGAGCTAAATTAAAATTTTATTAAAAAAAAAAATTGAGTGATTAGAGAGCCCAAATCAATCATATTAACCCCATATTAAAGGAAAATGTATTGCTTGTATCTTGATGATGCAAACCATGCATTTTGTGCAAAATAAATTGTCTCCTATACTTTGTAGTGGTCTAAGAAATAACGAAGAGAAGAGCAAAAATTGTTAGGAAATTATATTCTTAGTGCTCCATTTGAATGAGTTAATACATTTATAAGAGTTGTTATATGATTTACATGAATATTGGTAATTAGAACTACACACGTAAAATAGGTTTCATGTTAGTAAATACTAGTTATGATTGGTTAACAACTCAAATACATGTATAGTGAGTTGTTATATGACATAGTTTAGGATTCCTTGTTCTTAGGAGTTCCTTCTCATATATAAATGTAATGGATCATGTATGAAATAGATAGATGTAGTGAAATTATTTAGATAAATCCAAATATCATCAACAATAGAATACCGAAGAACACCAAAATATAGATAAATGATCATAATATGCAACTATAATGACTTAACCACTTCGAGGGGGCAACCTCCAAACCATACAATAAGACTTGAGTGCTCAATATGATGTTTAACTACTCCTTACTACCTCTTATATATACCTTTCCTATATTATGGACAACACCTAGGCCAACCTACTAAACATATGAAAGCATAAATGAATGACATATGACAAGAAAAGGGATTATGTAAGCCACAAGTCGGCCCTACATATCCGATATAAGCTATAGGAACGATGGTGTAACATGCCCCTACCCTTCGAAACAACATTGTCCCCAATGTTGGTGAGCCTTGGATGTTGTTGCAGAAATGTTACATCTTCGTTGTTTGTATTCTTCCACTTGATCAGATACTCGGTAATGACTCTTGTCCTCAACCTTTTGGTGTGCATCTAAAGGATCCCTTCAAGTTCGAATATGATCCTTCCCTCCTCTTCCAGCTCAGGAAGCACTAATTGGGTTGACACCTTCTGTCCAACAACCTTCTTCAAACAAGAAACATGGAAGACTGGATGTATTTTAGTTCCCTAAGGGAGCTCCATCTTATGCCACACTACCAATTTTTTTCAAAACTTGGTAAGGACCATAGTATTTAGGTGCAAACTTGTTATCCTTCTTTCGTTATTTTAAGGACAACTGCTTATATGGTTGTAGTCCTACAATAATAAAGTCTCCCACTCCAAAATGTCATTCACTACGGTGTTGATCATCTCGTTGCTTCATACGGTTTTGTGCCATTCCCAAATTCTTTATATGGCTAAAGAGTACCTCATGTTGGTGTTGAATGTGATCTTCGACTACTCTCACATTAGGTTTGACCTTCAAGCTAGAGATGAGTGGAGGATGGTACACATATAGTGCCAAAATGGAGACATGTTGGATCAGGTATGAAATGAAGTATTACACCACCATTGTACAAGTGACAACCAAGACACCCCATTATTCGTATTTATCCAAAATAAAACATCGAAGATACCCCTCTAAACATTTATTTACCACCTCGGTTTGCCCATATGATTGGGGATGATAAGATGAACTCTGAGTCAATTGGGTACCCAAACAAGAGAACAATTCAGTCCAAAAATTGCTAGTAAATATAGGGTCACAATCACTTACTATAATTTTGGGTGTGCCATGGAGATTTTGAACTATATCCATAAAAGAGATGGCAACTGTACTAGTTGTAAAAGGATGAGACATGACACAAAAATGAGAATACTTGGTAAGTTTATCCACCACGACCATGATTACGCTTTTCCCTTTTGATTTTGGTAATCCTGTGATGAAATCCATAAAGACCTCTTCCCATCTCTCGACTAGGAATAAACAAAGGTTGTAGGAGACTCAGTGTCTTAATGGTCTCACCCTTATTACATTGGCACACCGGACATTCGCCACAATTTTTGAACATCACCTTTCAACCCCTCCCAAAAGAAATCTTGTTTAACTCTATAAGAAGTTTTTAAGAACCCAAAATGGCCACCCATTGAGAAGAACAAAGCTCGAAAGAACATGATGTTTAAGCATGGAGTTCGTGCACAAATGCAATGTATCTTTGTACCACAAGTATATCACCCTTCCATATAAAATTTTCATATATGTTTAGATCCTTCTAGAGATTCTAAATGAGATTGTGCATCTCTACATCTTTGCTATCATTTTTCCCTTGTTTGATCTACCCAATTTACCTTTAGTATAGAGCTGGCATATAATAATGTTTTACGTGGATTTATCCCTATAAAAAAGTGCATCAGTGACCACATTTTCTTTCCCTTTCTTATAAATGATCTCAAAGTCATAACCCAACATCTTTATGACCCAAATTTGTTGATCTTTAAAAGATATTCATTGTATACAAAAAGTATTTGAGATTATCATGATTGTTTTTATCTTAAAGTGTCTACCCATCAAGTATAGTCTTCATTGTTTAACCACATGTAAGATTGCCATCATTTCCTTCTCCTATGTGGGCTTCAACAAATTCTTTCATTTGATTTGATGGCTCTCAAATGTCATGGGGTGTCATTCTTGCATGAGTATTGCACCTATCCCCTTTCCCGAAGCATCATATTCAACTATGAAGGTCTTAGAAAATTTGGGTTCTAACACCAAGGTGATGCGCATAACCTCCTTCAACTTTTTAAATGCTTTGGAAGCTTCCTCATTGTAATAAAAGGAGTCTTTCTTCAATAATGTTGTGAGTGGTGTTGTTATAATGTCTTAGTTCTTTACAAATATGAGATAGTAGACTGTGAGCCCTAAGAAACCTCATAAATTCTTGAGGGTTCTCGGGAAATTCCCATTCCACCATGGCCTTGATCTTGCGAGGGTCGTGTTTTCCAAAATCCCCTAGCTATTTTGACAACTTGCATTTCATTTTGGAGTTGAAGCTTTCATTTTTACTACTATCGAATTTTCAGGTCCTTCGTGCATCGGAACATATAGGTTGAACACATGTTTAATGTCACATGTCTTCCACCCCCGCAACCCCGATGGTTTCCTTTATTTCAGGTTATTGGGTCCTTCATGCATCAAAACATGTCGACCCAAATGCATGTTCCATTTCCCATGCTTTCTACCCCCGAAACCCCAATGGTCTTCTTTTGTGTTGGGTTTTCGGGTTCTTCGTGCATCAAAACATGTCATCCCAAACACATGTTCCATGTCCCATGCTTTCCACCCATGAAACCTACATGTTCCATGTCCCATGTTTTCCACCCTCTAAACCCCAACGATCTTCTTATGTGTCGGGTTTCTCAAGGTGTAAAACATCAAACAAGTTCCGCCCAACGTGTCGAGTTCCTTAGGTTGTTCAAGATGCATTTCCCTAATTACTTATATCAGACTTTTAAAGGTTCGCAATACGTGTAAAACCCCAACTTGTTTGTTTTGGATTTCTCAAGGTGCAAATCAAGGTTAAGTTCGGACTCAATGTGTCACATTCTCGGAGGTGTTTGACAAGGTCAAAAACCTAATGGCGATGGTTATGACATACTCAACCACCTACATTTAATGGTGAATGGTGCACATACCTTCTCCATCGACAATGTGACGTGGGGGTGGTCATACATGGGTGCCCATGCCTGTTTTCAAAGATTTAATGCATATTGTTGGTGGTTGAAGTAAGAAATTTGAGTTTCCCTCTATTTTCCCTCCTCTCTCCCTCCCATTTTTTATATATTGGCAAGTTGTGCACATTTGTAAAGGATGGACCCTCTCAATTTGTAAAGGCACCATGCCAAAATGGTTGTAGGAGCATATATGAGTTACAAACCTTCATTTTGGGCATCTGCAATGCATTTTGTGCCTTCTTCCACTTCATTGTAATGGATTGTGCATATTTCAAGCAATAAAATCTAGTTTTGTGGTTGTTTTCCTACCCTAACTCATTTTATTTGCATTCTTGCCTCTCTTTTATTGTTGTGGTGTGTTGTGCATGTCTCTCTCACTTGCAGGTTCCATTTTTATTATGTTTTATGTGAAAAGAAAGGTTGAATGCAATTATGGGTATGTGGCACATGTGTTAGCCTTCTCCTCCTTCATTTCTTTCTCATTTTTCCCTCACAGAGAGTGTTTCATCCCCTTTTTCTTAGTGTTATCACCTTATTTAGCTTGAGATTTCAATTTTTATGCATCTCCCTCTTTCCCTGGTCCCTGTGAATGCTTAGATTAGGATTAGATAGTTTTGCTTTCAGTTGTAAGAGTAATTTAGTATTAGGAATAGGTACAAGAAACAACCGTCTCTAGAGATTTGTCTCACTTGTAGGGTCCCACACCGGAGATAAATCCATGTTACCCAAAAATTATGTTGATCTTTCATGAACATTTAAAGGGTGAATTTTTTTGTGACAATGGGTTTTGACATGCTCGGTGGGACCTCGAATGAAGCGCTCTATAACTTCATACCAATGAGGTTGATATGTTCTTGGTGGTATCTATTAGTGCAAAATCACAACACCCCCAAATGAGCTCTAAAAGATCTACTTTTCTAAGGCAGGCTCATTTGGTGTGATTACATAACATTGAACTTTCCCCAAGGTGTGGGACCTTGCAAAAATGGGAAAGCTCTCAGATTGAAGGTTGGTTCCTTATTCCTCTGTTTAGGTGCATACGTAGAAACTTGCAGAGGGTCTGTTCTTAATCCTAATCTAAACTTTACCAAGGAGATAGGGATAGAAGGAATACAAAAATGAAAACAAAGCTAAACTATGAGGTGATGCACCGAAGGAATGATGAACACTTAGTTTGCCTTTGACACGAACCAATAAACAAGCACAGATAGCCAAATCGTAATGAGAGACCAAATAGAAGCAAAAGAAACAAGAAGGATCTAAGATCAATCACAAATGTATTTTATTGCTCTATAGATTGATACAATTCATTACAGAATAGCCGAAAGGCGAAATGTGTTACAATTTTAATGGAAGGCATGAACCCCACAAATCCTTTGTTAGAAGGAGAAGGGAGCCTGCAAAACTAAGAATATGCAACCTTTTACAATGAATCTTGTTCCCAACTTTATAGATTCAGCATGAGAGAAGAAGGAGAAAGATAAGTGGGAAAAAACAGGTTGTATCTCAACCACCGTTGTTAATGCCTCTAATGAAATATGCCCCCAAATCTATCTTTACTGCATCGATCCTTGGTTCAGCATCTTGAAGGGAGAGGAAATGATGGAAATAGATCGAATCTGATCTGGTTGTTGAGACTGGTGGATCCTGCATTAAAAGCGTAAAGATGTTTTCCTCCATTTCCTTTACCTAACCTCCTCAAAAGTAAAGTCTCAAACCTCCATTGCGTGGGAGAGGCCGAGATCTTTCCAATGATGTCGATTCGTAATATTTAGAGCCCTGAGTCGAAAGATATGCCCTTTCAAAGTTTGTATTGAATCCGTACAAGTGGGCGGTAAAACCATTTTGAAAAACAGGGCCCTCTTTAATATGGGACACGTAGCAGTCTTTGGTTGGCTAGGAGATGCACTCCAACTTTTTCCTTTATGCCTTTTGAACGAAAGGCAAACTTTCACTTTTTTCCCGACTCCCCGCCTTGGCTTTGACTCGAGTCTAAGTGCTGAATTTTTCCCTGGGTGGAGTTGCGGGCCATTTTGCAACTTTTACTCCCTTTTGAGGTAACAAGGGTGAAAATCAAATTTTTCCCGATTGCCTACTTTCCTTGGGACACGTGTCACTCTGGCGCTCACTCGGGAACCTTTTCTCCATTTTACCCTTGAAACAATGCCCTTAAGACACTTGGCAGCCTCCACTGGTCCGCTTATGCATTGACTATTCAACTAACCTTGCCCCCTTTGAGGTACACGTGGAGGCACCACGCTTGTTTGCAAACCCGACCCAAAGTTGCCTTTGGAGGAGCATCGAGTTGACACTTGTCAGCCTCCACTACTCTGTGGACTTTTCAATGGTTCCTCTCATTTTTAGGCTTTGGGCTACATGGCAAGCTTGCGCTCGTTTGGGTCTCGCCCTTGGATTCACTTTGAGAGAAGCGTCGTTATGACACATAGTCTCTTCCGTTGCCTCCTCCATCCTTAGTTATTTTGGGCCTTTCCTAAGTCATTTCGAGCCTGAGGACATCGAATCTTCATTGTTTCTTCTTCTTCCAGTTTCTAGTTCCTCTGTAACATCTCCCCTTTTTATCTGACCCTGCTATTTTATTGTTGAGTCTACCTATAACTTGTATAATGAATTTAAGGCGTAGAAATGGCCCGACAGAGTCGTTTCTTTCTGTACAGGATCCTTTGCTCTTTCTTCATCTCCACCACTTCATTGTTGAATCCTTTTTGCAACCAATTTGCAGGATTTTGAGTTCTCTCGAGGTCATGATTTGATCCAATATTTATCTTAGGGTGAAATATGGATAACAATTTGGTGACTCATGGGGACATCTAGCCTGCTAGATGAAGAGATCAGTTGCTTTGTCATATCTGTTGGGCATGGAGTCAAGAATAACAATTTGATACTAATTCTACCTTTGGTTCATGAGCTCTACGCTTGCATTCTCAGATTTTATAAGAAAATCTCGAAATGAAGATTTCTGAGAGTAGAAAATTGTTTTAAAACAGGGCTTCATCTATTTTTCTGAATGAACTACACAAGAGCAACAAAACAACACCACGACTATGTACAAAAAAGAAATCATACATGTTCCAAAATGGAACATGCAGAGCATGCAAAGCACTTAGGAGGAAAGCAATCTACACTACAACAAGACAATGTGCAGAAGCACTTAGAGGAAAGAGAAACTAAACTGATATGTACAGTGGTGAGACTCCCTTTTAGTAGCAGTGCTTAAGATAGATCCCGTTCACTGGAATCTGCAACTCTTCGCCCTCCAATGTAGACAATTGGAAAGCATTACTACTTTTGCATCTTGTTATCATATAGGGGCCACTCCAGATGGCATTGAACTTAGAATGTCTCCCTGGTTTTGCTCGATCTACATCCCATTTCAAAACTAGGTCCCCTTCCTGGAAGGTCCTTGCTCTAGCCTTCTTGTCAAAGCATCTTTTAATTAAGGCCGGTTCTTCTCCAATGCTTGGAGAGCTTGCTCTTTGGTCTCTTCTAATTCTATCAGCTCCACGTACCTGGCCTCCATTGGTTCAAATTCAGACATCTCTAGTTGCTTCACAAGCTCCAATGCTGGTAATTCAAGTGATATGGGCAACACTACTTCTTTCCCATAGACAAGCTTGAATGGGGAGCTACTGTAGATCTCTTGGGCGTTATTCTATCAGCCCATAAGGTCATTTTGAGCTTTGTGTGCCAGGTCCTCTGATTCTCATCGAGTTCTTCTGATGATCTTCAGCAGGTTTTTGTTTGTAGACTCAGCCTGGCCATTACCTTGAGGGTAATAGTTTGATGAAGTACTCAAATAAGTCCCATTTTTAACAGCCCATCCTGTAATTTTGGAACCTATAAATGCTAATGCATTATCTGAGATGATGGTGGTTGGTACTCAAATCTGGTCACTATCCCTTCATAGAAATCTAGGATACTAGACTCATTTGCTTCTTTGAGTGCCACTGCCTCGGTCCACTTGGTGAAATAATTAGTTGCTGTCAGGATCCATTTGTGACCTTGGCTTGAGTTTGGGTTGATGACTCCAATGAAGTCCAATCCCCATTACATGAAAGGTTGGTCTACTGAGATTGGGTGCAATGGAAGTGTTGTTAGCTTCTCTTTGCCTTTAAAGAATGCACAACTCTTGCACCTTTTGATCCATGTGAAACAGTCACTAAACACTCTGGGCCAATAATATCCTGCTTTCATGATTTTGAGTGCTGTCACTCTTGGAGCAAAATGGCCTCTAGCTGCTTCAACATGAAATTCTTGTAGCACTCTCTCCACCTGATCTGTCCCAATGCATCTTAGCAGAACACCATTGATGTCCCTTTTAAATAATACACCATCAATGAAAACATATGGGATGGCCTTGAGTCTGAAATGCCTTCTTTTTGCTTTACTCATCCAATGAGGACACATGCCCGTTTGAAGGAAATGCACCATGTCTTGGGTCCAACAAGGAGCAGGTACATCATCTCTCCCTTCTTCTTGATTATTCTGTAGAACAAAAACATCCTCCTTTTCATTGTTCACTTCTTCTTGTAGAGCAGAGGCTAGTTTCTCACACAAGCCCCTCCCACGGACCAACTTGGTGACCTTAATCTCAATGTCATATTCCATGACACGAGTGATCCACCCTGCATGTTTATCATTCAAATCCTTGCTAAGGAAGAATTCTTTGACTCCTGTATGGGAGACCAATATTTGGATTTTGTTGTTTGGTAAAGAAATGCTTAAACTTCTTCAATCCCGATCACCACGGGAATTGCTTAATGAATGAATACCTCACCTCATAGTCTTCTAGACTGATGAAGAAAGTAATCGGGTCATTTGTTTTGAGCTTTCTTTGTTCTGTTGAACCAGGATTGTAGAGATAGTGTCACTGCCACCAAAGGCATACAATATGAATTCCTTGGAAAAATCTGGATTTACAAGAGTTGGGGCCTATGATATGGCCTCTTTGATAGCTTCAAAGCTTGCCTTTCCTTCAATTGTCCATCTGAATGCTAAGCTCTTCTTCAACATCAGTGTTATTGGCTTAACCAGAGTAGCAAAGTTTGGGACAAACCTTCGAACAAAGTTGATCTTCCCTAGGAAGCTTTGAAGATCCTTCTTGTGACTTGGCAATGGTAGTGCTTTTATTACTTCAACTCTTTCTGGATCAATTTCTAGACCCTCCTTAGACACAATGTGGCCCAAAAGCCTGCCCTCATGGGCCAAGAATATGCATTTTTTGGGGTTCAAAGATACCCCAAATATTTTGCATCTTTGAAACACTTGCCTTAGATGAAAAAGGTGGTTTGTTGTGTTCTTGGAGAACACAGTGATATCATCCAGATAGATCAACACTATCTTGTTGATTAGCCCTTTGAATTCCATATCCATGGCTCTTTGGAAAGTAGCACCAATGTTGGGACAGTCCAAATGGCATTTTTGTATGCATAGGTGCCCCATTTGGTGGTGAAAGTAGTTTTGAATTGATCATCTTCTTTCACCATGATCTGATTGTATCCTGAGTAGCCATCCAAGAGAGAAAATCTCTCTGACCCAGACACCACTTGCAAGATCTATTCCATTGAAGGGAGTGGGTAGTGATCTTTGAGGGAGGCTCTGTTCAAATCCCTGAAGTCAACACACAACCTAATTTCTCCATTTTTCTTTCTGACTGGGACCAAATTTGCAACCCAACTTGAATGTTTGATTGGGAATATGATACTTGCCTCTATTAGTTTGTTCATCTCCTTCTTCATCGAGGCTCAATATGTGGGTTGACTAGTCTCTGCACTTCGATAATGGTGAACTAGGTCCAATTAAATTGTGTGTTGTGCTAGTTTTAGATTAAAACCCCTTAGGTCTTCATAACTGCAAACAAACACATCAGGGAACTCTTGGCAAATTTGTATGAATTCATACCTTTCCTGCTCGGTGGCCACCTTGCCAATTTGGAGTGTTTTGCCTTCTCCAACCGGGATTGACTCGAATCCTTTCCCTTGATCTCGCATGTTAGCCTTCTCTTTTCTAAAGCTGCTCATTAGGATTGAAAATGGATTCCAGTGTCACCAAGTCCTTGGGAAGCTTGTTTGTATGCAACTATACTATCGATTCCTATACTACTGCTATAGTCTGCTTTGGTTTCTAATGAGAATTCACTTCTTCTTGTAGAAAGTTAATGATTTGCTTGATCATTCTCAAACACCTATCAAGCATGTATTATTATCCGCCTTTGCTTTGGCCTCACAACCACATGGATATGCGGTTGTTCTTTGTCCCTTTGATACTATCAACCACATCAAACATTGCTCCAATTGTTGTAATTCTATCAGCAGACTTCATTCTCCTTCTTAGGTGTGGACACGATCATGAAGGCCTCGAAATCTTCCATGAGATCTCATACCTTACTCTTGTAGTTTTTGAGCAAGTCATTTTTGACAACATTAAGTCCTCGACACGATTGGCAATGGTTCACTGTCACCGAATACTGCAAGTTCTTGATTCCCTGCCTCCCTTGCCCAATGAAGACCTTGGATTAAAGCCTCATATTCAGCAGTGTTATTTGAGCAAGTGAACTAGAATTTGAAAGCTAAATAATATCTCGTACCTTTAGGGGACACAATCATGGCTCCTCCTCTGGCTCCTTGTTTACTCCTTGAACCATCAAAGAACAATTGCCATACCTCATTATCATCCTTGTATTCTGACTTGATTAGGTCAAGAAGAGGTTGGTTCTCTTCATGTAGGTAGTAAACACCCATTTTAGATTCCTCCATCTCCTTATAGGGGTCAAAAGCATGTTTTTTGTTGGCCCACTCATCTAGGGTCAAGTCTGGGATACATCCCACCTTGGTATTTGTTTCATTAGTGTTTAGGAGGTCTTCTTGATCAAAAGTTGAGCAGTTGGCATTGATTGGGCTACACACATAGGATTCGATATGATGATCAACAATAGGTTTAGATCTGATTGTGGCCTTTGCCCCATACCTTGTCTTAAATAGCACATGTGACCAATCAGCAGACAGGTAGCCTCCAATTTTTGCAGTGAAGTCTCTAGACAGTACACAAAGCAAAATGTGGTGGTAGGTCTATGATTGACACATTTTACAAAATGGTCACATTACGGCAAGCATATAGAGTGAGACTCAAATCCTTGATAATTCCTACAGTGGTTACTATTGTCCCATCTAATTGGACTACTCCTCAGAGACGACCTCATATTGGAGACCCAACTAGTCAGCTATTTGTTTGGGCATCACAAAACTACTAGCCCCAGAGTCAATCATACAATTGTGCACTAATTTGTCTCCAATAATTAATGAGACATAGAATGGAGGAGGTCTCAAGTTCTTACCTTGTTGTTCTCGTTTGTTCCTCCCAGTGAATTGCATTGGTAAGCACTCTTTCTTATTGGTTAGGGGTTGATTTGAACTTGACCAGTCGCATGGCGATCTGAAATAGATCCTCTACCCTAGAATGGCCAAAGTGACTCCCATAGTGAAATGTTCACGGTTGTTCTTTTCACCTGCTCAATAATATTGAATGTGTTGTCCTTTTCTTGCCCTTCCGCACACATTTCTTTCTTGCACATGGGTTGTTACATCCGGTGTTTGACTAGGTTTGGGAAGTGGTCTGGATTGGTTCAACATGTTAGGAGTTGTACTTGGAGCACCATGACCTTGTGGAGTAATGGAAGATTGAGGGTCACTTGAGTTCAGTGGCTAGCCCTCTCCAATACTTCTCTTTTTGGACCGTGTATTGGCACTACACTTTGAGAAGGGAACTGATTCATCCCACAAAAGTATTCGGCATGCCGGTTGACAAGCATATTCTCATTTGGGGGCAACCTTGTTGAGCTCCTTGTTGATCTTCTCTTGGCCAGTTCTTGAGGCACCATCTTGGTTTGCACCATCAAGGTCTAATTTAGAGCGCCATTAAAGCACGTTGATTGGTTGTGGTGGCTAATCGCATGGAAAACATCAATCATATTCCCGTGCCATATTGTTGTCAGGCTTTGGGACCAATGCTCTTGACATTGAATCTTTGTTAGGATCATACTACTTGAAAGGTCTAAAGAGCTTGAGGTTGTCCTTGATTTTGGTTTTGATTTGCGAGTCTCGAGGTGGTGGCCTATTTTGTTGATCATTGGGGTTTGGATTGATATTGAGCCTGGGGTTGGTATGGCTTGAAACTCTAAGCTTTTGTCTTTTGATGGTCACTAGCTCATTCCCAAAGTTCTGAAATTGCTTCATCACCGCTTCCGAAACTCTTTAGAGGCATTAAATGACGAAGTGGAAGCTTCAGGTTGAGCTTTGACTCACGGGAGTGGGTATGGGAGCTAATGTAGGTGCTTGGCTAGTATCTGGGCTTCCTAACTCAAGGTACAGAGGCATGGATGGCCTAGGAGCAATTTTTCCAGCTTGAATCAAATGGTTCTCAACCCCTATGGAGAGGCTATAGGTTGTAGGTAATGTAGTGCCCCCCATTGACTGAATCATCAGAGAAATATCAGAATTTAAAGCCCTAAGAAAGTATAAGAAGGCACCTTCATTAGTGGGCTTTACTATTGTTGGAATCCTATCCTAGGTCCACTTTGGAATC
The DNA here is from genome assembly GCA_018340775.1 of Taxus wallichiana var. yunnanensis. NCBI lineage: Eukaryota > Viridiplantae > Streptophyta > Pinopsida > Cupressales > Taxaceae > Taxus > Taxus wallichiana. The sequence goes on along the minus strand of CM031237.1, from coordinate 951,261,426 downwards.
AGGGTTGAATTTGCATCGATTGTTCATTTGGGGCTCTCTTGATTGTTGTTAGTTACTCCAACAAAGACAAGTTATCGCATTTTTCTCCAAATTGATTATGAAGAGCCGTGCACAGTTGGTTCTAGTTCGTATAGAGCCTCGCCTGAGACTCTGAACCATTGTGAAGCTTTCCATTTGAATGAAGAGGTGAGCAACTTGACTACAATGTCCATCTCATGGATCTCATGGATTGTACAGACATTTGTAATATCTTGGACATGGTCACCAGGAGAAGTTTGATTTTCCCCAGTGAAATGTGGGATGCTCTTTAATGTTACAATCAGAACTAGGTTTTGTGTAATCAAGGCGAGTGGACTACTGCCAGTGAAGTTGACATATGGATTTGGTTATGTCATTCTGATTGGCCTAAGAATCCTTGCGATAAAAGAAAGGCCCCTGCAGGTGGAGGTGTTGACAAGGTTCTGCTTGGTGGAGATGGAGACCTCGAACTCTTCTTCCCCTCCTTTTCCTGCCTGGGGATAGACGCAAGTATTTAAATATACCTTCTTTCCTTGCTCTAGACTAGGTGAGATTCATGAATCTCCCAAGCTTGAAATTTCTTGAAACTAGTAGATTTATTTCTTTTGGAGTCACCAAATGTACAATTTTAAGGCTTCTTAAAATCCATAATCACAGTGTACATCAATTCCTCGTAATAAGATGGAGACTTCTTAGTCCCCACTGGGCATGCCAAAACTATTAGTGCGAAATCACAAAGCACCCCCAAATGAGCTCTAAAAGATTTACTTTTCTAAGGCGAGGTCATTTGGTGAGATTTCATAACATTAAACTTTCCCAGAAGGTGTGGAACCTTTCAAAATGGGGAAGCTCTCCAAATCAAGGCTGGTTCCTTATTCCTTTGTTTAGGTGCATACGTAGAAACTCGCAGAGGGTCTGTTCTTAATCCTAATCTAAACTTTACCAAGGAGACAGGGATAGAAGGAATACAGAAATTAAAACAAAGCTAAACTACGAGGTGATGCACCGAAGGAATGATGAACACTTAGTTTACCTTTGACACGAACCAATAAAATGCATACAATAAACAAGCATAGATAGCTAGATCTATAATGAGAGACCAGATAGAAGCAAAAGAAACAAGAAGGATCTAAGATTGATCACAAACATATTTTATTGCTCTATAGATTGATACAGTTCATTACAGAATAGTCGAAAGGCATAAATGTGTTACAATTTTAATGGAAGGCCTGAACCCCACAAATCCTTTGCTAGAAGGAGAAGGGAGCCTGCAAAACTAAGAATATCCAACCCTTTACAATGAATCTTGTTCCCAACTTTATAGATTTATCCGAGAGAAGAAGGAGAAAGATAAGCGGGAAATAATAAGGTTGAAGCTTAACCACCGCTATTAATGCCTCTAATGAAATCGCCTCAAATCTATCTATCATTCATTCGGCGTCTTGGAGGGAGAGGAAACAACGGAAATAGATTGAATCTGATCTGGTTGTTGAGACTGGTGGATCCTGCATTGAAAGCTCAAAGACATTTTCCTCCATTTCCTTTACCTAACCTCCTCAAAAATAAAGTCTCAGACCTCCATTGCATGGGCGAGGCGAGATCTTTCCAATGGTGTCAGATTCGCAATATTTTGAGCCCTGAGTCGAAAGATATGCCCCTTCGAAGTTTGTATCGAATCCATACAAGTGGGCGGGAAAACCATTTTGAAAAATGGGCCCCTCTTTAATATGGGACACGTGGCAGTCTTTGGTTGGCTGGGGAGATGCACTCCAAATTTTTCCTTTATGCCTTTTGAACGAAAGGCAAACTTTCACTTTTTTCCCGACTCCCCACCTTGGCTTTGACTCGGGTCTAAGTGCTGACTTTTTCCTTAGGCGGAGTTGCGGGCCATTTTGTAACTTTTACTCCCTTTTGAGGTAACAAGGGGTGAAAATCAACTTTTTCCTTGACTTCCTGCTTTCCCCTGGGACACGTGTCACTCTGGTGCTCGCTCGGGAACCTTTTCTCCATTTTGAAACAATGCCCTTAAGACACTTGCGGACTCATTGTCCGCTACGAGCATGCGTTAACTATTTAACTAACCTTGCCCCCTTTGAGGTACACGTGGAGGCACTGCGCTTGTTTGCAAACCCGACCCAAAGTTGCCTTTAGAGGAGCGTCCAAGTTGACACTTGTCGCCTCCGCTACTCTGTGGAATTTTCAATGGTTCCTCTCATTTTTAGGCTTTGGGCTACGTGGCAAGCTCGCACTCGTTTGGGTCTCCACCCTTTAGATTCACTTTGAGAGAAGCGTCGTTAGGACACGTGGTCTCTTCCGCTGCCTCCTCCATACTTAGTTGTTTTTGGGCCTTTCATGAGCCATTCGAGCCCGAGGACGTCGAATCTTTGTTGTTTCTTCTTCTTCTAGTTTTTGGTTCCTCTGTAACATCTCCCCTTTTTGTCTTACCCTGCTATTCCATTATTGAGTCAAATCAGTAACTTCGTATAATGAATTTAAGGTGTTGAAACGGCCTAACAGAGTCATTTCTTTCTATACAGGATCCTTTGCTCTTTCTTCATCTCTGCCACTTCATTGTTGAATCTTTTTTGCAACCAATTTGCAGGATTGAATGAGTTCTCTCGGGTTCCTTTTAAGCGGGGTTGTGATTCAATCCAATATTTAGCTTGGGGTGAAATATGGATAACAAGTATCCAACATTTGGAGGCACTTCTCAACACATCTAGTTACTATGTAAATTCAACTAACCGATTTTCCAAGTTTCAAACCTTCCTTAATCATTTCACCCATTTTCATGCTTTCATTTCCCTCATGGCTCTCCAAAGAGCTCTCCCTTTCTCTCATTTCAGTTTTAGTCCCTTTCATTCACGAGCGGTGGGATGATATCCCCAAAATAACCCTGAAAAACCACCTCTCTTCCATGAGAATGGAGATCAATCTCCTATTGATCATATTCAAGATGTTACAAACCATTGTGTCATTAACAACATCAGAGAGGAGAATGTTTGCCTCAAACTTTGTGTTTCATCATTCAAAGGCAAAACAACATATTGGTACAATAAGTATGGCTCCATAATCCATTTCCACATGGGATCAACTAGGAGAACAACTTCACAATTGGTTCAAGGAGAATGCAGATGTCATTTCTCTTATAGAACATCTCGTTAAAATACAACGAGCTTCAATGGAGTTCATCTCGATTCATAAGGACATATCATAGAATTCATCAAGAATTTAGACCCTCACAAGGTATGACATTCTTGTATTATTTGAGGGCCTTTGATTCTGATTTGGTTGTATTGATTCAAACTCTAGGAGGTAACACTCTTCCTTAAGTTTTTGTCATTGCATTACAAGCTAAGAAGATGTTTATTCAAGCTAGACAAAAGATCCATCCCCATTGCTTGTACTCTTACCTCACCATCTCAAATCCACCTTCCCTCATATGTAAATAAAGAAAAAACTATGGTTTCATTCCAAAAACATGAAGATCATCTCGCTTCCTAGTCCTTCTTTTAATGTTCCACGGAGTTTATCATGCCCAAAATATCCCTTATATTTTGCAAGATCCCCTCCCATCTCCACCCGAGCATTACCCAACCCTCTTAAACCTTGTCATGATGTTTTCAAGAGTTGTGGTATTTCACATGTTGTCCCATTTCTCTACCCAACCCTCACTAAATCAAGTTATCCTACAAGGTTGGTAGAATGGGATGTTCATTATCTTTATGGAGAGAAAGAACAACCCTTACAACACTCCCAACAACAATTCCTTGTGTTGAATCAAATAGCTATGTTAGAAGGGGAAAATCAACAAAGGGGGCTTATGTTTTGGAGGATCATTTGGCATCCCTAATTGATCATTCAGAAATCCGGAGCTCAAATCATCTCTGCTGAGAATGTAAAAATCAACAACTTTTTAAAAGGCATTGGTAACAAAAATAGATAACCATGTATGTGAGGATGAAGCTTTTCTAAGCGAGCAAGATGTTTTGATAGAATGTAGTGATCCTTATTGCATGCATGCCTTGAACTTGATACACTTTTGATGGAAAATCATGTTAGGACAGAGGATGTAGAAGAAGGAAATGCACACACCGAGATGGAAATAGAAATGATTGTGTAGACACAAAATTATGCACTTTAGACATTATTTAACTCGGTCTTATACTACTATTTAGAAGGTTCTCAAGTGAATAAAGTACTAATTAATCCCACCTTTTGGCCATCTTTATTTTATATTTTATTTCGTAGTTCCCGTATATTTTCCAACACTTATCAATGTATTTTGCAATGCCCCATCATTCTAGCCTAAATCGGGGCACCCTAAGCCTGTCTTGGGGTGCCTCTGGGTGCCCCGATCCCACCTTGGGCGCCCGATCTATACAATCCATCCTTTCCCACTTCTTTTTGGGGCCTTTCTAGCTATTTTTCATCCTTATCCTTTTCCCAGTCATCCTTTTCGGGATTAATTACGAAATTAAGCTTGAGATCCCTATAAATATAAAGTTATAAGACCATAATGAGGGTCTTAGCGTCACATACTACTATCACTCCATCTAGAGTTACATCCATTACATCCACATAGTGGCATGCATTAAGGCTAGGAGATTTACATCACACACACTGCATAGGGGGAGGGATTCTATTCTATTATATGCACACAAGTTATTTACATTTTCTATAGTTACCATTACTTGCTACTTCACAAAGCACAACCGACATGAGAGCACGACATGTAAACACTCACTAGAACTACATCTGGGTCCGAAATGTAGTGCAATGCTCAGTAATAAGTCCACTTGGTTTGGCGAGATGAGGTTAGTCTGACCCATTCATTTACATCTTTTATTTTTCTAGGGTTTTGATACTTCCTTTTGACCGCAAATCATTTACAACTCATCGATAAATTCAATGCGACACAAGAAAAATTTGAAGACACCTTGTGATCATCGGAAGTAGTTTCGAGCATTTACTGAGAGATTAGAGCAACCAAATTACATATTAGGGACGCCCAAGGTCACCCAGTACCATCCCTGTGTGCCTCGGTCATTTTACATCTTCCAGATCTAGTCTTCCTATGGTCCCTGAGTGATAAATCGTCTGCACTTCCAAATTTTATTTCTAGATCTACAATAACCTCTGACAGTCACTTGATTTAGCTAATCCACTTTCTCCCTTCTCTTGCACATTTAGGGTTTTATTTCACTTAGTATAATTAATTACATTTGTTCTTTATTGTTTTAGTCTTTTTATTACAACGCTTTGGTCCTCCTAATTAGATTAACATTAATAACCTATACCCCCATTTAGTCCTTTATTTTTGTTAATCATTTTGGTGAATCCTACGTCTCTTTTTTTTAGCACCTTCTCGGGCTTTCAATTTTCCTCCCTATTGTCATTATGCTTGTCCACTTCTCTTTTACTTTGTATATGCCACTTATTCATCATCATTCTTTACTCTCTCTCTCTCTCTCTCTCTCTCTCTCTGTAGTTATCACTACATTCAATGCACCATGAGCATATATATTCACACGTACTTACAAAAATACATGGATTGCCTCCTTTACCTCCAAAAATACTTAGCTACCCATTATGTTTCTCCACACATATCACTAAAATATGTTTACCATAAGTTTATTTCGACGTTATCCTTTAACGAAGATCAAATCACTTTCACATTTGATCACCTCTCGCCGCCAGATTTCTTAGCCCATGACCCTCCCTTATATATCCAGGTTTGTTTTAAAAAGTAGGTGTTAAGCATGCCTTAGTAGATAATGGATCTGGTCTTAACATTTTTAACATCAATTTTCTTCACCATATTGGCATGACTTTGGCATCCCTTGCTCCTTCCACCATTTCTATTCATGGTTTTGATAACATCCCAAAACGTGTTTTAGGTATTGTTCAATTACCCATTACCATCGGCCCATGTACGATTACTATCCCATGTCATGTCATGCCCAATGACCTTAACTATAACATTCTCCTTGGTAGGCCTTGGATCCATGCCATGCATGCGGTTCCCTCTATGCTCCATGCATGACTCAAGTTTCGTTACCATGGTATTGTTTATGATGTGCTCGCTAACCCTTCCGCTTTTGAGCATTGTAATTTTGTTGAACACACTTTTGAATTACCTATTTCCCGTGCGTTAGCCCAGATCTCTCCAAATATGGGTTAGGATACATCTATCTTCGTCGTTTTGGTTTATCTCACTACCAAGAACACAAAGTCACCAAAATATAGGACTTCCCCCTTTGTATACATAAGTTTGGCCTTGGATATCAGCCTCCTCCCCCACCACCTTTAGAGATACATGCCACATGTCATGTTGTGTCTCTACCCTTGTTGCACCCATAACTTATTAGTAATGACACCCCTTTCTTTTGGGATAATACAGATACTTTTCCTACTGATGATGCATTACTTGATCATATGGGTGTTTATGATGATCTACCTTCTTTTCACCATAAACGACACCAATCTCTCTCGTATGTTAATATGGTTTGTCTGGGAGAATTGATAACCTCACTAATAATTTCAACCCACTTGACACTATTCCCATTGAGCCATACATTGAGGATTGTTTTGCACTTATTAATGAAGAAACCATCCAACATAATTTAGGAACACCTGACAGACTACACATAGTCTTGTTGGCCACTTCTCTTACCCCTGTTGAGCAAAAGGATCTCAAGCAAGTCCTTCACGATTTCTATGACATTTTTGCCTAGGAATATAACGACATGCTAGGTATCGACACTGTCAGTAATGCATGATATCATCCTTAACCCCGGTGTCAAGCTCGTCAAAGAAGATCTGTAAGATGCATTTTAAGGTCACACTATTAGTCAAGGAGGAAATCCAAAAATTATTAGATGTCATTTTTATCCACGTTGTTGATTATCCTGAATGGGTATCTAATATTGTTCTCGTAATGAAGCCTGATGGTCGTGTACGCTACTATACCGATTTTCATTATTTAAATAAAGCTTGCCCTAAGGATAGTTTTCCCCTCCCACACATTGATGCTTATTGTAGACTCTACCACTGGGTATGACATACTCTCCTTTATGGATGGTTTCACGGGTTATAATCAAATCAAGATCAATCCGATTGACCAAGAAAAAACCTCTTTTACCATGCCATGGGGTACATTCTGCTACATTGTTATGCCATTTGACCTCAAGAATGTTGGGGCTACCTATCAACATGCAATGACCCATATTTTTCATGATTACATCCACAAGATCATTGAGGATTATGTGGACAATATCCTATGAAAGTCTGGCGAGTGCTCCTCTCATGCATGGGACCTTTGTGTGCTATTCAAATGATTATGTTAGTATCGTGTATTCCTAAACCCTAAAAATGTGTTTTCGGGGTAACCACTAGCAAGATACTCAAATGCATTATTTCCCAGTAGCGACATAGAAATTGACCCAAGCAAAATCAAAGCCATTCTTGACATGCCTCCACAAAAATCTTCATCAACTTCGCTCTTTACAAGGTAAAATTCAAGCTATTCAACATTTTATTGCACAACTAGCTAATAAAACAAACCATTTACACGACTCGTGAAAAATACTCTAAGTTTGTTTGGGACGAACAATGCCAACAAGCATTCAATCACATAAAAGCTTATCTATTAAACCCACATGTCCTAGTCCTACCTATCGTAGACCGCCCCTTTTTGTTGTATATTTCTGCTACATTCCACACATTAGGCGTGTTGTTAGCACTGACATGACGATACCAACCATGAACATGCCATCTACTATATTAGTTGCACACTTCTCTCTTATGAATGCAATTATAGCTACATTGAAAAATTGTGCCTTGGCCTTGTCTTCATTGCGGACAAGTTACATCATTATCTCCTTAACCATGAGGTTCACATTATCACCAAAGTAGACCCTTTACACTATATTTTGTCCCACACTCACCTTTCAGAGGTGTCTAGCTCGTTGGGTTATGCTTCTTATAGAATTTGACTTTAAATTTATCCCTTAAAAAGTAATTAAAGGGCGGGTCATCATCAATTAGTTGGCCACTGCCCCTCTCTTGGACGCTTCCCCTATTTTTGATTCCTTTCGTGATGATTTCAATGCCTATACCATTTAATCACATATATGGACAATGTACTTCAATGGTTCTCGTTGCCGCCCCAGCATTGGCTCCGGCGTAGTCTTTATTACCCCATATGGTGATCCTCTTCCATTTTCATACCGGATAGGATTTTCATACAAAAATAATATTGTCGAATATGAAGCCCTCATTTTAGGTTTACTTACAGCCAAAAAACTCCTCATTCGTAACTTGTGCATCCATGGGGACTCTCAATTAGTCATTAACCAAGTCAACGACATCTATCACACTAAGGAGGAACATCTTATCCTGTACAATGCTTTTGTAAAAGACCTTTTAGCTACCTTTGAGTCTTATTCCATTACCACTATTCCTCGCAAAGATAATCGTCATGCCGATGCCATGGCCAATGCAACCTCGCTTATCCCGCAAGATATCAACAATGACCAAGCCACTTTCATCATTACCCACTTACAACAACCTTCTATCTCCACCATACCTATTACAGCATGTGCCATCACCCGTAGTCACGATACCACTGAATGGTTCACACCTATTTATAACTACCTATATAAACAAGATATTCTTGATACTCTGCAACCTCATGAAACCCATCGGTTACATTGCGAAGCCACTCATTATGTTATTCGAGACTACGGAGGGTGGCTAGAGGATTTGGTAGAGCTACGATGTGTACATCATACTATGTGGTTAGAGAATCGGTTTCCGGTGGTGGTCAAGTTATTTCGGAGTTGAGCATGTCTTGTGAAAATTTGACATGGCCCAAGATGTGCCCCCAGAGCCATATGTATGGGTTAGAGTTATTAGGGCACCAAGGAGGGTTGGAGTGAGACGGGGCCGACAACAAAGAAACTAGTACCTCTTGGGATAAACGAGGTTGATGCGGTGATAGAGCTAATAAATGTGGATGACGTAGGGTGCAGAGGGTGTATCGTGCATGGTGGGCATCACATCGGTAGGTAGTTTTGTTTCCAATGTTGGTGGATGTGGAGGGATTACCACCAGGAGGATGATTAGAGGGGCAATCACTTTCCTCGGTGGAGTAGAAAGATGGCGAACACGAGTATTTCTTTAAATATGTTGTGTGATTTCTTACTTGGTTGTGTAATGGTCATCATTGTCTTATGAATTTTCTTATGGTCATAGGTGGTGTGTATTGGTCATTGATTATAGACACATCTATCTGCACATTGACACAGAATGTGCCCACCGACATACTCGTGAGTGGAGGCATGTTAGAACATGTAGATTATATTGCAGCGATCATGCCTAGTCGTTTGAGCGATTGATGCGATAAAGCGATAGCGCCATGTACCATGCTGCTTAAGCGAGAGGGATGAGGTGTGTGAGGAGACACAACAAGCTAGAGAGGCCACGGGTGGTGGTTTCATAAAGACGAGATGTATTTGCTCGTTACGTGGAGTTATAGGGTCGCTTTACGAGAGAATTATACTAAGAACACACTATTGCGTAAATAGGTACATATATATAGAGGCCATGATAAATGACATAGGGTAAATGACGAAGCCTCTAGTTCTAAAGCTCTTGCAGTATCGGATAATGATAGTGATGATGAGATATGATATGTATAGATGTATTGATGTAGAGGAACTTGCCCCTAGCGATGGGGTTTTTGTAACTATGATTTTGTTTGAGATATATATGGACTATTCATTATATTTGATGTTTATTGATGATGATTGGGACTCATGTGTTGATATATGATGTGTTGATGATTGTCATTATATTGGATGTTTTGATGTTGTGAATATTGTTGTATTGATTTGATTTTGGAATGTATAGTTGTTGATGATGAGTAATGATAACATAATGATGATGTAACATATAAGATGATAGATAATGTATGTAGTATGATTGAGATGTGTAATAGATAAATGATGAAAGAGTGCATTGTATGTATGAATAACATTGTGATGAATGAATAATGTGAAAGAGTATGTGAATAAGATGATTGTAATAATGTAGTGAAGCTTGTGTTAGTGTGATGAAGAGGGGGAGAATAACAATGCCCCAATGTATAGATGATAAGGTTCATTTATATAAGACCCTCGTGATCAAGGATGAACCGTAAAGTAAGAGTGTGTCATCGGGAAGTGATATGATAGTGTGCGTGAGATAGATTGATCGATAAGGCATGTAGCACAAGAGTGAAGAGAGGTTCTTATTGTAATAGATCCATTAACGGTTGTGTAAGAACCATAAGAATATGAGTGCATCATCGGGGATTAGGTGATAGAAATCACCTATCAAAGACCAATCTAGTGAAGAGCGGTGGAAACATGTGGAATGAAAGCAATATGAGTGTATGAGTCGAACTGAATGTCATGTGGAGTGGTGCCAATGATGGGTGATGTAATGGTGGGAAGTGGATATGCCGAGGGTTGTGGAAGCAAATGTGTAGTAGTAGCATGATGTAGCAGATGAGATGGTGCAATGGTGGATGGATGAGATAGAGAGCGCGCATGAGTCATAACCTGTGGCGGTGGATGAACAATGACCTTAGAAATGGCTAAAAGAGATAACTCAACCAGAGTAACTACACACCTGTGAGGGAGTGGAGATATAGACCACTCACGTGAGTGAGAGCCAAAGGAAATGATGCCCTTGTCTTCTAATTATTGCAACCAATCAGGAAGGGCATAACAATCATTGTTCTATGGCCATTGATAGGGTGATAATTGTAGTGAGGTTGATCATGGTGGCATTGTAAGCAACGTGGTGGATGGTGTTGATTAGAAGGTAAGTGAATTAAGCATTTGTCAAACAAGGAACACAACACATCGTGCGGTCTAGCGTGATGTAAAAAATGTAATAGTCCTCGCAAAACATATGTAAGAGTATGAGGTGTAGCGTGACGCAGAGTAGGAGATGGAGGATGTTTATGTACTGGAGTAGTCTAAACTTGTTTATGAGGTGGAGTGGAGAAGAAACAAATGATGTAGCAGTGGTAGTAATAAGAGGAGGATCTATAACATGTGTAGCAATGAGATCTTGTTCTAAATCAATGAACCTATAACATAAAAGCATGAATGATTCACATGTTTCATATTGCAATCGTTGTTTTAAGGAGGAATCAAACTCTAACAGAAGATAAATTGCTTCTCTAAGTTAATAGGTTGAAATACTAGTTGGTGCATGCAAGTGTTGAATCATAAAATATAATCAATGATAGGTTTTGTTTTGCCCTGATGTAAGCTAGGTAGATGATCATATGTGACTTTAGGGTCATTGTTGACTATGAATCGATGAAGAAAAGATTCTTCCATCTCAGAATAGGTACTAATAGATCTAAAGGGTAGATGTGTGTACCATTGGAGAGTGTCATTTGTGAGACTATGGCAAAAGGCTTTAAGTAATAATCAATCATTGGAATATGAAGCCATAGCCATATGATAATGCTTGAGATGCAAGTATGGATTTCTAGTACCATTAAAACATGAAAATGTAGGCATAACAAAATCCTTAGGAAATGTTGAGTTGTGAATCTTTTTGGGAATAGGATTTCCGTGCAATGAATTATTATCAATGAAAGCGTAATAGGCCTTGCTTTCTAATGTAAGATATTGGATCCGAGACTGTAAATTACCAACAACATGCATGAGGGACAAGATATCCTGTGAAGGAATAGTAGAGGATGGAAATAATGTGTTAAGCGGTTGTAATTTTCCATTATGAGTAATCATAGGAATATCAAGAGGAGACATAGGAGATTTTGATGCTAAGGGCACACTAGATATTGGTGTCGAAGAAGTAATATATGGAAAAGGACATGGAACATCCATAGAAGTAGTAGGACTAGCATCAGAAACATCCTTATGAGATGGATATGAGGTGGTAGAAGGAGATGAACTAATAGACATAGATGAAGTGATAGGAGGAGATGAACTAATAGAAGGAGATGAATCATGCATGTTGTTATCCAATTTTACGCACATGGAAAAATTAGAAAACATGGCCTTATTACTATCAAATCACAACATTGGTCCCAGGGACCCACTTCTGGTCATCAGGTGAGATCGCTCATTTTTTTTGGGTATGCGAGCCATCGAGGAGTTCGATAAGCTTATCTCGCTTAGTCGAGCTAAAACAGTGTCAAATCGAGAATAAAGAGACGAGTCATCAAAGGAGTTCGTGCCTTGTCCTAACTCAATCATAACTTAGATCACAAGCCTTATACGAGTTCATGAGTAGGAAATGTAAGTTCAGTAACCGAGTTTGGCTTGTCATAAAAGAGTCTCGATAGGAGCGAAGGATGTTTCGATGGTTGGCTCATTGAGGCAGAGAAATGATGAGTTCGACCCGTTTTAATTCAACATGGAGAGATTGATGCTTCCTTGTTGGAATATGAATTTAGTTTTAATGACTCGACGGAGACAATAACTGCCTCAAGATTTGGTCGAGCTTCTTCCATGGAAGAGAATTTCCAAAATGAAAGGTGAGACAACTCAACTAAAACTTTATCTCGTTATTCTACTACGGCGGCAAGATTTTACAACAATCGATCACGATTGTGGTCACATGCAACTAGAACATCGGGACCAACAAAGAACGGTTCCTTGGGATCGCCTTTGTGGCATTTATCGCAATTAACTCTCTCTGGAGGTGATTGATTTTCCGAGATAAAGTTTACTTCTCTACCCCTCAGAAAGCTTGTGCAGTATAGCCAATTATTATAGTGTAATGGCAAGAGAATGATATTTCTGCGCATGGGAAATATTTCACTTGATTTCCAAGTGGATTTTTATGAATGGCAGGCCAAGCTGAAAATCCCGCTACTGGGTGGGAATGTGGAGATAAAAACGAACTTGCCAAGTTTGCGTGGTGAAGCTGAGGCCGGGGCCCATGGATTAATTTGGCCGAGCTGTTATGCGGGGATTCGGAGTTGCAATGCCAAGTGGGTTTTCGTGGATGGCAAGCCATTGAAAAGATTCTGGGCGTGGGAGAAGTTTGAGTCTATTGCCAAAAAATGGGAGAAATCTGATCAAAATGCCAAGCGTGGAGATTTTACGATGGCTATCCAACATGATACTTCCGCACGGGCCGTGTAAACAGGATCGGAGCACGTTGTGCGAGTCACAAGGAGAGTTAAAGTGGCAGTTGCAAATTGGGCGGTGAGTAATCCTCCAAGCGATAAGGGAGGATGATGGCGAGATGGGTCGACGTTGAAAAAGTATCTATTTTCGTGCTCACAAGAAAGAAACGCCTTCTCATGGAATACTGTAATTGCAGCTTACAGAAGACACAGGTTTCCTCACGAAGCAACAAACAGATGTCGACCTGATCAGTTCACCTTTGCCAGCATACTTCTCCCAACTCCCGTTCGGGCTCTGAGCATTCGGTGGTCGCGAGAAACTCCCACGCATAGGTAGCAGGCATGTTGCAGTACAGTAGAGGCCTTTCTTTTGAGCGCTTTCAGCAAGCAGGTTGTCCAACTGGCTTATCCTTATTCTCGAACTCGGATCATGGCAATTGCAGAAACAAATATTCACCGCCATGTATACGATGGATGGAGTCATATTGTTTCAAGGCTTCATAAAATTTCCCGAATCAGGAGATGAAGGTTTATTACGGTGCAGAATGAAACGATTCATATTGCTCAGCACTTCTTCTCCTAGAAGCGAATTGAATGTGAAGGTCAACTCTGAAAATACCTGGTCGGCCGTTTTGTATGCCACATCTTTGTCACTTGTAAATGGTTTCTTTGAGAAACTCTGTGGGTAGTAGACAATATTTATACCCTTCCATTATGTACGTCAATCGATAATAAAAGTATTCTTTTACCATTCAGAGAAAGCGTGTTTTTTTACAATGGACAATTATCTGCAGTTTCAAGCTAATTTTAACTAGCTTTATTTCTATTAGCTTTGATCCACGACTAAGGAAGAATTCATATGGTTGTTACTGTACATTTTTCCAAGGTCCTCTTGCAGTTTACCCCAGATTGTTTAATGTATTTTTGAAGGGCTTATTTTATGTGTTGCAGATTGTAACATAAAGGATCTTTTTAGTTTACGGAAAAATGAGTATATGTGTAGCTCACAGCTACCCATTCCATACTAAGATCCCAATAGTGGCATAATTGTTGATTGGAGCCGAGATTGCCGAATGCACTGCCAAAATACCGAAGGGTTCTTTGACCAAAAATCAGTCTCAAGGGTGTCTATCGACATGTTATGGGCATGAGCCTGGGTCATCATCATGGCAGCATTAGGTCTTTATTGGTAATGGCATTTTCTCATCGTTTGGAGGGTACAAATTGTGCTTATTATGGCAAAGCCAAAACATTCTTACTACAAGTGTTATATGATAAGGAAGAACCGTGAGCATTGTGGTAAAACCATTCTTTTTAGAAATATTGGGTTAAGCTCGGTATTCAAGTGAGTTTGAGCCCAGGAAAGGTAAGATCGTTTGCTGGATGAAGAGCTCGGTGACTTCACAAGGAGCTCGTGGTGATGTTTCATGAAGTTTGAATGTGGAATGCATAAATGGCCTCGAGTTAACAGAGGAAAATGATAAGAATCGAGTTTGATAGCTCACCATTCGAAGGACTCAATGCAAAAGAGCCCGATTACCAAAGCAAGGAAAGAGTTAATGTGGGGTTCAAAATCGATTGCAACACCGAGTTAGAGGATTCGAAGCTCACCAAGTTGAGATTTGTGCAGACTCTATCCACATGGACCCCCCTCCTCTTCAAGTCAAACGGGTCAACGGGGGGTCCCAACATTATGTTAATTAAATTAATATTTTTATTTAAATATTTTAATAATAATATTTATTATTATTATTTAAATATTTTATTTAAATATTCTTTTAATTAATTGAGAAGACTAGGTCATCAGGCAATTAATGACCCATGATGGAACCTTCTCAAGTGGTTCAACTAACTGCAATAAATACATCATGGGCCTTGATTTAGGAATGTAATTATGACCTTTCCTTCTCACATATTCTTCTATAAATGTAAGTTGGAAGCTCATTTCAAAGGGTTCCAATAGTTCAGACAAGTTGGACAGTTAGATATCTCAGGCGAGTGTATACTTTTCAAGAATCCTCTCTCTTCTGCAAGTTGTTCTTGTGTGTTGAGAGAACTTTCAAGCCTCCTCTTCAAGACTGTAATGGCAACTATTGCCTCTTCTGAATGTATGATGCATTGTGCATGTTATTGAAGCAATAAAAGTGTGTGTTTTGTGACTAATCTCGGTCCTTTCATCCTTCTGTGCTTCTTTGTGCCTTTCTCATACTTGCAGGTACACTGTGCAAGTTTAAGTTCTATTGCAGGTTCTTGGAGTTCTGTGCTTATCGAGTGGTGAAGTATTACATGCAGTTGAGTTGTGGTGTCTGCATTCACCCTTCTTGAGTTCATCCTTCTTCACCTGGGAAAGCTGGTATATTTCTCGGTGCGATAAAGTTTAACAAAGGGAATGCGTGTCTCTTAGTTTGTGGTATCCCTGTACCCTCTCTAAGTTGCGCAGTAGGTGAAGTTGACTGTGGTGCACATACCCTCTTCAAATTAACCCTTCCCGAGTCGAAGACACTCTTTATTTGGTGCATCACCATCCCTAAAGCATAGTTTCATTTTTGTAAATCTCTTTCCCTAAAACCCCATGAAAATGTTAGCATAGGACTAGATAATCATTTTTGTTACACTAGGAGTAGTACAACACTTAGTTTAGGAAGAGGAAGCCGGCCTTCTCCGGAGGTTCACCTCGAGTCCAAGTCCCATAGCTTGAGAGGTGATCCCATGTGTCCCAATCACACCGAATGTCCTATTCACATCCTGGCCATTCGGAGGGTGCAGTGATTTGGTGACAACACATGTTATTAGATATAATCTAAGAAGAATATGACAACGGAGAGGGGATTCACAATCAACAATATGAAAACAAGTAGAATCATAACTATAAAATGTTCCATCAAAATTAAACAAATATTCGAGAGATAAGGATATCATTAAGCGTATCATCAACATAGAATGAAGGAGCAAGAGAACTAATACTGATGCGCATGACGAGAAGTAGTTTTAGAAATAGGAGAAGTATGAGATGCAACTAGAGTATCATCGTGACTAGTATGAGAATCATCATGCACATGTTTATTATCATCAAGACCAAGCATGAAACTAATAATAACATCATCTAAGTTTTCATTAGAAATTTCAGGAGGGTGTGACTAACTGTATAACAAGGTGTAGAACGAGTAAAACTCATCATATCGTAAAACAATGGCAATAATAGAATTATCAAAACTAGTAGGCACATTGCATTCGTTAGTTGTTGTTGAGTATCATTATTGAGCGGATAAAAGATAGTTCAAGTATGAAAGTGCATAAGGATTGGGCGCGTAGACACATGGCATGTAGAAGGACGTAAAACTATAGCAGAACAATGTGTGCCTAGGACAAGTGTACATAGGACATAGCCACTTTCACAAATATGGGCTATTTTTGGAGATAGAGTGTTGAGCATGTGATGACATGGAAACTTGCAGTTCACACAAGATTGTTTTGGGTTTTACATCAGTTCGAGTGTCATGCAAAGTCTTAGTCTAATAATAGGATCTATTATTAGAGTTAACTATAGAAGATCTATTATTAACAATTGCATGCTTTTATATTCCCTTGTAAAGGCGCATGGCTATTATTAGCATACAACCTATTTTTGGAAGGTGCATATGCGGTGAAGGGAAAGTCCCCACCCCTATATATATATATATATATATATATATATTGTATTGATTTGCACAACTTAGAGAGTCCTGATTATTATAGAGTTATGTTATGGATTTGTTAGCGTGCATGACTATGGAGACTTTATCTTGATGTATGAAGCTTTTGTGTTTTGTAGTATTTAATATAATGGATCATATTGGATGGATATTGGTGTTAGATTTGACTAAATATGGTTCCTGCATGGTAAATATCATTATAATCATTGTTTATTCAATCTTTCATATGGTTTAGATCTAGATTTGGTTTATGCATGGATTATTTACTATCCGTTATAAATCTGGATATATACATATGCAATCATGCTAACATTCTGGACAAACAACTCTAAAGAGGGACTTGGTACCCTTGCGCACTTTAGGTGAGCACTCAGTTTTGGTTGAGTGATGTGTCAACACGCCTTGGGTTATTTGCAGTGAATTCTAGGCTACATCATTGGTTTCGTTGTTGGGACCTCTTTCTCAGTTTTTTCAGGATGTTGCATGATGAAGACATACCGATTGACCTTGGCCAAGTATTGAGGAGTGGTTAGTAGATCTAGAAGAAGAGTATGCTCGTAGATTCAACACTGGACTTGATTTTAATGCACGCACGTGGGTTGAGCAAAATCTGTATGATGAATTGTATGAGATGTTCTTTGTTATCTTTCTATAGAGTTGTATGAGTGGCTGGTTGCTTATGTGTCTAAGAGGAATTGGAGGTTTCACACGCTTGTTTGGATGCAAGAAGAATTCCAGGCCTTGTATGATGCATATTTGATTTGGATGTGCTTTGTGGATGTTTGGTTCCGTGGTGTTTTGAACAACTATATTATTGAGTATGTAGTTTCGACTACTCTTGCCCAGAGGTTGTTGAGTTTCAGTTTTTACGTGAACCCAGAGGATTGTATTTACGCGGTATCCCCTTTGGCGATCAAGATCCTGATTATAACCCTGGATTTGGAACAGAAGCCGATGGCTAACTAAACCCCACCACGTGCATGGGGGCAGGAGCAAGTTTGGTAAGGATGGCGGACCTAGCGGTAGAAAGATAAAGAGGGAAGAAAGGTGGCTTAAGTTCAATGAGGCACGCGAGAGGGATTTAGAGAAGCAGTGAGATATCATGAAAGAATGGCATTGTGGAGAGAGATGGCTCATGAAGGATTTGGAGCTCACGTAGAAGACGTGGAGCCAGAGCATCTGGAACTCCCCATTTGGGAAAGCATGGTAGGGAACCCTCTTCAGCCTTATATGAGAGTGTCTTCGATAGAGACAACATGGTCTACATGTACACATATCAATTTATCTAGCGACCTAGCCCTTGCACTTAGTTTTCTAGTTTCTATGACAGTCAGTAAATAACAAGCTAGTGTGAGCAATAGAGTTCACGAGTAGATAGAGTTAATTTTCAGTCAAGTTAGGAGTTAATCAGGGAGTTTATTCATCTATGGTGCAATCATCATCTACTTTATTTGGAGGACCTATTGGAGGTATCTTTTCTGGCGCATCGTCAACATAGAACATAGGCACATAGAACCTTAACATCACATCTCGGAAGTAGTTTAACTTCGAGACTGTGTGCATTCGATTTAGCACAACATCATCATAATACATGGTAGTGTATCTTCCGGTCCATTACCTATTGGAGGGGGTGGATCAGGAGGATCGAGGTGGCTTGGCTCTGGAGGATTTGGTGGATTGGAGGTGGTGGAAATGCATGAGGAAATACAGGTTTTGGGTTTGGTGGGCAAGGTCCGCACTAACCTCAACAAATTTATATGGAGATGTCTCTCCATATTTAAGAGTATAGAGGCATTGAGTATGCCACCGAGCAAGTGTGTATTTGTGAGATAGTGTGGCATGCAAAGGGGATCATGGCTCCAAGCACAAGGAAAGTCAATTTACAACTATGTTGTAGGGACGTGCGCACAGCTGGTACATAAAGTTTGATCTTGATCAGAATTGTGTGGACTATACGACGCTATGAGATGCTTTCTTAAAGGAATTTAATATCCCTGATTTTGAGCAGAAAAGCATAAGCATGCACTCAAAGACATTAAGTAGGGCACTACTAAAATGTTTGGGAATATGATGCTTGGTTCAAGACTCTCTTGTCTAAGTTATCTTATGACATCCATGCAAGCCAACATGCATAATGGTTCATTGGGGATTGATCACACCTTTTAGGAGGGCACTTTCACATAAGACTTATACATATCCATGATGAGGCACTTAAAGCATCTCTGCACGTTGAGGTAGTAGGAAGTGTGGACACATGAGTGAGCCCATTCTTGGAAGCTCAAATTAGTAGCAATGGTGAAACAGTTGGAGAAATTATTTGCTAATTCAACACATGAGATGCGTAAGGGTGAGATTTGGTGTACAAATTATTGAAGTAGAGGGGCATACTAAGGATAAGTTGCCCTTGGAAATCGGTGCGCTCCTTGTTGCTGGATTGTGAGATATGTCACTTGGACCATAGTTCAATCGGTGTCCATTATTGCAACATGCGATAAGAAAGAATGTGTCCAGTTACTATAAGATTTTACATGTCCTCGACTCATGATATTGAAGATTGTAGATTGATTGATCAGATCCATGATGTCATTGATATTGGCGTATGATAGATTGGTGTTGCAAATAATTCTAAGGAAAAGGGTGAGCATCATGACTATGATCATAGTGAGGGGGTGTTCGATGGTGGTCATGGTAGAGGTCGAGGTTACAGAGGCGGATTCAGAGGTCGAGGTCGTAGGGGCGGAAGGAGTGATTTCCCTCATGGGACTTGTTATACATGTGGATCTCTTGATCACTACAGGCATGAATGTCCACAGAATATTGTGTGTTCTTTTTGCGGAAAGAATCATAGTTATGAAGAGTGCCTCGACTTGTATGAACACTTAAGCAAGAAACACAAACAAGAAAATAAGGGCACATGAATGGTTAGAGTACAATGCGTTATGGAAGACCAATGGATGCCAAAGTTAGCACCGGATCTTGAGTTGGTACTTGTGAAGATTACTACACGCATTGAGGCATGCAGCGTGCGCTTGGGAAGCTCTATAATAGAAGCCTACCATTACTAAGGAGGAAGTCTCATCATGCCAAGTATCTAGACCTATGCATCAAAAGGAGTTTATCAAGAAACCATGGAGGTAATTCAAAATTTATAGGGTGAGATACAATGTTTGAAGGAACAGTCACGGAAGTTGGAATAAAAGAAAGCAGTTGATCTCCATCAGATAGATGTTGATGATTTGAAAGAGGTTTATAAGATGTTGTGCCAAGAGAACATTATTCCTTTGTTAGGGAGTTGGTTGAAGGGAAACACTCCATGCATTGGGACTGAGAATGAGAGACAACTTCTACATGTTAATCTTCCTCTGGATAGTTTGGATTATGATAAGGAGATTACTCTAAATGTTGTTGTTGATGGTTGGCTTTTGAGTAACATCTTGATTGACACATAGGTGAAAGTAAATGTACTCACTTTGGATGCGTGGGTTTAGATGGGAAGACCTCCATTACAACCATCTTCAATGTGTTGTTCATGGAAAATCAGACTAAGGCAACGCCCATTGGAGTTTTAAAATATGCATCCATTACTATACAAGGGGCCAAGTTCATTGGGGACTTTGAGGTCTTAGCGCTTGTAGAAGCAAACAATTTTCCCGCATTACTTGGGTGCCCTTGGTGTTTATGCAAACAATCTAGACACATGTTCAATAAGGGTATATCAGCTTTGAGAACAAAGAAAGAATGTCATCATACCTCTGACAGATGGGAAATCTATACCTTATGTAGAGCCTTAAGTGAAGAAGACTTGAACAATAGAATTTATGTGCACCATTCGAGATCCGAAGTGCTTGAGCCATCAAAAAGAAGGAGTTCTCAGTGGGATGATGCACAATCAATGAGTGATACTACAAGTGTTGCATGTGATAATTGGGTGCACATGACACTTATGAAATGGTTGGGTGTGAAGTATGAAGTGCTGCACATGGTAAGCCAACAGTATCGGGATGTTTGGGTAATGACTAGGTACCAAAGTATATAGGTGAAGATAATCCATAAAGTATTTCTACTTGCTATGGAAGTTCAATGGGAATGTTAGGTGGAAAGAAGGAACATGTTAGTATATACTTTGTGCGGGATGACAATGCACTTGGTGGATGGTTCACAGGGATAATATTTTGGAGTGGAGAGAAGTAAGGATTACTTTATTTGCTAGTTTCTAAGAAGCAATGTGCTACTCATATCTATGCATTTCATGGTAATGATCATGTTTAACACCATTTAGTAGTGTGAGAGACTTTGGATGGTGGGGTAGGAAGCTTTACCACCTTCTTTGTGGGTGCAAAAGTTTTATTTCACCTTGCGAGGCACGTGTGCATGGTATGTCTACACAGAGTTGAATAGGGTGACTAGAAATTGGTAGGAACTCATTGAAGGTATGACTCAAACATTTGATTACTTTTCTTCTAAACCTTTGGTGAATGAGGCGTTGCAGTTATGAAGCACTTAACTATGGGGATACAGTGTAAAGGCTAAAGAGTTACTTCAGGAGTTGTTAGGAGAATCAGACTTGGTGGCGCGCTTTGAAGAGGAAGAAACAAATGAAGAGCAGCTTTGGGTGCCTACCTAGAAAGAGAAAAGGGTAAGATGATCTACATGGTTGATGATGAAGAGGTAGAGAACCTAGATATTGAGCACATAGAGGGTACATGCGTGAAGTCTTGGATAGTGTAGATGAGAAGGTGCGCCTACCATGAGCCTATGAAGACCAAGAAAGTGAACATTGGAATGAATGTTGAACCTAAGGAGGCCATTATTAGAGATTATTGGTTTGACTCTGAAGTTGCTAAAATCATTGAGTTATTGTGTGACTTTCAGGACTTGTTCCCTAGAGGTTATCATGAATTGAAAGGCGTGCATGAATCATTGGGAGAGATGAAGATAAAGTTGAAGGAAGGTGTGCCCATTTGGAAGAGGCCTTACAGGATGAATCTGAACTTACACGTCAAGGTAAAAGAAGAAATTGACAAAATGTTAATTTTTGGAATCATTGTGCCAATTGAGGAGTCAGAATGGGTGAGCCCTATGGTGATCAACATCAAGAAAGATGGCAGAATCAAGATTTGTGTGGATTACAGGGAGTTAAATGTTGCATGTGTGATTGATCCCTTTCCCACACCATTTACTAAGGAAATATTGGAAGGCATTGTAGGGTATGAAATATACTCCTTCACTAATGGATTCTCTAGATATCATCAAGTAAGGATAGCTAAAAGAAGATCAAGAGAAGACAACTTTCACCACCGAGTGGGGAAGTTTTGCATACATGGTTATGCCCTTTGGATTAAAGAATGTGCACCTGTAGTATTTTTGCATAGTGGTACAAGCATTCCAGGATTTTATTCACAAGTTCTTGCAGGTGTATCTGGATGATTGGATAGTCTATGGGCTCATGAAAGATCATTGTGATAATTTGAGGCTGATGTTCGAGAGTGTGTTAGTTGAGCATCTCTTTGAACATTAAGAAGTGTATATTTGCCACACCCTTTGGAATTTTTTGGGACATATCATCTGTAAAGAAGGCTTTGCTAGTGGATCTTGCTAAGGTAGTTGTTATTTTGGGCTTAGAGGAACCTACTAGCCAAAGCGAGGTGTGGATTCTTGGGGCACACAGGTTATTACAGAAATTTTATAAAGGGATATGCAAGATCGTCACACCTTAGAAGAATTACTCAGGGGAAAAGGAAAGTTCTATTGGGGTGAGGCACAACAACGCGCGTTTGACACATTGAAGGAAAGGCTTACTACAACACCTATTTTGCACTTTCCTTCATGGTCCAAGCCTTTTCACGTTCATGTAGATGCCTCTGGCATGGCCATTGGTGTCGTATTAGCTCAGCCTAGAGAAGGGATTGTTGATCATCCTATTTGCTTTACTAGTAGAAATTTGACTCCAATAGAACAAAATTATACAACAACAGAGTGTGAGGCCTTGTCTATGATCTACGCGCTCCATAAGTTTTGACAATATTTGTTGGCTACACCATTCATCTTTTATACAGACCACATGACATTGAAGTACTTAGTAAAAAGCCCATTTTGTAGGGGTGCATATGTCGTTGGGTTGTTGTTTCAAGAATTCAATTTTACAGTGGTGGTTAAGCCAGGTAAGAGAAATTTGGTCTAGACCATTTATCAAGATTAATTAGGAGAGGACACACAGAGCATTGAGGACACAATGCCATATGCATAGTTGTTAGGTTAAACCATGCGCCCTCAAACTTGGAGGATATTGTTGTCTTTTTATGCATAGGTGTGGTGCCCAAAGGAATGAAGGCTTTAGAAAAGAAACAACTTGTTATTCATATCGCACCTTACATGTTGATCAGTGGAGACTTATACAAGTTAGGTCGTGATGAATTTTTGTGTGTGTGCTTGAGCATGAGCATGAAGACACAATTATGGTAGAGGCTCATGGTGGTATTGAGGTGGACACTATGCAGGGGATGCCACCGCGCATAATATTCTACTAGTTGGTCTATGGTGGGAAACATTGTACAAGGATTGCAAAGCATATTGTAAGGCATGTGATCATTTTAACCTTGGAAAGCCTGGGAAACAAGATGAAATGCCTTTGAGACCTATTACTAGTGCAGAACCTTTTGAGAAGTGGGAAATTGACTTTGTGGGCCCTATTTCCCCAACCGCGTGTAGGACATGATCACACTATATTATAACTTATACATATTATCTTACAAGGTGGGAAGAAGTGACACCTATAAAGGATTACACTGCAACTACAACAACAAGGTTTCTGTGGGAAAATATTATTAGTAGGTATGGCTGCCCTTTAAGTTTGACAAGTGATAGGGGTACTCATTTCCTTAATGAGACTATCAGAATATTATTGGATGAATTTATGGTTACACACCATAGGACAACCCCTTATCACCCTTAGGAAAATGGAACTATTGAGGCCTTCAACAAAATATTGAGCCATACCTTGACAAAAATTTGTGATGTTGGAAGGAGAGATTGGGATGACAAGGTTTTGTGGTACTTTGGGCGTATAGGACAACCTACAAGAGGTTGAATAAAACAACACCCTTTCAGTTGGTGTTTGGCATAGAGGTAGTTCTCCCCATGGAATTCATGTTACCTTCTTTGTGTATTGCATGTGTAGGAGGTTGGCTGATGAGAAAGCATTAGAAGAACGGATTGACAAATTGATGCAGCTAGATGAAAGGTGCGCCATAGCAAGATGGAGTCGAAGCAAGAAAGAAAAAGCTAGGTAGAAGGCATGGCATGATAGGCACATCAAGGACAAGAAGCTTGAGGTTGGGAAAATGGTACTTTTGTATGATTCAATTTTTTTGTGCCATCCTGGAAAGCTAAAGGTGCATTGGTTGGGACCGT
The DNA here is from genome assembly GCA_018340775.1 of Taxus wallichiana var. yunnanensis. Classification (NCBI taxonomy): domain Eukaryota; kingdom Viridiplantae; phylum Streptophyta; class Pinopsida; order Cupressales; family Taxaceae; genus Taxus; species Taxus wallichiana. The sequence continues at coordinate 951,237,141 of CM031237.1, read as the reverse complement.
ATGTTATCACTTATATACTTGATTTAGTGCACTTTCCAGTTAGAGGCATTGGATGGAACACGGTTTCCCGATTACTTCAATGGAGTAGGCTGAAGCCCTACTATAAATAAGTCTTCTTGGTGTTTGTAATAAGGTAGTATTGCCACTTAGATTAGGTTTCCCTTAATGCATTTCCTTTATATGTGTTTCCTTCATCATTGTTATGCTTTGTCAATTTAGTTCGAGTGTTTTGTGTAATAAGCGCGCTTGCGTGCTAGAAGATGATTATAATTTAAGTGTTTTTATGTGTAGAGGACCGCATGCATACCCTTAGTGTGGGGTGGTTTATATATAGGTTCATTACCAAGTTGAATATAGTTGATTGTCATCTGAAGATGGGTATGCATAAGGAAACTTTTTGTGCAAGTGCTTTTTGGAAGGGTGCAAGATAGAAAAAAATTACTTCTAAATAAAGACCACAAATGGAAAAATGGACACACAATATAACATGAGGTAGGTCTGCAGTGTAGTGGGAAACTACTTAGAAGAAGGCACAGTGGTGAAGTACTTTGGCACATATGGGCGCGCGGAAGGAGGTATGTGGCCTAGAAGTAAAAGGTGCGCAGAAGGTTATGATTGTGGTGCGGAGATGAGAAACAACGTGGAAAATATTGACGAATGATGCATTAATGTTGGGATCGATGGTAGGTGAAGGAGCAATAAATGTGATAAATTTTAAAAATATATATAAGGAAGGGTTGTGAGGCCATTGTTACCTTTACGATTACGAATTATCAAGCGATTTGTTTTTGAGTGAGCTAGCTAAGATGGTTGTGAAGAGTGGAGAGATGTGAACTGGTTGGGTTGGTCATATCTACATGCATGAGGAACTATTACACTCCATTTTTGAAGTGTTTGAGCAAGGTGAAAAGGTGTACGATAAAGGAGATTGATGGATAGGGTTTGAGTTCAAGCTAGGGCACAAGGAACCAAGTTGCAAAGCTAAGGGAGGTAAGAGAACACATATTTTTGATTGAAATGGCACCCAAGAGAGCACTGAGAGTGGCCACGAGGGAGAAGAAACAAAAGGAGGTTGAAATTGAGATAGAGGACGCTCCTGAAAATGTTTTTCAAAATGCAATACCCAGAGGAAGTGATCATGGGTTGTGATTGGGATTCCCATGTTCAAAGAAAAGTCAGTGATTACAACCATAGGACAACTGATAACAAGGAGGAGTTGGATGCTTTGTTGAATAAAAAGACAAACAAACGAACAGCGGATGACATGCCATATATGATGATGTTGGGGAGAAACTCCTAAGAAAGGTAGGGGTTTTACAATTGTACAAACTTCCTTATTTGGAAAACTAGAAAATTTATACCAGTGGCTAATGAGTAGAGTCCATGAGGAATTTTTCTATTTTGTTGGGTGATGAATGAGGATCACCACACCCTTGATCGACACTTTGATGGGTTTGAAAAGCACAGGCACATAGAGGTGAGTAGTGACCTAACTGATAAAGCAAAAATAATTGTACAACAACAAGGATTTGGGTTATACAAAAGGTGGGTGTGGTATGGATATTTACAAGCTAAGGAAGTATCCGGTCATACAGGAAGCCTCACACTTGTTGAAAAATTGAATGACTAGGAGAGATGGTCATAGGTGAACACTTTGTGGCTACATGTTGCAAAGAAAATATCACAAGGGGAGACCTATAACTTGGTTGGATACATTGTTGAGACGATCATTGAAGAGGTGTACATGTGAGAAAATTAGCTTTGGCACTATTCTATTGTCCCTTGTGTTTGTGGAGATTGGAGTGCTCGATGGGCTGAAGAACAAAAATCTAGGAGTACCCTGAGAAAAAAATCTCTCAGAGAGATTCAAAAGTATCTTTGTGAGGGGACAATGAGTGGCCCATTCAAACCAAGGGTAGAAATGTGGTATGCATGACTCCATGTTGTGTTCGAGGAAGAGTGGAGGATACCTAAGGAGTTTCCCATGGTGGTAGGAAAGTTGGTATAATTTACATTCTATCAACACTTTTTGCATCGCACATTTTGTGATGAAGGATGGGACATGGAGTCCTTGGTGCAAACTTCCCTATGCTTTCACCATGTGGTTCTTTTAGGAAGTTGTTCACAAAATCTCAGATGTGTGCAAGTTAATCTACAATGTTGATAAGGTGGACTGTGACTACCACACTCTGCGGAAGACTTACGTCTATCTGGTAAGTCTACTTATATTGAAAGATACATTTCAGATGACATAGCTATGAAGCCTGTGAGTTTGGAAATAGGACAATGGAGCAACATTGGTATACCTTCAGCTTAAGCCTAGGTTGGAGAATGGAAAATATGTAGAGAATGAGTTCAAACTGCCAAGCCCACCTAAAGGGAAGCACATAGTTGGCACGTTGGCAGCTGAAAAGCCTACTTCACCCATTCAGGATGAAGAAGAAGAAGAAATTCATGAAGATAGTGGTGGGTTGGACCATAGGGGTGAAGACAACCTACGGATGGAGAAAAGAAAGAGCACATGAGGTGACGCCCCCATCACAGAGAAAGAGGCTGAAGTGTTTGAGACAAACACAATGGAAATCAATGTGGAGTAGACACAGTGAAGAGCCATAATTCAAGAGAGTGTTCAGGAGGATAAGGGTTCAAGGCATAGGGTCATCACAACCATTAGAGGAGGTCACCAAGGATTTCACCCCAGAAGGAAGATCCGAGAAGAAGAAAAGGTGCAAGCTAAAGCTTAAGGATGGAGAGGAGGATGATTCAGAGAAAGTGCGTCAGGTACTCCAGTACAGCATGAGGGTGTAGAGGAGCCCCATGATGAAGAAATGAAGGATGATGAGGAGGGGATGAAGGGCATAGAAACATAAATAGAAGTAGAAAAGGGTGAAGGCCCGATTCTGGATTTAAGCACTCGGAGTTCCTAAGGGAAAAAGAACAAGGGAGGAAAAAGAAGGTGAAGACTATGTGACTCTCATGGTTGGATATGTGGATGATACTAGCAAGATCATATGGCATGCTTCTAGAGTACTATGGAAGCTAAGGACTTGTATGGTTGGGAGTTGATGGATGCAGAGATGGCGAACGCGTGCACATGGAAGTAGTTTTCATGGTCAATGCAAACTCATATGGATGAGCTTGATTTTGACGTGTGCGAAGAATCATGCATCTCACGTAGAATGAAGAAAGCACCCTCAAATCGACACATAAATGTTAAGCCAACTATTATGTCGGATGAACAAGTGAGCAATGCCTTGGTAAAGGTATTTGTAGAGGTTGTGCGCAGGAACATAGACAAAGTGGAAACAATTAGGGCGTTGATGGATGACAACAAGGATAGGGATGCAAAAATAAAGCACCTCACATAGAGAAGGAAAAGGTCGAGGAAAATATGAAAGCATTGATCGGTATGGCTGAGGAGATTGGCGATTATATTCTTAAGGTAAGGCCACATCTGGAATCTCAAGTTCTAGAAAAATTTCCATTGTAATGCACTATATATGCACACTTGTAAAACTAGTCATAGAGGAAGGGCCCGTGCATATTCCCGCACCAAAAGACCTGCGAGGAAGCAACAAGGGTAAAATCCACCATTTCCAAAAAAATTGCAAGTTATGAGTCATTTCTACAAGCCTTGAGAGATGAATTGAAGAAGGAAGATCAGGCCTTGAACATGTGCATGACACTAGATGCAATTGTTAGGATGAGAACAATTGCTAGAAGATAATGAAGTCCTCAAAGCCATGAAGAATGAGACACTTGGGTGTGTGGAGAGACTTTCTTTGGTGGAAGAGAAGTGCAAAGTGCTTACAAGTGCCCAAGAACCACATGAAAACAAGCTGAAGGAGATAGGAAACAAGATTTTTGGGAAGATGGACTATATGGAGGGCATGATTTCTAGTATGGAAAATATTTGTAGAATCTTACAGAATGAAAAAGAGAACATGACTCAAGATGAGCTAGATACCATAGTCACAGATATCCCAGACAAAACAGGTGAGGCCTTAAGCAATTGGCAAGCATTAGAGGTATAAGTTAAGAATGAGTATCCAGAATTAATATTTCCTATTGCGGAGGAGAGCGTTGAATGATATCTCATTCTTTTGTTTGAACAAATCTTCATTCTTTCATTCATTATTCTTTACTTTGGAGAGATAAGTTAAGATTACCCATTGTCGGGGGCAGAAATGCATTTAGTGTGGGGTAATGTTGAGTAGATAAAAGATAGTTCAAGTATGAAAGCACATAAGGATTGGCATGCACGCAGACACACGATGTGCATGTGAAAGACGTGGAAATATAACAGAACAACGTGCACCTAGGACATGTGTACATAGGAAATAACCACTTTCACAGATATGGGCTATTTTTGAAGATAGAGTGCTGAGCACGTGATGAGGTGGATACTTGTAGTTCATACAAGGCTATTTTGGGTTTTACATCAGTTCAAGCATGCAGAGTCTTAGTCTAATAATAGGATATATTCTTAGAGTTAACTATAGAAGATCTATTATTAGTAGTTGCATGCTTTTGTATTCCATTGTAAAGGCACATTGTTATTATTAACATGTAGCCTATTTTTGAAAGTGTATAGGTGATGAAGGGAAAGTCCCCACCCCTATATATATGTATTGATTTGCACAGTTTAGAGAGTATTGTAGAGTTATTATTGATTTAGAGTTAGTATGAGTTATTACGGATTTGCTAGATGCATGACTATTGAGCTGGTCTTGATGTATGAAGCTTCTATGTTTTACAGTATTTAATATAATGAAACATATTGGTTGATATTGATGTTAGATGACTGAATATGGTCCTTTCATGGTAAAGTGTAGTCATTTTTATGCCCTTAGAATAATATAATGCCAAGTGCATCTGACTATCATATTGGTACTCACCGTGGATATTGGTGAGCTTCTCCTTTATTTGAGTCTTGTGAGAATACATTGCTTAGTGACGAAACTTAGATGCAAAAAGGTAAAGAACAATGCATTCATTCTAAGAGCTTAAGATGAGGTATTATATTAATATACCTAATAAGATAACAAGAGAAACATTATATAAATAACATATCTCGATCCATACCGAAAGGAAATATAATAGGATTCACACCCATGAACAATTTATACTTAGAACATAATCTTATATTGATAGTAATCAAATTTCAGTAACCATATTACATTCACTAAGCCATGACATTGTGCCAACGTAACAATGTAGATCGAGACTTATGCATCGAAACCCTAATTATGCTCCCATATTACAAAAAGGTTTTTACAAACTCATCCCTCTGACAATTTATTACTCATACAAACATCTAAATGAGAACCCCAACTTTCTAGAACCTTCTTATTATTCCTACAGAGCTTCACCTTTCATTCTCTCTATATGCATCGTACATTCTTCTACCCAAGCATCTCTGTATACAGATTGTATTGCCCATCGGCATGCCTTTCAAGTAACAGATCGGTCGTGCAAGTGTCAAGGTGGTTCTCTAATGGAACATGCTTCTTCTCATCCAAGCTCTCCTCCCTCTGCAATGATGCCTTTCCGGATCCTTCCATTGCATGGAACATTCCTTTCTTGATCACCAAGTTGTCGGAGTTGACACCTTATCTAATCTGCATGCTTAGTCGGGTCACACTTTTCTCATGTGCTTCCTAGAACACCAAATATGGCTAAGTCCTGAAACCCTTTACTTTGTGAGGCGTGCACACCATGGGTTTTACTAAACCCTTCTAAAACCCATGTCATGTGCACCTTTACCTCGCGCACCCTTTTTCATATTGGTTCCGCACGCCAACACTATTGAAATTCCTACGTCCTCGAGTTCGATTGAACCGATCTATTAATAATATTCAAATGTAAGTATAATAACTCTTACAACAACAACCAATAAGGAATCAAAACTTGCAAATGAGATGATCAATGTCCCAAGAACTCTAAAAAATAGCAGAATTGTCCCAAGAACGATCGTGGCTCCTACGGTGTTTTCACAATGTGATCTCCCTGCAACTGTGTTAGAAAAACACATACAAATGGAGATTTAAAAATATTCTATGAAAACAAATCATATATCTAAGATCATCTCTAAATTCTGAACACTTTTCGTGTTTACACCAAGTCACATTTCGGACCAGAAGTGCATTGAAATTTGTGTTTTCCAACTAGCTATCTTGTAGATCCCTGTTAAAAACTGCATTCAAAGCTTCCAAAAATAGGTTAAAACTCAACAAAAAATATCAAATCTTACATTTTGGAATCATCTTAGAATTTCCTTCATTTCATCTTTTTACTCCGAGTTCTCATTATGAGTGCAGGGCCTTCAAAAATGGCGTTTTCTTAAAACTGGTCCTTATGTTGCTTTACATGCACTGCCACCCTCAGTATAAGTTAGGCGACCCATTTTATAATCCGCCCAAGCCTTTAGGCGAGTTGGTTAGCGGATGGGTCTTGGGGCGATGAGGTCGGGGGATCAAATCCCACCTCCTATAATTTTGTCGCGGTTTAACATTTTTAATGGGATGAACAATCTCAATTTGGCGCATGTATATCCCACATTTTGTGGGTTGTTAATACCTAAGGCTTTATTAAGCCTTTCCACGCATTTTTATAGTGGTCAAAGGACCACCTTAGGCTTAACTGCCCCCATCTCCACCGCTTCACCACCTTCTTCCACGTGGAAACATAGCATATTGGCGGCTTATACTAATGTTTGAACATGTGTGTGTGTGTGTGTGTGTGTGTGTGTGTGTGTGTGCGTGCGCGTGGCATTTGGAAAGTGGACTTACCAAGTAAATATAATTTCGACCCATGTAAGGTGGTATGGAAATAATTAACTCGGTCAATACTATATATTCCACTTGTCGTCTCACGATAGGCAAATCGAGTGAATTTGACGAGTGGTGGCAAGCCACGTGGTGGGCGAGGACCCACCACGTTGGCGATAATACCATAGTCCACACTACGGCCGGGCTCCCTCTCGTAATAAAAGTTGAGCCTCTTGTTCCCGTGCACCATTTTTACACTCGTCGAAGACCGGTGATTGAAAACCAACAAACAACTCCCTTTTGCCTTTTCGCCACGTGTCGCAGTGCCATTGGTCCAATATTGACCAGTTGACCAGAGTTGACTTTCTCGCTGTCTGAACTTTGACCAAACATATCTAGAGCTCCCGATGTCCGTTTGCCATGTTCTCACAGTCGTTGGAAAGCTCTCGAGATGATCTTCTACACTGACACCATTTAGGGATGTTTAGGGAACTTTCAAAAATGATCCCCTGATCACACCTCCCCACTGAGAAAGGCTTTTTGTCCCAAAAGTTGTTTATCAACCCAAAAATAATGCTATCTCTTCCTGCATTGCACAAACACATACAAGAACTTGAAATAACATTATAGGTTAATAAAAATGCAAATAGTTGATTAGCTAATTACATAACCGATCAGATAATAACACCCAATTAAGCTAGTGTTCAACTGAAACGTTGTAACCCTGTCAACTCTGCACACAACTATGATCTGTCATACCCCACTGTAATGCCATCACAATTAACTGACCAGATAATAACACCCATTCTATTACGGAAAGCTAGTGTTCAATTGTCACTTTGTGATACGGCCGATTACCAAAAATTACAATTCCATAACACAAATCAGTATACAAGACATCTAAACTGCCCACAATTAGGCTAGTGCCCACTGCCCATCTCAAATGTAAATAACCGCAAATATTCACTATCGAATATAATAGACTATCAACGCCAAAAATAGCAATAGTCAACAATGAATCAACATGAATATGCCAAAACACTGTATGGCCATCACAAATAATAAGTCAGATAATAACACCCATCTATAACGAAAGCTAGTGTTCAACTGACACTTTGTGATTATGCTGATTACAACTGCAAGTTTCAAATTTAGACATGCTACTAATGCCCTTCCTTGCATACTATTTTCAACAATGGAACTACTAACCAACATGAGAAAACAAAACATGAGTATGATGAACCTATCACTCAAATCTTCTCTTGATTGTTTCCATTCATTTTCAAAGCTTAAATATCAACTTAGAACAAATCCTTATCAATCAACCGAAATCGTAAAATATAGCTCTAATTTTTTTTTGCTTGCCTACTATCAACAATTTCTTGTAGTGCAAATATAAAGTTGAGGATTGTTTTTCCCAACCAATGACTTGGGTTTTTCCGTTTTGGTTGTTTTACCTTCTTAGTACAAAATGAGTTTTATTTAGGTTTAGTTTGGTTGGTTTTATAATATTGTTCTTTTTAACAACTTCCCAATTTTGTTGTTTAGAAACAAACCAACAAACCTTAACATCATGACCATTCCTATTACAATGAGAACAAAATTTAACTTCCTTGTTTTTAGGAGTCTTACCCATTTTACCATTCTCGAACTTTGTCTACGAGAATGATTCCCATGTTTAAGAGAGGTAACATTCTTGCCATTTCTCGCCTTTCCTTGGTGAGATTGGTCTTTAGGACCTGCCTTATCATTCACAAAAGGCATTAACTTCTTAATCAAATTTTTCCTCTTCCAACAATATGCAACAGAATGATTAGTACCTTCACAAAATGTGTAAGGGAAAGCATATTTTTGCCTACCAAAGCTATATTGTTCCAACTAAAAGAGTGTATTAGAAGTTTTAGGATTTGATTTTCCCTTAGTGCTATTTTTAGTGTAAGTGGAAGGAGGTGGAATCTGATTACCTCTTTTACCTGTTTTCTTACACCTTTCATTGTTCCTCCTAATGGCGGAATCCTATAATTCTAGTGGTGTAGATCCTTGGGTCATGTTGAAGCTTGTCTTCCTTGATTGCTTTGGAACTTTCTCAAATTTCCATTTTCCCACTAGAATAACCCAAACCTATAAACCGAGGCTGATCCTCTACTCCGATCTTGAGTTAACATCACCTTGTCCATTTTTACCAAGGCCCGTTCAAGTTAAATCCCATCTTAACCATTAGCTTAGACCCAATTCCCTTAGTGTGTTTTTCAAACTCGACCCAAAGGAACATTTGAGGCGAATGAGAGGAAGAATTAAAATGTGAACAACTTACAAGTGCATTCTATCATAGTACCTACATCTGATTTGGAAGGCATTTCCTTCTTATATTCACCTTGTTGTAGCTTTTCCAAGAGAGCATCCTTGGTTCGTATTTCATCCTGCTGACTCTTTACAAAGCCCATCAACTTCTTGCTCTCTTCAAGCATCTTATTGACATACTCCTCTTTCTTGGTTATAGAGGATTGTGGCTCGATTTTAATCGAACTATTTCCTCTTCTAAGGAATAAAAACTAGCTCTCAAGAAAGATTTTTCTTCTTGGATTTGGCGGTTTATGGCTTCAAGCTCATCGATTGCTCTGTTTGGATGACTTCCCCATGATTCCTCGTTCCTGCAAACACAACTGTACTTCCAAAAGCGCACATTACGAAAGAAGATTAACAAGCCCCAAAATGTCTCGCACACTGTGAAAAGTGAAATCAATACTCAAATCGAAGCCAAATTTTCAAACACAATTAGAAGCTAATCCAACAATCTAAGCGCTCGATACCAAACTTGATGCAGCAAAACGCAGGTGTGTTGTATTTTTTCACTTTTAAAAGTTTCAAAGATCGTGATTTTCTTAATCAATTTTAAGTATTCTAAGCTCCACAAATTGATTAAATTCTGATTATTATTCATCCATAGAAGTGTGGAAAACTTGGGTAACAAATAAATAATCGGAAGCTGAAAACATTCAGATAACAAAGAAGATTGTTTACGGGGTTCGGAAATTCCTACGTCCCAGGGTTTAGATTGAACCGATCCATTAATAATATTGAAATGTAAGTACAATAACTCTTACAAACAACCAATAAGGAATCAAAACCTGCAAATGAGCTGATCAATGTCCCAAGAACTCGAAAAATAGCGGCGTCCCAAGAACGATCCGCGGCTCCTACGGTGTTTTCACAATGTGATCTCCCCCAATTGTGTTAGAAAAACACCTACACATGGACATTTAAAAATATTCTATGAAAACAAATCATATATCTGAGATCATCTCTGAATTCTGAACACTTTTCATGTTTACACCAAGTCACATTTCGGACAGAAGTGCATTGAAATTCGTGTTTTCCAACTAGCTATCTTGTAGGTCCATGTTAAAAACTGCATTCAAAGCTTCAAAAAATAGATTAAAACTCAACAAAAAATATCAAATCTTACATCCTTGGAATTGTCTCAGAATTTCTTTCATTTCATCTTTTTACTCCGAGTTCTCATTCTGAGTGCAAGGCCTTCAAAATGGCGTTTTCTTAAAACTGGTCCTTATGTTGCTTTCGCACTGAGACACGCCACCCTTGTATAAGTTGAAGCAACCCATTTTATAATCCGCCCAAGCCTCTAGGTGAGTTGGTTGGCGGATGGGTCTTGGGGCGATGAGGTCGGGGGATCAAATCCCACCTCCTACAATTTTGCCACGGTTTAACATTTTTAATGGGATGAACAATCCCAATTTGGCACATGTATATCCCACATTTTGTGGGTTGTTAATACCTTAGGCTTTATTAAGCCTTTCCACGCATTTTTATAGTGGTCAAAGGACCACCTTAGGCTTAACCGCCCCCATCTCCACCGCTTCACCACCTTCTTCCATGTGGAAACATAGCATATTGGCGGCTTATACTAATGTTTGAACATTATATATATATGGCATTTGGAAAATGGACTTACCAAGTAAATATAATTTCAACCCATGTAAGGTGGTATGGAAATAATTAACTCAGTCAATAGTATATATTCCACTTTTCATCTCACAATAGGCAAATCGAGCGAATTCGACGAGTGGTGGCAAGCCACGTGGTGGCTTGTGGACCCACCACATTGGCAATAATACCATAGTCCACACGGCGGCCGGGCTCCCCTCGTAATAAAAGTTGAGCCTCTTGTTCCCGTGCACCATTTTTACGCTTGTCAAAGAATGGTGATCGAAAACCAACAAACAACTCCCTTTTGCCTTTTCGCCACGTGTCACAGTGCCATTGGTCCAATATTGACTAGTTGACCAGAGTTGACTTTCTCGTTGTCTGAACTTTGACCGAACATATCTAGAGCTCCCGATGTCCGTTTTCCACGTTCTCATAGTTGTTGGAAAGATCTCGAGATGATCTTCTACACTGAAACCATTTAGGGATGTTTAGGTAACTTTCAAAAATGATCCCCGATCATAGAGTGATGATCTCTGACCTTGACTTCTCCTATTTTTTCTTGCGCGCCAACACCTCCTCTATGGATTCTAAGGTGAGTGGTAGCCTTTCTAGTGTGAGGATGTGAATTAAATCCTCTAAGCACTGCAAGGTTGATTCATACTTTTACTCAGGTGGCGATAGGTCAAGATGCTTTAAGATAATAACATCCGTAATCATCTCAATTTTCTTATATACTTCACGCACCCTTGCCTTTTCCTCTTTCAGTTTGTGCCTTAACCGTGTGTTGATTATCTCTTCTTACTTCAGGTCACTCCTCTTCTCGAGGAGCTCCTCCTCCTCCTCCAAATTCCCTTCTAGGAATCTCACCCTGTCATTCCTCCCAAAAATTCTAGCCTCAACCTCAACTGAAACCTTGTTGAGTGCATTACAGAATTGCTCATCTGACAACTATTGAGCATTCACCATGGGTTTATTCCTTTTTCCTCTGACATCTTCGTTAGCACCTCTTTTCTCACTTCGAACTTAGGTTCATCAACATGGGACTCGAATGCCCAAGATAGAATCTTTCTGGTCCGTGGGTATGTGCCTTCTTCATCAAATGAAGACATTTCCAGGAGTTGTTCTATTGGCACAATGCTTTGGAAATGTGTGTAAAACCTTATTGGGATCATCAATATAGCCCATTCCTTGTCCTTGTGCTACAACCACACCCTTTCCTCCGTGTGCATGCCCTTTGCAAAGCTTATTATTAGGCGGGAGGTCTCCACACATGCTTTGTCATACTCTTTTCCAATGCTCTCCTCTTCTATCTCCTTGAGCACTTCATCCGCACTGCACTCTACCTCTTGTTCCACTAACTTATTGATAATGCCTACCACTTATCTCTCTCCGCAGCCTCTTCTATTTGCTCCTTGGTGAGGCTTGGGGTCCTCTGATCCTTCATGTTCACCTCTTCACTCACCCCTCTGTCTTGAGCATCTACTTCCTCTTCGCCACCCTTCTAATTCCTTAATTTTCACCGAGAAGTTCCCATTTGGATTCAAAATTTTCAACAGGACAACTTGTGAGTCTACATTTTAATTCCTTAAAGGCTTCTTCACACTCCCTATCCCAAACAAATTTCTTACCCTTCTTTTGCAAAGAAGTGATAGGTCCTTCTAACCTAGAGAAGTCCTTTACGAACTTTTGATAGTAGCCTGCTAGACCCATAAAACTTCTCACTTCGTGCACATCCTTGATGCTAGCCATTCCATGATGGCATTGATCTTTGAAAGGTCCACCGACATTCCTTCTTTATTTATTATGTGGCCTAAGTATTGTACTTCATATTGATAAAAAACACACTTAGATAATTTTCAAGTAACTTATGTTTTTCGAGAATTTCGGCCACAATCCTTAAATGTTCATCATGTTCTTCCTCATTCTTGGAGTATATTAATATATCATTGAGAAAGCTAAGTATAAATTGGTCTAAGTATTCCCTAAACACATTTTTCATCAAGTTTATGAAAGCAACAGTGCATTTGTTAGACCAAAGGGCAAAGCCTCAAACTCATAATGCCCATACCTTGTTTTAAAAGCGGTTTTATGGATATCTTCATTCTTCACTCATGATTGATGATAACCGGATCTGAGATCTATCTTAGAAAACACTTTTGCGCCCCCTATTTGATCAAAAATATCATCGATTCGGGGCATCAGGTACCGATTCTTCATTGTTACCTTGTTGAGCATTCAATAATCAATATAAAGTTTGAGGGTCCCATCCTTCTTTTCACGAAGATTGCAGTGCACCCCATGGAGATATACTTTTTCTAATCAAACCCAAGGACAACAACTCATGTAATTGAGATTTCAACTCAACTAATTCGGTTGTTGTCATTACGTATGGTGCCTTGGATATTGGTTAGTTGTTGGTTTGACATTTATTGTGGAGTCAAATTCACGCTTGGGTTGAAGTCCAGAAACTTATTTGGAAACACATCTCTAAATTCCTTAAGGATGGGGAATGCTTCAATTTCAGAATCATTTTCTTATCCCGAGTCTATTATTTTTACAACATATAGATGGCATCCCTTTCGCTTTGCCTTTTCAAATTGCATGGCGAAATCTACCTAGTGAAAACTCTCTTTTAACACCACGAACACTTGCTTTATTTTCTCTCGATCATTTCTAACATGTTACATGTTTTCCTAAGCAATCCAAGGTTACATTATGTTGACTTAACCAATTTATACCTATGACAACATCATAGGATCCAAGAGGTGCCACATATAGGTTTAATCTTGTTGTGAACTCAAGTAATTCTAGTGGTGCCTCAAACAAACATTGATTCACTCTATGTACAACATTATTTCCATACTATATAGTCCAAGTGTGTTCCATGTACTTAGCTCTTATCTTGAGTTTATCAGCTACTTTAGATGAAACAAAACATTATGTTGAACTAGAATCAAATAAAATAGAAACAGGTTCTCCAAAAATCTTACCTAAGGTTTCTATTGGAGTCGCTTGCTTTTCTCGCTTGCTTATTATGGACTGCAGCATAAATCTTATGTTGTTTCCCCTCTTTATTTACTGCAGTAGATCCCTTCTACTAGTTATTCCATTATCCTCTTTGCGGACAATTGTTAGCAAAATGATCACCACCACACTTAAAACATCCACCCAGTGGTCCTTTTCTCTCAATCTTATTCGACTTAAACTTGTTCCTTGTTGTTTCCCATTTTTTTATTATTCACAACAGCTCTACTTGCTATTCCTCTTTATTACCAGGCCCGAACTTGTTGTTACTCTTTCTCCATGTTGGTTTACTTGCGGTTGGTGTTTGAAAATTGCTATTTTTCCTTCTTGTTTTCCTCTTTAGAGGCATAAATACTTCACATCTTTTGTTCTTGCTTGATAGCTTTTTCAAGCATCTTTGTTTCCATCGAGGTAGGTCCATGGACATCTACCTCACCACCAATGCTAGGATTCAATCCCATTATAATTTTTCTCACTCTAAACTTCTCATCCTTTTGACACATAGGAACATAATTGAGTGAAACATTCCCAATATTCTCAGAATCGAGTACTTTCCTGAATCAAATTTTGGAATTTTGCTATCTTTTCGTCAAAGTATAGCCGAGGTACCCATCTTTGATGTGAAGTAGGTGTTGAACCGCTCCCACGTGATCATACAGTAATCAATTCCTAGTTCCATTTTCTTGTTATCCCACCAGGAAGATGCTTCATGGGACAATTGGTAAGCTCCCCATACTTGCTTTTGTCTCCCTGGAAAGTCCATAATCTCAAAATACTTTTCCATTTCGAGAGCCAATTTTTAGCACCATTCCCAAGAGTTGTACCATCAAATTTAGGTAGGGATATTCTTTTAATGTCCCTTGGTAACTCAACAACCAACCTTGCTTTCTTATTTTCCCTTTCATTGTGTGCTCGGGTTGATCATCATGTTGCTCATCACTGTAATTCTCATCCCCTGCGATCCTTATCTTCTTCATCACCCCGAACTTGTTGTTCTACGACAACAACTCGGTTTTGAGTGTCATTCAAAAGGTTGAGGATTTCTTCTAACTTAGTAGCTGTATTATCTGACAAGTCATCATTATTTACCCCTTTGTCACTTGCGATATTAGCTTTTGCTATTGGCCTAGCCATAGTTTTCTTTATAAAAGAGGATACTTTGTATTAGAACGTGTGTCACATTAACATCCAAGTGTTTGAGCCTCTCGCTCTCATATCAAAATGTAACGCTCAAGATTACAAGAGCTAGAAAAGAGTTTTTTTTTCCTAAAACGTAAAAACAAATTACATGACTATAATCGTACATATTAATTTAATTAAATTCATTAAATCAAATTTGTTCTTTTGATCTATCCGACAACATCCATGTAAGCCATGTGTGGGTGAGAAGGGTGTATCAGCACTCTACGATCTCCCTTCGTGACTACTTGAGTGACAATGCTTACTAGCATTTTGGCTCAACCTTTATCAGTCATGGGAACCATGTGGAAATCCTTGGGACTACCACAAAGATAGTTTTCGACTTTGTATTCGTATCCGACCATCGCCTACCTCATGTTCGGTGTTCAATTTCCCATGATCAGTTATCGACAATTTTTTTAATTGGAGGACCTAGTGGTCGACAATGCACAATCATCAATGCATTACTTTGGCCAAAGTTATCTATTGTGTAGGTTACGGCTTAACTCAAGACATCGACTAGTCTTATGAGTTATAAGTCTTCCGCCACCTCACAACTATCCCTTTCATTGTTATCTAGATCTTATAGTTTGTATTTACTTTAATTCCAATTAAACTTATCTTGCAAGAGTTTATATCGAGATAGATGCCAAGGCCAATTAGGATCATTATGAGAGGCAGTACATTTGTTATGCTAAAATGTAACTATTTTAGCATTCCATGAGTACTTATCCCTTAATATGCCTAATGAATCTTTTCATCTAATTACCTTCCTATCTAGTTTCTCTTTTCTTGATGTTCAATTTTAAGCCTTAAATTACCTTTCTATAATGATACTCTTTCATCCTCTAAAAAGAGTAGGCTTTACAATCTTAACAAATTAATGTCAAGTTTAGGAAGGTCGAATTAAATATATATTTAATTATTCTTTCGTTCAACTACGCCACTAAATAGCTATTTACTTTAGAAATTAAAAGACAATTGAATGTTACAATAATTGTCCAATTTTTGGCTTCATACATTGGTAAATATCATATAAATATATTTAACAATTTATGATATGTAAGACTTCTTAATTCTTGTATTTATAATATACTCATATGGAGATATTATTACATACAAAGTAATTATCTCTTTATTAAGAACATAAATTACATATGTCGTTAAGGCAAAATATATAACTGATAATTGTAACTCTCACATAGTGAAGTTTGAATATTAACAATGGGTCCAAGATCCCAATAAATTCAGTCAAAATTCTAGGATATCATCCTTCTACAAATTGAAATCCAAGTAACTCATTTGGATCCATGCTACGATAAAACTTCTCAAGTCATGAGTTTTTGCATATTCGATTGTGACGACCAATTGTCCTGCAAGACTGGAGTAGTGGTATGATGTCAGTTCAAAATGAATTGGCATGAATATTGCCTTCATTTTCTGATGTAATTATTTAATAAAATATGAAAAATATAAATGTTGTTTTATCAACAAGCGCATGGTAATATCTGGTGAGAATTTATTACTACATATTTTCCATAAAGATCTGATTATGAATGCACACCAATAGAACAACCAATCTCTATTTCAGCGATCATGTTTCCCTCTAATCACAAGGATCAAGACATCCTTATTTCAACTTCAAACAATAAATATTTTACATTTATAATTTTACATAAATCGTAGGAACAATATGATTAAGAAGAGTACATTTTTTCCTTCTTATTTTTAATAAGTTACCATCACACAAAAAAGTAATCAAACCATAATCATTCAACATCCGAATTGATTATAACCACAAGCAAATCATGCTTCACATGGTACACATTTAAATATTATTTTACTTACCCTCCAATCAACGAGCAACTTAACAAAATGTCCAAATCAACCTTTCCAAATACCAATTAAACATATTCTCTCTAGGTAATGAGCAACTCATCATATCATCCAAGAACATCATTAACAAAGAAAATAAAACATAATATTTTCAGTCAATAAGCAGCTCTATAAAACGTCAAAGAACATCATTAACAAGAGAAATAAATCGTACAATATATTCCTTTCCAAACAATCAAAACACATTTTTCTTACATATATGAACAACCCAACTAAACAATGTAAAAACACCACAATTACATCATTTAAACATACTCTTTCTAGTAAAAGAATAGCTAATAATTTCTTTCATAAAATATCATTATATTAAACCCAATCATGCCACCAATTACTCCTTGGTACAACTCGGTCAAGTTGTCTTGGCTTTCATGCCCTTACCCAGACAAACAATTTCTTTTTCACAGCCATGCAAGAATCCAAGTCATATTGCTAGGCTGGAAGTTACAAGCTAAATGCCATTTTTTTTTGTAGTTATTCACACATAACAACACATCCTCATTTATACATGAACCGATTTAGATGCCCATAATAAAAATTTCTGGAAAATGCAGCCCCATGCAAGAGCTTTGACATCCACAAATTTTCATTCAAAAGATCTCAATAAATTAAAAATCAGACCTGCATATAACAACCAAGAAGGAAAAAAATACAAAACCCCAACCAGTTACATATCCATATCGATTTGGTTACCCAAATCGATTCATTTATGCAAATCAATTTGTATACCCAAATCGATTTGTTTATAGAAAACACAATCAAATTTCTGTTAACAAAAATGAAAACCCACAAGCACAAATTGATTTGAAACACACAAATTCGCAAAAAAATTTCCTTCTTCCAGTACAGGAAAAACCTAACTCTTTTCTTTTTGGGTACAATTTATTTTAATGCAGAGAAGGAATTTTAACTTACATTCTATTTTTATTTTTGCATGTCAAAACCGAAAACCCCATCTGCGTTTTCTTTTCTGGGTTTAGCTAAAACCACACAAAGAAAACTTAAGAGAATACAAAATCCATCAATTTCCTTTTCAAATTTCATCTCCAAGCAATTAAATCAAAAGTCGACCACAAATGTCTTTGATTTCCATTAAAACAGAATGTGTATTTCTTAATTTTTTACAAATAATGCAACAGAGAAGGGAGAAGATATTCATGCCTGAAGTAAACCCAGAATCAACAACCTCTTACTCTTCCAGCTCCAACAAGTTGAATCCTTCCTTCCTCCAAAACTCACGCAGGTATCCCATAAGGGAAGAATGAAAATAGACAAGGAGAAATAAAAGAAAAAGAATAAAGAAACTATAGTTGGGCAACATATTCAAGAATTTTCAGGAGCTTCCTAATGTTGGCACATGCATTAATGCATGCCACATACTTGTCTTTATGTAAAGGTGTTTCGCTTTACGAAACCCACAAATTTTAAGTATATATATATATATATATATATATATATATATATATATATATATATATATATATATATATATATATATATATATATATATATATATATAATATATTTGACTTATATGCCAAATCCTTCTAGAATATACATTACTAGTTATACAAAATAATATTGCATTTTTTATTTTATTTTTATTTAAGTTGTTATCCAACTTAATGGTTAAGTTAAAATTAATCATCATAATACAATTCCACATATTACCAACAATATATTATAATAATTATTATTTTAATTTCCATGTTCCATATGAAACATTCCAATAAACAAAAATCACCAAGTCCAGTAAATAATAATTCAAATATTCTCATAAAGTGACTTGACATAAAGCATCGTCAAATAAAATAGAGCGAGTTATTATTACGGTCATTCGAAAAGTCAGACAAAACAAAAGACGACTAAACCGATTAAAATAAAGTAACCAAAAGATTTGTTATTGTTTATGAACCATTTTACCTACGATCAAGGCCTAATCACGTTTAGGAAGGATCATCAAGGTGGTGTGAGGTTACCCATTCAGTAGTGTCATGCCCTGCAGCAAAAGCTGTGGGTCATGACATGACAAACCAAATGAATTCTTACACCTGATGATGATCTCATCTAATCACGATTAGACGTAACCGTAGTTAATTTAACTCACTAGAAATTTCAGATGTTACATTGCCTTCTTCTCCCGCACTTCGCTATCCCTTTTCTTTGGTGCAACCTTCTTGCTTCTGTGAGGTCTTCTGGAATGGAGACATCATTCTCTAGGTAGGCACCCTTCTCAAACTTTGGCTTGATGCGCAAGTATACTCTTGTTGCAGTCCTTTTGGCAATTGGCAGTGTAAAAGGCTTCATCATCTGTACTTCGTGGGAGACATACTTCTCCACATATGCATGCTTCTTTAGATATACAAGCTTTCGACAAAGCTTGTGGTGGTCTTGGTCCACTTCACTCAGGTCGAACCTTAACCTTTTGGCCTCTTTGAAATGGTGGCCCTTGCTCGGAAATAATGCGCGGTGAAAGAGAACGATATTTTGCACCATGGACTCGAGTCCCATCAGCCGAGTGAATCTTCCAATACAGAAACGTTGATACACAACAAACTCAACCTATTCATCTATAAGTGCAAGTAGTTACTCAGGTATCCTCCACTCTACCCCGAATGTGTCGTACATTCAATTGTACCATTTTTCTATGTGCGCCTTTATAGGCGGCCATCATCGTATCGCGGTATACTTCTCAAACCTTTTCGTGGGTGAGGGATCTTCTTCTGGATACTCCCATATGAACTTCTCTGGCCCATCGGGCACTCCATTCGAGAAGACGATGGTGAGGAGAATATTGCCAAACATTATCTTGTCCCCCTCCTGTGCGTTGCTAATGATTTCATCTGCAATAAAGGTGGACAAGTTGTAGATGGTTCCTTCTGAAACCTTTGCTATACATTCAACCATGCCTTGTTTACTTGGTCCACCTTTCTTGACCATTTAGCTTGGTAACCAATCCCGTGGCCATCCTCATTACATGGTCGATGATATATGTGATATCAAAGTAGCATGAACCCTTCTTGTAGTCATAGGCCTCCACAGTCTCCTTGATGGCCTCCTTATCATCCAAGTCATCATCTATGGAGTCCCCTTCATAAACTAGGCCAATAAAATTTGATATAAGTTGAGGGTTATGCACATTTTGTGGCCTGTAAAATAGAAGTGGTCTTTGTGTATGTGTGACATCAACCACTAGTATAACCACTCGGGCTTGCCAAAATAGGGCAACTCATATAGTCAGCAGAACCCGGCCTTACCCAACTTTACCTTCACCTCATCGTTGTAGATCGGCATACCTTCTGGTGTCCTCGTATCAGTTGGAAAAACCAGTTCCAATGCCATTTCCTTCTTTATGGTACTCATGCGATGGTTATAGTCACTCATGGACATCTTCCTCACGTGTGATACCCATTCTTTCCCTAGCAACACTCCATCTGGGTATTGCATCTCCGCATACCACTCATTAAAACTAGTTGCGGCAGTCTGTTTCTCCTTTCCCTTCTTCTTTGGTGAAATGGTTGCCTTCTTTGGTGCTTTTTTTACTTTTCAGGTTACAATATAAACTCTTCTTGCTCCTCTTTATTGCTCTGCTTGATCCTATGGCTCAAATCTACGGAAGAATCCTTCTACTTCCGTGCCCTAGCTGTAAAACCCTTAACTTGGAAAATTCTTCCACAAGACGGCGTGCTCCTCTGAAACTTTCTTCTCTACACTCGTGTACTCCTTCCACTATGGTTTACTAGATCAACCCTAGTCACGTACTTAAATCTCTATGATTCTTTCTTCACACAACTCTCTTTTGTAGATGCCCTAGT
The DNA here is from genome assembly GCA_018340775.1 of Taxus wallichiana var. yunnanensis. NCBI lineage: Eukaryota > Viridiplantae > Streptophyta > Pinopsida > Cupressales > Taxaceae > Taxus > Taxus wallichiana. Next base: position 951,216,512 of record CM031237.1, on the reverse strand, counting down.
TCACAAGAGCTCTTCAATCTCGTAATAACAAGGTAAATAATAACGTGCCCGACTTCATACGTATAGCTTTTCCCCTTTTTGAAATAAATGCTATACCACCTACTGACGTACTTAACATTAAATGTGGTTTTTTTATGCTAAAGCCAACCTTAAGCGCCCTTACCCACACGTCCAATCTTGTGCGAAACCTTCTACAACCTTATGACGCGCAAAAATTCCTTACCTACCAAAGGCTTTTACACGCACGTCTACAGCGCTGAAGTCTCTTTTTTTGTCCTTGACCTTATTTTTTCCCTTGCCTACCTCATGTTGTTCCTGTGCTTCTTATCCTTTGTACGTGGTCTTTGTTAAGCTATCTTGACACAAAAATTCTTATCCACCATTTCCACACGCGCGTTCTTCTATCTTTCGCGCCTTTAATCCTTTCATTTGGGCCATACAAATTTTACTACTAGCTTGTATCACACTTCGCACTACTCGCATTACTCCACCCCACACTAAATTAAATGCGTGGTCCTCTGCGCATACAAAACCTTTTGAAAGTAATAAGTGGTTATTGGCACACAAGGCATAAAACAGAACAAAAAGAAAGGAACAAGCAATGAGAAAGGGAAACACAAGGAAATGAAATGCATAAAGGGAAATCCTAAGCTAACTAGAAATATTGCCTTATTTACAAACACAAGGAAGAATTATTTATAGTAGGGATTCAACCTACTCCCATTGAAATGGCCAGGTAACCTTGTCCCATCTAACGCTCAGAATCGCGGGCACACTGAATCAAGGATGTACGAGATGATGTAAGGGCCCAACCAATGGACTTTTAACTTCCTAGGATGGCGCAAAACTTGGAGTCATACAATGAACCATCTCGTCCAACCTCAAACTACTTATTCTTGATATGACGATCATGTCATGCCTTTTGTCTGGCCTTTTCAGTCTTCTGACTCCATCTAGCAAGTGATCGCCTTTCATCCAACTGCATTAACTTGTCAATCCTTTCCTCGAGTGCTTGTTCATCAGCCAATCCTCCTATGCACACTATATGTAGTGATGGTAACATGAATTCAATTGGAAAAATAACCTCTCGCACCAAACACCAATTGAAATGGAGTGGCCTTATTCAACTTCTTGTAAGTTGTCATGTATTCCCATAGAATTGTCGATACCTTGTCATCCCAGTCTTGTCTTCCAAAATCATAAATTTTGGTCAATGTGTGACTTAGTATCTTGTTAAACACCTTAGTTGTTCCATTCACTTGAGGGTGATAAGGGGTAGTCTTGTGATGGGCCACCATAAACTCTGCCAACAAGATCCTGATCATTTCATTCAGAAAATGTGTTCCCCTATCACTAGTCAAGCTCAAAGGACATCCATACATGCTGAGTATGTTTTCCCATAAGAATCTAGAAATTGTCGCCAGAGTGCAATCCGTTTTAGGTGTTGCCTTTTGCCCATCTTGTCAAGTAATCAGTGTAAGTGATGATGTAACGTGAGCTAATCCTTCGCGCGGCAGGTGAAATTGGTCCTACAAAGTCGATTACCCATTTCTCAAACGGTTCAGCGTTGGCTATTGGTCACAAGGGCATTTCATCCCTCCTTCCACGTTTGCTAAGGCGATGGCAAAGTGGTCACAGTCTTACAAAACCCAATACAATCCAGTAAATACTTTCCCACCAAAGGCTTCATGAGTAGAATCTTTTACGTGGCTGCATTTCCTGCATAGTGTCCTCCTGCAATCCCACCATGCACTTCCTCCATAATCGCCAAGCGCTCATGTTCTAATATACATCAATACATAACCTCATCACAACCTAACTTGTATAGATCTCCACTAATCAACATGTCAGCACAACGCAGATTGCTAATTGTTTTCTCTCCAAAGCCTTCATCCCGTCCGACATCATGCTTGTTTTAAGGAACGCCACAATATCTGCTAAGTCTAAGTGCACACATCGCAACCTAAACATTTGTGCGTTTGACATGGTGTCCTCAATACTTTGTACATCCTCTCTTGAGTCAATCGTTTATAAGTGGTCAGGTCTCGAATTACTTTTTCCTGGTTTTACAACCACCGTGAACTCAAACTCTTGAAATTATAGGACCCAACGACATATGCTCCTTGTAAACCGGCATTTGTTTACCAAGTACTTCAAAGTGCTATGTGATTTGTGTAGAATATAAATGGTATTGGTAGCAGATACTTCTGAACTTATGCAACGTGTAGATCATTGACAAGTGCCTCGCACTCAAAGTAGTTGTGTAGTTCTCGCTCACCGGTGTCAACTTCCTACTTGCAAAACATGAGGGATGATCAACAATCCACTCACTAGTTGTCTTAATCTTAGCGCTCTAATGGTTGTTCTCGAGGCATCAAAATGCACATAGAAAGGCTTATTCCAGAAGGGAAATGTAGTATGGGTGCAGTAACAAGCCTATCCTTCAAAGTGGAAAACGCCTTCTATTGCGCTTCTCCCTAGTGAAAGGCACTCTTGTGCTTAAGCAATTCTTCCAAGGGCGTGACGATCTTGGTATATCCTTTGATGAACTTCCTGTAGTACCCGTATGCCCAAGAAATCCACACACTACGCTCTAACTAGTAGGCTCTCCCAATCCCACAATAATAACAACTTTGGTGGGATCCACTAATAAGCCTTCCTTACATATAATATGTCCTAACAGGTTCCAAATGGAGTAGAAAAGACACATTTCTTAATGTTGAGGGATATCCTCAAGCGCCAACATATTTTGAACATCGGCCTCAAAAAAGAATAATGGCCTTTTACTGGCCCATAAATTGACAAATCATCGGGTAGACTTGAAGAAATTTATGGATGAAGTCTGAAACACTTTTACCACGATGCACGAGAACACAACAGCAAATTATTCAATCTAAAAGGCACGATTTGTGTAGGAAAATCTTCCCTTGTCTTTCTTTGGTCTTCCTTTACAATCCCGACTGGTGATACCCCGAGAACTCATTTGTGAAGGAATAGACCTCGATCCCGGTTACTCCTTCCAGAATTTCTTCAACGAATGAAGTTGGAAAAGGGTCAATGACACACATTGTGTTCAAGTCCCCGTAGTCACCAGATATCCTTATCCTTCCATTCTTCTTAATGCTTATAACCATTGAGATTACCCATTCTGATTCTTCCACAACCTTAATGATACCAGATGTTATCATCTTGTCTATCTCCTCCTTGACTCTTACGCGCAAGTTCAGATTCATCCGATAGGGTCTTTTCCAAATCAAGAGCACACCTTCCTTTAACTTGATCCTCGTCTCCCCCAAGGAATGGTGAACACTTTTAATCTCATAATACCCATGCGGGAATAGATCCCGAAACTTGCACAACAAATCAATTATCTTTGAGACCTATTTTTCCGACCAATAATCCCCAATGATACCTTCTTTAGGTTCCACCTCCGAACCAATGTTAACTTTCTTTGTTTTCAAGGGTTCATGGTAGATGCATGCTCGCTCATCAGCATTATTCATGACTTCGCGCGTACCTTTAGAATGGTTAACATCCAAACTTTCTATTTCTTCACCATCTATTACATAGACCATTTTTCCTTTTTCCTTTTCAATGCACGCGTGCTCAAGTTATATCTCTTTTGATTCCTCTTCATCGAGACGCGTCTCCAAACTAGGTTCACCCAACAATTCTAGTAACCTATCTTCTGCCATGACACTATCTCCCATTGTAAGGCACTTGACAACTTACAACACCTTATCTATTGATGGCTTGGTACTTCGATACTCAAAATATTGAATGAGATCAGTCGTTAACTCCTGCCAATTCCTTGTTTGACGGCGTATCTCCGAGTGAATGTATCATGTGCATGCACAACCTTGTAAGGTGGAATATAACTTATGCACCCATAACGAAGGTGGTAAAGCTTTTGTGTCTTCCATCCAGGCATTCTCACATGTTTGGATATGGGAAGAGGCGTGTTCTTTACCATGGTAGTCTTGGATAACAGCGGGTGCGTTGCTTCTGCAAAACCTTATAAAAAATGTGACTCTTATCTCGCACCACTCTAGGAGACTCTCGTGATGTGTTTCCCACTAACGCGCTATAGTCCCAAGGAAGTTATAACTGAGCATACTTATCCTTTCGTCCTCATTTTTCCACTAAGCCTCCATTTCTCTCAAGAAATCATCAGGGGTTGCTCCTCTGGAGTAACTTGGTATCTTCTTCCTTCCCAGCGCTTGATCGAGTGCACCTTCATCACATTTGTTACAAATCCTCTTAATTATCACCCAATTAACTCGTAAGTCCCGTGCACCCAATCGTCACATGCTATGTTAGTTGTATCACTCATTGACTGAGCATCTTCAAATTAGATAAATCCTTTTATAGGATGAATTATCTCAGGGTATCTGATGGAGCACACATAGATTTTGTCAAGGAATTCCTTTCCTAAGGGCTCAATATAGGGCGTTGAATTCCCATCCATTAAAGGGATGATCACCCTTTCTTCCTTGTTCTCAAATCTTATATACCCCTTGTTAAACTGTAGTTTGACATTATTTTTATAACACCAAGGGCACCCAAGTAGCTGGAAAATTATCTACCTCGGCGAGCGCCAAGACTTCAAAGTCCCTAGTAAACTTGGCCCTTGAATAGTGATAACCGCATCCTTCAAGACACCAATGGGCATTACTTTTGTCTTGTTTTCCATATACAACACATTCGAAGATGATTGTAATGTGGGCCTTCCCATTTGATGCCAAGCATCTAGTGTGAGAACATTGACCTCTGCTCCTATGTCAATGAGGATATTACTCAAAAGCCACCCATCAACAACTACATTCAATATGATCTCTTTATCATAATCAAGGTTGTGAGGAGGAAGGTTGGCATGCAGAACTTTCCTTTCGCGCTCTCCCGACGCATGGTACCTTCTCCCGTAACCATTCTCCTAGCAAGGGAATGATATTCTCCTGCCTTAACATTTTGCACACTTCCCTAACCTCATCCAAATCCTTTTGTAGAGCCTCAACATTCTTCCTTTGCTCCAACTACCTTAACTACTCCTTTAGACACTAGATCTCTCCTTGTAATCCCTGAATCACATCCATAGTCTCTTGATATACCTCTTTCTAATGAGCTTGAGATCCAAATACTTCCCATGTACCACTTCTTCCATAACAACCACTTTTTGTCTTGGCATCTTCCTTGCACGCAACCTCTACTCGCATTGTCACTAGTACAGTTATATTCCCGACTCATGTTCCACTTTTGGCATCCACTATGGGTGACCTTCTTTATGTTTACCATCCCATCACCTTTATCCTTTTAGTGTTGTTGGCTCATGTGTTCAAATAGCTCAGACACTCCTCGTACTTATGCTTCTTTCCATACCACGAGCACTGCAATAGATCAGGACACTCACATTTATAATGCTCTATCGATCAACAATTATAATATGTTCCACGTGGGAACTTGTTTATTCCTCTACCATGGTTACTGTGACCACAAAATCCTCTGCAAAAACCTCTTCCATGTGCTCCTCCATCTACGTGCCCTTCATAACGGCAATCATCATCCTTGGAACTACTTGCAAGGTTAGTCTGGTGTACACCAAGATCAATGGCATCATGAATTTGGTCAATCAGCCTACAATCCTTGGTGTCATGGGTCATAGACGTACAGATCTTGCAACACGAAAACACATTCTTACGAATCGCATGTTGTAGTAGAGGACACCTACTTGCATCATGATCCCCATGGCAAATTTCACAGTCTGATATCATGGTGCGTACCACTTTCTGGGGGCAACTATCCTTTCCATACCCCTCCACTTCACAATCTATGCACCAAAGACCACTACAAACCTCATGTATTGAGTTCGCAAACAACTTGTCCAACCGCAGCCAATGCAGCAATTTGAGCCTCCGGGAAAGGACTCACACCGGTATCAACACTCTCAACGGCCTCGGTGCATAAGGTAGCTTCCAAGGCCTCATGCAAGTCTATGAAAGACTTGTGTGGCAATGCCCTTCAAACGGTGTTATCAATCCCCTAACAAACCATTAAGTGTGCTGAGAGGGTTATATGTCATAGGATAGTTTTGATAAGAGGGTTTTGAACCTTGCATCGTACTCTCGCACACTCTTTGTCATTCCTTGTTGGATCTCCTTTAGAGCGTTGATGTTATTTTGCTTAAACTAAGGAATATGGAACTTTCTTAGGAAGGCATTTCTCAAGTATGCGGTGTAATTCATGACCGTCGATGGGGTCATACTTGTGGTACCAACTACACGGGCACCCTTGTAATGTTGTTGCAAACTTACTTGCCTTTCACAGGGTGGTAGCGATCCCATTCACGCGCCATAGTAATTCACACTTGTGCACATGCTCTGTATCATCCTCAATGCCTCTGTAGTTGGGTAGGTGTAAAGACATCTCAAAAATACTTGGGGTGCCTAAGGTCCTTTTCCACTTGTTCTAGAACCTTGGTTTCCTCCCGTGTTTCCTCCACCACCAAGTCCTCGTCCCTCCCGACCCATCAAATCCTCCAGATCTGTTAGGTCCACCAAGTCCTTTGGCCCCTACACCACCGATTCACCTCTTGTAGCCAAAAAATGCCCTAAAGTGGTCACGCCTAGTGTTCCCAACATCCCACTGAATTGTGTGTCGATGGTTTGTGATATTGCCCTGTTGTCGGGTTGTGTGTTCCACGCCACTCTTATACGCGATACCCAAACTTTGTGTATTTGCACCTTGTCTAAAAATTCCTCCAAATACTGGGAATGGTTTGTGTAACCATAGATGTCCCAAACAAGAAATTATATCTCCTAGGCATAGATCGGTTACTTCCACCAATACCAACTGGGTTAGCAATACTTATCCCTTGATCTGGAAAACTAAGCGCTGGGGTTGGTCACTAGGTGGGTTCAAATGTGTGCCAACGACTCTCTCTCCACATGAAAAAATCTCATCGAGGTCAAGGGAATTCTCTTCCGCACTTGCCAAGATGGGGTAACATAGACTGCTCATGTTCCACGTCCTCTGCGTGAACCTCAACTCCTTCCCACAACATCTACCTCCATAAATCCATCACTCCCGCAACCTTGCATTGTCTAGACAACTCCCTTTCATGAGCTTAATTATACTTGAGTCCTCCCTCTCCTTTTCAACCGTAATGTCCGTCATCTTCCTCCACCCTAGCTTCCTTGCCCAGACTTAGAGAAGCTTAGCTGGCCATAGGAAATGCCTCTAAACTTAGGGTAATGATCAAGATATTCATAGCCAAAGGGAAAACATGTAAAAATGATCCTCTAGGTTCCCTTAGGAACTCAAATTCAATAACCTCTGGATAAGAATATGTAGAAATGGCATATTCTAGAGTATAATTGGTCAACACTCCTTTCCACCAGTGGTCAACAACACGTGTCCAAGTTAGATCCACATCCTGCAGCCTTTGGTAATCATCTTGGGTCCACACACGTGATCTATAGTACCCGATTCGATCTGGATGCATATGCTGAAAGCCATTCATACAATTCTACTAGAAAGCAACAAAAGAAAGTTTCATACAACTCATGGTATAGGTGTTCTTCTACCCATCTATGTGCATATAACTTGCATCCAAAGATCTTGAATCTTTGAGAAAACTCATCCTTCGTGCTCCTAAACCATGCTTCAACACTCTCCAAGGTCAGGCGCTCAGTCATCACACATCAATGGAACCAAGATGTAGATGTATCCATTTCTCATAACAACTTCGAAAAGAGGTCCTGACAATGGAACCAAGATGTAGTCATTTTTATGCCCTTAGAACAACAGTCTAATCCCACGCGATCGGCCTATCACCGGCGGTGGTCTTCAGGCACTCACTAAAAGGCACGCGCAGTGTCGAGCCCCTTCTTTATGCAAGTCTTGTGAGAATACATTGATCAATGACATAAACTTAGATACAAAAAGGTAAATAACCATGCATTCATTCTGAGAGCTTAAGATGAGGTATTATATTAATATACCCATTAAGATAACCAGAGAAACATTATATGAATAACATATCTGATCCATACCAGAAAGGAAATATACTAGGATTCACACCCATGAACAATTTATACTTAGAACATAATCTTATATTCATATTAGTCAAAGTCCAAGAACCATATTACATTCACCAAGCCATGATAGGCCAATGTAACAATGTAGATCAGACTTATACATCAAGAAACCCTAACTATGCTCCCATATTACAAAAAGGTTTTACAAACCCATCCCTCTAGACAAGCTATTACTCCTACAGTCCTCTAAATGAGAACCCAAACTTTTACGGAACCTTCTTATTATTCTTGTAGAGCTTTGGCTTTCATTCTCTCTATATGCATCGTACCTTCTTCTACATGAGCATATATAAATAGTTGTATTGCCCATCGCCATGCCTTTCTAAAGTAACAGATCGGTCGCCAAGTGTCAAGGTGGTCCTCTAATGGAGCATGTTTCTTCTCATCCGAGCTCTCTACTCTCTGTAATGATGTCTTTCTGGATCCTTCCATCACATGGAATATTCCTTTCCTAACCACCAAATTACCATGATGACACCTTATCCACTCCGTGTGCTTAGTACTAAAACCCTTTGCTTTGTCGAGCACGCGTGCTTATGGGTTTTACAAATCCCTTCTAAAACCCCCATCCGTGCGCCTTTGCCTCACGTGCCCTTCTTCATATTGGTTCCGCACGCCCACGCGCCCTTTGGCACATAGCCAATATTTTGACGCCTTAACAAAGTTCATTATAATAATTGTTTCACCAATCTTTCATATGGTTTAGATCTAGATCTGGTTTATGCACTATGGATTATTTACTATCTATTATAAATCTAGATATATACATATGTAATCATGCTAACATTCTACAGACAAGTAACTCTAAAGAGGACTGGTACCCTTGAGCGCTTTAGGTGAGCGCTCGATTCTAGATAGTGACACATCACTCGGCCCGGGCGAGCGCTCACCCAAGCGCACAAGGGTACCAGTCCTCTTTAGAGTTGCTTGTCTGAATGTTAAGCATGATGCATATGTATATATCTAGATTTATAATAGATAGTAAATAATCCATGGTGCATAAGCCGATCTCAATTTAAATCCTATGAAAGATTGACTAAAAATGATTATAATGAAATTTACCACGCAAGGACCATATTCGGTCACATCTAACACCAATATCCAACTAATATGTTTGATTATATTAAATACCGCAAAACACACAAGCTTCATACATCAAGACAAAGCCTCCATGGTCATGTGCACTAGCAAACCGTAACATAACTCTACAATAATCGGGACTCTCTAAGTCAGTGCAAATCAATGCATATATAAAGGGGTGGGGACTTTCCTTCATCGCCTATGCACCTTCCAAAAATAGGCTACATGTTAATAATAGCCATGTGCCTTACTGGGAATACAAAAACATGCAATTGTTAATAATAGATATTCTATACTTAACTCTAAGAATATATCCTATTATTAGACTAAGACTCTTCATGGCACTCAAACCGATGTGAAACCCAAAACAACCTTATGTAAACTACAAGTTTCCACCTCATTGCGTGCTCAACACTCTATCTCAAAAAATAGCCCATATCTCGCGAAAGTGGCTACGTCTTGTGTAAACTTGTCTTAAGCACACATTGTTCTACTATAGTTTCATGTCTTTCTATGTGCCATGTGTCTACACACCCAATCCTTATGCACTTTCATACTTGAACTACTTTTATCTTCTCAAAGAATTATTGAAAGAGTAACATCATGATATAGGGCAGCGAGTTCAGCGATGGTTGCTTCATCATAAATGGGATTGATACTCACATGAGGCATGACTAACCAAAAGGAGAAGATATATCCTTAGCCATTAGGGTTTTAGTGGATCCTAGGGAAAATAGTTCTAAGCTATGGGTTCACCAAAATGATTCAATAAAATCTTAATTATTTTATATGAATCTAAATTGCATAGCTATGATATAAATGATATACAATAAAATATGAATGCTAAACAATTTATTTAATTTATTAATGAAAGGGAATAAGAGGGATAAGGTACTTACCTTGATATTTTGTTACCTCATAGTGATCTGGGACTAAGCTGTGTGATGAAACAAAATAACAAACCATTGCAACGAACCATAGAAAAATGCAACAGAGGTAGAAATGGCTAGATTGAGGTTCTGGAAAGGGATGGGGTGCCCAAGGGCACCCTAGTCTGCGAAAAGGTCATAACTAGGTTTCGATATGGCCACTAGGATTTCACACTTATTCACCTTTGGTTACGTGTATGTCACACTTGGATCACCGAGGTACCTGTAAACCTGCAATGAAGAAAACACCTACAAAACCCTCAAATAAACATCAAATCCTTAGAAAGGAAGGTGCAAAATGAGGGGTCGACTATCCCCAATCGCCATATTGGTGGAATTACAAATGAACAATGCACTACATCTTAGACCCAATGTAGTTATGTGTGTTTGTGTGTGCAATAGAGCTCTTAGGTCACCCTCGCGCCAATGACCTCAAGATAGCAAATAATAACTAGATTAAAATGCAAATCTGTGGATGGAATAGAATGAACTCCCCTTTCCTATGCAAAGTGTGTATGCAAAGTAATGGCCCAAATGTAGTCCCTTGCTCTATGTAGATAGTTATCCTTGATAAGAATAGTTTGCCCATATAATGGTATGCAGGTAGTGTTTATATAGGGATCTCTTATTCGAATTTCATCACTAATGACTCAAAATTCCAACTAGTACCTCGGGAGATGAGAGGGAAAACTAAAAAGACCGACCTCAAATGTCAAAAATAAAACCAAATACAAAGAGGACAAGGGCACCCACGATGGAGAGCGGTGCTTAGCACTACCGTCCAACCCCGGGCATTAGTGTCAGAGACCAAGTGATGATGAGATGAGTGAGAACCGATGCACAAGGTTCCCGAGACCCGACCATAATCGTGTGTGTATGAGTGACAAGTGTGAAAGATAAAAAGTAATAAATACCAACAAGACAGTGGATGGACTATGGAATGGGTCATCAATGAATAATTTTCTTACGCAAGATCCATATATAAAACAACATACTTGGCGGTATAATAATAGTAGTAAGTGCATGATTTTGTGTCTACAATTTGTTTGAAGCATGCATTCCATTTGATATTATCATGTCTCTCGGATATGCATTCTATTAAATCTACAACAATAACTAACCATGGCCTTCCTAGAATGATGGGAAGTTAAAGGATCATTAAATCTGCAGGATATTCCCATGAATCCATTGTCACCACACCATCTTCTCTACGACTTCTTCAGGTTTAACAATGGATTGATCTACAATTTGTAAAATGGTAGTGTGGATTAAAGTTCAGCCAATGGTAGCTCTTTCAAAGTATGTGATATCATGACATTAATAGTTTCTCCTAGATCAACCAATACATTTTTTATCTTTGTTTTTCAAATTGTTATAGTGATAATCGGGCTTCAGGATCACCATACTTAGGCATCAATGAATTTCTCGATAACATGTCAACAAGTTTTTGTCGACTAATTGTATGGTTTTAGGATATTGTTTCTTAATCCTTAGAGTTTTGATACAAAGGTTTTTGATCAACCTATTTAATTCTGGAATGTCTTTAATGGCTTGTAAAAATGGCATTTCAATGTTTAATTTCTTTATTTCCCTGAGTAAATTAGATTCTTTATTGATTATTTCCTTGAGTCTTTCTAGAAACGAAGTTAGTGGAGAAACTATGGGCTACTCCTCATGTTTGTTTTTTTTCTCCTCGTGTTCCTTTTCTTTTCCCTTGTCAAGCGTTGGATTTTCATTTGGTATCCCTATGATAATAACCAAAGGTTTGTCCTTAATTTTTCCTAGCCTTAACTGAATGTCCTTATAACCAATGAAATTTACCCCCATGGATTCATGTTCACTCTAAAGATAGTTGTTGCTTTCCTATTCTTTGGATTGGCGACAGGTTGTCGGGGCATCCGAGGTTGGAATACTTGGTTTTGTCGGTTGAGATTAAACAATAGGGGGGGTGGCATTAATGCTTCTTGTGTATGTTGTTGTTGTTTGGGTGTAAACCTTCTATGTTGTGGATAACTGATAGGATGGTTGGCATATTGTGTCCACTATGGATTGATCCATAGTTGATGATAGGGTTGTGACATCCATGGTTTAGGTGTCCAATATTGCGATAGATTAGGCATCCATGGGTGAGATGTCTATTTAGATGGAGCCCAAGGAATTGGTGCTCAAGTTAGAGGATACATATTTGCAGACCATGAAATCATCCATGGATTAGGTTTGTTTTGTGGCATGAATTGGGATTGTGTTTGTGAAGGTTTATTGCCTTGCTTCGTACAAAGTTAAGATCTTCTATTGATGTTCGGTTGGGCTGGCTTTTGAGGGCTAATAAGAAACGACAGTCCTTAGTAGATGATCCTTAATCCCATAAATTCTAATAATTTCTAAGGGACAATATCTAAGAGCATGTTTTTTTCTACATCTTGGACAATACATTTCTAGTGGTTCAATATTGGATTTTTCCTTTTCTTGAATACCATCTAGAGTAGTGTTCAAGTGTACTAGAATATCTATTTTGAAGTTGGAGAGTTCTTCCATTAATTGTTTCACATCAAGATTTGTATTTTTAGATCTTCTCTTCCTAGGCCCCACCTTAGTCAGAGAGTAACTTCTACAGACTTGTTCAATTTGATGGAAGGTTATATGATTCACATCTCCTCCTCCCATAGATTCTAGAGATTCCCTTGACTCTTCATCCAATCCTTTTAAGAAAATGGTTTTAGTTAAGTCTTCACTCAAAGGATGCCCACATTTTCTATGAAGAAAGAGGAATATATCCAAGTAATCTTCCAAATTTTCATCTTCATTTTGCTTAACCTGGAAAAACTTTTCTTTCTTGTCTCTTCCCATGTAATCGTCCTCATATTTGTCCAAACATCGTCCTTCCATTTTCGTCCCAAGAGTGGATAGATTTCGGTGGTAAATTCATAAACCATCCCATAGTTGATTCCTTAATTGTAAAAGGAAAAAGTTTCAACTTTTCGTTATCATTCCTAAAGTCATAGGTTTGACATATTACCTTGAACTAAAATACCAATTGGTCTAGATCTTCGAAGTCATACCCTGAAATGTAGGTAACACAAATGGGGATATGTTTTTCATGAGTGTATCATCTTCCTCATCAATGACATGGGGATAAGTAAATGTCCTCGAGGCATAATAAATTCTACATTATGAGGGTTGTGTTGGACTCTTGGTTGTTCTTCTACCATTCTTTCCCAATTAATTTTATACAGGATTTTCCTTTTAGGTGAAAAATATGGTGTGGGTGGAAGGCTACTAACCTAAGTTTGATAACTCAGATTAACTAGATCTTCTGATCTAGATTTTTAGATATGATTGCCCTACTTCAAGATAATATTCTGAAGGACGTGGTAAAGTAAGGGATGTGTCCTCTTTAATTGGTGATTTTAATGTTTCTTCCAACTACGTAAATTGATCGAAATATTTTTCAGGTGAAAAGAAGACTTGTGGTTGAGGACATTTTAGAATGAATCTACCCTTTGAGTATTTAGGTCTACTCATATATTTCTCTTATCAGGTAGATTCTTATGAGCAATTATCAATTGAATGCTCTTATCGATGTATTGTTCCTCGGAAATGGTGCCAAAAATGATGAGTCTCATTGTTAAATCTTCATTTAATCAACTTTTTTGATGTCATTATAACCATGATGTTGTCTAAAGGTCGTATGTAATAATAAGATTTATTTGTGAAATTAACAATTGTTTGGTGGATATTATTTTTTGGGGGTTTTCTAATCCTAAATTCTAAAATTGAAACCTAGGCTATGCTTTAAGAAAATTGCACAAACCATTTAAAATAAAATAAAACTAATTAACTTACAGTAATTGAAATCTAGGCTAAGTTTTAAGAAAATGCACAAACCATTTAAAATAAAATAAAACTAATTAACTTGTGGAATTAAACACACCATGTTTTGATAGAAATTGAAATGCTTTGGAATTTAAAACTCACAATGTTTGGAATTCAAAATCACGGTACCTAAAAAGAAACACACTTGTTGAATTAAAATTACAGTGGTTGAAAATCAAAGAATCATAATTTAAAAGCTTCAAATGAAATTTCACACAACTGAAAAAACAATCAAAACTATTAAAGGAGAGGGAATATTAATTAGAAATTACTTTATGGATTAAATTGCTAGGGATTAACTAAACATTAGAGGAGTAAATATGGATAAAATTATAAGTAGATAAATGCACAAATGAATATGTAGAAATGAACACAAACTAACTAATATAGAAAATACCGAAAGCTTTGAGTCTCGGGGTGAGTGGGCCCTTGCTCTCGATTTGATTAGAACAGATGTCGTACTCTAATTCACTAAAGTAGTAATTTTATTTACTTTAAGATGTTTGGATCATACAACTAATTGAGAAAATTACAACGTACTAATTTCTAAAACCCCTACTATAGTAAGTGAGTTTGGATTATATCATCCCCCTCAACCGACGCCTACAAAACAACTAGAAGAAATCCTTAGAATCTACCTTATTTATATTATGGATGGAGAGGTTCCACAATATCTCCATATTTCATGATGAAATAATGGAGAGAATTTGGGGAACCATTGATTCTAAGGTTTAGTTACTTGATTTAACAAATATTGATATAAATATGTGCTAAAATTTTAATTAAGTTACATCACGTATATAGATATGCAATAAAGTACAACTTTGACACAAGCAAGTAAGATGATAAATTTGAAACCCTAAGTGCGAGACAAAGGGTAAGATACATAGTTGATTTACTGATAAATCCGAAGTTGTGCTAAGTGGAAGATTGATGAAACAAGAAATAAGAGTGTCACAATGGGAACAGAAAAATATAGAATTATCATGAATGTCGGGACTAGGGCACCTAGACATGGTCGGGGACACCTAGGGTGTTGCAGACCTCCTCCTGCGGGTGCACGTGACTACTCGTAATCTCAAAACTCAATTTCACAAGGTCGCGAGATGTTTGATGGATATCGTCTTTAGTCACATGTACTTTGCTATGTGTTCACCAAGTTTACCTTAAACTCGTAAAGAGAAATAACACTTGCAAAACCCCAAATCACATCGAATCCTAAAAAGAAAAAGATGCAAATGGGGAGTCATAAGTGACCCCGGCGATCACTTGACCGAGTGAACTTATGATCCAGGCAGCACCGCACTACATTTCAAACTCCATGTAGTTCTACATGTGTGTGTGTGTGTAGAATCGTGCCCTAGGTGGCGCTTGTGCAAGTTGAACTTGATAACAAGTTGGAAAACAATTCAGTCCCTTGTCCCTTTAATGGATGTTATATGGATGCTTTGATACTTTTGTAATGCCTTTGGATGCAACCTTAGGTGATTATAGTATATACTTAGTGTTTGGTCCTTTATTATGGTCACATGGCTTTGTATTTTTATGATTTGCTTGCTTGAATTTCATAATTAACCATTAAAAGGTCAACCATTAAGAAAATAAGATGCCCAACAACTAGAAAGGACCCAAAACATGTGAGCAAGATACAAAGAGGTTGAGGGCACCCAGAGGGGACGGGGGCGCCTTGGCGTTGGTGTTCTAAAGCAGGTGCTTTAGTGTCCGACTCATAAAAACTAAAGTGTCGAAAGTTAGACTAGGCAAGAAGGTGTGTAAGACCAATAAGGAAAATAGAAAGAAAGCAAACAATCCAAAGACAATGGTTAGTACTTTTCTTACTTAGGAATCATATAAATAGTGGTATGTGATGAGGACTATAAATATACCCAAAGTGCATGATTTAGTGTCTACTGATTCATAATAGAGATAAATTACATGATTCGTACTAAAATTGACATTTCATAATTTTGATGTTTGTTGTTCTTGAATAGATGTGCGGTCCAGTTGGAAAAATTATGCATTACATGGTTCATTGATATCGGTTGGCGCAGGTTCCATAGTTGTTAAACATACTCTCGAAGTGAGTTGGGAAGACTCAAGTGAGTGGGAAGACTCCAAAGCGAGCTAGGAAGACTCGAAAATTAAGATTCTTGAAACTCAAGTGAGCTAGGAAGACTTTGAAGTTTAAGAGTCTTGAAATCTTAGGACCGTAACTCTACATCTTGGACAAAACATTCTTTTCTTAATCGAAAAAACAAAACTAAATACTTTTCATGATTTTTAGTTAGAACACAATGGTGGAACAAATTCACACACTAATATAGTAAAATGCATTTATTCTCTGATTTGGATTAGGAAAAGTTATAAAATGCATTCAAATTCAAACAAGGGGGAATATAGATAATGCCATCATTTATTAATTTAATGGGCTCATCACTAGATTTCCCTTGTGTCACTCGCACCAAGATAACAGATCTACAACCAAATTTCCCCAATATTAATGTGTGAGATATAATTTATAATAATCCCTCTTATATAATGAATAATGCACCTAAAATGTAGTCCTTGAGTGTTGCTCTTGTTTGAATTTAGACACTTAGTGACACCAAAGTTGACCAGGTCATGAAATAAAGATAATAAAAGGCCCAAAGTGAAGAAGAACCCAACAAGTTAGAAAATAAAGTAGATTGGACAAAAACACCTAGAAGGGACACTAGTTCCTAGGGTGGTAGTGCCCTTCTTTGGGTGGTACTATCCCAAAGCTAATAAACATAAATAGTATCAAGATCGGGACATGGATCCCTATGACGCGACTGAAAAGATGTAAATGCTAGCAATAAAAGGCAATGTCACAATCAAAATCGGTCAAAACTAGTAAAAAGACTAAGAAAAGGTGCCACCGATGTCAAATATTAAGACTTTCAAAGCATGCGTATAATAACATGTTAAAGGTGTAATGTAATAGTAATAAGTGCATATTTTTTTGTCTACATTTGCCCCCTTTATGTTATTTGGATGAAATTCAATAGTATAAAGGATATAAGAAGAACATACTTATAAAGGGTCAAAGGAGTTGTAGTAGGAGCATACCGATAATAAGAATCACAACATGGCGAACCATGGATCACTATTTTGATCCATATGTGGTGTTGTTTTTTTCATAAGAGGAGTCATTGGATATAAAATGTCCCAAGGAGATATAATAGACTTTGAAACTTGGAGATTGAATGAAGGGTCAAAAGTGATCAATTCCCAAACCGGTGTAAAAGATCTATGGATTTGAGTATCTTATTCTTGAACTCTACAAATTTGAGCATCCTGTCACTAAACTCTATGGCTTTGAGCATCCTATCACTAGATAAATAGTATTGGGGGCTGTAAACTTTACTCTCCACCATGTAGTTTTCTCAAAATAGGTTCCACCACTGCAGCAAAAATGAACCAATTGAAACTTGTCTACTAGTCACAACAAAACCCTCGTAAAGTGGTTCAAGAAAGGCAATAACGTCTCATTTCCCCACTTTATGATTATAAGGGTGTAAACTTGGTCAAATGGAAAAGTGCTTGGTTTGATTGGCTCCCAAGTTAGGTCATCTAGGAGAAATATTGATATTGTTGGAATAGAATCGAAAGCAACTTACATTGATTGAAACATAGTATTTGATTGAACTTGATTGATTTGAGACTACTTTGAAATATTGAATTGCCCCTATATTAGGTCATTTAAGGGTACAATTGTGACAATCCGGTGGAAATGTGAAAATTTGAGATATTTTGGTGCTTGAGATAAATTGAAATTATATTTTAGATTAATAACTTTTGTATGATTTGAATATTACTTTGTAATTGCTCAAAAATGACAAAGTGCATGACATGATCATGTATTGTATTAAAGATTTCACTTATACTATTCTAGAACAGGTAAGATGATAACCTCGAATATTTCCCCCCTTCTCGCAAAGGGGTGTGAGCTAGTCATCGAGCCATGAGCCGAAAGAAAAGAGATACACGATTTGGAGAGAAATTGAAGGAGTATAAAATAATATAGTAAGGAGTGAAACATGGGAATACCGTCTAAAAATTCCTAAGTAGGTATTCTAATGAATAATTAGTATGATAGATGGTGTAAATATGGGTCTAATGCTATTGATGGTGTTAAAAATGGATAAACGAAGCTCAAGAAATGGAAGAAACATTGATGATGAATTAGTTGTCATAAAAGATAACATAATAACTATAGTGATTAGAGTGACAATAAGATTTTACTATAAATAGTAAGGTTAGAAAAGTCAATAGGATTCTCATTTATAAATTGGAGTATTATGAGTTTGAGTTATAAGTTGTGAAGATGCCACATGTACAAGAGATGATCCCAAGTAGATTTAAGAGGGTTTCAGAGGTAGTTTTGACACTGCATCGTAGATTTGTCGGTAAGTAATGTATTTTGTGAAGTATTTAACATTTTTCACTTTTTTGAAAATTTGGGCGTTTCTATCCAAGACAATGCTTTAAGATCAATTTTGTCCCTTAGATGGTATCTTATAATTCTAAGTGGTATCATCCAGGTATTGGGTGGTTCTATCCATGGCTCATCGGGAACTTAATAGTATGTTTTTGTGTGGTTTGAGATGCTAACTATGGATTGTTATGTTTGCCTATGTTGTGCGAGAGAGACATATATTCACAAAAGTATTCTTGTGCGGGTAGGAATTTGTCTACATTGTTGGAATTGGGCTTAGAGGAGGATGAGTGGGATATATTGGACCGTGTTAGGTTATGATACATCACTAGATGGGGGAGGTGCCCCGTGATACATGTATGATTATTACACTCTGCAAGAGATGGTGTGTAGAAACGTGTACCTTTTGGTTGCCTATCGGAGATATGAAAGTGACCCTTGAGGATGTATATAGGATACTATGATTACTGGTAGTAGGAAATAAGGTAGAGGTGATGCCCCCAGTGATACAAAACAATAATAGAGAACTACAAGGTAGTAATTTACAAGGTCACAGACACATGCAGAGTCATCAATTATGATAGATAACATAGTGAGATCGAGTGATCCACACAGTAGCGGAAGTTTATTACAAAGTGGTTTTTTCCTCATGCGCAACTATTAATAGTGGAGGAATGTCGACATCGTATAGGATGCATGAGATTTGTATCATTATTGAGTAGTATGGGACTTGGTATGCTTGGAGTCATTTCATGTTGGGTCATTTGTATAGATTTATACAGGAGGATCATAGTGGTGGGATTAGTACTACTTCATTGTTATATGTGTAGGCATATGAGCACATAGTCGTAATGAGACCATTGAGTGGTCCATGATTAGATGGGCTCGACCCGATATTTTTGTAGCTTTATGGGTTAGTCTAAGGAGACATGGGTTTGACACTATGGCATATAGGTCAATCCTAAATAGTATGGGGCCTAGTGTAGTGATTTAGAGGCCGTGTAGGGACTTTGGAGGATGGGTTTAGGATTTTGTAGAGTTGCGATGCATTTGACGTACTATGTGGCTCGAAGACAGGTTTTAAGGGGTGGGTGAGCTCTTACGGTATGAGTGAGTGTCACGATAGTTTGGCATAGTGCAAGATGAGCCTTTAGAGCTATATATATGGCATTATAGACACCCTAAACATGCATACCATATTTCCATCCCGTTAGAATTAATTAAATTAATTTTATCCTACTAGAATACGTCCCTTTGGAATTTGTAGACACCTAAATTCAATTACGCAATTTCAATACTAAAATTGCACTTTTGTCATATTTCCCATCATTTTGCTATAATTAGCGGTTTTCGATAATTAGTTAACATTCCCCTTCATCTCGGTCAATTAACGACACTTCGTTAATTAACTAGCTTTATACTTCATCCTAGATGCCAATTAACGTCACTTCATTAGTTATAATCCTATTTTAATTAATTAATTAAACATTATTAATTAATTAAGTCTTTCAATATCATATTTAACTAATAAACATTCATATTAGTTACATACCCCTCTCAAACCCTTCAAATTCTACTAGTTTCCTCCAAATGGCTTCTATAAGCTTAACTAGGTTTATTAATCAATCCTAGTAGATTAATTAAATCATCTCAACTCCCATGAGTTGCTAATCTTAAATTAATCTCTTCTAATCTAATTATAATTTACCTTTATCCCACATTCACTAGGTTGCAAGCTTCTCCCAAATTGGAAAGCTATATAAAGAACCTAGTACCTTCCTACCAATCTTACACTTGATACACTTGAGAAGAGCATTTCATATTGGAAAGCTTATTAAATTCAAGTAAATCTCCCTTTCTACTTAGAAAAGAGTAGTAAGAGAAGAACTAAAATGGAAATCAATCCATATTGGTGAGATCTCTTCCTCTTCCTTGGAGAAATTCCTTGATCATGTATGGTTACATTCGGTTCATGTTGGGGCTCAAACTTGCACACGTGTCTCGGGATATGAAAGAACTAAGTCATTGAGTCAACAATGGGACCATCTCCAAGTTGAGGAATTTGCGCGCATGAGACAGACCTCCGGAGAAGGCCGATTCATCTACCTATTTCTAATGTTATTGTTACTCCTAATGCGAAAGGAAAACCTAAGCTAATGATGTTAAGGGACTAGAGATAGAAGGAGAGCGTGAAAATGGAAAAATAAATTAAGGAACATGATAACACCAAAAAGTGGGATGAACATTATCTATTTTGAGTGAAAACGAAGGAAGAGGCATAAAGGGAGGCTAGGCACACGCAGAGAATGCATTCACACGATCGATTTCATGAGAAACACCAAGAAAATGGAATCATAGGGGACTTAAAATAGCACATCAATCACACAATACAACAAAGAGGTAAGAAAGAAGAATACAAACATGTTAAGGCAGGAAATATCCACAAAACAATGCTTCTATTACTTCTAGAAGTGTACAGTCGTTCAATGGTGAATGAGGTCGATATCCACATGCAAGGACTAGATCTAGAGGTCTGCGAATCAAAATACAAAGAAACATAATCCTTAGAAAATACTAGAGGATTCAAAATGTCCAACCCTTTACAATGAGCAGGGTTCTTACATTTATAAATAAGAGGGAGGAAGAGGAGGAGAAAGAAGAGAGGGAAAATGGGATTTATAAATAATGAATGCCTACAAATCTGCCTACAGATCTTACAAATGCACTTCCCCATATCTGTATGGCATGTAGAATAAGTAAGGAGGGAAAATCATATTAAATATAGGTGGTTAGAGCAATCATATATGTTCATTAATGGCTAGAAAGATGTTTCCCTATTTCTCACCTATTAAATCTCGGTGAAATTTGAATTTGAATGATCTAGAGTGTAGCCCATGTCAGCAGCTTTCAAATGAGACTGAGCGCGCATGTGTAGAGTCCTCTAGCAAAAGTTATGACTATCAAAAGTCTACAGGTCATTCGACATGTAATGCCACGTGGCACGTCTTTGATTAATTAAAAATATCGCCAACTATGCATCCATTTTGTCATTTCTACCACATGTCACACTTTGATTCGTTGCAAGGATTATGTGCCTAGTTGGCGCGCTTTGATTGGTTGCGTGTAGCACACTTAATGTTTGACATATACCACATGACACAAAAGGACGTAGAAGAAGGCATGAGGATATACGGGCGGAAGGGAAACAGAGGAAAGTTGTGTGTAAATGTAGTTTACGAGGGAGAAATGGGAGACAAACTTGTGGGAGCAATGCATGAGAGGTGCAATTATTATAAGATGATGTGCGGCGCGCAAGGATGGGGACGCACAAGAATTCCAAGGACTTAGGTAATTTTGTGAATCAAGACAAAGGCGCGCGCGGATGCGTGAAGCTCTTTGGGAAGAAGGTGAATGTATAGAGATTAGGCATGAGGGGTAATGAAACAAATAGAAGAGGAGAAGGAAAGGATGGGAGATAGAGGAGAAGAGGAGTGTGTAGGGACCCATGAGGAACTACAGCCAAGGAATGTGCAAGGAAACAATCTGGAGTACACGTAACCTACAATGTAGAACCTTAGAGCCATAATGGAAATATAAGTCATCCAAATAAATAGGGAGCTCTTTTAGATAATGACTTGGTGACTTTTGGGGCCATCTGTTTGCTAGAAGAAGAAGATCAAGAGCCTAGAGTGTCCATTGGGCATGGAGTTAGTGTGTATATAAACCTCTGATCTGTAACTTTGAGGAACTACCCCTAAGTCACTTGAAGCATATTTTGAACTTTGTTCTAAATCCGTAAGATTGCTAAAAGCTGTTGGAAGATGACCGACATTCTAGAAGCTAACAAAAGAGCGTGCACAAGAAGCACACAGAAGAAAGAAACTATATACAAACACACTTGGAGGAATGAAACTATTCTAATATATACAAAATGATGCAGCAATCTTAATGGAAGGGTTTGAGATAGATCTCATTGATTGGGATTGATAGCGCACCTCCATCAAGGTGAGATAACTCGAAAGAGTTAGCCTCTTTGCAAGAACTAATAATATATGGGCCACTCCAAAGTGCATCAAAATTTGAATGACACCCTAGTTTAGCTCTGTCAGCATCCCATTTTAAGACCAAGTCACCAACCTTGAAAGCTTGGGGCCTAGCCTTTCTATTGAACCATCTTTTTGTTGATTCTTGATGTTGTTCTAGCTTGATCAGGGTAGAGTTTTAGAGTTCTTCAAGTTCAACTAGCTCTATCATTCTGATTTCTCTCTGGTTCGTGCCCTCAAACTCTAACTGTTGGGCAAGCTCTAATGAAGGTAATTCAAGAGATAAAGGGAGTCTAGATTCCTTACCATAAACAAGCTTGTAAGGTGAAGTACCTATTTCCTTTTTCACCATGATTTTGTCTACCAGAGTGCGCGTGAGACCTTTGTGTGCCATTGTTTCTAGCTGATATTAATTGTCTGCTTCATGATTCTGATTAGGTTCTTGTTTGTTGCCTGCTGCCAGAACATTGCCTTGAGGGTAATAGTTGGAAGAAGTCTTCAGATAGACACCAAGACTAAACACCTAACTAGAAATTTTGGTACCAAGGAAGGCTTTTACATTATTAAAGATAATGGTTTGAGGAACGCCAAACCTTATTACAAGCTTCTCGAGAAAGTCCGAATGACTGACTCGGTAGATTCTTTAAGCGCAACAACTTTTTTTCCATCGGTGAAATAATCCATAGCTTTCAGCACCCATTTATGGCCAGCACTTGAGGAGGGATTGATCATGCCTACAAAGTCAAGACCCCATTACACAAAAGGTTGATTCTCTTGGATTGGTCGGAAGGGAAATGCCTATTTTTTTCTTACCTCGCAAAGAAATCATAATCTCTCGCACTTTGTGACCCACTTGTGCGCGTCGTGAATAGGGTAGGCCAAAAATATCTTGCCTTGATGGTGTTTAGTGATGTACCATTGGCAGAGAAGTGTCCACTATAGAATCCATCGTGATATTCTACTAACACTTTTTCAACTTGGGCGCCATATATACACCTCAACAACACGCCATCAAGATTCCTTTTAAAGAGAAGGGCATCAATCAGAACATATGGAATAGATTACATGCCTCGGATGTATTTTCTTTACTTTGTTCATACTAGGAGGGTATGTGCCCTCGAGAAAGGAATGTGATTATGTCCTTCATCCAACTACATGCGTCGGGGTTCACATTATGCTATGGTTTTATGCTTGGGAGATCTTTGTCTAAAAATAATGAAGTCTCACGTTCATTTAGCGCTTCCTCAAAGCAAGTTGTGTACAGAGCGCACTACCTTTTACAAGCTTCGGGGCTTTGATAGTCACATCGTACTCCATGATTTTGGTCACCCGCTCGCTCTCTTCTCACCGATTTTTTCTTCCCATGATGAATTCTCGACCCCAGTGAGAGACTAACACCTTGACATGATTTGTAGCAAGCATACTCTTGAAATTTATGAGTGTGCACATGATAGCGTAAACCCATTTCTCCATGTGACTGTATTTCAACTCATAATCCTTCGTGTCTAATCGAAGAAATACATGGGTTGCTTTATTCCTTGTTTGTTTTCTTATGTCGAAAGACATCAACAACACTTACATCAACTCCATAAGCATAAAGGATGAAATCCTTCGAATAGTCTGGGTTGATGAGTGTTGGCGTGTAAGAAATTTCTTGCTTGATTTTGTTGAAGATTTCCTTTCCTTTTGTTGTCCATTTGAAGGTTGTTTCCTTTTTGAGCATGAGGGTGATGGGCCTTACCAGTCCTACAAAGTTAGGAATGAAGCACCTAATGAAGTTGATTTTTCCTAGGAAGGATCGTAAGGCTTTCTTGTGCGCGCCAATGAAGGAAAGATCCAAGATGGTTGAAACATGTTCGGGATCGATGTCGATACCATCCTTTGAAACCACATAAAACATTAGCTTGCCGTGTGCCACAAAAAAATTGCACTTCTTGGGGTTAAGAGATACCCCAATATTTCTGCATCCCTAGAATACTTTCTCCGGATGTTTCATGTGATCTCGCGCTCTACTTTGAGAAGACAGTTATATCATTAAGGTAAACCAAGATCAATTCATTGATATATCCTTTGAAGGCAATATCCATGGTGCGTTGAAATGTTTCACTTGCATTTGATAGACCAAAGGGCATCTTTTGATATGCATATGTTCCCCATTTGGTTGTAAATGTCATTTTGAATTGATCCTCTTCCTTGACTAGGATCTGATTGAAGTTGGAATACCCATCCAACATAGAAATTCTATGCGCGTGCGTCAGCCATAGTCTACAAAATTTGCTCTATAGAAGGCAAAGGATAATGATCCTTTAAAGATGCCTTATTAAGATCTTTGAAATCAACACTGATTCCGATTTCATTGTTCTTCTTACGACTTTGGAACAAGATTTCGCGACCCAAGTGGAATATTTGATTGGAAATATTATCTTCACCTCGATGATTTTGGACAACTCTTTCCTCGTGAGGGGCTCTATCTTTGGATTGCCTGGTCTCTACTTTTGTGTGGTGGACTTGATGTTAGGATCAAGGTCAATGGAGTGTTGGGTGATACTTGGATCAAATCCTTTGAGGTATTCATATTCCCATGAAAAGATATCGGTGTATTTCGATAGAGGGAGATGAAGGCCTACTTTTCATCATGTGCGTAAGCTTTACTTAGCAACAATTCCTTGTCACATGCAATAGTGATTTGGGGAGTAGTCGATCTTCTTTCATTGCACGCATATTATTTTCTTCACCCTTGAACTCATCGCCGGGATTAAAATTTTCTCTAAGGTGACCAAGGCTTTAGGCAACTTGTTTGCCTTTAGTTGGATCACTTGGTCACCATAGCTATCATACAAGTCATCTTGCATACTTGAGGAGAACTCAGCTTCATTTGAATGAACTAGATGATCTATGCATCACTGTCAAACACTTTCCAACTGGTGTTATTTTCAGGAATGGATGGTCTGATTACCATCTTAACATGCTATGTGTTGCCCTTGAAAAAATCCTCTGCAGGAGAGAGCTATGAACCAAACACAACCATTTGATCAACTTCTTTGTTCATCTTTCATGGCACCACTTGCAGATTTAGCGCATCAAATCCCTCAAAGAGGTCCCAAACTCTATGTTTATTAGCTTTGAGAAGCTTCTTCTTTATCACACACTTATTGGTAACCTAGTGGATAACCAATTTAGTATCTCCAAAGATCTTCAGTGCCTTAATCTTTTTCTTCTCAACAATAAGAAGACCATGCACCAATGCTTCATATTCTACTAAATTATTGGAGAATGTGAACCATAACATATACGTGAAGAATAACTTCTCATACTTTGGAGAAATGAGAATAACTCCTGCGCCCATGCCATTCCACTTCTCGAGCCATCATATTACAACTTCAAACAGACCAAAATTTTCATTATTTTGCTTAAATATGTGTGGCAACATAATGTCTTCTTCAAGGATGTAGTAAGTATGAAGCCCAATTTCAAAAGCTTCAAGCTCTTCAACATAGGGATCAAATTTGTGGAGCCTTTACGCCCACTCATCTAGACTAAGTCAAGTAGAGAAGGAGGAATAGGTGCTCTTGAAAACTCGTTCTTAGCCTTCTTGGATGAGACAGGTTGGCTTCAAGAGGAGATGTTTCATATGACTCAATGTGATAGGAAAATATTGGCTCAACTTATATGGTAAAACAAGTGGCATACCTTATCTTGAGTAACATATGGGACCAATAAGAGAAGACAAGTAACCCCCACTTTAGTAGTAAAATCCTTGACAAACATAAGGCAAACAAAGGAGGTAGGTCAATACTCGACACACCTTGAGTTATAGCAAGGCTTGCGCATGTATGGAGGGTTAACCCAAGATTCTTGATGATTCCTATAGTGGTAATAATTGAGCCATCAAGTTGTAGGACTCATTTGGACAAGGGGTTGTACTTAAGACCCAAGACATCATAAATTTTCTTAGGCATGACAAAAGTACTAGCACTTGAGTCAATCATACATCAAAACTTTACTTGTGTCTCCTCTTCTTGACATATATTGCCATCAACGCATGATTTTGGATAGTTAGATTAGCGCACGGAAGTTGGGCTAGAGCTTCGTCAACAGTCACGTTGGGATTGAATGGTGAGGTGTCCCACATTGTGACATTCACATTTGTCTTCTTCATATGATCCCCAATGTTGAATAGAAGGCCCATTGATTTGTGCATTTAGGGAAAAACAACATCTCTTCTTGGTTATTCATACATAGAAGCAGGATCCTTAGTTGGTGCAGAGGCTTAACCTACCAAAGGAGGGCAAAGTGGTGCTTTAGAAAGAGTATTGTGTATAACCTAACGCATGGCAACTTGTGTGCATTTGTCGTTAGATGCCTTAGCTACATCTTTTTGCTTTTAAGGATCGACATGTGTGACGGAGAGTGAAGGTAGTGCACCTAAGTCCAATATTCTCTTCTTGTACCTCATGTTATTCGTAACTTGGGCGTGTGGTCCGTCGGGACTATCCACAACTTGATTGATTGCATAGAATTCCTCGACACCAAAGAACATTAGGTTGGCCTCAGGAGGAACCTCTAACTTTTCTTGGTTTTCGCTTTAATTGCACCTTGGTGGAAGGTTCAAAGTTAGAAGCATTCTAGGTCATATAAGCTTGCACACGCATGGCATTGGGACAATAATATTGGTTATGAGGCATATTACAAGGAAATGACCATTCTAACTCTTGAGCCATGTTGTTCTGAACTGGAACTAGTGCTTGACTTGTGTTGGGAACTCGAAGAGGTTGCGCTGGAGGAACAACTTGCAAAAGCGGATGCACACTAGCATGTCATATATCATTCTGTTGGTTCTTCCCATATCCTTGATTTACATACTAATTGCTCGTCGAGGTTGAGTGTTTTGGTTATGCGCCTAATTAAGACTGTTCCTAAAGGCTTTCACAAATTTTTAATCGAGGTCTTCAATTCCTCATCTTCTTTCTCCTACTTGGAAGAGTAGGATGTGGATGCAACCGGTTGCATGCTCGCTTTCGAGAATAGGAGCAACAAAATACTTGAGGTGCCCGAGACATTTCGAGAACAAGGGCATAGGCGATCAAGAGCTAACTTTCCCACCTAGATGAGATTGTTTTTTTGCCTTTATTGCAATATTATAATTAACGTGTAAGGTTTTACCTCCCATGGATTGAATCGTGACTAAGATGTCACTATTCAAGGCTCTTAGATAGTACAAGAAAGCATGTTGGGTTGTAGTCCTTACCACTTCAGGATTCTATCCCAAGTTTTCGAATCTAATATTTAAATCAGTCATTTGTTCATTGGGCTTCGTCTTTGTTATAGTCAGTTGCTCCACCAGTGATAGGTGATCTGACTTGTCTTCAAAATAATTACATAGATATGTTCCAAGCCCATCCCATGTGGCAATAAATATAGGTCTCAAATCTCTATACCATTGGAGTGTTTTACATTTGAATGATGTTCCAACGTGACCGGATCGTTACATCATCATGCGTGATCAAATAGATAGAGCACACATTTGATATATCTTGGATGTGCTCAACAAGGGTGAATTGATTCTCACCGGTGAAGTATGGAATACTCTTGAGCATGGTTGATGGCATATCATGTTGTGCATTGAGAACAAGAGGACTTCCACCAGTGAAGTTGGTAAAGTTCCTAGGAGGAGGAGGTGGCTGAAGTGCCATGGTAGGGCACACAAGTCTCTGCTATGGGGAGGAGTGGAGTGCGCAGGATGCATTGGATATGGGGATACACACGTGAATGTTCTACTACATACTCTCCTCAAAGATAGCTAGAGGCACTCAAAAGACACTTCAACTGTTGTGCTTTGTCTTGTATGCACTCTTCTCATGAAAGGTGCTTAGGACTGCTGAAATCAGTAGATATGGAAGTGTTGGGAGTTACTAGATGTGTTGAAATGAGCTTTTAAAGGCTGGAAATCACTAATTCACACACCAGAACTTAGCAATGATGAATTTTTAGCTTTTAATTCTTGTCCCCATCAAGGCGTGCAGTAAAGCTGTTGGGGCTCAAACTTGCACCCGTGTCTCAGATCTAAAAGAATTGAGTCATTGAGTCAACAATGGGACCATCTCCAAGTTATGGGACCTTGCACACTTGAGATAAACCTCTGGAGAAGGTTGGTTCCTCTACCTATTTCTACTTCATTATGCTACTCCTAATGTTGAAAGGAAAACCTAAGCTAATGATGCCAAGGGACCAGGGATAGAAGGAGAACATGAAAATGGAAAACTAAACTAAGGAAGGCGATAACACCAGAAAAAGTGGGATGAACACTATCTATTTTGAGTGAAAACGAAGGAGAAGGCATAAAGGGAGGCTAGGCACGCGCAACACAGACCAAAATGCATTCACATGATCAATTTCATGAGACACAACAAGAAAATGGAGCTATAAGGGACTTAAAATAGCACATCAAGAACACAATACAAAAGAGAGGCAAGAAAGAATAATACAAACATGTTAAGGCAGGAAATAGCCATAAAACAATGCTCCTATTACTTCGAAATGCACAATCATTCGCAATGGTGAATGAGGTTGATATCCACATGCATGGACCAATCAGAGGCCTCGCAAATCAAAATGCAAAGAAATAGAATCTATAACAAATACTAGAGGATTCAAAATGTCCAACCCTTTACAATGAGCGGGGTTTTTACATTTATATAGAGAGGGAGGAAGAGGAGGAGAAAGAAGAGAGGGAAACTTAGATTTTAACTTCAACCACCAACAACAAGCAATGAATGCCTACAAATCCACCCGTAGATATGTCAAATGTGTTTCCCCATATATCTCGTATGGCATGTAGAAGAAGCAAGGAGGGAAAATCGGATAAAATCTAGGTGGTTGGAGCAATTAGATATGTTCATTAATGGCCAAAAAGACATTTCCTGTTTATCACCTACCAAATCCTGTTAAAATCAGAATTTGAATTATCTAGAGTGTAGCCCACGTCAGCAGCTTTCAAATGAGACCGAGTGCGCGTGTGTCGAGTCCTCTAGCAAAAGTTATGACTATCAAAATTCTACGGAGTTGCTCGGACATGCAATGCCACATGGCGTGTGTTGATTGATTAAAAATATCACCCAACCGTGCATCTGTTTTGTCATTTCGCCACGTGTCACACTTTTTCGTTAGAAGGATTCGGTGCCCGGTTGGCATGCGTTGATTGGTTACGTGTAGAACACTCAATGTCTCGACATATACCACATGGCACAAAAGGAGGCACAAAAGGAGGCACAAAGATATGTGCATAAGAGTGAGGCGCAAAAGGAAATAAAGGAAAGTTGTGCACAAATGTAATTTGCATGGGAGAAATGGGAGAAAAACCTATGGGAGGAACACATGTCGAGGTACAATAATTACGAGATGACATGTGGTAAGAATGCCATGGACTTAGCTAATTTTGGGAAGTAGGACAAAGGCGCGCGCTGGGATGCGTGGCTGGCTTGGGAAGAAGGTGAATGCTGCAGAGATTGGGCACAAGGGAGAATGAAACAAATATAAGAGGAAAAGGAAAGGATGGGAGGCACATGAGAACAGGACGTGCGTGAATCGCAATGACAAGTGATTGTGCAAGGAAGAACTCGAGTGCGCACAACCGTGCAATATAAAACCTTAGAGCTAGAATGGAAATATAAGTTGTCCAAATAATTAAGAAAGTTATTTTGGATAACAGTTCACAAAATAAATACCTACAATCTAAAATCACATCCAATAATCAAAGGAGGTTTGCATTTTGTGTTTAATTTGATGTTTTATGCATAGTTAATTAAGCTTTCCTTTATGTTTTATTATGATGTTTTTGTTTGATTAACTAAGTTATGAATCTACGTGGTGTTAACTTCTTTTCATTAACTTAGATTAGTTTCATATGCATGCATATGACACGCCCGGTGGGAAACTCCTTTGTCTCATGCGCATTATTTATGTTTACTTAGTTTAGGCTCCATTTTACATACTCATTATTTCAATTTGTGGAAATAATTTTGTTTTTAAGCATGTTTAATGATGTTTGATAGTGTGGGGTGTGACATTGACTAAATACAATTTTCCTAATTTTCCCCTATTGTGAACATGGGGAAAACTTACCTTATACTTGCACTGCTCATGATTTTGTGATTTTCATAGGATAATCACAAACCCTATTGATGGTTTTACAAATGGTTGACCACAAACCGAAAATGGTGGTTTTACAAGTGGAGTACCACAAACCAAAAAGTGATGGTTTTGCAAATGGTTTACCAACAACCAAGAGTGGTGGTTTTATAAGTGGTTTACCAAAACCAAAAATGAAGGTTATATAAGTGGTTTACCAACAACCACATCACAATGTGCCAAGTACTATTATCAACTATTGTCACATTTTACCTTAGGGAATAACATGGGAAAAATTTATGATCATATAGGAAAAAATGTCACAGTGGAAATGGAACATTGGATCATGTTCCCCGTTCAATGTGAAATGACCAATTATTCACACCACACAAGAACAACATGATCACTAAAATCTAAAGCACGCGGAAACTTGAACTCGAACACACGGCAGAAAGTGCACTACAAAAACTTGAAGCAAATACTCACACCACAAAAATTCCATCGGTTGAAATGCGGCCCCATCGTTGGTGACTAATGAGAGGTCATTGATTGAACTCCATCCTCCGATGCCTCCATCTTATGATCAATCACCGCTAGTTCATTAAAAGTGATCATAAAGCTCAATTACAACTCGAACGTAGGATTCCACCAATAGTGTGTCCAACTAAAAGTGAGGATTTTTTTCGGACTTTTAACATGACTCAATTTTTACAATGACCCCTTTTTGACTTTGATGATAATATGCTCAATAACCTATTATTCACCTATACAACTTTTTAAATCTTGACAATATATGACGATGAACTATACAAAGTTAACAATAATGATAAAAATGGCTTATAATGAGAAAAATGAGATGAAGAGAGAATAAAATAATTGACTATCTAACGACCCCAATATAAAATACCCCATTTGCTCATTCACAAACTCGACCCATTAACATGAAATAATGTTACATGATGAACCTAACGAAAACCCACGGTGATAGTAATATTGACTTATAATAATCATTTACGACTAACTTTGTTTTGTTATATATTAAAAAAAATTGGACTCACTTTAAGATATAAACAAACCACACTAGTACTTTGATGATGCATCCATTTGGAGAGATCAATAGCATACATCCATGTTAGTTGACGATTGCATGTTATTTTGTTGGGGTAATAATGGTTGTAGCTTGTAATGTTGGTTGGGCTTCCTCTTGTGATGCAAATACAATCATTGACACCTCCACAAACACCACAAGTTCAATATTTTGTCTAATGCTCCTTGTTTCTTGCTAGGTTACTTGACTCATTGATTCATGTATGTAGGAAGCTATACGAGATTCAACAATGGAAAAAATGGCCCATTTTAGAAAACAAGATAGAGCTTTTATTTTTTTAGAAATCATGTGCTTTTGACAACAATATC
Source organism: Taxus wallichiana var. yunnanensis (assembly GCA_018340775.1). Taxonomy (NCBI): domain Eukaryota; kingdom Viridiplantae; phylum Streptophyta; class Pinopsida; order Cupressales; family Taxaceae; genus Taxus; species Taxus wallichiana. The sequence goes on along the minus strand of CM031237.1, from coordinate 951,184,492 downwards.
AAGGGTGAGATGGGATGTCAATAAGTCGATGAGCTAGGATAAAGAAAAACAAGTGCAATGCACTCCAAACTTAGATGCCCTATAAACGTATATGTAAAGAAACATGCCCGAGATTGTAAAAAGAAAACAAAAATGTATGAGTAGGTTGATCGTGATCGCATATGGCGTAATGTAGACATCACATGTTTGAACGTAACTATGTAGTTGATAGGTGCTGACGATGAACCATTATACGAGACTTGTAATATCAAATTTCATAGATGGGAAACCATGAGTTGTAAATGGAGTTGCCCTCGGTCACATATCGAACCACATCATTTGATGTTGGACGATCAAATCATGAATTCAGAGACTCTCATCTTGGATTGAATCGCTTTGATACCAAATGTTGGTAATACGGAAGCATATGCAACAAACAAATAATATTCTCTCTATATTATTGTCTATGCAGACATATTACATATATATAGGAGGATGCATCCTATATTCTAGGATATTATCTCAATTGTAATATCCTCAAATATGTCTCCAAACATATTATAATGACAATACATTAATCATATTGGTATGTTAGATATATGTTAATTCTAATATATGAGTTGTTATAACTCAATGCAACAAAAATATTAATCCGTCAATAATGTGAGTGCTAAATAGGATTTTCCTAACAAACTGTTACTTTTTGTTACCCACGAGGAAGCCCAAAGTATCAGAACATCCACTTCACTTGGCACCACTATTTTTGTTGTTACCACCTCTTTCATCCCTCTTTCCTCCCTCCTACCAATACGGGAACTTATACTAGCCATATTCCTACTTCCACACCCAATCCTCATCTTTCTTCTCCTCTTATGTCCCACATTTAGCCTAGTTCTTATTTAGGCATACATGTTTTAGATTCTCTTTATCATGCTCTATAGGCACAAATTCGTCATTTCAACAAACTAATTCTTCTTCCTCCCCGTCCCTTTATTCTTCGCTTTTTCTTCACAATCCTCTTGTACCCAAAGTGTCTTCTTATTCACTCCCTACCAATTTTGTTTCACCAAAGTTTTCTCTATGGCCATGGAGATCCTCAAGAGTACCTTAGATCCTTTCATGTTGCTTGTTTGGACTATGCATGTGATGATACCCTCTTGACCAAGTTAATTTCTAAGAGCTTAAAAGATTATGTTTTTTATGGTTCTATGACTTGCCCTTGCATTCTGTTAAATCATTTTCCACTCTTGTTGATCTATTTTTGGCTCATTTTTTTATAAACAATGGCATGAAAATATCTTATACACAAATAGCTAAAATTAAACAAGGATCTAATGAACATCTTAGTGATTACGTATTGCATTACAAGAACAATCTTTCTAAAATGAACAATGTATTAGCTAAATCTGAATTGCAAGATTTATTTATTCAAATTATTTTGCCTCCTTTGCAAGAATGTGTGCTTTTTGATTCCTATTAATTTGACCATCTATGTCATACCTTGAAGACTCGTGAGACTAGATTACTTCTCTCGAGAAAACTCAAATATGGTTCTAATACTTCCAATCATTCCTCTTCTAAATTTTCAAGCAAGGTTCCCTTTAGACCCAAGTCTAATGATGTTAAGCCTATTGTCAATATTGTTTCTCAACCTCCTAAGCTTCAGCTCCAAACCCCTCGGCCTACATTTATTCGATTACCTTATCCCCCATATGCTATTGCCCTAACTTCTTGAAAGCAATTTGATTTTTCTTCCACCTTCTTTCGTGTATGCTTTTAATAGGCCCCATGGAAGGAATTTTGATGAGATTTTACATTGTGATTAGTATATATGCAATGTTCATTCCAATGATAAGTGTTTCAAGATTTTTCATTTGATTCAAGACATCGTTGACAAGAATGATATCTAGTTACTCGAATCCGCTACTTCCAATTCCAAATCTACCAATGAAAATGGCAAGTTAAAAATATTCAATGACCCATTACCTAAGCATGAAAAATCAGCCCCTAAGTCATCTTCCAATCATACCTACCACGCAATTCCTCCTCTTGTTTCTTAGGATCCCCCTTGGATTCCTTATCGAGGCTACCGATCTTCCATAACATGTTATCAATTTCACTAATGTTGATTTTCATGCCTCATTCTCCTCCTATAGACTACATATCGATTTTTTTATTTGGCCCCATGCCATCAAAAATGTTATGATATATCCTACATTCAAGCACAATGCATGTTCATTATCCTTATCATAATCAATTGGATTCCCTTTATCTTAGATGACACACAGTTCTCTCCTACTTCTCATGGCTATGTTATTATACCCATTATTTTTGGGCCTCTTACTATTTCTATGTCATTTATTGTTTGATCTATTGTTACATGCTCTTAGGATTCCCCTAGCTCCGGGATGCCAAAGACATGCCTTCTATTGTTCACTTATGCCTTAATTTCATCCATGAGCGTCATCTTATTACTATTCGAGGCATTCCACCATGGAAACCTTTATCCTTGGCTCCTCTGGCCATCCCATATTCAGTTGCTCCTACTCCTAGTGCATCTTCTCCTATTCATGATGAATCCTTAGCCTTGACACCTCCTATGATATCTGGAGCTCTTGCTCCTCATGTAGCACCTTTTGCACATCCATCTCATTTTCCTTCACACATGACTCCTACGCATAGGCCTCGTTTCGTTTATAGATCACGTAGCCCACCTCATAGAAGTAACACTTCTAGACATATTTTGATTTCTCTTTCTCCATATGCTTGGTCTAGGCCTATTCCATAAATTTGGCCTCATGCACTCTCTCATGACCATCGAGTCTTAGATCATGTTCACATGTGTGATTATCTTACATTAGCTGATTTTGGGCTTGAGCCAAGTACTCTCATTACATATATAATTTTGGCATTCATACTTGGGGGCATCCTAATTCCCTCACACCACCTAATGACACACTCTTGTTCTTGGTTCATACTTGAGTGTTGAGGGCTTTCCTACATTCCTACATGAACCTCACACACCCACAAACACACACGCGTGCGCGCACACACACACACACAATGGGGGAATCCTTATTCCTCCCTTCTAGTTGTTCTCTTTCACATATTTTACAATTTAAAATCCAAAAACATATTTTCTTAGATCTTGATTGGATGTACTCTTGCTTCTTTATACTACTATATGTTACACCTTTGTTTATCATGTTACTATGGTTCCTAGTATGCTTTATCATTTTTCATACACACATGCACTTTCATATGGTATTTTGAGGTGAATGTAGGTCATTTACAGAGTGCTATTACATGATGTATGATGTTTGGTCCTATCCATTAACAAATCTGTTGAGGCTCCCGGGGAATCTACCTTTTCTCACTCACTATCAGATTCTATCATTGCAATATTTCACATTTTCATTCCTATATTTAGATATTACATTATCACATACTATTTATCTTTCCTAACATGCTAACGGGTGCTTCATGTGTAACATTTTCCTTATAGGACTCCTTATAATCATGATTGTTTGATTTTCTTATATCTTGTACTATTTATCCTGTGGAATACGCCATATGTTTGCTTATTGCCTTGTTTACACAAGCCTTGATGGCTCTAATTGTCTTGTGACATCCTAAGTGGTGTCCCATGTATGCAACCAAATACTCATTGTGTCCTTGTTTGTTATTTTCCTATATGATCTTTCCTAGTTGTTATTTATGTGTGCATTGGTTGTTTGTCACTAACACATGTATGCTAGCATTTTCCAAGTGTTTTGCTTATGATTCAATAAAATATGAAATATTTGACTCAAATATAAATTTAGAAAATTGTTATAATGATGTACAATAAGGTACAAGTGCTAAATAATTTTAGAGATGCAACTATGAAAATAAATGAGGAAGATAGGGCACTTACCTTGATTTTACTTATCCCGAAGAATGTATAGATCGGAAGGCGATGGAATAACAACTCAGGATGTCGTAACTATACCCAAAAAAATGTAGAGGTGTCGGGACACAGGTGCTCTGGGAGGGGTGAGGGCACTGCGGACACCCTAGACCTCTATGGGGCACTAGAATCTTCCAAAAAGTTTGCAACCTAATTTGTCACTATCTATAAGGTTTCGTACTTTGTTGCCAATGATCACCCGAATCTCATGCTTAGATCACATAAGTACCCGTAAATCTGTAATACAAATAATCTCCTATAAAACCCTCAAACTACATCAAATCCTAAAAATAAAGATGTGAAATGAGGGGTCCGACTGTATCCTCGATGTCAAACAAGTGAACTTACGACCGAGCGTTGCACTACATCTCAGACCCAATGTAGTTCTATGTGCTTGTGTGTGCAATAATGCTCCTAGGTTTCCCTTATGCTGATGATGCCAAGATAGGGGTAGTAGCTAGATAGAATGCAAATGTGTGGATGGAAAAATGAACTTCCCCTTCCTATGTAGTGTGTATGTAGAGTAATAAGCCCAAGATGCAATCCCTTTGATATGTAGATAGATAGCCCTTGATAATAATTGCTTGCCATTATAATGGTATGTATGTTGTGTTTATATAGGGATCTCTTGCTTAAATTTTGACAATAATGACATGAAATACCAACTAGGAACTCGGGATACGTGTAAGAAAACCAAAAAGGCCAACAAAAATCTCAAAAATTTGATCAAGAACAAAGAGGAAAGGAGTGCCTGGTTGTATAAGAGTGCTATTTTAGGAAAATGTGATATGGTTGGAGGATTTGTTACCTTGAGTGACCGAGATATTTTAGGCAGAGCGTGTTTCACAATAGTTTGGTATTGCTCATGATGTGCCCCTAGAGCCATATGTATGGGTGCGAGTGACGAGAGTGCTGAGGAGGCCAAGAGTGAGACCAAGACCTACATGAGCACTAGTGATCCCAAGTGTGAATGAGGTGGATGTGGTTGTAGATCCAATACAAGAGGATGACATAGGATGTATCGAGGCCTATAGTGCATAGTGGGTAACACAACAATGGGTACTATTGTTTCCAATTATTGTAGATGCGGTGGGTGCACCACCAGTTGGAGGAGTAGACGGGTAGGCACCTTCCCCTGATGGTGATGGTGTAGCGGCAATGATAATAGAGCGTAAGTATTCGTATGTCGATAGTTGTGGTTTGTTACTTAGTTGTTTGATTGTGGATATCATGCATAGTAATTAATCACCTATTAAAGACCAAACAAGCACAGAGTAATAGAAACATGTGAAGTGGAAACATCACGAGTGTATGAGCCAAACTGAATGTTTGATGAAATGGTGTCAATGATGGGAGATGCAGCCATGGGAAACATATATGTTGATGTCTTAAGAAGCCAATGTGAAGTAGGAGCACTCTAAGGTGGATGAGATGGTGCAGCGGTGGATGAATGAGATGGAGATCATGCATGAACGACGACTTTAGGCGGTGGATGAATAATGACCTTAGAAGCAGGAGAAACCGATAAGTGAACCAACGTAGCAGTACACTTACGCAGAATTAGATAAATAGACTACTCACGAGAGCGAGAGCCAAAAGAAATGACACCCTTATCTTCTAATTGTTGTAATTTGTAATGAAGGGCACAATAGTCACTATCACGATGGACATTGATGTGATGATAATTGATTAAGGAAGATCACATTGTCATTGCAAGTGATGAGAACAAGGATGTTGATTAGAAGGTAAGTGAATCAAGTGCTTATCAAACAAATCACACAACACATCATGAGGCTTAACAACATGTGAAAATGTAATGACTCCCGAGTAGGAGATGTAGAGGCCTTCGGTGAAGACCGATGCGGTGGAGGAGATGGAAAGCACTTACGCAATGGAGTAGACTGAAATTGCTTGGGTGGAGGAGATGGAGACTGGGTGGACGTTTAACAAATGGAAGAGGAGAAGAAGTAGAAGATGATGCAACAGTAGCAAAAATAGTAGGAGGATCTATAACATGTGTAGCAATTAGATCTTGTTCTAGATCAATGACCTTATAACATAATAGTGTAAATGATTCACATGTGTCATATTGTAAGCACTCTTTTAAAGTAGCAATCAAGTCATGAAAAAGATGAATTGCTTCTCTAAATCAAAGGGCTGAAAAACTAGTTGATGCATGTAAGCATTGAAACATATGATATAATAAACGATAGGTTCTATCTTTTCTTGATGTAAGGTAGGTAAGCAATCATGTGTGACTTTAGGACCATTGTTAAACATGAAGCGTCTAAGAAATGCCTCTTCCATCTCACAATAGGTACTAATATATCTAAAAGGTAGATGTGTGTACCATTGGAGAGCATCATCAATAAGACTATGATGGGATGTTTTAAGAAATAATCGATTGTTCAAGTAAGCAACCATAACTAAACTATAATGTTTGAGATGCAGATATGGATTGCTAGTACCATCGAAACATGAAAATGTAGGCATGATAAAATCCTTAGGAATGTTGAATTTTGAATCTTTTTGGAATAGGATTTCCATGTAAAGAATTGTTATCAATAGAAGCATAATAGGATTTTCTTTCAAGAGTGAGAGATTGGACTTGAGATTGTAATTTTCCAACAACATGCATGAGTGATAGAATATCATGTGGAGGAATAGCAGAAGATGTGAGAGGTACATTGAGTGGTTGAAGCTTGCCATTATGAGTGATCATAGGAATGTTAGAAGAAGAAGTGGAGGATGTCAATGTTATAGGCACACTAGATGTAGGTGTGGAAGAAGTAATATGTGGTGAAGAACATGGAATGTCGATAGAAGCATTGGGAATAACATCAGAAGAATTAATGGAATATGAAACAGTAGAAGGAGAAGAATAATCTTGCAAATGAATAGATACATCCTTAGAATAAGATGAAAGTAGGGTAGAGAATTCACATTCAATAGTATGTAGAGAAGTAGATTCGTTACTAACATGTGCATCATCAATATCAGACAAAGTTTCGCATGCAAGAATCTCATCAAGCATATCATCAACATACAATGAAGTAGAGAAGAACTATTATGAGATGTATCTTTACAAGCATTAGAAACAATTTCAGAAACACAAAGAGTATGAGATGCATCTACACAATCATCCTGACTAGTATAAGAAACAATATAATACACATATGCATTTGTATCATGATTTTTATCTATAATAGCACAATCAATACCAAGCATATAATTGATAATAACATCATCAAGAGTTTCAAGAAATAGAAGAACGTGGAGTGGTCCTAGTGCCTATGGAATAACATGGAGTACAACTAGACAAAATTTTCTCTTTAGAAACAATGCTAAGAGTAGAATGTTTGAAACTAGTAGGAATCATGTGTTCATTAGCATCTAGCAATCTTTGAACATTATCATCAAATGTAGCATAACAATAAAGATCAAACAATTCAGCCTCAACACCATCATCAAGGATATGATTAACACTCACATGATGCATAGCTTGCTAGGAGAAGAAGAACTACTCGAGCCATTAGTGAATCCTAGGAAAAGAGCTATAATCTACGAGTTCACTAAAATGATTTAATAAAATCTAAATTTAGAAAACTGCTATAACGATGTATAATAAGGTACAAGTGCTAAGCAATTCTAAAGATGTAATTATGAAAGCAAATGAGGAAGATAGGCGCTTACCTTCATTTCACTTATCCTAAAGTGTGCATGGACCGAAATAACCGATAGAACAACTCGTGATGTCATAAGCGTACCCAAAAAAATACATAGGTTTTGGGACTTTCACGGATAAGGGTGCTCGGGTAGGGTGAGGGCACTTGTAGATGCCCTAGACCTCTATGGGGTGCCTGGAGTTTGAGAAAAATTTCGAACCTAATTTCGTCACCATCGCTAGAGTTTCACACTTTTTCACCAATGATCGTCGAATTTCACACTTGGATCACCAAAGCACCTATAAATCTGCAATACAAATAATCTCTAGTAAAATCCTCAAACTACATCAAATCCTAAAAAAGAAAGATGCAAAATGAGGGGTTAGACTGTCCTCACTCATTTGTCAAAAAAGTGAATTTACGCCGAGTGTTGCACTACATCTCGTAACCAACATAGTTCTATGTGCTTATGTGTGCAATAATGATCCTAGGTTTCCCTTGCGCTAATGATGCCAAGATAGGGGCAATAGCTAGATAGAATACAAATGTGTCGATGGAAAAATGAACTTCCCCTTCCTATGCAGTGTGTATGTAGAGTAATAAGCCCAAGATGCAGTCCCTTTGATATGTAGATAAATAGCCCTTGATAATAATTGTTTTCTTTTATAATGGTATGTATGTTGTGTTTATATAGGGATCTCTTGCTTGAATTTCGACACTAATGACACGACATGTCAACTAGGACCTCGGGATAGGAGTAAGAAAACTAAAAATGCCAACTACAAATGTAAAAGCGTGATCAAGAACGAAGAGGATATGAGCGCCTGTGTTGGTGTAGACACCAAATTTGGGTCTTACGACGCCTGTACCCCATATCTCGTCCCGCAACCTAACCCTACCTCACCACTTAAACCTTACATACTTAATTATTTATTAATTACCTTATAATTAATAAATCCACATCTCCAACCCTGCCACCTCACTATGACCTAGCCTAACCCTAAACTAACCTAATTAAGACCTATGACTTGGTCCAGGACTCCACACCCATGACTCATCACCCCTCGCGCGCATCAAAACGAACCTAATAATGACTTGACCAAGCCCACAACCGATCCTCAGAGAAAGGAGGGAAAGTTGGCTATTTTACTAAAAATAGCCAACTTTGACCTAACCGACATCGGTCCCTACTTGACCGGCGTCGGTTACATAACCGCCATCGGTTCCCTGTAAATGACCTCCCCCAACCAAAATGAGGGGATCTGAATTCATTTGCAAGAGAGAGACAAGTGAAGGAGAGAAGAGTTTGCAAAGAGGAGTATCGAGCCCAAGATCAGAATCGAGCAACTAGAGCATTGTCACACTCATCCAAACATTGGGAGAGTCAGAGGATAGCTTCATCAGATCAAAACCGATTGTTGGATCATCCCAACTGAGCCTTGCCTTTGCCACTGCATTCTTTGGACCTGCATCCACATCAGAAACTAGTAAGTAGTCTCTTTTATCACCTTGTATGCTTCTAGGCACTACTTTGTGAACTTTTAATTCATAGGGATTATAAGCTCACTCCTGGATCTACTACCCGGCAACAACTTGCACCTAACCTTTGGTCATCCATCTCTATATTGCCCCAAAGACAACTCTCTCACTCTCTGAGTCTTCTCTATCACCCTACTACTCCCCTCAACCATCTACCAACCTTCCAAACCTCATAACCACCTTACACCAACCTCCATTTAAAAATCCCTAAATCACTGCCCCTATCGATATCGATTATTCCCTACCGATACCGGTTTTATAATTGCGATCGGTTATCTAGTGACGGCATCGGTCACTGTGACTTATACCAAAACCAACCTTTCACCTATTCACCTCAAAACAATCTCATGTCCAGCCTGGTCTATCCCTGTAACTTGATCTGAACATATCAATAACCAGTGACCAAACAAACAGCATGACATTCTATTATTGGTAGTTTAGTCTCTATTGCTTTTAGTAACGAGATACCTAAATCGTGAGTTCGCAATAGCTTCTTTATTATCATTTTCATCAATTTGTATTAAAAGGGAACTGACCACCTTCGAAAGGAAGTCTAATATTTCCTGGGCCCAAGGCAGTTCCCTCACTTATTGTCTAACTAAAATCTGGTGGTCTTACATTCTTATTTACAGTAGTCCTTCCCGGACAAAAAGGAGCTCTTCACTGATCGGTGATCTCTCTACTGCAGTGCGTGCACACCTTCCCAACACTCAATAGGTATTCCTCCTAACCATAACCCCTATCTGTTTCTCAAGAGAATGAAAGGATAGAATTAACTCTATTCTGGAACAAAATTCTGTGCGAAACATTTTGGCACACCGGTGGGACCCTTCTCGGGTTTCTTTCTTTCTTACTTGTTTTCATATAGGGAGCACACTTGCTGTTTTTTTCTTCTAAATATTCACAAAATATTTTGTCATTTTGGTAAAAGAATTTGTCTTTCTTTCGCATCTTTGCATTAGTGAAAGTCATCTTCTTAATCTCTTCTCTTTCTTTGCTTCATCGAATATCATTTTCGATTTGGGTTTAAAACACATGCATCACATTCTTGCTTGCTATTTTTAATTCTAGTGAACGTAGATTAAGTAACAGGTCGTACACGTGGGGGTGATATCCACGGTATTGATGAGAAATTAATCTTACTCTCACTACACAACACATACCAAATCACATCATAATCTACACAACATCTCAAACATCCCCCCTTCCCGTGGTATTCCTCCGCCTGATTGAGGTAGCCTTACAAGCCAAAACAAACTTGACATCTCCCTTAGGTCTTTTTTGTTAGGATTGACATCATCTTGCGTCTAAGGCATAAGCCCAAAGTGATTAAAACTAATCCTAGGGTTAGTCTCTTGAGTTGCTTGTGTATCTTGCTTGTTTTGTTTTCTTTCAGTTCTGTTTCTCGGTTATACCCTGTCTCAGTGATCACTTCAGACAGTTTGGTGGGTATACTAAGCCTTGTTATCCCCCAAACCAGCAGCCTCTTACATTCTCTCTTTGCCTTCATAGTGACCGACACCGGTCATCTTCTACCGACATCGGTCACCTGACCGATGCCGGCTACAATCTGACCGACATCGGTTACCAGACCGATATCGGTTACTGTGTTTCACAGTTCCTGACAAACCAACAACCTACCAATTCCAACATTTTGTTGTTGTTTCTATTCTTGATTGACTAATTCCCTGCTGTATCTTCTTGTCCATGGTTGTTATCACCCAGCAACAAGCCACAGCCATGGTTTCACATGTGTGTTCCGTGTCTTTGCCTGAGTCACCCCCTTCACATCCTATGGGGAATCCTACGGACACCAGTGCTTTTCCCAAGATCCTTGTAGGAGATAAGGACTTTGCCAAATTTTTGGATGCTAATCCTAGCGCCATACAATATTATTTGTCTCATACCCCTGACCATACACCCGACGGTCAGCTCCTCTTTGGTATGCCTATTAGTATAGCCGCTCACTTAGCCCCTTCTCCACCTAATAACTCCGCCTCACCGTCTTCATCCTTAGCCCCGTCTCCCAGCTCAGTGGCTTCGATGGTCCATACTACACCAATTGGCTTTCCTTTGGTTAATCTGGGGCCCCACATATCACTACCATCCACCGCCCCTACCTCATCCCTCTCGCAGATTGCCTCTTTCATAACTTGTTCTCTACCACCTATCCACATGAGCTTTCCCTCTCAGGCTCGCCCACCTTTTCATTTCCGCAAACACATCCGGTGGCCTCAACATCTTATATAGGACACCCTTATTCGGCTGCCCCAACACATTCATCATCGATACCTTATCAACATTTAACCCCACCATTGTCTAGTAGCGACTCTTGGCCCAATCCTCCTCCGTTTACGATGACAACACCATCATCTAACCCAACCAATGATTTAATCAGACATATGATGGACAAGATGCAAAATCTTGAGGCTTTTGTTTGAAGTCAGAAGGCTGTAACACCCGACATACGAGCAAGTTTGTGAGCCTATTCATCCTTCTCGTCCCCTTCATACATATCCTCCTCAATGGGAATTGCCGAAATTTACTTGCTTTAATAGTAAGGAGGACCCTCAACAACACTTGCGATCGTTTAGACATGCATGCTATCTGATTGCTCATGACGAGGCCTTTCTACTCCGTACCTTCCCCATGTCCTTATCGGGACTCGCTGAGTGGTCAAAGTGCTTTAGCCCAACACTCAATCTTCTCCTTAAACCAGTTAGCCCAATCTTTCTTGGAGAATTTCTCCATCAATATTTCCAAGAAAGTATCCATTACCGATCTCTATGCCATCCGATTTGAAGACGAATCTATCGCAGATTTCGTTGGATGATGGCGGGGCCTCATCAACCAACTTACTTATGCCTTACCTCAGGCCGAGCTCATCGAACTCTTTATGCGGGCCTGCGCTAAACACATTTCTCCCACCCTCCAAATTCAAACTTTCCGCACCTTTGATGAGGCCTTTACTATGGCTCGAAAACTAGAGATTTGAGCCTTAGAGGAGGAGAAATTGAAGTTGTGCAACAAAAACTCAAATGTCCGAACCCAAGACTCCACCAACAAACCCAACACCACCAACTCTCACGCATCGTCTGCTTCGAAATCAAGAGGAGTTGTACACGCGGTGACGGTCAAATCTCAAGCACCGTCTAATACCCAGCCAAAATTCACCTATAAGTATAAAGCCGAGCCCATCAAATACACTCCCTTGGGAGAAACTTATGATGTGATCTTGGACAAATTGCTTAAAGCAGGAGCTATCACCTTGCCTCCTGTTAAACCTCACTGGTTTGATTCCGCCCGCGCTATACCTTCTTGGTATAAAGAAAATGACTTTTGTAACTTCCATCACGTAAAGGGACATAGCCACGAAAACTGCAACATGCTAAAAAACATAGTGCAGGAAATGGTTGATGCAGGGGATATAACCCTCGATAATCCTAATGCCCCTGCTAATCAAAATTTAAAAATCTTCAACAAACCATTTCCAAACCATTCCTCTAACAAGAAGACAAACTAAAAACCTTAACCGAGGAGAAGAGTGTGCATGAGATCCATGTGGTTTTCAACTCCCATCCAAGGGCTTCCATCAAGGAAATGCAATCGAGCCTCTTCACCGAATCTCGTACCCCGTATCTCGTCCCGCAACCTAACCCTACCTCACCACCTAAACCTTACACACTTAATTATTTATTAATTACCTTATAATTAATAAATCCACATCTCCAACCCTGCCACCTCACCTCGCCACCTCACTATGACCTAGCCCTAACCCTAAACTAACCTAATTAAGACCTATGACTTGGTCCAGACCCACACCCATGACTCATCACCCCTCACCCGCATCAAAACGAACCTAATAATGACTTGACCAAGCCCACAACTGATCCCTCAGGAGAAAAGGAGGGAAAGTTGGCTATTTTACTAAAAATAGCCAACTTTGACCTAACCGACATCGGTCCCTACTCGACCGGCGTCGGTTACGTAACCGCCATCGGTTCCCTGTAAATGACCTCCCCCAACCAAAATGAGGGGATCCCGAATTCATTTGCAAGAGAGAGACAAGTGAAGGAGAGAGAAGAGTTTGCAAAGAGGAGTATCGAGCCCAAGACTATAACTGAGCAACTAGAGCATTGTCACACTCATCCAAACATTGGGAGAGTCGGAGGATAGCTTCATCAGATCACTTCCGATTGCTGGATCATCCCAACTGAGCCTTGCCTTCGCCACTGCATTCTTTGGACCTTGTTATCCTATAAAATTGTCAGTGCGGCAATTTTACAGATAACCCTACCAAAATTTTGTTCGGCCCCTCGTTAGGGACCCCTTGCGTTTGGAACGTTGCAAAATCCCTTCCCGGGAAATCTAGTTTTCCGAACTTAGCCATTTTTGGTCTTTTTTGGTCGGGCGCATGTATAATGAGTGTAACATCAAGTTTTCTTACGCCCCCTTTAAATCCTTTGGCGCATGCTTTCTCGTGTCAACAGGCGTTTTGGTGTGCCTCACTATGTTGAGTCTTCCTTGCATGCGCCAAGGCGCATGCGCCTTCATGTCAACAATACATTTGTTGTGCCACTTTTTGGTGCGCCTAGGGTGCACATATTCTTATGTCAACATCACTTTCGGTGTGCCAAGGGCGCATATAGCTTCATGTTGGCAAGTCTTTCGGTGCGCCAAGGGCGCACGCTTTCTAGTGTCGACAATACTTTTTATGCGCCACTTGAAAAAGTTGGTGGCACATTTATTACTACTTCGCTTATATATAGGCGCGTCTCGCATCATTGTCATCCGACACAATCACGTGATTTTTTTCTTACACTGCACTCGCCAGCCGCACTCCGCCATGTCGCGTTTTCATATCGCTTTGTGGATCCGTTTGCACATTTCTTCGTTATATATCCAGTAAGAGGTCCTCATTGCTTCTGTGTTTGGTGTTTTGTTTATTGGTTCTTGCTGGTTTGGATTGAGTTAATAAAGTTGTCAAAACATGAACTCCCCACCCTCCTTGTTGTTTTTCCCTGCACCCATGCTTTTTTTCCCCTCTTTCCAGATCTACTGGTAAAGGGGACTCTGTCCTAAAAAGTTTGCTGGAACTCTTTGATCAAGCTTCTTTCATAACCCAATGAACCCTGCAAAAGGAGCTTAACCACATATGAAACCCCTCAGAGAAAGATCCAGATCTTGAAAGGGAGACACTGTTATTTTTCTCCTTTGGCGCATCTGTCACCCCTGCAACACGATACACAGTCGTGCCAATAGCGCACATACCATAACTGTTACCAAAGAACAGTTGCGCCCTTGTGGCGCACTTCCCTTGTTTGTTGCAACCGCTTTCCCTGCACCCTTCTTGGCGCAATAAACTCATTTGTTGCACCGCTTAAACCTGCGCCCTTTGGCACACCCTACATCTATACAACACCAACAAAAGTTGTGCCAAGTGCAAAACTTTAAACGGCGCAGCGCATCCATGCTTACAACAACATCATGTTATGCAGACCTTCCATGCGCCATGCCAAGTTCTCCTGTGGTGCATAAAAATGATGTTACGCGCATTATACCTACGCCCTTTGGCGCATCATGTACCCGTGTAACATGAAAAATATATGCGCCCTTTATAAAATATGTACACATGGCGCATGCACACTTTGTGTTCACAAAAAAAAATGCAACTGCAGTATTCATGAGCCATGCGCCCTTTGGCGCGATTTATCCTCGCGCAGACCCTTTCTGTGCACCTTACCATTTAACCTTGCGCACTGCAAGATACATGCACCCTGCGCCCGAGGCCTTAAAATTGCTAACTCTTCTTTCTGTCAACGCTTTAATGGAAGATCGAACAGCTAACATGACCTTCTTGCGTTGTGTTTCACTTCTTCTCCTTGCAGATCAGCAACTGAGTTCAGAGTTACATATGTCAACATCAAGCAAGAGACCTACCAAATCTAAAGGCAAGGCCAAGCTCACAGAAGAAGAAATGAAGTATAAATATCAGAGGGTCAGGATGCCCGAATCCCAGGCAGAGTGTGACCTAGATATCAGAGACTCAGAGCTCGGACACATTGATATGGAGGAGTTCTGGGCCAGAACCAGGAAGGTCACACGAAGTCCCTGGATGGACAAATTGATAGGCAGTGCCCTGCACTTTGCTGGAGGGATCCCAGTTAGTGCCGTGAATAATGAATTTATGATGGTGGTAGCCCGATGCTACAATAAAGACACAAGATGTGTCCACAATGAGAAGGGTGAGGTTATAATCAACCTCACTGCCCGCCATTTTGAAATAATGCTCGGCATCCCTCACCACCGGCACTTTGTGGCCGTAAGCCGGGAAGACTGCATCAAGGCCTGGGACGACAATGAAGATCAGTGCATGCAGCTGATGAACGAGGTATATTTGAAGAACAAAAAGGTGGTGACTCGGTGGCCACAAGTCATTCATCGTAGTGACTTTTTAGAGGAACTCAGCGACACCATCACGTTCCTGAGCAGAGTCTTTGGGCTTCCTGACGCCCATTATTTTCACAAGTGGATGCTGCGGTACCTAGAAACAATGAACAAAAATGTGCTCGATCGGCGCTTTGAGAGGGCGAAATCATAAAGAGACAATATCGAGCAAGCATACAACAACTTAACACAACAGGAGGTTCTATATGAACTCCTACGTGGTCTATACTGCAGCTTCAGAAAGGGACTATCCGGCTCTAATGCGGTGTGGGGTTTGGCCCCAAGTCAAAATATATGAATATTATCCAGAACTGAAGCTGGAAAATAGCATTCCCCAATTCACAAAAATCAACGATGCATTCTTCTATTTTATCATCTGCCTGTTGAGGCCAAATATGACTCACGGTCGCACAACCAAGAGCATCGTAGTGGCTACAGAGAAATGGGGGGCCCTGTTCACTCAATTCCCCACATTTACCTATCTGAGGGCAGTCAACTTCTTGGGGGAACCAACTAAACTACCAAGGTATGCCGGTCCCAAATTGATCTCGCTAGAGTCGTCGAGGCGACTTATTACTTACCATGAAAAGTGTCTAAAGAGAAAGAAGGGTGAAACTCCTTTCCCCCTCACGGTGGATAGGTATACGCGTCTCACTCACCATAAGGCGAAAGATATGTTTGCAGGTAACTGGAGCCGCCGAATCAAACATAACTTCCGTAAAGACCCACCTTCGACCGTGAAATTGCTCGCCTGGGGCCAAGCTTGACCCGATCCACATCCCTCAGATTGAAGATATCTACATCAACATATATCATAAGGTTGAGCTCAGGAGGAAGGATCATTCCCGCTTGGCCTTAGCAGAAATCATCCAGTACGGGGTGGCCATCATCCCCAAAGGCTACCAAACTACTGAGCAAGAAGTGGATCAAGTGTATCTTGACATGGGTGGGGACGATTGGCCTTTCGCGGTGATTGATAGGACCAAAGCTCCTCAAACAATCGAGGAGAGAGTCAAGGAAACTCTGCACAGAACAGAGCATTGGTGCCAAATGAACGGGCTCATCTACCTCGGAGTCGATTTCACAACCTCTCTGTTGGGCAACGCACCTCCTCAAAGCTAAACAACCAAAAGGCAAAGGAAAAGGCAAAGAGGGTGAATCCAGCTCCACCCAAGAGGAAGCTCCTAAAAGTCCTGTTGGTGTCGAATCACAGCACCCCTGGGACTCTGCAACACGATGGGTTGAGAATCTCAGTGCGATTGCACAACATGGAGCTTTTCTCAAGTGTGGGACCTTGCGAAATCGGAAAAGCTCTCCGGATGAAGGCCGGCTCCTATTCCTCTGTTCAGATGCACGAATAAAATGCAGAGGGTTTACCAAAACCTAATCTAACTTGCCAAGGAGACAGGGTAGAGAATGCATAAAAATAAAACCTAAACTACGGAGGTGATGCACCGAGGAATGTTAAACACTCGCTTTGCAAATTTAACACAGACCACATAGATGCAATACAAACACCATGCACAGGTAACCAAACTGCAATAAGAGATCAAAAATGACAACAATGAATACATGAGAGGGTTTAGAATCAATCACAGACATATATATATTGCTCAAGGATCGATACAGTACATTGCAGTGGCCAAGAGGCAAAAAATGGCATTACAATCCATATGGGAGGTTTGAAGGCTCCACAAATTCTCTTGCAAGCAGGAGAGAAGGGAGGATGCAAAATGAAAATGTCCAACCCTTTACAAAGAGCCCCCTTTACAATTTATATGAGGAAAAATGAGGGAGAAGAGAATGATTCGATTCTGCCCCAACCACCTCCAAGACTGCACCTAACTCATCCCATCATGGCGGTAGGTGAGATCCCCAACAACTCAAAATATGGCGAACTATATTTTTCATTTTAAGAACTTGTTCCCACCCAATTAAAGATATCCAGTCGTAGTTGGGTAGAGGACGCCTAGAGCTTTCCGAAAAGTCCAACCTTGTGTGAATCCGAGCTCCCTGTAAAAAGTTATGGCGATCTGAATATTTCCCGCCGGGGTCTTTTTTTTGCTCTGTTGGGTTCGGGGTTCTCCTCTGCATTTGCATCGGGTTTGGAAGGTGGCCTCGACACGTGTTTGATGCTTGTGTTTTCCCGAAACCCGCTTCCGCCAGTATTTCCAAGTTTTCCTTTGTTTCTGGGTCGGAAAATGGACCTGCATGTGCATCGGATTTGGAGGATGGCTCGACATGTTTCCGCCCCATGCTTTCCCGACATGTTTTCCCGACTCCAAGACCCAATTCGCCTAGGAAGTGTTTCAGTTTGCGGAACTCTCAAGCATCGGGACATCCCTTGCGATTTGCATGCTTCATGTCTCATGTTTCCCGAAACCCGAAACCCGATTTGCCTTTATGTCGGGTTTTCTAACCCCTCCGACATATCTTCTTTGTTGTCGGGTTTTCTAACCCCTCCGACATGCTTTCTTTTTGTATCTATATTTACGGGGTAAATATATACAACAAGTCCTCCTTCCGCTACACCCGAACAAGTTATAACTCTGGCTTCTCCAGAGAAAGAAACAGCGGAAGATGTTCCGATAGGCACATCCACTCAGGATGTCGCCACTACTACAAATATTGAGGTCCCTTCTGTCCCTTCTCCCTCTCCTCCTTCCCCTCCTCGAGTGACCCAAGCGACCATTCCTTCGGTCGTGTCCTCTCCCCCTTCTTCTACTGTTCCTCCTGCTTCTTCGTCCATCTTCTCTTCTCTCGCGGACCTGTCCCCCTCCATTTCTTCCCTCATCTCTGAGCTCCCTTCCCTTCCTATGTCTTCCTCCCCTGCAGTATCTCTTCCTCCCGTGAGCACTTCTTCGGCCTCCCTCTCGATGCCGCCGCCACGTGTCTCCACGTTTTTCCCTTCTACTACTGCAGTTGCCCCCTTCTCTGCTTTCTCGGTCCTTCTCCCCGAGTCCGGCTGGATCTCCCAAAGACCTAAGTCAACAGAAAATGAAAGTTCCCATCACACCGATGGACTTTTCCGTTATCCCATCAAAGGGAGCCAAGAAGCAAAAGCCTATCACACGCTTCTCTCAAAGTGCTTCGGGAGAGAGGGTAATGGAGATCGTGTACCCCAATCCTCTGAAGGATAAAGGGATCTGTCTTCGACAGTTACACATGCTGACTCAAGTCACAATGGGGACATCTTCTGAAAGCCTTCAGGGAGAGGCCCTATCTGTAGTTGACGCCCTCTGCAAGAAGCTTCAAGAAGCAAAAGAAGAGAAAAGGCTACTGAAAGAGCAAAATAAACATCTGCTCCACGCCTTACAGAAGATGGGCAGTGCACCTCCCACAATCGCGCTTGAAATTCCCGAGCCTCTCGAGTCGGGATAAAGTTAATGAATACACAAAGATCGGCGAGTAAGGTATGGCGGTGTCCGCCAGAGGAGCCAAATCCTCAAAGACAGTGAACGAGTGATCGCCAAGTTCACCGATTTGTATCTGAACATCAACAAGGCGAACAAAGAACTCCAGGCGTTAGCAGGACCCATATCCGAAGAATTTGGACCATGCTAGGGTCGGCAGATGAGACCTTTCAAAGAATGTTCGACTGTCACCAAAGATCTGGTCAAGTTCGGCGTTTTCGGTCACCCCAGGGCCCTCAATAAAATCCTTTCCACTCTGGATTACTAGATGGATCAACTGGAATTCGTCCTCAAAAAGATTGATAAGGTAAAGGAAGAAGCCCTGGATGCAATGCATCAGATGGAACAAATTGTTCTAACGATGTCTCCAGGGTTGCTTACTCCTTCTTTCACCTTAAGGAAGGTTGACGAAACCATTCAGATCTTCAAGGAGATTGTTTCGCAAGGGCTAGGGCCAGAGGTCACTTTTGACGCAGAATCCATCAATAACCTGTTGGCCTGTCGGGACTTCATCGGGTTCTTAATAGAAGCAGAGAATGAGTATTCCAAACTCCCAGAGAAGCTCACAGACGAGCGGGAGACTTGCGAGGCTATCAGTGAGCGACACAAGGATCCTTCTCAGGATCAATTAGAGCCCATGATCAGCAAGTTCATGGAATACCGTGCCCAATTCCACATCTCGTCACTGAGAGCAACAACGGGATATCCGATTTCAAGCGGGATATCGATCGACGCGGCGGCGATGAATAATTTCTCTCTCTTCTTGACTTTCTTTTGTAAATGTCTAAAGTATGTTGGCAGCACAAATGATGACATCATCCATGTTGCACCATGGGATGATGTCATCCATCAAGTTGTCAAAAGTCAACATGACTTTGAGATATTTTGTAAATATTATGTAAATCGGTGGTTGGTTCCTTTTTGCCTTCCTTCTTCTCCTTCTTCTAAAAATACTCGAATACTTGTTGTATTCGGGGGTGAATACTTTAGGATGAGAAATAGAAGTAAGAAGAAGATTTTGAACTCTTTGTAACAGAAACAAACATTGAATACAATATATTTAGACTTTGTCTTTGAATACATATGTTTTAATATCATATATTTCTTATGTTAGATTTGTGTGATTGTTCTGTTGGATTTGCTTCTACTTTGTTGTCATTTATTCATCAATATTGCTTTATCCATCTATGCAAGTAGGTTCGGCTCTGTTTACTACCAACCCAAACCATAGACCCTTTGACCCTTCTGCTTTGGAATTCATTTCTTTTCTCCCTTCGGATCTGATCTTTCTTTGTTTTCCCCCCTCCTTTCGTTTTCCTCTCGGTAACACATCTACCTGGGATGAGATCCCAAACCCCCGAAGGCAGAATATTGTGAGACTTGCACAGATTCCTGCTGGTAGAATAACAATAAACCAGTTTCGCTTTGCTAACTCAAAGAGGGGCTATGCCCTGCACACTGTTGACTCGTTTATCCATAAATCGCCTGCCGATGATTTTCGAACCAACAGACCTGCATCCACATCGAAACTAGTAAGTAGTCTCTCTTATCACCTTGTATGCTTTTAGGCACTACTTTGTGAACTTTTAATTCATAGGGATTATAAGCTCACTCCTGGATCTACTACCCGGCAACAACCTGCACCTAACCTTCGGTCATCCATCTCTATATTGCCCCAAAGACAGCTCTCTCACTCTCTGAGTCTTCTCTATCACCCTACTACTCCCCTCAACCATCTACCAACCTTCCAAACCTCATAACCACCTTACACCAACCTCCATTTAAAAATCCCTAAATCACTGCCCCTACCGATATCGGTTATTCCCTACCGGTACCGGTTTTATAACTGCGATCGGTTATCTAGTGACGACATCATCACTGTGACTTATACCAAAACCAACCTTTCACCTATTCACCTCAAAACAATCTCATGTCCAGCCTGGTCTATCCCTGTAACTTGATCTGAACATATCAATAACCAGTGACCAAACAAACAACATGACATTCTATTATTGGTAGTTTAGTCTCTATTGCTTTTAGTAACGAGATACCTAAATCGTGAGTTCGCAATAGCTTCTTTATTATCATTTGCATCAATTTGTATTAAAAGGGAACTGACCACCTTCGAAAGGAAGTCTAATATTTCTTGGGCCCAAGGCAGTTCCCTCACTTATTGTCTAACTAAAATATGGTGGTCTTGCATTCTTATTTATAGGTAGTCCTTCCCAGACAAAAAGGAGCTCTTCACAATCGGTCTGATCTCTCTACGGTACGTGCACACCTTCCCAACACTCAATAGGTATTCCTCCTAACCCTAACCCCTATCTGTTTCTCAAGAGAATGAAAGGATAGAATTAACTCTATTCTGGAACAAAATTCTGTGCGAAAAGCAGGTTGGACAAGAGTGCTTAGGCGCTAGTGTCAGTTTTGGGCACTAGTTTCTGAGACAACTAATGAAAAATGTAAGAAAACCGATAGACAGAGATCCCCGTGACCTAACCATAAATGGGTGTAGAAGTGAGAGAGGTGAGAGATAAAAATAATATAGACACTCAAAGAAAAAGGTAGACCAAGTAGTGTTCCACTAGTGAATACTTTTCTTACGCAAGATCCATACATAAAACAACATACTTGGTGGTATAGTAAATAGTAGGAGGTGCGTGATTTTATGTCTACAACTTATGCCATGGTAACTCAAAGCATGTTTAATGTTTATTCCCCTTGTAGGTATCCTTATATTAGATATTCATATCAATTTCAACCTTCCTTGTTTTTTCTCTATTCACTTTTTTTCATCTCATGCACCCCAAACGAGTGGGGAAAACCATTGGGTGAACCTTTTCACCCTCCCAGTAGTTAGAGATAGCGATTACAAAATCCCAATGAGCATGACCATAGAAAAATTAGTTACAAAATAGGGCTATAAATAGACTTGGCCAAAAAACTCATCTTTGATAGAAGCGCCTAATACTGACAAGAACGATGGATTCTAATGTTCCACCAGGCGTTCTATATCTGGGGTAAAAAACGATTACAAAGAAATTTTCAGAATTGCACGCTTTTGTTTTCTCTTATTTTAAGCGACTACACATGTAGTCTTAGATTGCAATCAATTACTAATAAGAACTAAATTCGGTGACATGACACAAAGCACTAACTCAGAACAAATAAGGAATTGGTACCAAGGGCATATGCGGGACAATGATATGTTTAGAATAATGTGTCATCAAAGACAAGTTAGAAATCAAGTTTGTGAGCATTTGCACTTACACTTATCTGTGGGGAAGTGTTAATGGTTAGAGGCCAAAATAGAACAATCTCCCAATACACTTTCCCTTAACGGTGACAAGATGCCTAAATATGAAGTTTAGCGTCGGGGTGCTCAAATCCCTAGTTTGGAGATAAGGCACCCAAATCCTTCGTATTAATCCAACCAACTCCTAAGCAATAAGTCTACAAGTAAGAACAAATTTATAACTCTTTTTATTTCAGCATTTCAGGTGTACTCTAACCCCTTGGTTTAGATTTTTCCAATACCCATTTTCATTTTACATACTTTTCAAGTTAAGTTTCAAATGCATTTACCTAGAGCACTCTTGTTTTCTTTTACAAGTCATATCCTACTGCAACAAAGGCAAAGCACACAAGCAACCATGAAGCAAATCTCAAGCGCGCTTCAATAAAGACGATACTCCAAGGAAATATATGCACATATCACTATCACTCCACACACACAAGGATCACCCCGGATTCGTATCCTACCCTTCCTTTAGAATTCCACAAGACACATTTTTGCACTATTTCATTCGACATGCTATAAAACTCATTTAGAATGCTATTGAGTATAATATTCATTCGAATCTTTAAGGTTGGTTTTTTCTACTTTATGCTACCAAATCCTTATTCACTAAGATAAAGTCGGGAAAATGTAGTCACTAAATCACACACTTACTATGTATATCTAGCCTATAAATACTTCATTTATATGCATGATTCCTAAGCAAAAGAACTAGTCATTAACAACCCCTTTTACTTTGTTTTGACATTGTTTTTATCTTTTTCATCTTTATTGCTTATTGTTTCTCACTTACAACTTGCAATTTTACATACTAGCTGACATCTTTCTCAGCTCTGATTTCACTATTTACCTTTTTGAGCACCCTATACAAGACCACCCATTAGGGACAAGAGCACCTGTGCACCGTTGTCCTCTCTAGGACCTTTTGTACCCCTTTTATATGATCTTTTGGATGTTACTTCTTTCTTATCTTTGTTTATCACCCTTGGTCGACTTTCACTTGTTAATGATGAAACTTAAGCGAAGGAATCATATATGTATACATGTATTATTTAATCTCATTAGAGGGTAGACACTCAAGGGGCACATACTATTAAAAAGAACTAATATTTTCTATCTACTACACCAAGGATTGCATTTTGGCAATTTGCATAGGAGAGTTTATTCTAAATTTCATACCACACATTTTATATTGAGACAAAGTAGTTATAGCCCGCTATTCTCTCGTGCGATGGTACTAGGGCATCATAGCTTAAGGATACTATTTCAATCACACACACACAAACTATAAATACATTGAGTTAGAAATTTAGTGCAACGGTGGTGACAATCACATTGAGGTTACCATCGAGGTCGGTTTGACTTGAAATCATATGCATATTTTTATTCATCTAATGTGTGCTTTAGTATTGTGGAGGTAGTTAGGGTTTGTATTGTAGGTATAATTGTGACGAGGCAATGGTAAAATGAACCCGACGTGACCTACAATGAACAAGAAATGACACAGACATAAGCGGTACCAAAGCTCCTTCACAGACACTAACACCCAAAACATACACTAGTGCCCATGTACCCCTCTCCTCTCCTAGGTGCTTATGTCCCCGAGATCGTTGTGGTCTAGTTTTTGATACTGAGCTTACAAAACCAAAAATTTTCCCTTCTAGACCAATCTCCAATCAGAATCAATTCAAGCCTATAGATACAAGTTGATTCATTCTACAAACTCTACTTATCACTCTTGTTTGTATTCTTTAACTTGATCTTGCTTGAATATTGTTATATTTATCGATCAACAATGTCCTTATCTTATATTTAATTTATTAAATCACGGTGGCAAAATATATATGTACAATATGCATAGCTTAAAAGAGATGAGGTTAGGATGGTGCTAAGACAAGTGAGGGAGGAAGTTAGAGGAGATGGCCTAACTAAGAGCATTTTCAAGAGATATGTAGAGCTCAACGGCCGATATGCAGATGTGGTGGATGAGGCAACATCATGCGGACTTGGTTAGATGAGCAACAATCTCTGAGCATAGAGGAAGAGACCTAGTGGCGAGGATTTGAGTTTAAGATCTTCGATAGTAGCTTCCATTAGTAGCGAGGAGGATGTATGATATATAAAAATAATAATATTTTACACACCCTTGAACCCATTCCAACTCCTAGGCTTACCAACCAAGGCCATCTTTCTATTTTGCTTCTTCTTCTAGGCCACCCTCCTCTTTTGATTGATTTACTTACACACTATACATTAATTAGGAGTATTAGCAACATGTACCTTATGATCCTTAGTGCTTTGAAACCATATGTACCTATGAGGCTCTAACCCACTTGGGCCTCACTCCTACCGATATCATACCTTTGCTCAAGCCACATAGTGAATATGAAGGCTATATATTTCTCCTAGTAGTTTATGGTACACAAGTCTTTTACATGTGGGTTAGGGTTGCACTCGATGCCCGACCTTTTCCACTTACACTTGGGAAATCTTGGTTGGATTACATTGGTAAAACTATTGATATCTATAATACTATTTTATCTTATCTTATGGCCTCCAAGACTATCGTAATTTGTAATGATTCATTCCTTGATTACACTCTTGATTTTTCATGACGGGATGCACATAAGTGCTCGATGCACCTTTTACTAATGAAGATTATGTCATGGGAAAGTATGACTTATGACTCACAAGTTTATTTAAAGATAGGCCAAAATCCTTTGCATACTATGCATCTAATATGAATCTTGTTAGCTATATTTTAGATTTAGATTATTTTCTTGATGATATCACTTAGATCAACATGATATTCAAACTTGGAGGCATATTACACCCTCCTCACCCCCGATGACACACTCTTGTTTTAGGTTCATACGTGATGTGCAGGGCACACTTACCTACATGGACCTCACTTTGCACACATACACTATGGGGCAACCCCTTTCCTCTCACATTTGTTTTATTCCATGTCCACATATTTACAAAAGAGCCAAAATATTGGATTATATCTTGATTATATGTACTCTTACTTGCTTACCCTATTTTATTTGCAAATTGTTTACCATGTTACTTTGATTCATAGTATGCTTTATCTTTTTCCATACACACATGCACATTCACATGGTACTCTTGAGGTGAATGCATATTACATACAGGTTCTTATATGATGTATGATGTTAGGCATTGTAACCTACCAGTCTCTCTCGAGGCTCCTAGGGGCATCTATCTTTTCCTACGTCTTTATATTCAGCTCCACCATCGCAACATCTGCTTTCATTCCTATTTTCAGTTTTATGCATTGTGGCATACTATGAATTTTTCGACATGCTAACATGTGCTTCATGTGTAAAATTTGTCTTGTGGGTCCAATTTTAAGCACGGTTATCTAATTTACTTATATCTTGTCTTTGTTTGTGTCTTGATTGTCATTATTTGTGGGTTATTCCCTATGCTTGATTGCATGCTTTTCTTTTATAGTCTTTAAGGCTTGAGTATTTTGTGACATCCCAAGTGGTGTCCCATGTATTCAACTAGCTACTCGTTGTGTCTTTTGCCGTGTATTCTTGAATGTTTTGACTAGTTTCTATTACATTTTGCCATGTTTTCTTATGACTAACACTTTTGGCTAACATTTTCCATTTTTACATGTGCCACGGTTGTCACCATGCACATTCCCTATTCTCCCTATAAGAGTTCTATTTCATATGTGCACATCAATTTCATCTTTCCTCATTTGGGTTGCGTCCTCATTGGTTTATCTTGTGCACCCAAACGAGTGGGGACAATAATCAAGTGAATATTTCACCCTCTCAACAATTTAGAAACTAGATATAAAATGGTACACATCAAAATCAAGATAAACAAGAGCTAAAAAAGGTTCAAAATCAGAATTGGGCCAAAATCACAACATGGATAGAAGTGCCCAACATAAACGGGAGCAAAGTGGGCACTAGTCTCACACCTAGGCGGTTCTTTCTGGGGTAGAAACAAGAACATTACAGGATCAACAAGTTTCTAGTAACAATACTTTCTAATTTATAGTAGCACATACTCAGTTTCAGGTTACTATCAGAACAATGGGAACAAAATTAGTGGCAAGTTACATACTTTGGGCAAGGGAACTAACTACTCTACTTTCTCGGGATCATCTGTGACTAGTTTCTATTGTGTTTGTGACCATCTGTAGTGGCACTTATTTGTGGGGAAGCATTAACAATTGGAGGGAAACGCTACATCTCTCCCAATACTCTTCCCTTGGCCACACGGTACCTAATGCTCAAATCCTCAGTTTAGTGACAAGATGCTCAAATCCTCAGTTTAGTGACATGACACTCAATTCCTCAGTTTGGTGATAGGACAACTAAATCCTCATAACCATTCCAACCATATCAAGGTAACAAACATACAAGAACAATTCTATCTTTTTTTTCACGGCACACATGTGTACTCTATCCTTAATTCACTTATTTTTCAATAAGAATTTCTATTTTCACATTTACTAAGTTAAATTTCAATTTCATTTATCATGAGCATTGACTACACTTATCTTCTTTTGTAGGTCCAACCTTACTTTGACGAGGCAACACACAAATGGAATAAGGAACAATCTCAATCTCAAGATGCTCTGGAAAAGGCAATATCTAAGGAACAAACGTAGGCATCATTTATACTACACACACGAGGTCACCCCTAGGATCCTTATCCTCCTCTAGATTCCACGATACACATTCTACTATCTCCATTCGGTATAATATCAAATATAATCCCCATTCGGCGCGTTATCGGTTATAACTCCTTTGGCTCTCCACAAGGTACACTCTTCCTATCTACTTTATGTTACCAAATATTCATTCACAAACATAAAGTGGAGGAAAATGTAGTCACAAAATCACACACTTACTACTTACATCATGCCTCTAAGTATGTCATTATATGCATGATTCCTAAGTAAGAAAACTAGACATTAACAACACTTGTTTTGATTTTACATTGTTTTATCCCTTTTGATACTCTTGACATTTTCTTTTCTCAAATGGTCACTTTACTTTTGGAAAATGGATAGCACATGACCTAACTATTTATTTTTTTGTTATATCCTCCAAGCAACTCTGGATAGTACTACCCATTACGGACGGGAGTGCCCAGCACTATTGTCCCCTTTGGGCACTTCGTCCCTTTCCTACCTTTTCTCAAGTTTGAAATGCCACATCATTTGTTATATTTTCTAAAGTCTCTTTTATCACTTTGGGTCAGCCTTTTTTGTTGTTAATGATGAAATTCAAACAAGGGAATCATATATATACATGAATTACTCACTATTATTAGGGGCTAGACAATTGGGGCTAATACTTATTATCTACTACTTGGGCAAGGAACAACATTCAAGGATTGCATTTGGGTTGTACTATTCACTACATAGGAGAGGCTATATTCTGAATTCCATTTCACAAATTCATCTCGGGGAAAATTAGTTGTAGATCGTTATCTTGGTGAGACTGGTATAAGGGAAATCTATAGCTTGAGGACATAATCACACACACACACACACACAAACACACTAGATTTACATAGAGTTTGAAGTGTAGTATAGCGCTTGGTGAAAATCACATTGGGATGATGACAAGTTCATTTTGACTCAAGCATATGCATTATTTATTCCATCTAATATTTGTTTGAGCCTTTTCGTATGTAGCTAGGGTTTGTTTTGTGAATTCTAAGTAGTATGCCATAGAACCACGTAAAAAAGTTGATGTGAGAAATAGTGAAAAGAATAAGCTAAGTTCAAACCTTGAAAAGACAAGAAGCAGAGCACTTGGCAGAACACTAGTGCTCATATCAAACACTAGCGCCCGAGGCGGTCTTGTCCCGGTCGGGTGGTCATGCTCGAAGAAGTTCCAGATTCTAGTTTCTCATACAGAGCTTACACAACCCGGTTACAGCCTTTCTAGCCTATTTTCTAACCCATAATCATTCTAGTTTCTCATAAAACTTACTTATCCCAATTACAGCTTTTTCCGGCCCATAATCACCCGGATCTTCTGATATAATCTAAGTCACTCTTATCTCCTATCTTGCACACTTGCTTATACTTTACATGTTAGATCTTGTTTATTGTTGTTATATTCATTTGATCTCAGTCCTTTGATAAAAGACTTAAATTTAATTAAATTAACAACCTTCTTTGTCTTGTATTAACAACACGTAGTATTGATCCTAATATAAGTTGAGGCTTAATAATGTGGGTAGGATGGTAGCTAATCTGACAACATGAATGTTGAGGGGAAGTGGGAAGAAAAGTTGTATATACTCTATTTGAAGATGAGTAATAATAATTATTATTTTAGATTGAATATTATTACATGTGTAGGCATGGTTAAGATGTTCTAAATTAGAATTAAAAGTAAAATCAACTTAATGTTATATTAAAGCATGATTAATAGGTTTCAAAGGTTGTGCATATATTTTCCATATAAGAGCATGCTTGATTTAAAATTCAATAGTCTTAGTATCAAGTAAAAATTTTATAACATGCTTCATCAATTTATAGAATGGACAACACAATATGCATGATAGTTCGTAATATGCACAAACAACAAATTATCTTGATTGAGGTTTACTCGTATAACCCTCTAAGGGGAGGGAGAAGTATAGGCTTACACTCAAGAAAGCATTCATGAACAATATGCAGAGGCGAAGGTAACCTTGTGAAAAAGTGTTGATTAATGCGAGGAGAGGTTTTAATATTAATAAGATGACCATGAGAATCAACAAGCGCAGGAGCTTAAAATTTTAAAAATACATGAATATTATTGTTTCCTTCATTGGAAATGTCATTGGCCCAAGCCCAATAAAAACAAATAATGGATGAGAATACACAAGCTATATAAAAATAATAATCATAATAACATCCATGGATTGAGATAAGAAGCCCGTGTTGACCCTAAGAAGCAACAAGGCTATATAAATCTTGGGTTAAATATTTAACTTTAGATTTGGGAAATAAAATTAAAAATAGAAATATGGAAATTCAAACTGCGATGAGGGCAAAGGAAGACATATAAAATTAATAAACATGTTCACTAAATAATTTATCCCTAATTAGAATAATATAATTTATATGGTAAATACCCCGATTAGGTTATAAATCTAGATACAAATATTCAATCGAATTTATAAAAATTACTCTAACAATAAGATTTGACATAACATGTTAATGTGATTGAAAAATATTATTCAATTAAGAAAAATTCGAAATAGATTAATACACAAGAAGATAGGTTGACCTTTCTTTCCAGATGTCTCACAAATGTTTTGGATATGGAATTAGGTCAAACAAATTTCAACTAGATTGAACTTGCTTCCTCTTAGATTCTGGAGCTTGAAATCTTATTGGACATTAGCACCATGCTCGGACATGGGCACCGGTGATATTTTCCTATTTGGAACTATTGTCTAGTGCTACTTTTCAACTTCTTGTCAAATTGAGTTGCTTCATCACCTTTGGTTGTAGATCCTTCATGTACTTGTGTTATTTCTAGTATCCTTGCACATGTAATAATAATGATAAAAAATATAATTCTCCTATGATAAAACTTCAAACACACAATTATTTTATATGTGGTAGAGATGGTGTTTACACCCTAATTAGATTATGTGAAATCTAAATATTAGTGAAATGAGTACACTAAAGGATGTAAGGGTTAGCTATAGGAGGTTATTCTAATTAATTAACTTCCAACATTAATTACCAATATCAGAACAATGCATTAATACTTGCAATTGATGTACAAGCACGAACGCACGAGGAGATGAGCGTACTTAGCTGATTACATATGGTTTTGGGAAGTTTTGGGTGTGTGCAAAATACTAGAACAAGGAAATTTGGGATTGATGGTGCTTTGTTTCTCAAACTATGACTATAAACAACCTTGGTATGGAACCATACACTTATTTTATGACCGCATCGTATGGTCTTGACCATCTTATGATGTTTTGGACCTACTTGGATTTAGGATATCGCAACTTCCCTGAGATGATTGATTGCCTAGGAATTTTTGTTGCTATAAAACCTTAATTTGTGATCATGTTGTGAATCTCTCTAAACATCTTAAACGAGGTCTCAAATCCTAACCATGGGTACGTGACCCCATAAAACAATCATTAATTAGGTTGTAGGCACCCTTGTGTGTCAATGCGTTAGCACTACTTTGAAGAGGCCAACCACTCATCGTTCTCCATTTAACATGTGATATCTAAATGAATGCAACTAGATTTGGAAACCCTCTTTGAAAATGCTTGAGTTGAGTTGGCTCTTGATAAAAATCTTGGAGAAAGGATGTTCAAGTGCTTGTAGACAAGACGGGATAATTCCTTAACTTGGTAAGAAGATTTAAACTTGTAGTGATTGCTTTCATAATGACCGTAGGTGTGTTATTATGAGTTTTAGGGAGCCTTGGGTGCCTTTTGCAAGTGTTGGAAGTGAGTGTATCAATGTAATTCCATATGATTTCTAGATTTACAAATGACATAGTGTTTACTTGCTTATATAGGGTTATGTAGGTGATTTAGTTAAGAAAGGTTGGCCCGAGTCCTAGAGGGATTTAAAGGCCCGACAAAGAATATGAAATTGAAGAGAAGTCGGAGAACATGCTTGGCCCAAGATCACGCAAAGTCTCCAAGACCGGATATAACATCCTAACCGAAGTATACAATTTTGTCCAGGATGGAAAACATGCAATATGAAGTTTGAAACTCGTCACTTGATGTTCCTCTATGGATTTTATACATCATACTCGAATTTGAAAACATGCCAACGTGTAAGAATAAATAAGCTAAAAAAGAGATAAAAATGTGCTAAGTGGGAATGAGAGGTTTGTATTTATGTTACAAGAGTGCATTGTCAAAACTAGTAGTGTCAAAGAGTAAATTGTGAAATTCGAGTGTCTAAAGCCGGATTATTACTTTTGTTGGTCAACCCCCTTTTTAATTTTGACCAAGTGCTTACACTACATTTCCCAAATGAGGGTCTCAAAACCCATGTAGTTCTCCTAGTGCTCATGCAAGTGTGAATACAATCTAAAAATACACCTCCCTATGTTTTCCCCTCTTGCCTCCCAAAAATAGTTGGTGTAACCATAGATAGAATGTACCATTTGTGATAGATAGAGTGTTGTAATAAAAGGTCGAAGTAAAGATCCTAAGTAAAGTTCTTATGAATAACAACCCTTGAAGTTCCCTTTGGTGTATAAGTGTTTGATAACACTTGATAAGACTTCGGATGTATTTGAACTAGCTTGGGCTACTCTTAACATGGTTTGGAGTCGCTGCGAAACTTGAATATAGGTTGTTCTTAATGTTCATTCTTGATTTAGGAAGTTTAGAGCACTTTTGCACAAGATTTGATAGATATTTGTTATAGGAGCTCTCAAGAATGATAGACAATAAAATGAGAGTGATTGATTTGCTTTTATAACTTTCCGCGGGATGTAATTTTGTATTAAGGCCAACTTATAAATGTGCATTATGATAAAATTAAGAATTTTTATTGTTGCAAAGTAGAGGACATTAGCACTCAATTCCAGGACACTAATATCCAACACTAGTTTGTTATTGTACGATAGTATCCATAAGAAAGAAGTTGTAATAAGTCCCGAGAGAGGTTTGATAGGAGATAAGAGATGTTTATAAGAATTTATATCAGTCTTATAGGGTTTTTTTTGAGCGATTAAGTGAGAGAATAAAGAGTATTTTCAATGTTTGTGAGAGGGAATGATAATGCATTTACCCTTTGTTTGTGCACATAATTTGTAATTAAGGGATATAAGCCAAAACAATAATTATCAAGCACTTAATTACCAAGTTTAGGTGTCTACAATTGGTATAGTAGAGGGTCAATGCTACAAAATACAATAAAAATGTATAAGGTTATCTCAACATATTTGTATATGTTTTTGGTCAATCATGATCAAAGGTAACAACTGTAATGGTTGAAAACACCATAAAATCATTCATTGATGTATAATTTTTCCTTTTTTCAAAAGTTTTCTACCTAATTATTAGTAAAAGTCCTGGAATTGCACTTTATTTAGGTTATATTTGAAATTCATAATATTAAATTGCCTTTGTTCCATTTTTAGCCACACTATTACACAACAATATTAGATACTTAATTGGTTTCATGTGCCATAACTAAGAAAGTAAATTCCATGTGCAACGTGTAAAATATATTTTTGAAATATACATGTGTATTATGTAACATGTACCAAAATAAAAGATTACTAAATACTCTCCATTATGGTGGGACTCTTTTCTTCTTCCTTTCCCCTAAAAATGAGGACATCACTAATACACCATTTGCATATTGTATCATGCCATTTTACATGTGGAGCTATTAATAACTACACGTGTAATGGGTAATAGAGGACTAATAAGCCAACTTCTAGGTTCAAAGTTTAGTGGATACTTAATATATGGGTCAATTGTAATTGGGAAGGATTTGATGCTTGGACAACCAAAAATTGGTAGATCTCACAATCATTTACAAAATTGGGCATCCGAGTAGAGACACAAGTCAAACATATAGATTTTGAATGTTTTTTTGGTAAACAATTGTATGGTATTTTAGTTAATTTTCCTTGGACTTATATAGTGTGATGTCTAGTTTTTGGTAAACATAATATATTTCTTTGCATCTTTTGCCTCATGTTTTCTACCATTGGGGTCATCTTGGTAAATTAGAATAGAGATCCGACACACTTATATCACAAACATGATGAAGACCCTCTAAATGAACTAAAACCAACAACTATGTTCCATATTGATTTTATTTCTTACTATTGTGTTCTCCTTTGTTTATGTTTTCGTATACACACTCTTCAACATATTCTTATTTTCATTTAATCGAATTTATTTTGTGCAAACCATTTTCCATATGCTCCCCATACCTATTGACATCTCCATAACAACTTTAAGCCATATTCCCTTACATTCTACAAATGAATGCTTCCCACACATTGTATTTATTCTTTCTTCCATTTGCTTCTTTCATGATTTAAGAGTTGTTCATGGAATGAATTGTTCAATGTTGGGTTGAAATAGAAATGGGATCGGATATGAGGCCTCTCTCTATTACACACATTAGATCTCTAATAATTATTTGAGAGGAAGCTTTCACCTAACCTTGGCAACTTGAAAGTGTTGAAAATACTTGAACTCAACACTAGTTTATTCAAGGGTTCCATACCCAAATCTCTCATTGATTGCAAACATACTCAATGGATTTCAATTTTGTTATTGAAACATGTAAAGAATTGATGAGTATTCTTCTATAAAAAGAAATTGTCTATGGTATATAGTGAAATCGAAGAGACGCCTTTCCATATTTTAAACGTTCAGATTATAAATAAAAAATGAACAAAAAGATTTGTAGTTTGGAAGATTTGTCCCGTGAAATTTGTGCAATTCTCATTTATTTTACGGTTATACTACATTGTTCAAAATGGATTAACCATCAAATAAGAAAGGGAGAATAATCTATAACTTCTAAATTTTATTTTTAATTTCAACAAACCAATTTCCAATACAAGCATAATCTAACAAGTAGTTTTGCGGTCTTCAATGCTTATACTAAATGTGGGATTTGACCGCTCACTCATGCTTGTCAAAAAGAAAATTCATTACACTCGATCATTTATCTACATTTCAACTTACAACTTAAGAAATAAAATAGATTGTCATAAAAAATATTTTTAAAGATCATATAATATCAAATATTTCAAGACTCTAATATGAGTTTAGATCCTTCATTTGAAACATTAACATCTTCATTAAAAACTACATTATTTTAATTAATTAATTACTAAAACATAATATATTTCTTTGCATCGTATTGTATACATAAAGAATATTTTCATAGTTTTTTTGCTATTGACATATTTTATCCGAGAGTTTAAGAATGCGCAAAAGGTTAAAGACTTGTCCACAAATCCCAATGGAGAACATATTATTATATTACAAATGGGTTGCATGTATAAGACTCTTCCACATTATATTGCCATGTGATTGAACTCTTCTCCCTTTGATGTCCTCACTCTCCTATTGATAGATTGATAGGCTTCACCTTTACAACAATCCCTTTTCCGTCCTTCATTTCACCGCATCCATATCAACACGACCATTATACTTCTTGGTGCAATCGAGAATAATACGTCTCAACATCTTTTAACTAAATTTATTCAATGTATTTATATTAATTTTAATCATTCTTAAAAGATCAAAGGCTTTGTATAATTTAAAAAAATGATAAAACCATAGTCAACCAAATATTTTTACATAAATACATGTCAAATTTGTTTTAAAAAAACTATATTTTAAAATAATTTCTTATAATTTATGATAATCTTAAAAAAATAGTTAACAAATAATTTATATAAAATACATATCAAATTTGTAAGAAAATTCAGATTATATCTTAAAACAAATATTTATAATAATTAATAAAATCATAATTAGTTGAAGTTTTAAAAGAATAACTTTCTTCGAATGGTATTTATGAGGAGTTTCTAGGGCAGCTTTGCAAAACTAAATACAAAGAAAAAAACTCTTCCATGTTTGACAAAATAAATACAATGGTTCAAGTCACATGTATAAATGCAGCTCCATTTTATATTTTGACCCACGGTTATCCTCTCACACGTGCATTTGAAAATCATCTACCCGTTTACCACCTAATTCAAGTAATTCATTTGTCTAATATGCTTCCCCTATATATATACAAATTTCGATAAGAGTAAAAATAGGGTTTTGAAGGGGCCATAATCATATATTTATATTAATTATTTTCAAAATATTAACAATATAATTAAAGGAACAATTTAATTTAATTGAATTTATATTAATGTTGTGGCATTAATTGAAATATAAATAAGATGGTTGTGGCATTATATTAATTTAATTGAATTTATATTAATGTTGTGGCATTAATTTAATTGAATTTATATTAATGTTGTGACAATTTAAAGGAACAAAATATTTATATTAATTGAAATATAAAGAAGATGAATAGAATGTCGTGGCATATTTAAAATATTTATGTTGAAGGTGTAACACATATTTTTAGGATTGTTTTATAAGAGTGCATATCAATGATTGACATTCATGCTTAGCGTATGATGACGATAAGATTGATCTTGTTCGTTGGATATGTAATAATGCAAAACTTGAAAACTACAATGATGATCACGTGAAAAGACACTTTCGAGGAATTAGAGATCTCAAAGATTTTTGAAATTTTGAGGATCATAAATCTTAGATGTAACCAAAGGTTCCTTAATTTCACCGAAGACGTAACATATACTACCAAGCCCTTCCTACAATAGCACATATTAATGGTTGAGAATCTGCTTAACACAGGACAACCATCAAATTAATCTTGTTTGTCGGATCTACAACAATGCAAAACTTAAACCGTAAAATGATCACATGAAAAAGTAATTTTAAGGAATTGAAGATCTTAAACATTTATGTAGTTTAAGGGAATCAAACATTTGAACTAGTTTTGTAGTTTTAAGGAATAAAAAAACTCAAGTTGTTTTGCGATTTCGGGGACTCGAGAGATCTTAGACAGCTTTTTAGTTTCAATGAATCAAAGATCGCAGGGACTATAACAACAACAACCCAAAACCTTGCGTTGGAGTTGCGGATTACAAAAATAACCTAAAACCTCGAGTTAGACTTTCGGATTGCAAAAGCATCTCGAAACCCCGAGATGGAGTTTTAGAAAACAAAAGAAGTCGAAACCCCATGCTACGGTTTTGGACTATCGAGCAAGGTTGATTTCCCAATTGCCAAATATTCGAGCATGTGAAGACTT
This sequence comes from Taxus wallichiana var. yunnanensis, assembly GCA_018340775.1. Lineage (NCBI taxonomy): Eukaryota > Viridiplantae > Streptophyta > Pinopsida > Cupressales > Taxaceae > Taxus > Taxus wallichiana. The sequence goes on along the minus strand of CM031237.1, from coordinate 951,148,332 downwards.
TGAGAAAAAGTGTAAAATGAATGCAAATTGTGCCTTGATTCCTAAATCCCAAAATGCAAATATTTAGGATTGAGATTGCGAATATCAATTTGTTCTAAAGGTTGCATGAAGTTCAAATTGTGCCTTGGTTGCCCCCAAAGTGGGTGATGTCCTCGACCCCGCCACGAAACCAAAAAGTAAAAGAAAATAATATTACTAGTATTTAAGACGTGTTAGCTTCAAATAAATATATAATTATCATTGTAAGGAGGTTCTAATCGACTTTTCGAAATTCATGAATGATTTAATCATTTACCGCATAATTTATTTGTCCTCCAATAAATTAGAAATGCATATAAAATTACTTAAATATACATTTTCAAAAGGCTAAATACTTTGAAATATAAAATTTTCACAATAATTCAAATGATACAACATAGAATATTAAAGAAATGTTCATAGAGATGATAAAATCGTAGGTAAATACAACATAAAATCATATTTAAAATAATAATTTTGGAGATGAGAAAATTGTAAGTCTTCAAACATATAGAAAAAACATTTATAATTTGTTTAAAAATTTAAATTTTATTTTACAATTTTAAAATAAAATTTTGAAAAATAATTTAAACTTTATTATATATTAAATTTTTAATCCTAGCCAAAACATTCAATGTAGGTATTTATTTATAATGTTCATGAAAAACATACACACATACATATATAAAACTTTCCCTAATTAACTCTTATTTTTGAATAAATATGAATGACACATTTAATCCACAATATAATTAAACTAGCAATTGCACATGGGTTGCAAATTATGTCATAGAATTCAAAAATATTTATATATTTATTTTGGCATGGGAGAAAATAATATTATCCGAAAAAATGTTTTCTTAAAACATTGCTAGATTTTGACACTTCCCAGCAAAAGCAACTTGATATATAAACGCGTACGGGGAATTAATCATTTGTCTTATACGCGGAAATCCTTGATTTTCATTTTTAACTCCGGCGTTAGCCTAACGATAAACTTGGTATAGCCAAAAATGACCGGCAGATGACATTTCATTGAATGACACCGTCATCTAAGAAAATCAGACCCTGCTCGTTACATACTTACATAAACAAACCCTCGGGTATCGCTGCGGGATTCGATCTTCAAACTTACACATTTGCGGTTTCTTTCTTTTCTTCGTGTTTTTTTCAGAAGTAGTATGTGCAATCAGGGCTAACAGCCTCAAAGCCACTCTGCAACTGCGCGGATTTGAACAAGTTTTTGTATATTTTGGTATTCCAATCCTTAAACTCGTAATTTCAGTTGTTTATTCCTAATTCCGCTTCAATTCCTGTAACGAGTTTATTTTTTTCTCTTTCTCAGAACTTGCAAGGCATCATCTAGTGTCAGGCGGTAGACAAATCGGAACCTCGAAAAAACGAAGAATCTCTTCATGGCTGCGTAAATTAGAGACAAATATTGAAAGGCCGTCTGAAGAAACTTAAGGCTGTCGGACGCATGGACAGAAGGCATTCGAATTCGGCCCCCGACGTGGCAGTGGACACGAGCCCGCTCCTTGGCAACGGCAATGGATCTAATAACTCAAATGCGAGCGAGGAAAGCAACGGCAGAAGTAGCTTGCCTCGGAGGGCAAGCATACAGGGGCTGCTCGGTTTCTTCGCCGGGCGAGCAGCCGAAGAATTATGAGGAGCCTTCCATGCTTGTCCGCGAAACGGCTGCTGAGCAATTGGAAGAGCGGCAGAGCGACTGGGCTTATTCTCGTCCGGTTGTTGTCCTCGATATAATTTGGAACCTCGCATTCGTTGTCGTTGCCGCCGTGGTGCTGATTTTGAGCAGGGATGAAAATCCTAACGTGCCTGTTAGGGTTTGGGTAGTAGGGTATGCGCTACAGTGCCTGCTGCACATGATTTGCGTGTGCTTTGAGTACAGAAGGCGCCACAGCAATTATCAGCAGCAGCAACTGAGGGGGAATTCAGGCGGCAATTCTGGTAGCCAACAAAGCCCCAGTGGAAGCCAGGATTCTGAAAGCGACAGCACTGACGAGGAGGCGGAGGAAGGGATCCTGGCCGAGCGGACCAGGTATATTACTACTGCGGGTGTTAGTCATGCTAAACAAAATAATTTGGTACAGACTTTGGTAAATTTAGTACGCCTTGATTTTCTCATGTAAACCAAAATAATTCTCGCCGTTCATTTATTACAGATTTTTAGTAAATTTAGATCTGCCTGATTTGCTAATGCAAAACAAAACGATCAATGGTCGAAGTCTCTGGATACAACTATGCGTGGTAATTTAATTCTGTGCAGATTTTAGCAGCTTCTTAAAATGCTCACGCAGGTAGCCAGAAGATTCATTCAAATATAGTTTTCACTGAATTAATTTTGAAGTTCGTATGAGTTTTTCTTTTTCTTTTTGAAGTTTGTGTGTGAGTATTTTTGGGTTGAAATGTTGACTTATTTTAAGGAGGCACTGAAATTTATATAGTAAAAATCAAAATTAAAATTATTGCCCGTTTTCAGTAAATTTAGCATGGCTTAATTTTCTCCTGAAACCAAAATAACTCTCGGCATCCATTTTATACAGATCTTTGCAAATTTAGTTCTGCTGGATTTGGTCATGCAAAACAAAATGATTAATGGTCGAAGTCTCTAGATACAACTGTGTGTAGTAGTTTTATTTTGTACATTTGTACACAATTTCTATCTGAGAGCACTCTTATCTAATTCCAACGGTGCAATGTTTGAGGTTTTAAGTGAATATTTAGTTTCTTTATTTGAAGTTTTGAGCTATTTAATAATTCATTAAAATCTGTAGGAAGTGACAAATTCATGCCTGCTTGTTCTTGTTTATTTTATATATATGTATTATATTAAAGTCCAACGTATTTAGAGTAGAAACTGTTAGAGGTCTTTGGGGTTCGAAACCAAGTCTGGAAACTTTAACAGCAAAGATTGATAAGTTATCGAGAGGGATGGAGAAATGGTGTAGATGGTTGTTGTTGGTGATTGTCACCTGACTCATTTTCTAATGAATGGCATCCTGCCAACCTCATTTTAGATCTCAATGATACGGACTTTGCGATTAGACAATGCCATAACATTATGTAGGGGGATGTGTGAAGAATGACCTCGCCGGTGAATAGGTTCGAGCTATGGATGAATGCATGTGATGGAACCTTATGTGGAATCTCAATTCAGCTCCAATTTTATGTATTAAGGTTCTATAATGCGTGTGATGAATGCTTTATCAATGTTATCATATGAATATTTGAAATTTCCTATATTTTATATTTTCCCGTATTTTTAATAGCCGTCCCTGCTGTCCCCATCCTGGAAACTTGGTGGAACATAGGTTATTAAAGAAGGTACAATAGAAAATCAAATTCATGAACGAACAAGTTGATGGACAAAGCAATCAGTGGGAAGGGAGGACAAATGAAGTGATGGTAATAATTTTAATTTGTATTTTATAAGTTACAAGGTTAAAATAATACAATCACATTGAGCATGTATTTAAATTTAAAATTAAACTGTTTAATTTCATTGCTATCTTTTTATTGCTTAAAATGGTTTAGTGACATTGCATATTTATTTAACTTCAAAATGGTTCAAGTACATTGTATATCTAATTAAGTCTACCCCGACTTTATTGGAAAGGAAGCCTTACATTTCGAAAGGAGCTAGTTGTAAGTACTGTTCATCAGAAATGGATGTAATTTTTTTCAAAGGTATAAGTGGAAACCCAACAAGACTGTCAGTTTAGGGTCATTCAAATGTTGATTCAAGGATTTAAAACTAGCAATTGCAAATGAGTTGCAAATTACGCCGGAGATAGTAGCAATATTTAGTTTATTTGAGTTGTATTTCGGGTTGATATTGCATGGATGTCTATATGTTGTTGCAAAGCTCTTATTTTGCTATTGTCCATATTTTTGTAAGACACAATTATGATAGTTGCCAAACTAAATCACGTTTCATCATTTGGTCAAACACCGAACATTTATCTATTAAATCTTTCGAATCTCAAAAACTTTGAACAAGATATATGACCAATATTATTTTCCAAAAAGTAAACTATGGAATTTACTTTATGAAGAATAAAATCAAAATCAGAAAAAATTTTAATCTCAAAATTTTGAACAAGATATATGACCAATATTATTTTCCAAATAGTAAACTATAGAATTTACTTTATGAAGAATAAAATCAAAATCAAATATCTAGGATAGTAAATATCTAGGACTGTAGAAAAATATCTAAAATCTGGCAACCTTTAAAATATCTAAAATCCGGCAAGACAATAAATATTGGAGCCGCCGGAATTTGACACTTTCCAGCAAGGGCATCTTCAAAGTAGACGCCTACCGGCGAATTATTATGAATGAAGCTGAATATGAAGGTTGATTTTATAGATGGGATTGCATGTGAATGGATATGTTAAATACATCTTTTGAAAAACACCGATAGATATGAATCTCAAGGATCTCATCGGCATTTTACTTGTATCGCATTGATTAATAACTTCATTACCTTATCCTAAAATTTCCCCTTTGTTTGGTGATAATTTGATAAATGACATCAATCTAGTTGCACCAATGTGTCGGGCTAAATAACCCTTTTAGGAAAAGAAAGGGCTCCAAACTTGACTGCATGCGAAAGATTTTACTATCGTTTGATTTCTCAAAGCAAAAAGAAAAATTGCTGAGTGACGGTCAAATGGACATCAAATTTAATGTCGTTGTTAATTGTTTATCCATGGACATTACATCCCCTACCACCACATTGGCTACCATTGTAGAATGCCTATCGGCTGAAAAGAAGAACTTGCTGATTTTTATTAAGCAATGCTATTAATTGTCCGTCTTTTTTCGCCAAACATCACGTGTTTTGAATCGTATTTTAGCAACGGATTTTTTGGTGTCGGGGTGTTGAATTATGAGAAACTATGGTGTTGAGGTGTTGAATCATGATAGACTATGTCATGATCCTGTCAAGATATATATCATAGTTGTTAAAGTCATAAATTAAGTCAAATTTTGTTGTGTCAAAGGTGCCAAATTGTGTCATGTTATGGATCAATTCTCTCCTTGATAGCTGCAACAAATGATGAAATTGAAACAAACTATAAAAGTAAACGGTAAATAAGTGAAGTATTGAATGTGTTTGATTTATTTGATGATGAATTGGGTTAATTTTCATATTGGAGAAGGCAAGCAAAGAAAACTTGGAAGACTCGAGTCATAGTTTGAATTTGCATGATTCATTGGGTTCTAACAAGTTATGTCAAAGTGTGAAAAGATCAAGTGAACAATCAAAAAGTGGTTAAATGAACTAGTCAAATTTGTTGAAAATGTCAAGCAGTAAAGTTCTGTTTTTGAGAAAGTGCAAAAGAAGAGGTCTGCTTGGTCGAAAGTTCAAGTAGTGTTCTGGATGCTTGAGAAGTGGGCGTAGGTTGTGATTTAGGTTGGTTTTGTGCCTGTTGGTAAGGGTCATTGAAACCAGAGTAAGCTAGAGGATCTGGATGAATGTTATCAGCGGACTTTAAGGTTTTTATTTGAGCAGTGGCACAAAAGGTTTGGTATAGATAATCAAATGCTACTATCAAGGTAGCTAGAGAGATTGGTTATCCATCTAGCTTGGTCGTAACCATTTAAAAATTCAAGTGTTTGTGCGTTTTTGGTAAATAAATTTGAAATCCCCAAACCTTAGCATGACGGACATTGAGCTGAGCTAATGGTGACTAACATAACAAAGCAGTAATCACTGCAAAACTAGTTTTGGCAGTGTTGAAATTTTAAGGCCACACAGGATTCCGTCACAATGTTGCATTATTGAACTTTTACTTTGCTGGAACATATCAGGACATTTGATTAGAGGGCAGGAACACGGAGTCAAGATGCAAGTTCAGAGGTCCATTTTTGCATTATCCCTCATGTGCTGCTAGAATTAGGCACAATGGGCATAAATATTAAAAAGTGACTTAGGAAAGTTGCTGGCCATAAGCTAGTATTATGCATGTGCACGTGGAGGCAAGGCCCCATGCAGTGTAAATTTGGTAGTATTTTTTGTCTGATTCCCACATCAAAGGTAGGACATTGGGCTGAGTGGTCTGCAGTGGCATAGAGGAGAGGATTTTGAAGTACACATGGGAGTGTCCTCATTATCATCAGAGTGCTAGGGAAGTTTATGTCAAACTTGGAGGTGAAAGCATTAGAGGCCAAAGGCATTTTTGAATTTTGAGCTCTGATGGGCTTAGATTTTATGTGGACAGTTTTACGTAAGTTGCCACATCACCTATAAGGGATGTCAAGTTTCATATCAAACACCCTTCCACATCATCACCCCTGTTGACTTCTTTCCACATTAGCATTCGTTTTGTCCATGGGAGTGTGCATTAACAACCGGGTGTTGATTTTGCAATGGGCATCAAAAGAGTAAATTGTTTAAGTTCACAGATCAACATTTTGGGGGAAATGTGTTGCAAGCATGTTTATTAACCGAGCCCTCAAACTCCGAACTCTCTAAACGGGAATAAATGACCAAGTCCTATCTGTTTTGGGTCGTCACTGCCGCAATCATGGTTAGGGAGTCAAGTGGACAACCACCTTAGACCGTGCAACCAGGGATCTCAACACTCAAAATAGACATACACACATAGACGAGCACAATAATGGAACACCGCAAACCTTCTCTTTGTTTACTTGCAATGGGGAATTTCAAAACATACAAACAATGCAACTCTTAGCCTTATTTCAAGCTACATAATATGCAAATATACAATATCAATTACTAAAGGGACGTGGTTCAATCCTACAGCTCTATGCACTTGTGCACTCCTAGCAAGCTTCCCTCCTTGCAAGATGCTTCTAGGCTTCTAGCTATTTTTGAAGTAGAAGAACGAGTTCTCTCCATGAACCTGACTAACTTCCCTAAAGGAAATATCAAGATACCCATCAACAATCATTATGGAAGGCTATCATTTGAGATTCAACACTTAAGCTTCCCTTTGCGACTCTTCAACTTCTTGTCGGTTATATGCTCAGATTGTCAGGACTTAGGAGTGTTAATATTTGATCTTGCGCGAACACATGGCACCATTCAGGTGTTTCGCAAAGGTTGCACCTAATTTACAGAGCTTGTGGAAAAGTAAAGGAGGTAATGTTGTGCATCATGTAGATTGATAATTCACTTCGCAGAATTTGACCATCAACATTTTCCTTCCTGCCCAAGTGAAGGCATAGTGGTATTCAAAGTCAATATGAATCTCTTTGCCGTGCAGATTTTGCACACACGGTTAGAGTGATTAAGGTACAAGGTCATCCCCTGAGCCAACAACAAATATCTTTGCATTGCTTGGGATGTGTCGACCTCTAAGTCTGCACACGGGTGCTAAACATGAAATTGTGCAGAACCTAGCAGACTTTGTAGATAAGTGAAGCTGTGCCAAACTTTTGTACAAAAGGTCTTTGCAGAAGTTTGCAGAACTTCATAGGATCTTGCAGACATGTGAAGTTGTACAGAGGTTAGCAGTGCTTCACAGACAAAAGAGTTATGCAGAAGTTTGTAGGATTTATAAGACAAAAGAGAAACACAAAAGATCACACTATCTCGTCGACATGTGAAATTTCACACAACCTGGTAGAGTTTGCAGACAAATGAAGTTGCGTAGAGGTTTGCAGACAAAAGAGTTGCACAGAAGCTTGCAAAACTTTGCAGGATCTTGCAAACAACCAAGCCATCAATTGAGTACTTCCTTGCGCTGGTGCATGCAAGTCCTGGCCCTGCCAAAGGTTTAACAAGGCCAACTTCAGAAATTGAAATCTTCAACACGCATCAAAGGCTTGCGAATTCTACTTATTATTGTTAGATAGTTTTGGTTGATGCAAGATTGCTTGTCGGCCTAGATGCTTTTGCATTAGTCAGGTTGAATGGGGTTAACCTATTAGAGGTCTATTATAGTTAAACTCTAAAATCCTCGAAGACCTTAAAAATGTCCAAGTCCCAAAGCACTTCACTTCAAGTGTTTGAGATTTCATGAGTTGAGTAGAAAAGCTCTAAATCCTCCTTGAAGGGTCTGAAATCTAAAAATGTGAAAAATTGATGGTTTGGGTTGGACCGGGAATCCAGTGGATAGCACACTAAATTTTCAAAAAATTAACATTATAGGCAGAAACATATTAATTACAACGATTTTATTCTCAAATCATATTGCAAATCTGTAGCAAAATGAATCATGAATGAATGGAATAAAATATGCATAAAGGGAACACATTATGAATAAGAATTTATTGCGTCACTTATATGGGAGTTATGGACGACTGTCTTTGAGAAGAGATGCAAGCTACTTCACCCGTGCTTAAAATAGGAAGGTAGTGACCTTTGAGAAGAGACATGAAGCTAACACTCTGTTCTACTTATTAGAAAGTGATATCACTCTTTGCAAAGAGTTGAGAAGCTATGTCTACATTGTACAATTCATTGTTTTTACATTTGGGTGTCTATGCCTTTATATCTATTTTTAGTAGGAAATAATCAAACTAAAAATAGATTTTGAAGTGATCTTGGAAATTGAAAAGTCAAAGAAGTTGAGAGAGGCTTTATCATGACCCTAAACTCTCAAAAATATAATTATACTATTTCTAGGTATTTTTATATGTCATTTCATTTTGCAGTTTTTAGGCCCTTCAGAGTGTTTTTGTACTTTAAATTTTATTCAAATGCCTGAAATAGTTGCCAAATGCATATATTTATGGCATTGAAACACGATTGCTTGATGAGCTTTCCAACACATTACGGTTATCAATTCTGGTCAGCAGGGTAGGAGACCTAACCCCAATAAGGTAATGTACCAATTATATGCTAGTTTTTCTGTATTCTACCCAAAATATTGTCCCAAATTGTTACTTGGATCATCTGCCCTTCTTTAGAAGCAATGGGACCCATTGCTTGCTGAAAAATTCTCTACACCACGGTAAGCAAACTTTGATCTTAAACCACCCTCAACTAGATAGCTCAAAACAGAAAGCCAATCAAAACTGCTGAACTTGAAATCTAGATTCTACAATCGCATACAATAGAGAAACACTAACTTAAAAATACTAAGATCTTTTCCAAATTGCATTACCGTTTTATCAATTAGAAAATAAAGCCTACAATGCTTTGGAACACACTCTAGAAAAAATGCTCACACTAAATGAATAAAACACCTGTCATAGGCTTTATTTTATAGCTGAAGAAGAGACCCTAAAAATAGCCTGGGTCCTGAAAACGGATCCATCCTAAAATTAAATCAACCCATGACCTAATTTTATCCTAGAATTTTCCTTAAATAGACTGTCAAACTTTACAAAAACAAACTGCTAAATAAAGAATTGCTTTTCTAAAATTAGAAACAAACTACATCAAAGCAATTGCTAAATCTGGACAACCAAGAAGAGGACTGCCAATAATAGGACAGCCAAGATTAGAACTGCCGTTCTTTATGACTGTACGCTTTGCTGAAGTGCGCCCTGGTTCCACATGTGTGCCCTACTGGAGGACGCATTATGAAGTACCATAATTTAACACTCCTTACTAAGGAATGTGTTCTCCACCAATCCTAGTCTCTCCCAGAGCATCTCAAACTTTGCCTTAGCTAGAGGCTTTGTTAGAATGTCTGCAACCTGCTGATTTGTCAGAACATAGTCTAGAGCAACTACTCCCTTCTGATATATCTCCAAGAAAGTGATTTCTGATGCCCTCCACGTGTTTGGAGCGGCCATGAAATATTGGATTCTTAGAGATGTCAATATTATAGGCTCCAATTTTTTCACTTGTTGGCTTTGTAATCAACTTGAAAATCCAAATAGCTTCACATCTAGCAATGTTTGTTGCCATGTTCTCTAGCTCTACTTAACTCAATGCTACTGAATTCTGCTTACTGCTGAGCCAAGATATGACACCTAAACCCAAACTGAAGCAACATCTTGAAATACTCTTCTTGTTACTTGTATCACTTGCCCAGTTAGAGTCCATGCATCCATGCAACATCAACTCATCATCCCCTGCATATCTTGAACCAAAATGTATTGTGCCCTTCAAGTGCTGAAGCACATGCTTTGCAACAACCTAGTGAATCTACCTTGGCTCAAAGTGTTCATTGCAAAACATATATCTTGTTCGGTATTAACGAGATACATCAAGGGCCCAATCAATTGCTTGTACCTTTGAAGGATCCAAATACAAGTCAACATGTAACTTTAGATTCAGTATCATAGGAGTCGTGATGTGTTTGTAATCCGTTATCGGAACCTCTTTAGAATATTGATTGTGTATTTTCCTTGCCAAAGGAAAATCTCACTCTTCCTTTGCCACACGTGTTCCATGTCAAATTCTCCGTCCAACTCTCCCTTGCACCCTACTATGAGCTTCTTTGAACTCCTTGTAAGCTATGTCACAAGGGACTGCAAACTTTATTGAAAAAGTTTGAACTTTGCCGACCATTATCCTCGTTAAACATGAACTCACTCTTTATCCATTGTTTCTATATGGGAAGTTTTGACATGATTTTGCATTATTTTATAAATATGTGTGTGTATATACATGTACTCATTGAAAGCAATGGACATAAAGCTCTCTTTACTCGGCCCTTTGACATATTTATGCATTTTTTCAAAAAGTAAAAGTGAAAAAAATTCTTTCGAACATAAAGACGTTTCTTCCTCAAACTTTATCCATTGTTGAACTTGAACCAAACTTTATCCTCGTCGAACATGATTGTAATGCTCATAATTACACAACCCAAGATCACCCTCAATTCACCACTAAAACCATGGCCATTTTTTATTGTTTACATTACTAGTTGTTAATGCGCTATAACACAACTTAAGGTTTGATTGTTTCCAAGATCCACACCAATGCGCCTCGGTGCACGAACACAAACCATGATGCCAACATTCCCTTCTTTTAAGAACCCCAAAGGGAGGAAGTGATGGCACAACTATAAGCCAAGCTACGCGAGGTGGAAGGGCCCATGGCACCAAGCTCAAGATTTATTGGTGATTTTTTTATTGAAATTTATTAGTTGACAAATTTTTGTTGAATTTTACACGGACACGGACACGGACACGAACCGGTGACTTAGAGGCCAGCCATCACGAGATTTGCAACAAACTTCCTCACGTTGCAATCTCTTCTTTCCCAAGCACAAAAAAAGATGTTTTCAAGTGATGAATGGAATGTATCAAAATGGAGCCGCAAACAAGATGGGAAAGACATAAAGAAGAAAGTTTTTGGCAATTTATTTGGAAAAAAACAACAGAGATTGTGAAAATTGTGTAGTCTCTTGTTAAGGTGTTGCGGTTGGTGGATGGGGAAAAATTAGCCATGGGCTACATTTATGAGGCTATGGATCGTGCAAAGTAGCGAGATAAGGGCAACATATAAAGATATGGTAACTAAGTATGGGCCTATATGGGAAATTATAGATAATAGATGGAACAATCAACTCTATCGTCCTATACATGCAAGTTGTATATTTCTTAAACCCAAGATATCATTATAGAGCTCAACTTGGAGAAGATCAAATAGGAGAAGTCAAAGATGGTTTGTACGAGTGCCTAGAGCGCATGGTCCCTGATGAGAGGCAACAACTTGAGGTTCACCGACAGATCAATTTCTTTAGCAGAGCCACAGGTACCTTTGGGAAAAACCTTGCAAAGATTGCAAGAGATGTGGACCAACCAGTAAGCAATTCTAAGTTTTTTGAAGTTCATTTGATTAAACTTTATAATGAATAATCATGAATTTTTAGCATAAGACACAATCTAATTTGTTGAATTATGCTTTAAGTTATAAGTTTTACTTTTAATTTTTAACTTTGTTTTTTATCGTCATTGTTTAATAATTAAACATTTACATTTTTTACTGCAGCACATTGGTGGGATTCATTTGGTAGTCAGTGTCCTCAATTGCAAAAGTTTGCAATTCGGATCTGAGCCAAACTTGCAGTGCTTTTGGGTGCGAGTGCAATTGGTCCGTCTTTGAGCGGATTCACACAAAGAAGAGAAACTGTTTGGAACAACAACGATTGAATGATCTTGTCTTTGTGCGGATGACAACCTTTAGCTAAGGCGCAACCGGTTGTTGAATCAAGACCCGAGACGATCTGAGATCCCATTGTCTTTGATGATATAGATCCAACCTCAGATTGGGTAGAGGAGAGTCAGCCAACAGAGTTTGATCTCGATGACTTGGGGTGGATGGGTTTGGATCAGGATGATGAGCCACTAGTAGCACCGTCATGAGACATGGCAGGCACTAGTCGCATTCGTGCTGCTTTGCCGGTGCAATCAATTGTTGCGAGGCGTCCTTGAGGATTTGGATGGGTCCGAGTCAGAGGACGGTGATGATATTGATGAGGATGAGCCTGAGGATCCCATTCTCAGCAGTGGTGCAAAGTTTGATGATTGATCATTGATGTCATCTAGTTTCTTCTAGAGTTTTGTAACTTGTAGTATCAATGATTATAACATGTTTTTTTAGATTCTTGGACTATAGAGGCCATTTAGAGCTTCATTATTTATGTATTTTGTTTCGGAATCTCATATATGATATATGATATATGTATTGTGTATTGGACTTGAAGTTCGTGCCATTTCACTATAAACACCTTTCATACATATGTACATGAGCAAGCATTGCATATTTTTTGTGTAATTGTTGGAATCATAGTTTCTAATCTTTCAAATATATTGTTTTCATTAAAAATATAAATTTTTATGTGTTTTTTAGTAAACCGGTTCATAAAGTTTGAACCGGTCCGGTTCTGTCCGGTCCAACCCTCGACCGGTTCCGATTTTTAAAACATTGATTGTGTCTTGTTATTCTTTGCATTCTGACCTTTATTTGGCATTTATACATCGGAACCCGTCATTGCTGTCGAGCTAAGCATGACCCCATACCAGATTTGTATTCACAATATGCATAATGTAACAAATTACTGCAACCAACTCCTTATTTTAGAGCTTGGAATAAGATGCAGTTTTTGTTCCATATCAAGTAAAGCAAAGCCTGACAATTAGATGGAAAATTCAAAAAAATAAAACTAAAGAAATTCGCTCCAATCGTAATGAAAGCTGTTGAAGCCTCAAGAGCCAATTGATGAGCTTTGAATATTTTCGAGGTAATTTGTAACTTCAATGCTAATCCCATGTTTGGAAAAAGAAAGTAGTGAACCACCGTTTTAAATGGTCTCCCACATGTGAATGTCCATGCCAATCTGTTTTCCCTAGAAACAATGAGTGTCTTTGCACCCATGCTTGCCCACACGTGGCTTTTTTCTCTTTGTCATGTCCATTAGGGCCCACCTATGGGCTCCCATTTCCCCCCACGCACATTTTTGGAACACAACCCATTCACGCTTCCTCCACGGTTGTGCCTTATTTGCTTTTTGTCTCATCTGCTCTCGCTGCTGCCCGTCCCATGCTTGCATTGTCCACCCTTCTTGCTCCTTCCTGTCCATTCTTCGCCCCATGCACACCCCCGCAACTTTGAATTACTTAGTTTTATTAATTTTTTCAAAAATAACGTTAGTTAGATTAATCGACATATTAAAAATTAATTTAGAAAATTAAATTAGATTTTAATTAATTTATGTAACTAGATTGATTTCAATTGAGTTAAGATTAGTATTAATTAAAATTATTTTAATTTTAATATTAGTGTACTTAACATTAGATTTAAGTAAGGATTAATTGAATTTTAGGCTTTATTAATATCCAATGTTTGATAAAATTTTATCAATTTAGTTATAGTTAAAGATTAATTTTATTAACTAGCATTAGATTTCATTAATTTAGTTATAGCTAAATATTGTTTTTTTAAATTTTTGTAAATTATGGCTCACACCCTTGAGAAATCTTGGATGAACAATGGAAGAAGGAATAAGAAGAAAAAGAGAGGAGAGAGAAGAGGAAGTTAGAGCCTCATTATAGGCCCACACATCTAATCCCCAAAATAGGGAAACAAATATCTTCAATTAAGAATCAAGAGTAAGGCCCATCAACAGGACAGACAAAAAAGCTTCTAGAAAAATTGCATGTCACCATAAACTAGCAAGATAAGAATACATCATAGCCCGGCCTAATACACCGAAGGTTTCCATCCGCATGACACCATTGTAGTCAAAGAATGCCGAAATTGTAAGGCCCTTTTCCTCCTAATACTATTCTTTCCATTCTTGTACAAGTCTTGTTGCATTGTGACGGATGTTTTGAGTTTTGTTTAGGCACTAGGTGCCATTCGTTTGTTTTGGTGGTATGGGATGTCATTAATATTCTCTTGCTTAGACATAATTTTCTATTCCCCAAATCAGTTTTTTAATGAATTGCAAATGACAAACTAGGGCTGTTGAAACCCTTAGAGAGCAAACTAGGGCAAAACTGATTTTTCTACAGCAAATGCGACTAGGGTTTTGCATGGAACTCAATGCAAATAACATCAAAAAATTATGTTTTCTATCCCAATCGATTGCTAATAATTTTAGAAGCCAAAATATGCTAGAAATCAGATTTATTTGCAGATAAATAACTCAGAAAAACAGATCTGAAATCTGATTGTAAACTGGCTGGAAAACCCTCTAAAGTTGCTCAGAAAATTATGAAATTGCAGCTCCTTTATTTATAAAAATATAGAGATGTTTGACGATAAATTTCAGAAGTAAATACCTCTAGTAACATGCCCAAACAGCCCTAAACTGGGTCGATCCAACTGCTGCAATTTATCACCAAAAAGAACACCAAACACTGCTGGAAACTTGACTGAAAATCTGATTAAAACCGCTGGGAATTTCTGAGTGAAATACCCTCTCAATCTCTTGGGGTTTTCGTCCACAAGAGATAAATTCACAAGGGTTTTCGTCCTTGGAATTTCTACAAAAGCTGGAAGCTCTCTACAAGGCAAATGAGATGAATAAAAATTTGGATGATCTCTCCTCAAGTCGACCTCTCCATATAAAGGAGAAAGGTCCCATAACAACCTCCAAAAGCATCCAATAAAATAACTTGACTCTCCCTAGGCCAGTCGCATTTTTCTAAGGGAGCGAATGTCACATTTTCCTATTTTTCTTTTATATGGGCAAGTCGCACCCCTAGATAAATACAATTAAAAATAATTGTATTTATACATTCGACTCTTTTATTTTATTAATTAGCTTTATTATTTATTATATGTGCAACTTGTAATATTTTATTTTAATATTTGCACAATATAATAAAATAATAAAACTTAGTCACCCTTGACACATCCTCTCGGCTGTCGGGTAGACGAAGGGGCCAAAGGTCTTCATCATAGATCATTCGGAAAGAGGGGACATTATAGATTCTTTGTATGATGGCCCTCTTATCGGAACGGACACCTAGATTTGGTGTAAGCAAATGAGTTGTAGTGATACTAGTGAAATCTTGGCTTAATTGTAATATGAAAGGGATTATAATAGTTATGGGAAGCTAATTTGTTTAGCATATTTTTATCGATTCTTGGGCATAGTATGAAATGCGTATTTTCATTGTTTAGGTCCTATAGTATTTTATTTGTCTTCTCCTCGGCTTTAGTAAAACCAATGGGCAAGTTTGAATGACATACTCATTGAGGAAGCAATTGTTTATGCGACCTTATTAGTGGTTTTTGGGCAAATTTTCAAGTCTTATTAAAGCAATCTAAAGGGAGTTAAGTTTAATTCTTGAAAGTAACGTGGTGTTACGATTCTAGCTTTACCTGTTCCGTTAGCAGCAATGCATATATTAGGGGACAATGTGATACGAGCTATCACTTGGGGTGACTCCCCAACCATACCACAAGCTGATGAATGCCTTGGGCAAACGTTTAAATTGATTTTCATTTTACATGTATTTAAAGTTGAGATGCCACTTATGTAACCTCATCACTAAGTGAGCTTCTTGACTCGTGATTGAAATCCCTGTCCATGACAAACCCAGTATGATTATGATCCTCTTTGTTCGTGATTGATGTGTGGTAGGCAATAATAATGTTAAATTGCATTTTATGATATTTTGTAGCATTCTAATTATGGATAGTGATTTCTTTAGCAACAAATCATTAGGTGGAAACGTTAGATTTTATTCAATCTATTTCTTCCACAATGTCAAAAGAGGCAGCTGAGCGGAAATCCAATAACTTCTCTCTGACAAGTCAAAAGTGGCGGCTAACAAGTTTGCACAAGTGGGTAATGGAAATAAAGAAATCCACACCTCTTTTAGAGAGTAGATATTTGATTGCTTTAATTGCAAGCATCATGGCAGTTATGTATGCAAAGTAGGCGCTTGGGAGGTGTGTCGGAGGCCTGGCATGGCACAAGTTTGGGTGGACTTGGATTGAGGTCTGCATGGTGCAGCAGGGGCACGATGGCACTTAGTTTTGGTGCCATGTCTAACAGCCCATCGCCCAAATATTTTTTATCTTATCTTTTGCGAGCATATTGAATTCTCGACAAGGAACATTGTGGTAATAAGTTTAAACCCCATCAAAAAAATCTGAGTTTCAGCTTTAAGCTAAGCGGAAGCCAGAAAATAAGATTAGTGGCTCTTGATATACTTGGATCTGCTGTTTTATTTCTTTTACTATGCTAGCATCCTTGCTGTGCCAAAATGGAGCTTTGGACAGGTTAGGCATCCACCAAAGCATAAAAACAATTTTTTATTTATTTTTGTCTTATTTGAGCTGCTGGTGGTGCCATGGGCATGCAGGACATGTACAATATGGGTCATTTGAAAAGGCCTTGAAAATTCAAAGCAAATGCTTATGACTAGTGTAGAGCCAGACCCCACGCCGTTTTCCTAGTATACTCCTTGCCGGCGCCAAAAATGGGAGTTTTAGGACAGGTCATGCATTTTCAAAGCAAGAGAAAAAGTGATTTTTGTCCCTCTGCAGAGCTGCACCCTCATGCCAAATTGTGCCAAATTTGGAGATTTAGAGCAGATTGTGGAGATCCATCCACAAGTATTTGGAAGTGGATTTTTGTCTGGTTGCAGTTGCAGGCACAGCCTAGGAGGGGTTCGCTTATTTAAATGTCAAAAGTGATTGTTTTGTCCTCTTTCCAGATCTGCACAGGCATCCTCCCAGCCACACCAAAATAGGAGTTTTGAGCTGGGTGTATGCTCTATTCCGTGTCAATGAAAGAAACCTGGGGCAGCGATCATGATTATGAATAAATGGTCGGTAAAGTAAAGGACGGTGCTGGGAAAGCCTCTACTGGAAAGCCTTCTGGAGATGCCTCCGGCATAATCATTGAATAAAATGGAATTGCTGATTTCACTAGTGTTTCTGAATATTGTTGTAGCTTTTTCACAACTAATTGTTTATTTGAGTTCTCTTGGAGTGGACAAGCATTGAGATCCAAGGGCTATAACCGAGACCTTATTTATCCATGTTGATTGATGCATCTATAGAATTTGCAAGCACGCATAAGGCATGTGAACTGTTTGATAAAATGCCTCAGCAAGATGTCGCCTCATGGACTGCAATGGCAGTAAGATATACTATAGGTGGCTATGGAAATGATGCTCTTAAATTGATTTAGCCTATGAAGCGCTATAAGAGCATACCCAAAGCATGTAAGCTTTGTTGTATTTTATTTGCATGCAGCCATGCTGGTTGGTGGATGAGGGTGGTAAATTCTTCAATCCCACGAGGGAGCTCTATGAATTTATTCTTGAGATGGATCATTTTGTATGCGTGGATTGACCACCTTGGTCATGCTGGTTATCCTGATGCCGTTTGGTGGATGAGGGTGGTAAATACTTCAATCCCATGAGGAACCTCTATGAATTTATACTTGAGACTCTAGATTTTACCTCCATCAAATGTTGATTAAATCCTGAGTTGTATGGGTGTGTGTACTTGCGGGATGCACCCAAACAAAGCCGTGCACATGTTAGCAGATAATAGTAGACTAATAAAGGAGAAAACAAGTATGTGTGTTGAAGGCACTGTCCATAATGGACATAGCAAAGATTTATTTTTCATGAGGGTGGTTACATTCAGTTGATCAGTTAGAGGCAGTTTCAACTGCATAACCGATATCATTCAATATAAATATTCAACACCCCCTCTTAATGACTAACCTAGAAACAACACCAAGTTTGTCTCGAAACTTTACAAATAATAAAGGACCAAGGGGTTTAGTCATTATATCGGCAGGCTGCTCCTTAGAAAGAACAACCGTCGGATATAGCGATGTTGGATTTCAATATACTTAGTGCAAGCATGATATACATGATTCTTTACCATTTTTAAGACACCTTGACTATCACAACAGAGTGGAAGAGGTGTAGCAGTAGCTTGAGGAAGATGAAAATTAACCAGAATCCGAAGAAGTCATATTGCTTCGCACCTAACACTAACAACTACCTTGTATCTGTTTGAGTGGAAGAGATGGCTACAGTGGGTTGAAGCTTACTCTTCCAAGAAACAACTCCTGAACCAAAGGAGAAGATATATCCAACGGTGGATCTCCGAGTATCAACCGAGCCTCCCCAATCAGAGTTTGTATAGCCAATCAATATGAAATCTGCAACTCTCTGATACAAAATACCAAAGTCAAGAGTTCCTTTGACATATCTTAGAACTTGTTTTGTTGCGCCCTAGTTAATGAGTTTTGGTTTAGAAAAGAATCGAGAAAGATAGCTGACAGTAAAACTTAGATCTGGTCTTGTGGTTAGATATATCAAGCTACCCACCGTCTGTAGAGACATTCATTGACCGGTGATGAATCATGACGAGTTGAAAGTTTTAACCCGACCTCCATAGTTGTAGAAGAAAAGATAGATAAGATAAGATAATTATATTAATGTCCAACAAATGACCACAAAAGTAGGTCAATGGGACTACACAATACAATGCAAAAAGATCCAGAAGGGAGACCCGAAAGGGTCATCGAACAACAAGAAAAGAGAGGAGAGAGGAAAGAAGAATGAGAAGCAAGGGCCACAATGGCTACAAGAGTTACACTTAGACATCTGAAATTTTTGTAAGAGATTCGTGGCATACTTAACTTGAGAAATGAAAACCAAGTGATCATGTTGCCAAAATTCTACACCAAGACAATAGTGAAGGAGGCCTAAATCATTCATGTCAAAAGCAACACATAAATATGATTTTACCTTGTGAGTTGAAGTAGTTCCATTGCCTGCAATGGTAAGGTCATCAACATAAACAATAAGAAACACAATGTCATCACCATCGCTTTTGACATAGAGATTCAGATTATGAATTCTTTTGAATCCCGGATCTTGAAGATGCTGATCTATCTTAGTATACTAGGCTCAAGGAGCTTGCTTAAGTCCATACAAGGACTTAATCAACCTGCGCACTAGATGTTTACGACCACATGCCTTAAAGCCGTCAGGTTGTGTCATATATACCTCCTCCAAATCCCCGTTCAGGAAAGCACTCTTGACATCCATTTAAAATATTTTCCTACCAAACTGATCAACAAAGGAGAGAAGTAGGCGAAAAGTGACCATCTTCGGAGTACGAGCAAAAGTCTCCTCATGGTCTATTGACTATTCCCTCTTGTTCCGAAAACTTTTCGCGATAAGACGAGCCTTGTACTTATCCAAAGTACCATCTGCCTTGCACTTGATTTTGTATACCCATTTGCAGCCAATGGGGTGTTTCCCGGAGGCAATGGCACCAACTTCCAGGTATCATTTTTTATCAAGGCATCATACTCTAGTTGCATGGCATTTTCCCATTTTGGTATGCCTTTTGCCTTAGAGTATTTCTGTGGTTCATGAATATTAAGAAGATCAGAAGAAAGAGAAAACTAAGCATGCTCTGAATAATCAATCTTCTTACCAGTTTTGTGAGTCCGACCATCTAAGAGAGGAGACAATTCTCCATCTTGCACATCTTGAATAGTGGAGTAAAACCACTCAGGCCATCACTGAATTGAAGATGCGGGATCCGATTGTGGTGCTTTTGGCGGAGAAACCAACTTAGGTTGGCTTCTTCGATACACAAGAGTATCAGTGGGAGATACATAGGCTGTATTGGAGTCTGTGGAGGAGTATGAGAACCAAACTCATCATTGGGCAAGGGAAAGGAAAGATTTTCTGATACCACTTGTTGATTCTTTGGCCCCTTGCTTTTTTTTGGCTCTGTCCCTTGATTTTTGTTAAAGAAACACTCTGTTTCTTTTACATCAACATCCCTACTAATAATTATCTTATTAGTAGAAGTATCAATCAATCTATAGGCTTTAGATTGATCACTATAACCAGCAAAGAAATACCTAATAAATAGACAAGACAATAAGCTGTAACTCCTATGAATAAAGAGGTAGCGAAAACAATAAATCAATGGGAAGCTAGGAATAGGCTTGACCCATGAAACAATAACAATAGTTTGTTTAAGCCTAAAACAAACTATGACATTTATTCGTATAAAATATTCTAACACCCTCCCTTAATGACTGAACTGAAACAACTTCAAGCTTATCTCGAGAATTTTACAAATTTGTCTTTACACAAAGGTTTAGTCATTATATCAGTTGGTTGTTCAGAGGTAGGACAATAATAAAGACATATCTTCATTATTAACCAATTGTCGGATGTAGTGGTGATGAACCTCAATGTGCTTAGTCCTAGCATGAAAAATTGGATTCTTCACCAACTTTAGTACACTCTAGTTGTCACAATAGATAGGTGTAGGTGCTAATGAATCAAGATGAAGATCTTTCGACACTTGACAGAATCCACATCAATTCTCTACCTGCACTAACCACTACTTTGTACTCAACCTCAGTAGAAGACAATGCATTTGTACTCGAAGTTTAGTCTGCCATGAAAATACTCCTGAACCAAGAGTAAAAATATAACTGTTGATTTTCTAGAATCAACTGATCCTGCCCAATCTGAATCAATATACCTTGTTAGCTCAAAATCAATAGATTGCTTATACATAATGCCAAAGTCAAGAGTACCTTTGACATATCTAAGAACACACTTTGTAGCTTGCCAATGTTCTTCATGTGGTTTAGCCATGAAGCGAGAAAGATAACTTACTGCAAAACATAAATTTGGTCTAGTAGTAGTAAGATAAATCAAACTACCTACTAATTGCCGATACATTGTTTCATTGACCGGTGGTGAATTAGTGTTAGTTGAGAGTTTTGTCCCAACTTCCATAGGTGTAGCTGTTGGATTACAATCATACATTCTGAATTTTTCTAACAAGGATTTGGCATATTTTGTTTGGGATACAAAAATTGTATAACCAAAATTGTAGCATTGCCAAAACTCTACACCTAAACAATATTGAAGCAGTCTTAGATTAGTCATTTCAAACACAAACCGATGTCGGCTTTCACCTGTTTAATCAAGTCATTACTGCTTCCGGTGATGGCAAGATCATCAACATAGACAACTAGAACCACTATGTCATCACCAACCAATTTAACATAGAGAGTAGATTTTGCATCACATCTTTTAAAACCAGACTCTCTAAGATATTTATCAATTTTGAAATACCAGGCTTGAGGAGCTTGCTTAAGTCCATACAAAGACTTCACTAACTTGCAAACCAGATGCTCTTTCCCAGGAATTTAAAACCCTTGTGGCTGTACCATGTATACTTATTCCTCCAAGTCTCCATTTAGAAAAGCACTTTTACATCCATCTAATATACTTGCCAACCAAATTGAGCAACAATAGCAATAACCATTTTGAATGTTACCATTTTTGTTGTAGGAACAATTGTTTCTTCATTATCTACCCTCTCTTCTTGTGCATAACCCTTTGCAACAAGACAAGCTTTACACTTATTTAAAGAATCATCGACTTAGATTTTGCTTTGAAAATTCATTTACAACTAATTGATTTCTTACAGGGGTAACTCGACAACACCCAAGTTCCATTTTTCATTAGAGCA
Organism: Taxus wallichiana var. yunnanensis; assembly: GCA_018340775.1. Lineage (NCBI taxonomy): Eukaryota > Viridiplantae > Streptophyta > Pinopsida > Cupressales > Taxaceae > Taxus > Taxus wallichiana. The sequence goes on along the minus strand of CM031237.1, from coordinate 951,126,404 downwards.
TCATACTCAACCTCCCATGGCAGATTCCTTTTGGCTTTACCATTAGCTTCTACAAAAGTATTGGGCTCAAATATTTGTGTAATAGCTGTAGTTAGAGCAAAGTTTAGCTATTCATTATTTGTATTACTTGTTTCCCAGATCTTGTGGATCTCCCTTCGTTATTTTGGAAGCTCATCTTGTCTAACATCTTGCAGGTGTGTTGTAGTACCACTTTGGCCTTTTATCTTGACTAACTGAATCTTTGTTTGTTTCACTAACCTTTTAAAGTCATGTTCCATTTTAGTACTAAAACTTGATTCACAATCATCATTAGGAATCCAAATATTACTAGTATTAGTAGGTGTACCATCTTTTGAGAAATACATTTTTTTCATCTATTATCACATCTCTACTTATAACAACCTTATTTGTAGAGATATTTAGTAATCTATATGCTTTGGATTTCTCACTATAGCCCACAAACATGTACTTTTTACTTTTAGCATCTAAACCACATTTTTTTCTTTAGGAATTAATGCTAAAGCAATACAACCAAAAATGCAGAAATCACTTACATCAGGCTTTCTACCTGACCATGCTTCTTCAAGAGTGATATCTTGCATAACTTTACATGGACTTCTATTCAAGATGTACACTCCAGTATTTATACTTTTACGCCCAATATCGAAAAGGTACATTTTTGCTTTGCACCATACACCGTGCCATCTCCATAATAGTCTTGTTCCTCCTTTCCACTACTCCATTCTGTTGTGGAGTGTAAGGAGTGGTATACTACCGGTGTATACCTTCCTTTGTGTAGTAGTCATTGAATTGACTTGGAGACAAACTCTCCACCATTGTCTGATCTAAAGGCCTTGACCTTTTTACATGTATGATTTTCAACCAATGTTTTCCATGCAACAAAATTAACAAAACACTTTGATTTCTTCTTAAGAAAATACACCCACATTTTTCGAGAGAAATCAACTATCAACAAGAAATAAAGGGCACCAGATACAGTGTTAGTTTTCATAGGACCATGAAGATCTGCATGTACCAAATCTAACACACATTTTTCCCTTCATGCTTTACCAATAGGAAATGGTTGCTTGACCTATTTATCCATGACACCCTTCACAAACATTTTGATTTTCTTGAATAGATGGGAGTCCATGCACCATTTTATTTTTACTCAAGATGTTTAAATATTGGTAACTCAAATGACCATATCTTGCATGTCATAGAGTACTAAACTGCTCAATTGTTGCTAAAGCATATTGTTCTACTGATTTAGGATCTACAAGTTTATACAAACCCCTTTCCCTTATACCAACAACAACAAGCTTATCATTGAGTGTAGTGACATTACATTTGTTTCCTTCAAACTTAACTACCAATTGTTTGTTTTTGGTAATTTCATTGATGGACAAAAGGTTTTTATTCATATCTGGTACATATCGACATTATTAAATGATTTGTACATCCCCACATCCCTTAATGTCATGTGTCCATCCATCACCTAAGGAAACAATTTCATTACTACTATTATCCTCAATGAAGTTTACATACCAATCTCGATGACATGTGTAGTGTCGTGAAGCTCCTGAGTCAAAGTACCAAGTGCGAGACTCACTAGATTGGTCATGTGATGTTGCAAAGGAAAATTCAATAGATGTCTCTTCTTCTGCTTCTTCTACAATATTAGCATGTCTAGATTTCTTGTTTGAATTAGCCATATCATCTTTTCTCTTTCTACAATCTTTCTTAAAATGACTTGGTTGCTTGCAATAAAAACACTTCCATTTTGATTTCTTGGAATCACTTACATTGCTCTTTGAAGAATCTTTGTTTGCTGACCATTTTCCCTTGCCTTTTGTCCTCACCATAAAAGCACTTTCTGTAGATTCTGATGTTGAGGAAACTGCATGAGTTTGCCTTCTCTCCTTTTGCATGAGAAGTGTAGACAACTTCTCAAAATCAATCTTCTGTGTTTCCACAATCATATGCAATGACTCAACAAATGATGTTGGCAGGTTCTTGTAGTACCAAAGCAATCAAATCTTGCTCATCTACAAGCTTTTCCACTACTTTCAGCTGATCACAAATGTCCTTCAATTGTAACAAGAATTCAGAGACTGAACCACCCACCTGCATTTTAGTGGAAAATAACAAAATTTTCAAGTACAATACCCTACCGGCTTCTGAAGCATGGTTATTAGATTTTATACTTTTCCACAAATCTGAAGCACTAGTTTCATTTCTAACTTCAGGAATCAAATTGTCAACCACTGAACGTTTTAGCAACATCAATGATGCTTATCATAGTTATCAGGTTCATCAACTAAAAGTTTATCATTATCTAGTCTAGACTCTTTACCAAGTACTATTTGGTCAATATTTTGATACTCACATATTGTAAGTATTTTGTGACTGCCTGTCAATTTTTGGGAATCTGGCAGCAACAAGTGTTGTAAACCAACCATTTGACCTAGTTTTTCACGAAAACAATCAAATCGGAAAAACTATAAAGGCTTTTACAAAATTTCTTTTTGCTCATTGATTCTACCCAAAAACTGGACAAATGACCAATTTTCAGCTCATAACTCTTAACGAATTGAAAGATTTTAATTTTACAATTTCTCGGAAAATTGCCAAAAACTCACGGAAAAATTAAAATCTCAAGATTTTCAAGCTCATTTGCAAAACATTCTTTTGCACACGGACAAGGATATCAAAACGGACAATGTGGCAAGTTTTCAAGGCTCTATTCCTTTCCATTCACCAGAAACAGTTTTCTTGGGCAAGTACAAGGTAAATATTTTTAACTATTTCTAAAGTCTCATGGATTAAAATTTAAAAATAAAAAAATAAAACTGATTGCCCTAACTTTTATGAATCCAAAAACAAATTTTGGCTTAAAATTTTAATAAATGTGATCAGCCAATTAAGTTTAACATGTACTTTGTTCAACAATGGCGTCCTTCACCGAAATGCTTCATTCCGTTGGAGAACAGCAATAAGACCAAATGAAATGTGTAAAGATCAGTCTTCTTCCAGGCGATACAATGGATATCTCATTAGTTCCAGGCAAGATCATGCCTCAACCAGAATACACCAGCACACACCAGGGCTCACTAGAACATACTAGAATGCAGCACTTCTTGTTCACACGTAGGCCTTAGAATGGTGTCTTAGTAGACTGGAACAACAAATTATCACCTTGAACAAAATACAATAGCAAAATGGACTACAACAACAGAATGGCGCCTTCCTATGGGCTGCTTCTTCTTCCTAGCTGCATCCTTTTTGTAACGGTGTCCTCTCTGTGGGCTGCGTCCTCTCTGTGGGCTGCGTCCTTGTCTCCACCTCTCCCTCAGGGATTAGGATGCAAGTTTAATTTCTTTAGGGTCCATGATTTGCCACACCCTTCCTCCCTTTTACCAAAATCACTCTTGCTTTACAAATTCCTTTCCCAGGCTATGTAAACAGCAACTCTAATACCATAAAAGTAGGAATAATCAAGCTGTGACTTCATTATGAAAAGAATGCCTAATAAATAGACAAGACAATAAGCTGCAACTCCCATGAATAAGGAAGTAACAATAAATCAACGGGGAGATAGGAATAGGCTTGACCCGTGAAACCATAACAATAGTTTGTTTAAGCCTAAAACAAACTATAACAATATACATTTATTCTTATAAAATATTCTAACGACGGATTCCTCTCTTCCTTACTCGCTTGTCGTCATTGATCTTTTGCTTTGTTTATGGTGCAAGGGTTACCACAAAACACACTTTCAACATTCACTTTGACAATTTGACAAGTTTCCACTATGGCTTCCTTTAGACCTTCAAGATGCGTTCAAAGAGTGAAACTCTAAGGAACATCTATATTATTTCTTCCCAAAGTTATAGTATTGTCCACAATATCATATGAATTCCAAACATAAGATCATAACTTCATCTTTACCTGGTTTGTACAATAAACACAAAACAAAGATTTTGCACTTTACTAAACTAGGTCTTTTCGCTCTTGTACTTATCTCCTTTTGATGTATGAATCCTTAGTAACCACCTTCAATGGTTGAAACAAGTTTCTAATGACCTGTTTGGTGCTTTACCAGACTCAAAAATCACCAATATACATTCAATTCTTGACTTGCTCTCAAAACTGGTTTGTAAGGCTACTAGGCCTAATATACAAAATTCAAAGTTATGCCTCAATTCATGACTTGGGAGGTCCTTAAAAGGTTTAGAGACTCTTACCACACCTTGTAAATGATGATCCAACAATTTTAGAGCTTTATCCAACCTGTAGAAGCAAGATAATGCAAATTTTACCTTCTCTAGCTTTCAATTGGGCTATCTACAGACCTGCAGAAATTCTGTCATAAATATCTTGATTTGTACGGCCTTTCAAAACATGAAATCGATTGGATCTGTTAGAGGACCTTCTCATACATTCACCTATCAAATTTTATAAGATTCCGATGCATAGTTTTAGAAATATGACCACCTTAGTGGACTAATAGCAAGTTCTTGCATCACTTACAGGACTGAGGGTTTGAGTTTGGACATAACTTTTGATGTACTTACCCAATCACTTCCAAATCACTTTTATTTGTTTCTAAGCATCCTCATGCATGTTCTAACAAAGTTTCAGCCATTTTCATTTGGTCGATTTTGAGATATTCACAATTGGTGCAAGACAGGGTTTATAGGCCTTGTCAATTAGACCTGGGACCATCTTTTGGCCATAACTTCTAAAATATTTACCCAAATGACTTCAAACCCTTATTATTTTTTAACTAACCTCAAAACAGACCTCACAAATTTTTAGATTTTTTGGACAGTTAGTTTTTGAGATACAAAAGTTTTTGTACTCAAACCCTAGGTCTACCCGTAACAAGATGGCAAACAATAATAAATTGTTTTTGATTTATTGGCAAAATTTCAACACCTCCAATGAGTCGGATTAGGTCTGCCTCGACCCTACACACCTTATCGAAGCTTTACATCATTACATCTAACATAAAATCATTACAAATTCATTGTTACAATACCTGTTTACACTCAGTCACAGACCTGGAGGAAACAAAATTCATTTCTGAGTTATTCAAGAGATTTCAAAGCCTCATACCTCTTAGAACATAATCTTTAAACACGTCTCTTCCATTATTAGTGATCATTTATGTATAATATCCACAGAAAGATGTGAAACATCGCCTTGTTCTCCTGACTGTAACTTCAAAAACAGGAATCTAGACCTCTGTAATATCAACAAACACTTTAAAGGCATTGAACAAGATAACAAATGCTTGAAACACGTCTTAGTACATGTAGTAATCTGTAATGCAATAAGAAACATGATAAAATATTCTTTCTTACTCCATATCTTCTCCAAACTAGAATACATAATTACCAACCCTTCACAACTTATTTCAATCACCTTGTCCAATCTGCAACCTGATCTTCCTCTAAACAATTACCATACTTCCATGATTCTGCAAATCCTCTTCTTATTCATTCAAACACACCTCTTCTATATACATAATTGCATTATGAAGGTCTAAAGACCTACCGGAATATTACAATACAATAACATTATTAAGCAAAACATGTTTGTTCTTCTCTTTGCTCTGACTTTATAGAAGTTCTTGATCCTCCAAATAATTCGACCTCATCAGTTACAACAAGTTTCCAAACAGAGTCTGGAGTTGCTTTGATCTCTCCAACCTTCACGCTTGAGTTGTCCAACAGAGGGATTCTCTCAAATGTCACTCCTATGAAGTTATAGTCTGGAGTTGCTTTGATCTCTCCAACCTTCACACTTGAGTTGTCCAACATAGGGATTCTCTCAAATATCACTCCTATAAAGTTGTTTCTTAACTTATCTCCATGTAGAGTCGTCTTGTTGACTCATCATCCACATTCCACACCTTTTCAAGACATTTTTACAATGAAATAGTGACTTTAAAACATGAAGAACACCTATTAAAGACCCAACAATGACCTTAACACTAAAACATGACCATATAGAAGCACATGTAAGCTTCTTTTTACATCAACACAACATTTTGAAACCTATTTACAACATTGGACCTTTTTTAAAAAAAAATCAAACACCTACATTAGATGCTTACAAACATGTAATTTGTACAAAATCCCTCAAATAACATTGAAACCACTATTACAGGCTTGAATACATAATTTGGAGGGAAATGGGTTATAAAGAATACAAAATCAGAGTTGATCAAAAGCTAAGTTTATGATGCTCATGCATCAGTTTAGAACGGACTACTTAAACTTAGTTGCATGCTTGGTAAAATGTTTGAGTATTTAAATTCTATAATTTATAATTGAAATGGTTATTTTGGACGGTGAAACCAAACCCAAAAACACCCTATATCCCGACAACAACACAACCAATCTAATGTGTACTTTAGTAAAAACAAACCCCAAACATGATTGCTCTTGTGGTTGAAGGTTGGATGTCCAAACCGCAATCGTGAAACACTTAGAAAACAAAATTGTACAAGCTTAAAACAACTCCCTAAAGGTTATAATTTTACTTTGCAAACAATGAGTGGCGAGTGTTTTGAACGCCTTTCTTCTAGTTTTATGATTGAAACCTGTCTCAAGGTATTTAGAGATATCAGAAAAACATTTAAGCTATATGCTTGCCCTTGTTTGACATTTATTTGACGCAGGTTTCTGAGCCTATTTTATGAGCTGGTCACGGAGGTGATCGCTCAATGTTGCTAAACTGATTTGGAATCGCCCTATTTTTAATACTTGTGGACCGAGAAATCTTGTTCTACCACCTCAAACCTCTTTATTCTTGCATTGAGAATTGCAAACCATAATTAGATTCACCTTCTCTTTGTGAAGCTATTTTTACGTGCTAGTTTTGGAGCCACTTTGGCTTATTGTGTCGAAGTGCAAACTATCAACTTTCACCAACTCACTCTGGAATGGCTTATCAAATTTCCTTTTCTTTAACTTCTCTATATTCTTACCATATAGGAGAATGGGTTAGGAGTGAAAAATTCCTATTTAAGCGTTCAATGACTTTTTTTAGAGGCCATTCTGTGGCCATTTTAGCTAATTTTGAACTATGTTGTTACTAAGTCTCGTTTATCTAGTTTTGACTTCACAAATCAATCCACTTATATATTGTTGGTTTATCTTAGGGGAACAATTCGTAGTATATCTTTGGCGTTGGGAACATGTTCGGAACCCTCTTAAAGACGAATGCTATTATGTTGGTGTAAGGGTCGCCAAGTGACCCTTGGGTAGTAGCAGGTTTTTTTGGTACGAAATGCAGGTGTGATGACTTGCTATGACTAGCCATGGCCGTAAAGTGTTTTCTAGCTCTTCAAAATAGTATGTTCCATTGTGGCGTGGATGTGGTTAGATGAAAAGACACTAACATTGTCACCTTTGTTCGTAGTTCTTGCTTTGAATGAAAACATGTGCAAATAAAACAAAGACACTCTTATTAGTTTTGATGGTATGAATGGAAACTCAACACATATTGTAAAACGAATGATATTTTCTCCCTATTAAACCCTTTTTGACAATGTTATTGGAAATATTTATCGGGTGAAAAATGATATTCTCTCTCCCCCTCTCTCTATATTTTGCTCGCCCATGTTTTTTACAAGTGGAAGATGTTGTGGCGAAAATGCAAATGATTGCTGTTATTCAAAGGTTCTATTTGCATTTAGTTTTTAAATTGTATATTATCACTTGAAAGAGGATTGGCGATTGCCATTGTTATTTTGGGTAGTCATACTTGTAGCATCAATTGAAAAGAGATTGAAATTGTTAATATCATATATGAGAATTGTAAAACATCATGTATTTATGCAAAGTATGTTGTATTTAAACGAGTCTATTATATTCTAGAATTTGGTTTTCATTGTGTGATGTAGCCTTATGCGGAAAAAGATAATGTATGTAATGGAATGGAACAGACAAATAGATTGAAACTAAATGGTTCTCTAAACCTATCATTATGCTATTTTTCCTTCGTTGAACTGAAACTAGTCGGTGAAACCCTTAAACCTCACATGAAAGAACTTTTGTATTATCGTGAAATGATAATTGCTTCTATGTATAAAATGGGACTTGAATAAACAAACCCATCCTCGTAGTGAACTCATTGCCTAATTTATCTTGAGTAGTAGGTGATTAGGCTGCTCCGTTTTCTTGTGTGACCCCGTGTGGGGCAAGATTACCATATGTTGTTCTCTATCCTTGTTGTAGTCTCTCTCTAGGATTCTTGCTAAATGATTTGAGCTCATTATGATTAGAAAATCGTACTTGAACATAACTTAATGGGTAAACCTCGCATGTAATATGTGGATGTTACGAAATGTAATTGGGTAATGCTTTGTGGAAGCATCCAAGTGTTGTGTAATTAGTGCTGATAAATATGTTAAGGTTAAAGAAAAATATTCCCTAGTTTTAGCTGTATTTTTGGGTTCAAATTTTGGGCATGATAGAAAATGCCTTGACAAAAAGAGGGGAAGGCCGGGCCACCATTAAGGTAGAGAAGAATGGGAGCCAAGCCGTTAACATACCCTACACCCTCCAAAATCAAAACTCAATCGAGAGGGAAAGTAGCTGATCACAACTGTAAACAACCACTAGAAGAAGAGCACCACCAAGAGAAAGGAGAAACAACCCATTAATATGAACTCCGCCGAGCCCAAAATTGGGGACATGTGCTCAAATCTACTGATTACTCCAAACCTGGACCCACTTGAGCCAAGATACTAGAAGAAAGATGAAAAGGACTAAATTTTCGAATAGCCAAAACAAGTTGCCATAGGATTACAACCCCCATAGAAGAGACGGAGGAGTTAAGAAGAGAAGAGGAGGAAATGAGAACCTTACTTGAAATAGAGAAATGGGAACAACTCAAGAGGAGTCCAAGGAGGAGAACCGTGTTATCAAAAGACGCCACCAATGCTAAGGATTTGAAGAAGAAAGGAAAAAGACTTTAGAGCAACTCTCCAAAAAGAGTCCAATGACCACGAAGAGCTGAAACCCAATATTGGAAAAGAAGGGTGAATCTTCGCTTTTCAACTTCACCCTTAGGATGCAGCCAAATCAAAGAAGAGTGCTACAAAGAAAACCAATTCCAAGGAGAACTGACCAAAAGAAAAGAAGCCTTCATTTGCCTTAGCGCCACCCAACAAGCATGACCCAACAACCTCCAAGGATCAAATCCCAACAAAGGAAAAAGAAGAATAGAAGCCTTCCCCTCGCAACTTCATCTGCATGAGGAAGTTGGGTAATGAAAAGATGGAAAAATGGTTTGCCTCTCAATAAGATATAGGGCTTCCTCTTACCTTCCCTCTATATAGATGACATATGGGACAAAGAAGCTAAGAGGAGGGTGTTACCCTAAGCAACTTTAGATGTCGAGAGGAGAGGAGCAAAACAATATCTTCAAAGATTCGCTCGAGAGAAGAGGGACGATGCAAGAGAAAAAGGTGCCATGTTAGAGAGAAGCGTCTCCATGAAACTATTGCTGTTGTAAAGAAAAGAAGCCCCGAGGTAGTGATAGAAGAAGCCTAGGGAGGCGGTTATGGACAAGTTGTCTAGCGAGAGAAACGGGTATTACACCATGAAAACAACGGATCTACAAAATGACGGTAGCAATAGGGGTGGCTACAAAAGAGCAAAGAAGCATCCCAAGCACAAGACCCAAAGTGCTGTAACTTAGAAGAGAGCGGAGGGGGAGAGGTGCGAGAGGCCACTCATCCGCAGAACTAGATGGGGATAGGGGAATAGAAGATAACTATTGGAGTGTGAGGGCCATGGCTGAAGGGTGCCATAACATTAGAGATCAGTTAAAGATTATTAATTCTTCTTTTTGCTAGAGATAACTAGGAAAGACCCTAGAATGCAAAAAAATATAACGAAGAACATACATGAGGAACTTCCATGCCTGGTAGAAAGTGAGAGGTACAAAAGTACCTAAGAATTAAGAAAGAGATCCAAGAGTCGGATAACAAGAAGTTAACTGAAAAGTGTCCAAATCTTCATCAAAGCAATCAAAAAGGATATCGTCATCCACACAACACTGCAAGCACCGAGTCAGCTAATACCCAATGCCTTGGAAATGAAGAGACCTCCAAGAAGAGGTCTGAACCATAGACTGGCCTTATAAAACCAATAATGTCAGCTAGAAAAGAGAACTGCCCAAACTCTATCCAATCGAAAAACTCCATGGCTAAGTGTCAAAAAAGTGTACAACTATGGCATACATCCACAAACAAACTGTGTGCTTACTGCAAATTTAGTTCACAAAATTAAGTCAGGGTGGATATACTAACTTTGAGATCGAGATAAAACAAAATCAACAATGGGTATTTAACTTCCATGCGTGCGTAGAGACTCATGTGCAAAGAGATTGAACTTCCATGTGTGCAAAGAGACAAATCCATATAGGCTTCATCACTTAATTATTTACACATCTTCACCCAAGCTCATCATCTTGAAATAAAATGCCATCTTGTATCAATAAATAAGCTGCTGTGTGTGCATAGTGATTCATGACTACATCTATTCACAGTGCTACCATAGTCCAATTATAGTACTCAGCATATTATGCTCTGGCTGCAAACACAAACCATCCACAAAACCAGTTTATACAGAAGGTGAGTTATCTAGGGGTGGCAAATGCCATCAAAGTTGAGGGCAGGCAAATTACACAGGCCCCCTTGGCTAAAGCCAAAAATATTACATATAACAATAATAAGAAAAGTATCAAGGAAGCCAATCAATAATGAATAGCTTGAGGTTTTCAGCTGGATTCCCATCTTTATTCTGGTTTGCATCCTCATCAACTCCAAGATCCAAGCAACAACCATGAGGAATGAATACCAAGTCTTTAGGCAATTCAGTTTTGTTCTATTTGGCTAGGAAGGCTTGTCTCCTTCTTATCTTCTCTAACTCATCCATGCTTGCATGTTGGTCTAAGTCACATGACAATGGGACACGGGACATGCAGGACACACAAATACGAGAATCTGACAAGGGACACATGTACCCTAAAAATAGGACACGGGGACATGTATATATATATATATATATATTAAAAATGAAATATAGACAAAGATATATTTTTGAAATTATAACATTTACATAATATTGATACAACTAGTTACTACATCAATAATCATTGATGAATGATGATCAAACACACGAGAAATTAGAATATTCAATACACATAAAATAGAAATTAGAACCATAAAGTGCAGTTTTCTCATTAAGTCATTTTATGTCAACAAAATCAAAATGTATTATTTAGGTACTGAATTATTGATAATATAGGTGCCAGGTGGGAATGCCAATGGAAAATACAAAATAGGGTAGATATTAGATACTAGAACCATAGATGGAAGAATCTCATAGCTTGTAGTCATTACTCATCTTCCTCCATTCCAAAATTATCAAAATCACCACTAGTGCCCACTCTCTCCTACATCCTCTATATCCAATCCAAGCTTTGCATCTGCTGGTGCGGAGGATGACCTTTCAAGAGGATCAGTATCATCAAAAGTGACTGACTCTAGCATTGGTTCATTAAGCTCCAAGTTGGCTAATGGCGACTCAACGGTGCTGTCCAAACCCATGTCATTAGGAAATGCATCCCAAATCCTTGTCCTTCTGTCAACCACTTATCCCTCATCTTGTAACTAAGATGGAGGTTCGAATTCACATACACCATTTTCTTTGCTCTACTTAAGCCCATTCTTTTTCAAACTATGCAAATTCCCTTATGTGGCCCAATTCCTTGCACTACGCGAGTATGAAGTAAACGGAGCGAGGACCCTCATGGCTAACTATTGTAGAATAGGGCATGCTGCCCCATGAGTTCCCCACCAAGCATAGGGCTTCTTAACCCTTGTCTCCAATGACATCATAGCCTCCAAATCTCCCAATGCCAATGGAAAACTCTACAAGGCCCTCCACCTCATCAAGTTATGTTGTGTCTTGATATATCCTTCTAAATGCTACCCTCCTCATCTTGTAACTAAGATGGAGGTTTGAATGCACATACACCATTGTCTTTGCTCTACTTAAGCCCATTCTTTTTCAAACTATGCAAATTCCCTTATGTGGTCCAATTCCTCGCACTACGCGAGTATGAAAGTAAACGGAGCGAGGACCCTCATGGCTAACTCTTTTGTAGAATAGGGCATGCTGCCCCATGAGTTCCCCACCAAGCATAGGGCTTCTTAACCCTTGTCTCCATGACATCATAGCCTCCAAATTTCCCAATGCCAACGGAAAACTCTACAAGGCCCTCCACCTCATCAAGTTATGTTGTATCTTGATATATCCTTCTAAATGCTACCCTCCTCCCCTGTAATACCTCTCTGTCCATGTGAGGAGGGAATCTATGTGAAGGCCCATCATTGAGCCAACCATCACTACAAGACTTGGGATTGATTCAATGAGTGAGCCAAACATTGCAAAGGTGTGCAATTTTTCTCCCACTGGTGATAAAAATATCTCATATGGTAGTGAACAAGATCTTTGCTAATGTCCCATACTCAAGGCACTCATTCTCTATAACAATGCTTCTTTGCCTTAATCATGGAGTCCACCCCTCATAAACTTCTCCTAAGATGTGCTTGTCCGTGTCAGCAAACTGCAACAAAGAAATGATAGGGTACATGATCTTAATGGTAAGATCTACCCTCTCCCACTAGCCATCATCTAACACTGTATACTTGATCTTTTTGAAGCAATTTGACTAGTCTTTCTCCAAAAAGACCAAAACTTTGAAGTAACAATGGCTCCAAGAGTGGTCTTGACCTCCCTCAATCTCCTAAGTATGATGATTGAGGAGGCAAACCGGGTATCTGCAATCTTCAACAATGATAGATTTGTGTACTCTTTATAGATGGTGAGGGCATTGGTATGGTTTTTACAAAATTGCGGATATGGCATGCATCATCGGTGAGAGTTCCCATCCATGTCACATCTAAAGCAATAGATTTAAGTGCTAAATTCAAAGAATGGATAATGTAAGGTGTCCAAAATATATGTGGATGTTTAGTTTCCACAATCATGCCCATGACCTTGCAAATAATTTCATTATCGTGATTATTTGCACACAAGAATCAACACTTACATTTGCAATGACTTTAATGAGCATCTCACTCGTATATTGCACATCCTTTTGTTTTGAGAGCATCCATCGTTTTCAAGAACATTGGTTCATTCTAGGATGACACCATGAAATTGATAAGTGGATGGCGTGCTGCATCCGTCCATCCATCAGATACAATACTAACATTGGATGAGGGTCATGATGATTTAATAGGTGCTAGAATTTTATCCACCTCGTTCTTTGCCTCAACCAACAATTTTATCGAATTTTTGAACTAGGACGCACATACTCGGTTGTAGATCATTCAACTAGAGCTCAACACATCTCAAAAAACAAAGGAAACCACGCGACATTAAATGCAATAAAATTGAGATAAAAGAATAACCCAATTGTGAGATCTGTTGGAAACACAATGGACCGAGAGGGGGGGCGAATCAGTCCTTAAAATCCTTTAACAATTTCAAATTAACTTTTATACACCATTAACATTCAACCATGCATTAATGAGATCTCAACAATAAGCAACAACCATCCACAAGAACATAAACATGAAGGAGTACACAAGAACACAAGATGTAAGTGGGAAACCACAAGGGGAAGAAAACCCACTGAAAATTTTGCTAATATTACACATAACAAAGACTCAAGTGAATATTACACATCACAAGAGATTTCTTTAGTGAGGCACCAACCCCACAAGGAGCACCAACCCCTAAACCCTTGTTGATATTACTCACAACAAGAGACTTGCATGAATATGACTCATCACACAAGATTTTAATAAGAATATCACTGATGATATGCTGCAACTCAATTGATGGTGATCACAAAATTCAGCTCCAAACTCCTTCAGACCTTCTTCAAACACGCCTCCTTTTAACTCGCTCAATCCTGGACACATATGACCTGATTTGATTTCAAAACCTTGCACACATGCTGTAATATCCCACTTCTATAATTCTAGAGAAAACTTGGATTCTCTAGGCAATCCCAACTGTTCAAACACTATCAAGACAACACTCTACTTCAAACTTATCCTTCAATGAATTATATTTAAAGCACATGACCTTGAAATAGCTCCAACTTACGATTGAATCAGGCAATGTGCCTTGAACTCAACCGAGGTCTGGATCTAATTAGGTATGAAATAAATGCAATGGCTCAATAAACCCAAGGAGAGGGGTTTAATGGTCTCTGACAAATAGCTCAAATAATTGACTCTCAGCTGGAACTATTGAACTTAGAAATCAGATTTCTTATGCCAACATGCTGCACTCAAGATAAGGATAATAAATGCCACACTATTAAATCCCTTTAGCTGGTTTTAATTCAAACAGATGAGCACACACACCTATTGCTGTAAAAGGGCTGCCCAACACCACAATACTATGCAATAGATTATGTCGATTCACTTAAAGATTGGCATTAAATTGTAGAATAGATTTGCTACTTCCAATACTTGTAAAAATCATCCAAACAAGTATAAGCTCAGCTGCAATGAAATACCCACACTAATCGCTGTTCTAGGATCATACGAAACCTAGATCATATATTAAACCAAATCGAATTGCTCCTCAAATGCTCAAAAACATACCACATTTATATCTGCACCAAAGACTTCGAAAAGGCTCCCAAACTATCACTAAACCAAGCACCAATCAGACCGCCATACTTAGGAATAGTTCAGCCACAATGGAGAATGCTAAAATAAAGAGATCGCTGCCTATATATATTAATTTTGCATTCAATCTACTCCCTAAAACCAATCACCAACATAAGCATATAGTCGCTGGGACTTAGGAAGAAAGAGCAGATCTAATATTTAATAAATATGAGCCTCCAATTGGATCGCTGGAGCCAGGCATGAACAACAAATTACATTGATAAAAATCAGATCATTGAGTATATAAACCTGCCCATACACATCGCTGTAACTAGCAAATCAACCTCACCTAGGTCGTTGCACATTAGAGCACTTAAACATGCATTAAAATTCTCAAAGAACTATCCAAAGAAGTCGCTGCAGTTAGGAGGCAAGATTACACAACTAGTTGAATCGATTCACAACAAATTATACTCTAAATCAGTCCACACACATCATAAAAGAAGTCGCTAGGGCTGGAATGAAACCAATACTCAAATCGATTTGCAAAAACTCTTCAATTAATTGTCAAAACCAGCTTCAATAAGATCTCCCATGCAAGAGAGAACAAGTATCAAGGGTGGGCATACATCCCAACTCCAAGCATGGAGTTCAAATCAATTTCATCATAGCATAAGTCCTTACAATGATCCCAAGACCTCCTTTTATAAACAAGGAGCACAAAATTTGAAGTCCCTTTTGGAGGGAAATCACAAATTAAAAATATTTTATTCTCCCTATGTGTGGCGTCCCCTTTCTAAGGGTATTTTGACATTAAAAAGCCACCCTAATATTATTTAATTAATTCCCCTTTTTATTTTATATTTTGGGAATTAAATTAAATAATAAATTACATCAATTGCTCAATAAATATTCTTTTGTGAGCAATACTCCAAGGTGGTGGAAAAACCACTTAGCATCCATAATTAAATAATTAAATGAATATTGCTTTATAATGACAAATGATTAAAATCACTCTCAAGCAATATCATTTAATTACTCAAAGCATAATTTCCCTTGCAACATCCCAAAAGCCCATGGGGAAAGATAGGCTAAGGGTCTTCAAAAATGGGGACATTACACATGCTCTCTAACATTACTCAACATTTCACTCACTTCCTCGGCTCTACTTTGATGCCTTCATACCTATTTCACACTCACCCTTGGGTCACACTTTTTCCTCTCTCTCGGCTAGTTCAAATTTGAACTCAAACATTCACTTTATACCCTTCTCTTCTCATAAACATAAGGGAGGTCGGTCCTTCATCATTAGTTCGACCAACACAACTCAAAAACATAACAATAAACTCATGCACATTCATAAAATAGACCCATGTAGGTCGGTCATGCTCAAACATACCAAACAAGCTCAAACCCCATCACCTAGATGAGCAAAAACCACAAACCTCATAACCATGATTAGTCAAGCTCCCTAATTGCTCACACATGTCAAATATGATATAACAACATCATCCATGGTCATTAATTAACTTGTACCAATCAAATTTATCATAACACAACCAAGAAGGCTCATATCCTTCTCAAAACAAAAGTAGTTTCAGAACCAGTCTTCACCTATGGAATTCAAGCACACACCAAAACACCTCAACTATGGCATGTAACCACTCATTGGAATCCCCTTGACTGTAGATCACATCCATGCATGTTAGAGATCATGAAACATCCATATGTGCAAACCACACCAACTTTCCTCTTCACCAAACTGAACTTCTCGAAAGCAGTTTTAGGAACTCAATTGGACCCTTACTACCACTTTTAATATCTCCAAAGGCCTTCACTAGAGACAAAATTCATCCCTCGTCACTCTGCAACTGATAGCAAACATCAACAAATCCAAAACATGAGGCTTCTATCTCAATCTTTTAGCGAGTAAATATGTCCTGAGAAACAAACAATCTTCTTCTCCACAAATTAAGCTGGATGACCCATCAAAAATCTCATCATTGCGAGACAAACCACATACCATTAGAAAGCCCTCTGAATCTTCTCTCCAGAACATCTTACATTTCCTTCCAACTCCAAGTGGAAGGCCTTCAATCAGGTCCATCTCTGCAACTGCTTCAAAACTATCCCAAAACTGCCTTAGGACCAATCTTCATAAATAGGGCACACTTTTCCCTCTAGAAGATCAACCATGATCGAAACCATCATGGACATCAAGTACAACTCCCATGCTAAAAACAATGTCAATTTATTTTGCAACTCCTTTGGACAACTTTGTCCCAAACTGAACTTCTTCAGAAACTTGCCTGTTTGAGTGGGGTCCACTCATCACTTTATGCTCTATTTTACCTTTTTAGAAACCCTGGAGGAGTCCTTTACAACCTCAATGATCACACTAGCAAGAACAATCAATTGCAGGCACTTACCAAGCAAATCTTCTCCATCGCTCTAGACCTAGGGTTTCAAACTCACAACAAGCAGTTTACCTTCTTAACATTTGTTCATAAATGTTTGGGCCTCATTTGACCTCATTCTAACTCTAGGATCTTCTTAACTTCATGCCCCAACATCCCTAAAAGACTCAACTTCCCATGCAAACTATGCACGTGCCAACCATGAGAATTTCACTTGCTTCGAGCTGGAAATAGCACTCTCAAGCACCATGTTTCACCAAAAGCTTCATATCTTGCAATTTTCTCAACATGGGAATCTGAAATTTTGCCAACAACATTCTGATACACTCTACTAACATCTCCAATGTTCACGAAGTCATGAATAGCTCTGCATCTTCATGTCCCTTCTCATTTACATGACTAGGCCTTGGGGATTTACATGTTCGAGGCTATAACAAACTGAACCAGCACTGAAACTTATCATGAAACCTTTGCAAATCTTCTCTACATGATGAAAACAATGTGACATACCTCCGTCGGTGTATCTCAAGGGCTCAAACACACCTGCAACTGCCTATCATGCTGGCTTAGGCCTTCAAACACTAGCATTAGGCCCACTGTGCACCATGAAAAAGTAGACCAACCACATGACTCTGCTTCCAAGAACTCCAAAAGGACCTAACATACTTGAGACAACATGTCTCACACTTCTGTATGCTTCCATGAGCTCATATACCTATGCACCTCATTCTCATGCACCATTTGGCCTTCAAGCACCTAAATGAACACCTGTAAATCATGCTCAAGCCTATACCAACACTCCTTCACCTTACTCAACATATGTTTGACCTTCACCACATGTCATAATAGCATTATAGAAACTTTGGTCATACTCTGAAGCAAGCAGTTTAGACTCTGAAGCAAATAGTTCATACTCGAAGCAACCTGTATTCCATCTTGCAAACACTCATACTCCTTTGTCATTAATGTGCATCACCTTTTACATCAATAACAACACTAACTCACTCATGCCAACAAGATCAACCTCCTCTCATTGCTCTTGTTGAAAGATCTTGTCCATTGGACCACCACTAGGAGCTGCCCTCTTTTTTGTTGGCTGAAATGCAGTCCCACTCCCACTTCTGTTGGATGGCTTCCTCAAGAATGGAAGAGGATCCTCATCTTTGTGTGTCCTACTTGCTGCTGCCACCATCCCCAAGCCAATAGCATCCTCTCTTGACATATTTTTTCTTTGGGTAGCATTCACTGATTTACATGCTCCAAGTCCACACTTAAGGCCCAACAAATGACCCTTAACTCGGTAGTAGGTGCTCTTGAATTTGAGATGGCAGTAGTTACATGTCCAAACAATATTTCCTCCCCAACAAACTTTGCCCCAGGCTCTTGTTTTCTTGTTACATACTTCCACAACAGATATTTTTTTTCTTGAGTTTGCTGTCTTGCTACAGAAGGGTTATATGTATCACTGGCAGCTCCACTTCCAACTGATGGAGCACTAACAGAGATAGATGAACTTGGAGAAGGGGGCAGCACCAAAACTCAGATTCTTCCCTTTCCTTTGACCTTTATCAACTGCCCTTGATGGTTGAGCCATGATTTCTGTGGTATGAATGATGAAAATCTCTGCTGTTGGGGAAATGTCAAATGTCGTTACTATAATGTATTCAAATCCATTGGAAGGCCTTGAAATATGAAGGTTCTCCTTCACCTGCACAATGAAATAGAAGTTCAGCCTTTTCCCTATCTGATAATGTGCAAATGAAAAGAATATAACCACTTTTTATAAATGTGGAATGTTGTATTTGATCCTAGCGTGTCCTGCATCCAATATGTTGGATACGGACACGGGGCCCTAAGGGGCCTGTCTGATTTGCTAGATTTTGGTGCTGTCCATTGTCAATGGCCACCCAATGAATCAAACACTCTAGGTCTCTATGGTCTTCATGAAGGGTATAAAATCCTGTGGTATTCAATAGCATGTTTGCACAACCAAAAAATTGAATTACTAAAAATTCATTCTTTCTCCCCACTGACTGCTTTGGGTCTAGTAGCATGGCCTTAATTGCTTTCTCAATGGCTTGGCTTTCTACATTACCAATTTTCTTGGTTGCTTCCAACATTCTAAGTAACCATGTCCTTGTGAAAATGTTTCGTATCTCCGAGTCAATGTAGGTACAAATTCTATTGCCCAACATCTCCTTTGTTTGATTCTCCATGTTTCATTGAATTCTTCATCCCCAACACTCTTGAGAGAGATTCAACTACACGAGTAATTGTATAAACAATTTCCAATCTCTTTCAAGAGCAAGGCCATTCAAGGCCAACAACGACATGAAGAGAAGCAAAACCAGGTTTGGTGCAACAAGGGGACAAAACCCAAAGATAAACCATACACCTCAATCCCAAAAGAAACCTCGAACAAATAAGCGAGCCACAAATTGAGGCTGTCCAAATCATAGTGGGCATGTTGAGAAATAATTCAAGAAATCGAAAATTGCGGGGTGGGTGTGGAAGAGTAGAGTCAAACATCCGCACCAAAGTGATTGATGGAGAAGCAACACCCAACTTGCATCAGCACACCACCTCAAATGTTTGTCTCATGCACATGGAAAAGGCTGCACAAATAGGAATAGAGGTGACGGGGAGGCGTGTGAGGGGCTACAATGCCATCATCGGGGAGGTGCCATTCTCAATCAAAGAAGAATTAATTGCATCATCATTTCGAGAGCGGAGAAAGGGTGAAAGGATCATGATTTGTTTGGAAGGGTGACGGGTGAAGGGTGACAAAGGAGGAGAAAAGGGAAATATTTGAAAGAGGGTTTAAAACCCGCAAGCGAGGATCACGAGGGACGACGTGCACATCAACAGACGTGCGAATGGCAGCGTGAAGAGATCTCGGGAGGAGCGAGCATCAACCAAATGTGCATGCAAAGATTTGAAACACGGGCAGAACCTAGTTAAGCCATAAAACTCTCCTCTATCTCATAGATCAAATGGGGTGTACATATAGGAGGTGTTGAGTAACCCCTAGTGCTGCAATCATGACAACTCGAGTAGAGAGGGGGAGTTACATTCCCAGAATAGAAGTGTAACTCCCAATGACGCATATGACGAGCGACATTGACGTCTTTGGCCGCGACTTGACGACGCGACCGACGCGTAAGGGAATCTCATAATGACCCCTAAATGACACATGGACCTATGATCTCACCTAAGTGAGATGACTCACCTAATGATGTGGAAAATAACACACACCAACACCCCCCCTTCATCGTAACTTAGGATGAGGCGGCAAGTCAGAAACGAGAAATGGGTCCCACACAAAGCTTGATGAGGTACCCATGTACAAGAAAAAGATCCCAAGTAGTGAAGGAAAACCCAGTGGGAAAAACATCCACCACAAGAGAAAAAAACACTCTCTAATCTAAGAAAGATGCCAAATATGGGTCCTGACTCTAGATGAGCCTGAAAAGGTACCCATGTACAAAGAGGCAATCTCTCGGAAAGAAGAAGAGAGAAGAAGAGGGAGACGAGAGGAATGCAAAAGATGCCATGGACGGATCTGAACTCTGCAGCTCTAGGAGGTCTCCCAGAAGAATGTTGATGACAAGATCCTCTGCCTCTGGACTGAAGAAGAGCCACCCACAACGAACTGTGTGCCTGCCCTTAGGAAGGACATAAATGACGTGCTGGAAGTCCGCCCACTCCACAAAGGAAACTGAAGGCAGCAACACGAAGAACTCTGAGTCTGGTGCACGAAAGTGTGACATAGGTCTAGCGAGTGAGTGCTAAGGAACCGAAGGTAATGCCACGTGCGTAGAACTGTCAGAGTGAAAAAGAGGAACACCTGCAGAAAGGATGTCCAAGTGATGTGAAGGGAACAAAACATCCTCCACAATGAAAATGGATCCACAAGCAACGGTGGATCAATGAAGGTCTCTGGAAATGTGGAAGTGACATGATTCCGGAAGGGGCACTCCCAACAACGAGAGATGATGAACTCCTCGAAACACTGTAGATGGATGAGGGACTGTAGTGCATCACAAGTAGACTCGCGAAAAGACGATTAAGGTCGGGGAGATACTCGTCCCAATGAGGGGGCTCAATAAACATAAGAGCGATGTCGAGATAGGTATGAGTCATCCGGTGAAGGTAGAGGAGTGGAAAGGGCCTCACACACCGGAAGTGGAAAGGAGGCTGGTGTAATGACGGTGTGTCGAGTATGAGGCGATCGATATCTCGATGAGATGTGGGGTGACAACACTGTCTCGGAATAGTGAGAGAAAGAGGAGAAGAGTCCTCTGTAGTACTCTCTGCATCGTAGAGCAGGGTGCACAATCCTCGTCATCAGAAGTAGAATCAAGCGAGTCTATGTCAGTGGAATGGCCATCACACGAAGAAATGGAGGAGACAACGGAATCAACAGTAGCAACAAAAGGGCGGCAAAGTATGTGAAGGGTCTCCATGAGGACCGAAGAATGCTCGGACACGATGAGGTGGATCTCGAGTCCGCCACGTGAAACCGAGAGAACGAGAGACATGCATCATCATGTGACCAAAGATGTGGTCGCAAGTGTCAAGAGAAGTCCTCTAGATGACGATGATCGGCCGGGTGCGAGGAACGGGCCCAAGTAAGAAGGTGAAAGACCCTCGTGGCGAAGTAACGTTCCATGGAAGCACGCCAGCTGAATAGGTCTCTCTCCGGTGAGAAGTGGCGGAGGCGTAAGGCTATCCTACGATGCCCAAGTCCGGAAAGAGCACTCTCCATGATGAAAAATGCAAGATGCAAGGAAGCAAGATGTCGGACTTGGCCGATAATGCGTCTGTGTGCGAAGGCCCAAGAGTACAGTCAACCCCCTCAGAATGCAACACTTTATAAAAGTAGTGCGTTTACAAAATAGACAATACCATCACGTAATGTGCGAAAAATCATGCAACTTTGACCAAGGAAGCGCTCAGAAACGAGTAAGCGAGACAAAAGTTATGGCATTAAAACGATTCCTGCAACTGATGGAAAAAGCCAATAAATGCTGCAAATGCATTAAAAAATACCTGAAATGGGTGTAAAGGGTGTCGTGTGACTACTCGTTGGAAATGGCACGAAATTTTAGCAAGGGTTTGTTTTGACTGCGAGGGGGTTAGCCTCCTGCCAACCCCGGACCTCGCCCTCCGTCTTCGTCACTCGAAGGAAGGGATTAATACAAGCCAAAAAATGCAGCCTAAAATTATTACATGCCAAATAATGAATGTTTTGTTTTTTTAACACCCTAAAACATTAAAAAAGAAGGTGGGGGCCCACGTTTGAAGTGGCCAATGCCACATGGAGGAGCTTGAATGAGAAGTAACCGTTGTGTGGCTGGCTGTGCAGACCAAGAGTGCAGGTGCTGGGAATGCGTGCTATTTTGGAGATGCAAGAAAAACCTGCTACGTGCCTAGAGATGTCGTTGGAGGTGCAAAACACAGCTGGATAATTCAAAAACGTTAGGATTCAAAAACGTTTTCCAACGTATGCAAGAAAAAAATGTTTTTTTGCAAACCTCCACGTGTGGATGATTCCAAATGCAGGTTTCAATGAATAACCACGCAGTTTTGCAGGTCGTGGAGCCGTTGAAGGAGGCTGAGTGTAAAGAGGGATTACAGGTTGAAGGCACGTGGCGGCAAGAACCTAAACTGCAGATTTTCAGCTTGTAGTTAAAAATGGCCACCGAGTTGTATGGAATGCGAGTTGGTTGGATGCAGCCGATTCAAGTGTGACAGAGTTGCTAGGGTCTATACCACCAGTCAAACGGTATCTCCACAACAAGAGCCACGGGATGCGTGAACGAGTCGATCAATGAACCCAAACCAATGATCTACAAGCACAATGCAGATCGAATGGAACAAGGAATGCAAGCAGGGTCTTTGAGCAAACTGATCTCGGTGAAACACGCTAGTTAGGAGCAAAGAGGTTCCGGTGAGTTGCAGCAAGAGCACAAAGCAGTCACACAAGGAACAATCTAGACCGAAAGCGAAGAAAATGCAGAGCTGCACTCGAGTGAACAATGCAAACGGCGAACAATGCAAATGGCAAGCAATGCAGTCGAGCGAGCCACAAATCGAGCCAAGCGGTAGAGTGAGCGGTGAGTGAGCGCCAAGAGGAGGAATGCCCACCACCGAGACTCAAGTAAAACCAACACGTGAAAAACTCGATTTGAAACTATAAAACGCCCAAAACCGCAACCGAGACTCGAAGCACCTCAAAACTACATACAAGGCGAAAAAAACACGAACCCGAACGGAGGTATAAACGCCCGAAATCAGTGCAAGTAGAGCACGGTCGGAATATCCATTACGACACACGCATGAAATTTGTATATCACGCCGGAAGCCGGAAAACACGCACAAAAACGCCGATGAGTGCATGGATCCACAAGATCTGCTCTAATACCATGAAAGAGGGTTTAAAACCCGCAAGTGAGGATCACGAGGGACGACGTGCACATCAACGGACGTGCGAATGGCAGCGTGAAGAGATCTTGGGAGGAGCGAGCATCAACCGAATGTGCATGCAAAGATTTGAAACACGGGTAAAACTTGGTTAAGCCATAAAACTCTCCTCTATCTCATAGATCAAATGGGGTGTACATATAGGAGGTGCTGAGTAACCCCCAATGTTGCAATCATGACAACTCGAGTAGAGAGGGGGAGTTACATTCCTAGAATAGAAGTGTAACTCCTAATGACGCATATGACGCTAACGACGCATTGGCGACGACCGATGCATAAGGGAATCTCATAATGACTCCTAAATGACACATGGACCTACGATCTCACCTAAGTGAGATGACTCACCTAATGAGGTGGAAAATACACACACCAACAATATCACCATAACATGAAGCCCACCATGTGGAAGGCAACACCATACTATAGTCAATTAAAATATATTGTTAATGGTGCAAATAGTGAGAAGCATCCCACACTAATATCAACCATTGTAATTCCCTTGGAAAGGGTGGTTCTAAAAGTTTGCTTGGCCTGTCTATTGAACTTCTCAAGCCAACTCCCCCACTTCCGACCCAATCGGCTACTTTATTACCATCTCTTTTGATATAAACAAATTTTATCTTATCGAACTTTTTGTGCATTTAACTTATTTCATCCAAAACAATTTTAATTTTCCATGCATTTACATTCCCGCATTGATCGCATTAATGATTAATTGTGAGCCACCATCAATTATGAAGCTCCTCTACGCTTTCAAAAATGTAACATTATTACTATGTTGCTAGGATATAGGTATGAGTACTAGTTTGGGTACGGGTTCGATATGCAGATATGTCAATTTTAAAAAACCCTTGGGTACGATACGTCTTGGATAAATCGTATATATATTAAAAATTAAATATATATATATATATATACATATACTCATTTTACTCATTTTTAGTCCATAAAAAACTGAAATAGTAATACAAAACTTGAATCAATGTTCAAAACATCCAATATACTTGAGACTTTACATTTTCATTGATCATGTGGCTGCCATACATATGATATACGAATATCATGTCAACATGAATACAAACAAAACTTGAAAAATATGCTAGGATCAATGTTCAAATTTTCAAAACATACAATATACTTGAGATTTTACATTTCATTGATCATGTGGACAGAAGGTTGTGGGTTCCAATTTTTTTCCCACAATTTTATTTCGAATCCAAACACATTGCTGCAGTTAAATTAATATCATTATGTTAAACCATAATATTCAACATATGAACGCACTGGATATTTACTTTCAGCTGGCCCTTTGTATGGGTTGGAATGTGGATTTGTTCCAAGAAAAATTGTTTGCAACATTCGTGTATGTAGTTTAATAATATAATGTGTTGTCACTTGTGATTTGGTAAATATCTATTTATCTGAAAATGGCAAATAAAAAACATTCAGGGTTCTCTCATTTCATTATATTTGAGAAAGCAAGACAGAAAATAAGTTGAGGAAAAAAAGAGGCCCCTATACTTCAAAATTCAAACGAACCAACTGCTTTCATGAATATATTTACAGTTAATGTCAAAAAAAACAAAAACAAAAAAGTTTTAATGCCTTAAAAACCGTATTTCTCCTTGGGTTCTTCCCGGTACGTGTGGCATACCCGGACATACCTGTACGCATCCGTACCCGTACCATGATGTATTCGTACAAGATACATATTAGGCAGAGGCACGGGGGTTGGGGATGAACCACGACAACGTAGCATTATTAGTATCACAACCAATGTTTAGGGAGAAGATTAGATTAAATTGGTCCATGTGATCCTGAAAGATACCTCGACAAACTGTCGAGCCAGGTTTACCCTTTAAGGCTCTAGCAAAATCGAACTCAATGACCCAACCTTAGGAGGAAAACATACAATAGGTCAAAGGAGTTGCTTTTCAGCACACTCAGCAAGTCCCTTATCAAGCAAACAAAAACCAAACCAACCCATCATATGAGCTTGACACAACTCTAAACCCTCAAGCTTTTACAATCTCAATGATAGAATTTTCAATAGTCAGCCATAGCTATTCCTCAGAATGTCTAATGTCTTTGAAGATGCTTGTATATCTTTCTAGCCACATATTCCAACAAATTATAGATTAACCCAAATCCCTGATCATAGCTAGGCAGATTGCTTTGAATTTATGTTGCCAATTTCTTCTAATATCAATTAGAAAATTTCAGAATACAATTCAAATTCGAAATCTTTCGAGGAAAAAATCCCATACCTTCTATACAAGGGAGCAATGTAGTGATATATGTATGCATGTTTCTTTATGATTTCTGCACAACACACATAGGGAAGGGCTGATGAATCCCCTTCTCATGAGCTGGTCATATGTTAAAATCTTATTCTCTGTTGCCACTTAGGAGAAGATATTGGCTTTAGGTAGCTCTTTGAGGTTCCCTAAAAAGTTTGCAGGAAACATTCTTAGCACCATTCCTTCCATTCTCAGTATGGCTTGGTAGGCGGATTGAACAAAGACTTCCCTAGATGGATAACCCTCCCAAATAGTTGTATCCGAGGCAGTAGAAGAGGGGATCATTGTGTTTTTGAGCTCACCCATTAAGATTTGGATCTCCTCCTGAGTCAGCTACTTCCATAATTTCCCATTTGGAAAATGCTCCATGGAATCACTGACCTTTCTACCACAATGATTGATTGCGTACTGCATAATGTGGCCTAACTTCTCATACCTGGCTAAAGGTTGCGACCTGATCCAATCACCTCGCCAAAAAGAAACATGGTCTCCATTTCTTATTTGCCATCCTAGGACGGGGAAATTCCAAATCACGGATCCCTTGGGGAGGGGGAATTGGGTGAACATTCTATGAAGTTGCTGAGAATCTAGATATTTATGTTGAAGGATTTGTCTCCAAAGCTTCCGTTTGTTTGTATACATTTTCCAAAAGAGTTTAGCCCTAAGGGCCTTATTCCTTCCATCCAGCCTTTTTAATCCCCAGACCACCACTTTCCTTAAGAGTATAGACTGTCTAATGGACTGAAATGTCTGATCTAAAGCTACCCACAATTTACTTATAACATGGAATGTACTTAAGTGGGGGACACTTAATTAAAATACAATCTCTAGAGAAGGTTGGTTCCTTATATCCTATTGCTAGTTTAAAACTTTATGGGAAAATGAAAGAGAAGAAACACGAATGGGTCGTTCACCAGATAATTTAATCCCTTTTTCTACTTGATCACAACACAAGAAAACTAAAACATGTAGAACTTAGTGTTTCATTGACACAATGAAATAACATGGCAAAGGTAAGATCTAACTTGAATATGAAAATGGAGCTAGATAACGTGAGAAGGAAGCTGAAGGGAAATCCAAAACACCTCTTATCAATCACATTGAATACACAACTGCCTTTATAAACTCAAAGGTACTGGACATTGTTCTGCATGAATTTGAAACCTAGGCCATAATATTAATGATATTAAAATAGGCATTCGAGCGAATTCAAGGAAAGATGATCGGAATATAGAGAGACTTTATTTATTACAAATCTAGTAGAAGACAAGAAGAATCATGCAACATGTGCTAGCTCTGAAATTCCATAATTATCCTCAGGTAATAATATCCATCCTCATATTGAAATTTTTTCTTTTAAATCTTCACTCAAGATCCTTTGAATATTGTAATTTTAAAATCCACGAAATCTAATTAAAGGAAATCCTTTACTCATTCTTTTAATTCTTTTATCCTCACGTGGATATTCCAAAATAGCTTTTAAAGTTTATGTTCTCTGACTATTTTAATATTAAAAGTTTTAAATAAGCTTTTAAATTTAAAATTGGTGCATATCCAAATATATTAAAAGCTTGGAAAAGCTTTAAATTTAATTAATTAATAAAAGCAAAAAGCCCATATTAATTCTCATCTACTTGTTGTGTTCTCTTAATTCTCTTTAAAATAAATTTAAGAAATGGCCATATTTGTCAATTGCAACATATAATTAAATAACAAATGAATGCCTATCTAATATATGTGCAATATTTCAGTTGCATAACCCATATATTTAAATTATGGCTTTTAAACTTAGAACTAAAAGGTTGAGAAATCATGAGAACTTGGAGATATTAAAATATTGTAAAGGTGTGGAAATTTCTTAACATTTCCAGCCGGCTTTCAAGGGCAACATGCCTGCATGTGTGGAACCTAAAAATCTAGTCAATTAGCCTAAAAATATTCACATAACCTCTGAATCTAAATGTGAAACCATGCATCCAATGTGCTTAAAAGTGGTGAAGTCTGAAATTGAGCTCAGAATGATGGCTTTTCTCAAGTTCGATAAGAATGAAACTCTGGAACCTCATTTTCTCTTCATTCTGCCCTTTCAAAACTGAAAATCTCTGTCAAAATGTCTCAGAAACCGTCCCTTGAACATTGTTATTTGGACCATAACACAAGTTGAATAGAACACATGCATACAAAAGCCAACTGAAACCTCTGCATGGTGACATGAGGCATGCTGAAACATCTTATTTGCTGAAAACAAATTAATCTAACTGCCGAAACTGTAAACCTCTGCTAACAAGTGGCTGAGATGTTTTGGAACCAACCCTTTAACTGGAATGGGGAAGTAACTGCCCTACCTCGTCAAGTTTTGCCATTCTTCAGTTTAGAAAACTATTGCAAGCTGAGATACAAAATGCATTATGAAAAATAACAAGAAATTTCACCTCTTGGCTTGCCCATGTTCTTCAAAACTAGATTTCTTTTGTAGATTTTCCCATTCTTGACTAAAATCAGTCCTTTTGTTTCACTGAAGTGGTAATTATACTGATTTCTAGCGAACTCTGGATCTTTGCCAAACTCAAAATTGATCGCTATTGATGACTCTCTCACTAAAAGTGTACTCTTGCTGTTTGTCATGATTGTATGCATGTTTGTGGATTGAAAAATTTAACGTGATAAAGATTGGGCTTATCACGCATTGTGGGCTTCAAGAAGTCAAATATCTGATAGGGCAACCCCTTTCACATCCAAAAATTCTGACAAAGAATGGATGCCTCTAAAGAAATTGCAGGCTTTGTTTCAGCTTGTTGGTCACCTTGATTGCTTTCTTTATCTATAGGTGAATTCATAGAGCTTTCATCCACTTGCTGATCTTCATTGAAAAAGAGTGAAAAGTCTTGTTCAAAATCATGAAAATCTTTCAAAGCACCATTAGAAGGCTAGAATCATAAAGAAAAGAAGAAAAAAATTGAGTCAAGGATAAATCCCCAACAACTTGCTTTGTCTCTACATCTTTCCTTTCATCAATACCTTTGCTAATCAAATTTCCTCTTTTATTGCAAAGGTTCTCCAAGAATCCTTTTTCATGCGAGCTCCTCAAGTGGAGGTAAGGTTTCTTCATCGTAAGCATTACTAATTGCAAGCGAAAAACTATCAAGGTATTCATCTCTAATTAACTTTTCTATATTCAAATTTTTCTCTTTATCATCCACGTTCTTCAACGTAGGCTCTTGAAAATCAGCAAGCATATAATCTTCTTCTTCATCAGAATCAACTCAATCTGATATGTCCACCTCTGAATCTGCTTCTCTTTGATTGTCGAGTAAGTTTTGCCATCTAAGTTCCTTAAGAGTAGACAAGAATTCATGTTCATCACCTATTGCAACCAAAAAGTCCATGCTATACCTATCTTCCGCAATGCTTTTGTGCTCTTCAAATAGAGAAAACACCATTGTCTGTCTGTTCATATCCTGTATAAAAGGCTGGATTCTCCACTGTTTTTGTACCTGTTGAAGCCTGAGAGGAGTTTGAACAATCATATGTAGCCTCTTTTGCTTGTATGTGACATGGAGAAAGTGGTTTTGCAAGGTCATGTTCTGGGCAAGAATCTGCTGGTGAAAACTTTGGGTAGCAAGTTGTTGGGCATGGTTTTGATGTTAAAATATAACACTTTATATAGCATGTAAAACAGTTATGTAGTTGTTCGGTTGGTAACTGTTCAACCACCTCTTCACATATAAATAAACCTCTGCCTGTGTCATTTGATCAGTGCAGTTTGCTCTCTCTAATTCTTTCTTCTCTTTGCATATGCTAACATTAGTATCAGAGCGTCCAAGGTTGCAGTTCGAGAAAGCCTTCAAGAGGCACGGACAAAAAATTCGAGGAAGCCCTAACAAGGCACAAATTTGATAAAACGTGGGGTATCTAGAGAAAAATACCAGATGCTAGGGCAAAGAAGGAAGAAATTCCTCCATTCGATGCTCGAGAAGAAGTGGTTTGAGGGTGTGAAGTCGAGGGTTTGTTCACGAGGTACAATTCGTGGGCAGGGCAGACAAGGGCAAAAACATAGTCAGTTTTGCACAAAATTGTGGCTACTCGGGAGGGCAATAAAACTCGGGGCATTTGAAGAAAATACGTTGGGCACAAAGTCGCAGAAGGCAGAATCGTGGGTTCTTGGAACCTGTTGTGTGAAGGAAAACCGTGGGAAAGAAAAATGTGGTTACAAAATTCGCAGATACCCAATCTTCTAAAGGAATTCGTGGCTGGTGTCATCAACAACATAATCCAGTTCCTGCAAAAGTATACCCAGTCGCAAATAATCCTGGAAATGGAGGGCATTTGAATCTTTGAGTTGTTGAGCGAGAGAAAAAGTTTGAGGGCATCATATTTGTTTTATTTCATCTACAAAGATATTCTCACATTAATGCAAATATGGTTTGAGGGCATTTTGAAGGTGCTTTAATTTAATATTTACTTGGTGGAATAAGTAATAATTGTTTTATTAAGGGGGCACACTTTTTATTAAGTTGGCAAATACTTTATATTTGCTGGAATAAAGTTATATTGTTTTTTTTAGTGAGGGGCCAAAAATATATTTGCTGGAAAAAGTAATATTTTATTAAGTGTGGGGCAAAATTTTATTTAATTATTTCCGTTACTTTGGAATAATAAAATGACAAATATTTCACACTTGACTTTGCTGAGGAGACAAAAATTAATGGGCACTAATTTCAATGTTTGGAGTCATAAGATTTTAACGGTTGCGGAGTTTCGTGATTGTGATAAAATAATCAAGGGTAATGAAAGTCGACCAACGACGAACTTCGAGGATTATGACAAACGTCATAAGGAAGCGTTATTGCTTCTCAAGTTGTCGGTGTCGGATGATATGATATCGGAAGTGCGGAATGCCACTGTGGCAAACACGTTGTGGGCCAGTTTGAGGGATAAATATCAGACGTCAGAAAAGAGTTGGGTTTCATACCTGCAAAATATGCTCTTTTCCGTAAAGTTACAAGAAGGTGGATCGTTGTTTGAGCACCTACTTCGGATGAAAGACCTCCGAGACCAGTTATCTTCCATCAACAAAAAGGTGGACGACGATGATATGGTGGCTTTGGTTTTGAACAACTTACCTTCTTCGTATGAGTCATTTGTGGAGGCACTCCATTTAATCGCTGATAGTCAACGTTTGACAAGGTGAGTTCTACACCGTTGCGCAAAAGGAACGAAAACAACTTGGGTAGAATCTAATTGTGACCATTTAGAGAGTGCTTTTGTCACTCGGTCAAAGGGAAAGTGGAAACGTCAATGGGTGAGTCTTCCACTCGTGATCGGGTCACATGTTATTACTTGTCACAAGGTTGGGCACCTCAAGAAGGGTTGTCAGAAGCGAAAGTATGATCTTTCGCAGCAGAACAAAAAGCCATGTAATGAGGAACATGTGGCAGCAGTTGCAGAAGAACCAGATTCGGATGACGGGCATGCTCTTTCTTGTCTTACGACATCATGCTCGAATGATAGTGGTACCGATTGTTGGATCATTGATTAAGTGCGTCGCCCGCACACTTTTCATGTCGTAGGGACGGTATGTTTTATTTACTGCAAATATTTGTTTTGAATCAATAGTGCTAGCTGATGGAGAATCACTTGCAGTAGAAGGGATAGGAGATATATGCATTGTATTGAATAATGTTCATAAATTGTTGGTACAAAATGTTAGATATGTACCTTCTTTACAAAAGAATCTTCTATCTATTCGTCAATTGACTGAAAGTCCCAATATTTTTGTGGAAAGAAGTGTGTTGTCTCTGATGTCAAACAGAGATGGATAATTGTCCTTGGTATTGGGGAAGTGGTCGAGTATCGCTTGTTGATCCGGTTGTGATCAACATGAATGTACGTGTGGAGGACAACTCCACCATTCAGGATGTGCAGGAGGCTGCAATGCCTTGGGAGGAAGCCATTCCTCACAAATCTGTTGACTTGGATACAATCAACCTACATGCACCTATTGTGGAGGGAGTATCTACTATACCAAGTGTAGGGGAGGTGGACATGCTTTGGGAGGATGGATTTCCTCATTTTGAAGAACAATTTTTTGTGGACGGAGACTCCACTATTCTAAATGCACTGACGGTGCATGGTGAGATGGCATGCCCAACCACTCACTCAAAGGTCCTTGCTCGAAGGACAGTAGATCTTGAACAATTTGCTCATTGTGTTGTGAAGGATCTTTCCCAACAAAGGGGGATAGATGAGCAAATAGATGAGGAGTTGATTCTCACTCCTACCACTTTGTTGAGACGGAGATGGTTATGTCTCCTACTATTGCGGAGTTGGTTCTAACTCTTATTGCATTAATGGTCGCATTTCTCTTATTGAGAAAGTTGAATGAGCACTACACGGTGTTGCAAGGACATGATCGAGGTGACTTCGATTCACGGGATAACCGAGTCTCGTGACAGAGTCCAACAAGCTACACAAACCTGGAACATATTTTTCAATCCATCTCTCAAAGGTTCTGATTTCAGCACTCTAGAGATGGGGCTGACACTCTTAGCCGTTGGTGATTCATCACTGGTCAAAGAATCACGTAACAGAGAACCAATGGACCACTTGCCATATCTTTTCTTCATGGGACCAGATTTTTGTTTTGCAGTTCTTCTTCATTCACAACCGCAACACAATCATGGAGAGCTGATTTTGAAGTCCAACCTATGGCATAGTCTATAGATGTAATGACTAAACATATGGGCTTTAGGAAATTTGTAAAATTTTGGGACGAACTTTTCTTTTTTCCGGTTTAGTCATTAAGAGGGTGTTAAAATATAACACTTTATATAGAATGTAAAACAGTTATGTAGTTGTTCGGTTGGTAACTGTTCAACCACCTCTTTGCATATAAATAAACCTCTGCCTGTGTCATTTGATCAGTGCGGTTTGCTCTCTCTAATTCTTTCTGCTCTTTGCATATGCTAACATTTGAAGGGCTAGTTGTCTGTTAAAGGCTGAAAACTCTTCATAAAAATCGGCAACTAAGTCTTTCATCTCGTCTACAGTATTGGAATTAACATTAGGGTTTGTGAGCTGAGTTTGGGATGGGCTTTGGGTCAGCACACAAGGGTTTGAGGAATTATCACAATAATTGGGAAATAAAGAGTAACGGACACAGGCTCAATCATACCAGAGTATATATGACTCTTCTCTGTCTGAATAGCTATACCTCCAAGAGACTGAATCATAACAGCAATCTTAGGATCAAAAGACTTCAAATAATGCAAGTAATATATCTAGAGAAGGCCTGAACTAGGTAGATATTTTGTCCCAAGCCATCCCCAATCTGAGGTTTAAATTTGAAGCATGATCTGTGGAGGCTTTTCTGATGGTGTTGATGTGTTCTGTGAGAGATAATACATCTACATTTTCTTGAAACTGATTGTTCAATTTTCCACAGACTCATCCTATGATGAAACTGAGTGTGTATCCAACCCTCTATGCCAATCAAGTGCCTTTATCTGAGTGATGATGTCAAGCCATATCTGGCTGTGTGATGTGATGTACTGCATAATAATATAGATTTGGCACATCTTGAATTTGGTCTATAAGTCTTTTAGTACCATTTCCCACAAATGCCAGAAATGCCTTTAGAGTTATGCACGGATTCTTATGTTAGTGTTAATGATGAAGAGGACAACTAGAATCCCACACAACAAAAGGATGATCTCCTGGAACTGCCATGCTTCTGATTTCATCACAAAACTATGAGAAACTGAAAACAAAACTTGGAAGCAAGGATTCTTGATTTTTTTAAGAAGCGGGCAAAAGTCTGCTCTGCCTTTGAATATGGTTATGAAGCCAATAGAGTCGCCAGGTGGATGATAGTTGCTCCAGATGAACTGATCTCTTGTGATGCTTTGCTTGAATCACAATATAAGAACTTGATGATACAATGCTTCAAAAAGCAAGTAGATCTGAGATTCTCACAAAAACCTTGTACGATGAATAAAAAATTAAAATATTGAAGAAAAGCCCGACCTGTTGATTCAGGTCACATTGGGCATGCCAAAAATTATTAATGCACTAAAATGTCTAATGAAAAACCACCTGTAGGTCAGGCATAATATGAAATGTATTAAAGTGGGGGACACTTATCTTAAATATGATTTCCAGGTTGGGCTGGTTCCTTCTATTCTAGTGCTTGTCTAATCTGGGGAAATGAAAGAGAAGAAACACAAAAGGGGTGCTTTACCAAGATTTTGTAATCCTTTCTTCTACTTGACCAAATCACAACAAAACTAAAACTTGTAGAAGTTAGGGTTTAATTATACAATGAGATAACACGGCAAAGGTAAGCTCTAACCCGAATACAAAAATGGAGCCAGATAATATGAGAAGAAAGCTGAAGGGAAATTCACAATACCTCTTATCAATCACATTGAATGCACAATTGCTATCAATTAACTCAGGTACTGGACAATGTTTTGCATGAAGTTTAAATCCTAGGTTATAGTACTACAGAAAAAAATGAATTCAAGCGAGTTTAAAAACATATGATCAGAATATAGACTTTCTCAATTTGTAACAAATCTTGTAGAATATTAGTAGTAGTAGAAGTGTGCAAAATACACCATTTTTCACCTTTCTAGGTGCTTTGAAAACATTAGGTAAGTAGGTATTGCCTTTAGGGTAGATTGAATAAGCTGAACTCAACTAGCAAAGAACAACCGCTTACCTTTCCAAGCTGAAAGTTTCCTTTGGATTGTATTAAACATTGGCTACTAGGCTTCATAGGTGCACCTTCCAGCAAAGAATGGCTTATCAAGGTATTGGCTACAAGGCCCCTTCCTCAAATCCCATAATTGCGTCAGTTCTTTCTTTGAGCTGGGTATTGACTTTGATGAAAAACATATGTGATTTAGGGGGCTTCAATCCTGCCCAGCAGCCACCTCATATTTATTCAAAAATTCCTTGAACCTCTTGGCCTCTTGCTTGGTTCCCTCAAAAGCATAGTATCATGTACAAACTATAAATGCAAGATATCACCCAGATTAGCATTGATAGCTAACCCTTGAATTTTACCCTCTGCAACAGCTCCTTTGATTGCCCTACCTAAAGCCTCATCCATGATGATTAATAGATAAGGGGATAAGAGGTCTCCTTGCTTGATCCATAGAAGATTTGAAAAAGCCAGCGGGCACCTCATTTATCAACACAGAAAAGGAGGGAGTAGGAATGCGGCTCCATACTCACTGCCTCCAATCATCTCAAAACCCGAACTCTCGAGGATGATCCAGGAACTACTGATTGACTTTCTCATAAGCTTCGACCTTATCAAAGTTGATGAACATACCAGCCCCGATCACTGTGATTGAGATAGTAGATAGCCTCATGTGCAGTCACAATTCCATCCAAAATTTGCCTACCCAGTACAAAGACACCATGTTCTTCAGAGATAGTTTCATCTATTTGCCATGACCTTGGGAACAAATCTATAGATTGAATTGGACAAAGAAATCAGTCTGAAAGCATAAAAATAGGGTCACTCTTCTACTGCCTCTACAATCCCTGATCCCACTATTTCCCATCAAAGATTAATTTTATTAACAAGCTTTAGTTTTTTTAAAATTTAGCTATAGTTAGAGATTTTATGTGAACTCAATTAAATTAGCTAATTGGTTAACATTAGATTTGGGTTTAATTTGATTAGATTACTTTCTTTCTTTTTTAAATTGGTAGATCAGTAGTTGTTATACATCTGAAGTAAATAATGATAGATTAATAAGGTTGATAAATTTATTCACCAGGTTAATTACTTAACCCTAGTTATTAACTGGGACAGTCTGACTAACCATTTAGTTTAAGTAACATTATTTAATTAGTTAGGCTACAATAATTTATTAACATAGTTAGACTAATATAGGTTACAATTAAATAATCATTTGACTTGATTAATAACCAATCCATTAGGTTGATTAATTATTTTAATTAGGTCTATTTGAGTCGACAAGCCAATTCACAACGGCTCTAGATGGA
The DNA here is from genome assembly GCA_018340775.1 of Taxus wallichiana var. yunnanensis. Taxonomy (NCBI): domain Eukaryota; kingdom Viridiplantae; phylum Streptophyta; class Pinopsida; order Cupressales; family Taxaceae; genus Taxus; species Taxus wallichiana. Next base: position 951,090,453 of record CM031237.1, on the reverse strand, counting down.
AGTATGCATCCTAAGAAGGATTAGGGGAGCTTATGGGACGACTCAAAGATCGATTCAAGCAACCAAGATTCACTATAAGACAAGCTGAATGATATCTAACTTGCATTGGGAATGGTCCAAATAAAGGTTGGCTCGTGGGGAATCAAGGTGTAACATAAAGATGACAATGTCGGTGTGTTGGAAATCACTACCTATGAGTTGTGTACTACAATGGAGGACATATTGTCAATTGTCGAAAGGATAAAAAATTAAATTAGATGCAAAAGGTGTCAATGGTAAAACACCTAGCGGAAAGGAAGATGAAGCAAAAGATGCATCGGGAAGATAGGCACAACGATAATTTTTTTAACGAGTCTGAATATCCAGATCAAGACACCACATTTGAGGTTTGATGGACTAGTTGCACAACATGAGCAGATCAACAAACCTGAAATAGTATTTTAACAAGCTTAACTTCATGATCATTAGGAAAAGATCTCGACAACATTATAATTTATGGAAGGCTCAGTTGTTGAAATGTTAGAACTGTCAATGCATTTAACATCGTCAAAGATTTGTATCAAGCAACCAAAAATTGGTGCGAGCTATATAATACACGAGTCGTTAATTGTTTTCAAAATGAAATGTCAGTTCAAGCATACATCGAAAAGCTCTAAACGCTAGAATCAAAATGCACAATTTGTGGTTGATGTGACAAAACTATGCAATGGAAATATTTGACCAGACATTAGGGCAAGAGTCAAAGCATTCCATCCAACATCAATTGAACAAGCAATTTAATTCTTGTACATTGCTGAAAAGGAGATGCAATGTTTCAAGAAATATATATATCTGCCTCAAAGACGTCCCTTCCAATATGGACATTGGGAACATAAGTTGCAACGTCAACAAGAAAGGACGTGCTTCAAGTGTGGTGATCATTACAAGCCTAGACACATGTAACAAGAAGAGTTTATTCACAATTAGATATGTAAATAAGACAAAAATGATTATGAAATAGGGGTGTAAGATGAGGATAATATTTAGTTCCCTAGATGGAAAGACATGGTAAGGCTTGATACATTCAACATATGGATTTGTTAGGACAATAAAGTTCTTGTATTGGTGGATCCAAGAAGTACCTTGGACATTATTGATAGGAAAGTGGGGTTGTACAAATGGGGTCATACATAATTTTTTCAAGAAAATCTTCAATAAGCATATTAAGAAATAATCACATTCAATGTGTGGGTGTCATCAGAATGTGGAACTTAGAATAGACAATTATAGTAGGAAGGATGTTGTCTATATTACTCATGTTAGAAGAGTTGATGTTGTATTCGGGGTACAATGGATTATCTCTTTATGCTTGTACATGACCAATTGCATAAAAGGTTACATCTCCTAAAAAAATGGAAAATAATATACAATCAGAGCCCATACACAAATAATCATGCAAAAAGTTACATCTCCTTTAACCAAAATGGACAAGAGTTCAAAATTAGAGGGGTTGAGCATAAGGAACCGATGAAGAATCGACTCTATAAGGCACATTTTTGGATTTCTAACGAGACTTTCTTGTATGGACTCTACTCCAAAGTTTCATATCTAGCTAAAAAGATGCATATGAAGACAAAAAGGCCTAATCAAGTCAAGTCGGAACTATTAACATTGGACAAGGAAGAAAAAATGATTATTTATAGTCTATTCCATTCTAGAAGCAAAGTGGGATTTGTTGAACTCCTTTGGGTGGCGAGTGGTCCCAACACCAACGCTAACACCAACACCAACATCGTGTCTTGTTGTTCTCTGCATTCTTACATTTATTTCGCATTTGTATATTAGAGTCCATCACTCTTTTGTTCTTTTTCTTTCTCGTTATAAGGTACTGTTGATTACTTTTATTACTACTTACTATTGTAGAATTTGTTTCTAGCTTTGCTATAAAGATATATGTACTTTTCTTCTTCCTGAAGAGTTCTTAAACACTACAAAATTGTTATGTTCTTAATTGTGTTGGTGGTGATTGTTGGTACTCTTGAGTTTGCTAGTTTTGAAATTGTATTATGGAAGGACATTTGTTGGAGTAATGACAATATTTTTTGCATAAATAAGTGTTGAGTTTTGGTTTCTCGGTTCTTTGTTTAGAAAGTTGGCAAGCGGTAATTTTTTTCTTAAACTTTAGCAAGTATTTCTATATTGGCCAAATTTTGCGTATTGAAGTGTAAGTATTTATTGAATGTTTGTTTTCTTCCCAAATTTTCTTCAATTGGATGATTTTTAGTCGGACTATAGTGGGTATCGAGCATAAAAAAATTCATTCATCTCGGGATTGTCATGCAAAAAGAGTCAATGGAAATACTTGTAGTGGAGAGGAAAATGAAGCAAACGATGCATTGGGAAGATAGACAAAATGGTAAAAGAAATTGACCAAGTTTGAATATCTAGATCAAGACACCACATTTCAAATTTGATGGAGAAGTTTCATGGCATGGGTGGATCAACAAACATGAAATAGTAATTCCAACAAGTTCAAATTCATGATGATTAGGAAAATATCATGGCAAAATTACAATTTATGGAAGACTCGGTTGTTGAAATCTTATAACCATCAATGCATCTAGCAAATTCGTCAAGGATTTTTATTGAGTGGACAAAAATTCGGTTGAGCCATATAAGGCACGACTCGCTTATTGTTTTCAAAATGCAATGTTAGTTTAAGAATACATTGAAGAGTTCCAACTGCGATAATCAAAATTCACAATTTGTGGCTGATGTGACGAAACTATATATTGTAAATCTTCGACTAGACATTAGGAACATAAGCTGCAACATCAACAAGCAAGGATGCGTTTCAAGTGTGGTGATCCTTACAAGCCCAAACATACACGGAACAAAAAGAGTTTATTCACGGGAAGATATGTAGATAAGACGGAAATGATTATGAAACAAGGTGTAAGTTGAGGAATAACAAGAGGAGAATCAAGAAGAGCAAGTCTTAACATCCAGTTCCCTAGATGGAAGAACATGAAAGGCTTGATACATTCAAGATATGCATTTATTGGGACAATAAAGTTCTTGTATTGGTGGGGATCCAAGAAGTACCTTGAACATTATTGACAAGAAAGTGGGGTTGTACGAATGGGGTTATACATAGAATTTTCAGGAACATTTCTATTAGCATACTCGTAAATAATCACATTCAATGTGTGGGTGTGATTAAGAATCTAGAACTTAAAATAGGCAATTATAGTATGAAGGAGGTTGTATATGCTCCTATTGTTAGAGGATTTGATGTAGTATTCGGGGTACATTGGCTTATTTATCTATGTTTGTACATGACTAATCACATATAAATTTACATCTCCTTCAACCAAAATGGAAGATAGTCTACACTCGAAGACCATACACGGATAATCATGCAAGAAGTCACATCGCCTTTAACCAAAATGGAAAATGGGTTAAAATCAGTCGAGCATAAGGAACCAATGAAGAATTCACTTTGTAAGGCACATTTTGGATTTTTAATGAGACTTTCTTATGTAGACTCCACTCCAAAGTTTCTTATCTAGCTAAAAATATGCATATGAAGAGGAAAAGGCCTAATAAGTCAAGTTGGAACTACTAGCATTAGACAAAGAAGAAAAAATGATTTTGAAGTTTGAAGTAATGTTACAATTGTATGCATGTTTAAATTAAGACTAAGCTAATTGAAAGAACCTAACACCAAGTAGATTCATAGCCTAGTTAATTAAACTAATACATCAAGATAAAGCCATGAAAGGAAAAGCTAAACTAATATGCATAAAAACATGAATCAAAATTAAAATGCAAACCTCTCCTTTGATTGTTTGGATGGGCTTTAGATTGTAGATACTTCCTTTATGAGCCGAATGCAACTATGCACGATCAAAGGATTTCTCCAAGGAAGAGGAAGAGATCTCACCAATATGGCTTGATTGCCATTTTTTTGGTTCTTCTCTTACTACTCTTGGCCAAGTAGAAAGGGGAGATTTACTTGATTCAATAAGCTTTCCAACATGAAATTCTCTTCTCAAGTGTAAATGTCTTGTAAGGACATGGTGTAAGTTGAAATATGGTGTACTAGTTCTTTATATAGTTTTCAGTTTTAGAGAAATTTGCAACCCAATGAATGTGGAATAAAGGTAAAGTAGAATTAGAAAGGGATAAGTATGATTAGAAAAGATTACTTAGAGATTAACAACTCATAGGAGTTGGGGTGATTTAATTAATAGGCCAAATTAAGCTTATAGAAGCCATTTGGATATGATTTAAGAGGAGATTAGTAGAATTTGAAGGGTTTGAAAGGGGGATTTAACCAATAAGGTTTATTGATTAAATAGGAGATTGAAAGACTTAATTAATTAATAATGGTTAATTAATTAATTAAAAGAGGATTATAACTAACGAAAACAACGTTAATTGGCATCCAGGATGAAGTATGAGACTAGTTAATTAACGAAGTGTTGTTAATTGACCGAGACAAAAGGGAATGTTAGCTAATTAGCAGAAACCACTAATTATAACGAAATGACAAGAAAAAGGATAATTAGTGCAATTTTAGTATTAAAACTACATAGTCAAATTTAGGTGTCTACAAAATACCAAGCAAATTGGTTGAAGAATGAAGAAATCCAACATTGTTATGATCAAATGGGAAGGGTCTAGAAGAAGAATCAACATTCGAATTGGAAGAATTCATCCAATATTTTCTTAATGTACGATGGATTTGGGGCATGTTGTGCCCAATACAACATGTAGTCATTTGTCCTCTTGGTAAGCCGACCAATGACATCATATATAACAATGTAATGAATAGAGTAGTATAATTACGCTAAGTATGTAACTAATCTATTATATCATATCACATATCCTATTTTATTCATTATTTTCTATTGTAGCAGAGTGTTCCCATCTTCAACATCAACATCTTGTCTCGTTCTCTACATTCTTAAATTTATTTGGCATTTTGCATTTCGGAGCCCTTCAGTCTGTTCTTTATATTCTTTTTCTTTCTCATTGTAAGTTGTAATTGATTGCTTTTATTACTATTTACTATTGTGGGAGTTGTTTCTATATTTTTCATCAAGATATTTTTAGCTCCTTCAGAGTTGATCCAAGATTGGATCATGAAGATCATCCAATTTATTTGGTGAGACAATCGGCTATCAAACAAGGTTTACAACATGCTAAAATCCTGAGAAAAACAAACAGCTTCCTGTAAAAGGCTTTTACCGAGTATGGATTTCATCATAAGTATGTTTTGATTACATATTTGGGTTTATTTTGAAAAAATACACTTTTAAAAAAATGGCACCCGATTTCGAGCTCATATGCAAAAGTTATGTCCTTTGGAAGTTAGAGGACTTTTTAAGGTTGCAAAGTGCCAATATAAGCATAATGGCGGTTGCAGAAGTGTCAATGGCAGTTTTGCAACTTAGTGGCAGTAGCGCAATCGTTAGTGGCGATTTTGCAACCACCGGTACTGTCGAAAGAGGGTTTTGCAAGTGGAAAAGGCACACAAAGTTCAAACGACAAAGAGACGGTTTGGCTTCATTTTGTTTTGACTCTTAGGCTTCTTGTTTGAGCTTGAGGTTATGTTTTGGTGCCTTTATAAACCCATGGGGGTTTAGAGATTATTCATTCATGAATTTTGATTCTTCACTCACTCATTGGAGGCATTGAATTCATCAGTTTTATTGATTGTTGATGGATTAAATCAGTTCTTCCTTGTTCATTCATTCCTTGAGTGAATAAGTGGATTCAATCAGAGTGGATCAGATATGTGCAATTGATAGCAGATGAAATACAATGATTGTATGGGAACTCCATGAAAGTGCAGAGAAAGCAGTCAAGGGTCATATCTGAGATTTGAAGAATACACAGCTGATATGGCTAAGTTCAGTATTCTTTCTTGCTGAAGCGGCAAGTCTCCATTGAACATTGCAAAGGTCATCACAAGTGTAGGATCCCTTCCTTGTCCTTCTTGTGTTTGCTTCATTGTTTGCATGTTTTGAATTGCTGCAACTAGTACAACAGAGAGCTCTCACAAGCATAGTACCTGTTCATAAAAGGGAAAGAACCTCTCATTCATTTGCACTTTCATACAAGCACATTTAATTGCAGTCATGTATGGAATAGTATCATGTCTAGGATGGGAACAGTAGTATGGAATGTATATAGCATGTGGGAAATGCTTGTGAAGGGTTGCATAATGAGTTGTATGTTGAAAGGTAACAGTCAGGAGCTACAATACACCTTGTTACAGCATTCTTAAGGGTGTTCTATGGCATAGAACTTGAGAACAACACCTTAAGTTAAATAAGCATTCCATATTAACAAGTTTGGAGTGGACTCCCTCCAAATTACGGATCAGAGTTCTTTTCAAACACTGCAAAACTGTTATGTTCTTAATTGTGTTGGTGGTGATGGTTGTTGCTCTTGTGTTTGCTAGTTTCAAAATTATGGAAGGAAATCTGTTAGAATAAGGACAATATTTTTCGCACAATCAAGTGTTGAACTTTTGGTTTCTTGGTTTTTAGTTTAGTCTAGCCTTTATTTAGAAAGGCAGATTAATTCTTTCAAGATGGGAGGGAACAAATCATTGGCTGTTTTTGGCCAAAGAGCTACATTTGTACTGATTAATTATAACTAAAAGTAGGCAAGTGGTAATTATTTTTCCTTAAGCAATTTTTTTGACGTTATATGTAGATTAACAATATTGGCCTAATTTTGCATACTGAATTGTAAGCATTTATTGAATGTTTGTTTTCTTCCCTGATTTTATCTAATTGAGTAATTTTTAGCCAGATTAGTGATACTGAGCATCAGAAGATTTCATTCATGTAAGTATTTTTCTGTCCCAGAAGATAGAAAACAGAAAGCTGTTAGCATTGGGCAGATAAACAAGAGGCGAACTGACAGATAAAAGGTGGATAAGGGACACGGAATGTTTCAACATAATGAAATAGGGACATTGACAAATTTACAGTTGAATTAACTCTACGAATAATTAAATGGTGCTATCCATTTCCCTCATAGAATATAATGAAAGAAAACCCATTATAAAGGCACATTCCATGTGAATTCCCAGACTATTTTAATCATTAGATGTAGAAGTGATGTACAAAATGTAGTCATTGCAAGACTCGAAACAAATAACCAATCAATAAAAATATGCACTCTTTGGATGGGCCATATCAAAGAAATCTGTATCATGACTCAAGTAAGATTTAATGGTACAATCCTTTAGATAAGTATCTGAACTATGCCAAAGTGATTGTCAAATGGGATTCCAGTTGACCAGGTTCTACTTGCAAGATCTTTAATTTTATCATAGTGGTATGTTGAGTTGGATGTGAACCTGTTATCTGACTGGGATCAATTGTTCACCATTTAGATTTAACCCTCACCCGCTACAGACAATTAGTTCACTTGATTTTCAAAGCAAACCTATATATTTAAACAAAAACACTTTCTGATATCCACCTAGCTACTTGACATAACTTTATGTTTAGGACCTTCAATTATAATTTGTCCAAATTTTTATTCTTATTCATTTCATTACTGGGCTGGATGAGAATTGAAATCAACAAAGTTTTGATTCAGGTCTCAGCTCACACACTTGGAGGATTGCATAAGTAGGGAGAGAAAATCCTAGTAAAAGTGCTATATCAAATGATGATGAACAAGTTTGACAGAGAACCATTTAGAATGTGATATGCAAAAATTAAATATACTTAAATGGAAGTCTCCTTGAAGAGATTATGCAGTGACATCTATAGTTGAAGGGTTACCCTGCTTTTGCATCATTTAGATGTGAAAATATAAGGTTTTTGTTCACCAGGGATGTAAACTAATTAAGAAGATTTTGAATATGAGTAAGGACAACATAGACACTTGAATATGTATAAATTGATCTTCATTGCTTTTGCTGGATTGTCTAATTGAACATAGAGTTTTACCTATAAAGTTAAATGGGAATTGTTTTTCCGGAAATTTGATAGTTACACACCTTGATACTACTATTCAGCATAGCAAAGCGGTTGGAGTCTGCAAACACAATGTTTTCATTCATATGGTGGATAGTTGGATTTTACTGGATATCTGCTGGTGGTCAGGTTCTTACTCATGACGCTCCTCAACTTTACTGGTAAGAAATCCTCTTAACAAATTTTAAAACAAGCTCTTTAATTCTTTTACTGTTTACAGCTGGTACATGTTCAAATGAATTTGAGGTTGTTCTATGTTGGTCTATTGCAGGCTATGCGTCGTATTTTTGGCATTCGATGTATTTTTGTAGTTTTCTGTGTAGCCCTGGCTTGTGTGATTGGCATAGCTGTCTGCTGTTGTCTACCATGCATTATAGCTATTTTATATGCTGTGGCAGATCAGGTATCTAACGTGAAAGCCCTTGTTTCTCTGATTTATTTGAGCTTTATGATATTTCAGCTTTTGAGGAATTAATTGCTAATTAGTTGGAATTTTCAAATCATATGCTTGTTCTTCTGTGTTTGATAGACAAACAATGAAGAATATTTTGAACTCTTGAAACTACACTGCGAAATAGATTTTGTGTTGTTGATTGTTGTAGTTATTTGTATTCATATCAATGTACAATAAATAACAAAATTTCGCACGCTTGAGATAGTAGAATTTTTGGCACAAAGTTCATGTGCCTTAATATGTATTCAACTTTCAATCATCTCATACTCATCATTTAAAATCCATGAAATGCTATGTGCACTATTAAATAATAGAGTGCATATGAAGTTTCTGGAACATGGGGATGCAAGAATGTGTCTCCCTGATGTCTGGAAAATTTCAGAGCCTTTTGGGGAATGCAGGTGTAATAAATGTAACATTTTTCAAATGGACAAACACAAATAAACAATGAATTGCAATGTAGAAAAATCATCATATTATCATAAAACTACCATTATTTAGATACATTGAGTAGTACTTTTATCTTTCAAATTTTGACATTTGACATGAATTTATGATTGAAGGTGGAACATAAATATAAAATATAAAAATAAATACAGAAAATTGTCATTTCACATATGGAATTCAACATTAATGACAATGGAAGTTGAAACAATAGACTGAAATGAGAAGTCAGAAGACTAATCTTATATATCATACATGCTTGATCGTAGTTCTAAAAATCACGATTACTCGGATGATAATCATGATAAATAGTTTTTCACATGCAAAAGCGATTTATCTTTCCATAAATCGTGGAAAATCGTGTGAAAAATCACTCCATTTCCTCCTGCTCAAATCGTTTTTTGCTTCTGCGACTTGTATTTCCTCCATTTCGACTCACGTAGGAGGGCATTCGACGTGGTTTTGTGGGCATTCGACCTGGTTTCGAGGGCACGTAAATACACAGTGCATTCGCCGTGGTTTCCAGATCTATTTTCTAGCAACTCGTGGCCATTTCGTGGCTCGTGGCCCTAGCAGGGTAAATATTACAATATTTATTTAATATATTAATTCGTTTTAATAGTTAATAGTTATTATTTATTTCGTGGCCAGTTCGTGGCCTGTAACTTTACACTAAATAGTTAATACTTAATATTATTTATATAATATATTAATTCATTTTGTTGTTTTGTATATATTTAATAATTAATATATTACAATCTTTTTTAATAGTTATAGTATATACAACTTATACAGTATACTGTACATTGTATACATTTATATAAAATACATTATTTAATTTTATACAATCTATAACATACACTATAAATTTAATTTTATACGTTTTGTATATACTGTACATTATTATAAATTTATAGTTAACTGTACAGTATACACTATAAAATTATAATAGTATACTGTATAACGATTTAACATTTAACATCATTTAACATCATAACGATTTAACATTTAACATCATTTAACATCATAACGATTTAACATTTAACATCATTTAACATTATAATGGTATACTGTACACTGTATACTGTACACTGTCACTTCTCGCATCATTTAACATTGTTTTTCCATTTAATTTAAGTATATTTTTTGAATTTAAATGTTTTTAAAAGTAGCGATAAAGTTGCTGATTAATGCCGATAAATTGCCTATTTCTGAGTCAAAATTTGGCCTGCTGATTAATCTCCGATAACGATTTTTTGAACTATGTGCTTGATAGTATAAAAGACAAATATTCCAAGACATGAAAATAATAATAAATTCTCATGTAGATTAAATATTAAAATACTGGAAGAGTAAAATTATTGCAAACTACAAAAAGAAATCACAGAGCGATCCTGGCTTATGGCCTATGTATGTGCTATTGCTTCTAGTCTAGCCCCAGCTTCTATGTGTAGCATCAAGGCCTAAGATTTTACATGTAAATGTTATCATTACTCATGAGATAAGATACTCACAAGCTGCGCAACTAATCCTTTTTGAAGTCCTGCATCACCCTTCTTATCAAGATGTGGGCCATCTTCATGATCACAATCCCAATGTGTTGTAGGTCTCTGCAATGACTCTTTAGTCTTCTTGCGTGTAAGACACAAGGCACTGCAAACTCCACCCAGCTTCTTGGCTCTACCGGGATAAGCTTGTTTCGTGGTTAATTTGTGTTTAGTACTTTGTGGAACATTGATAAATAGCGGCTTTTGACAAACCCATTGGCCCAAGTATTGAGCTTATGGTGAGCCTTTAGGTGCGGTAAATGGTTTTTGTGAGCAAATTTGTTTGAACTTTTTTCACGAGTATCAGGGTCAGTCATTACATTTAGTGAATTTTACTAGAAAAATCTTAAAATTCTTATTTAAAATATTGCAGATAATGAATTTGTTTCCAATAGGGAGGGAGGTTGTAATAGAGAGATGTCTTCCAAATTTCCAATTATAGCTAGGGTAAAAATAAGTAGTACATAAAAAACAGAAGTATTTTTTTATAGTCCTTTCTCATTCAATGGAAAAATTCTTGATTTTTGTCATGCTAAGAGCTTAATAATATGACTTCGTAACCGATATTATTTCCGCATTTTATTCCATTGTTAAAAATAATAAACTTATCACTTGAAAAACTATGATACTCTCAATAATGTACAGCGCATGCAAAAAGATGTTTGTAAAAGTTTCTGTTACCATATTTTTTTCGTGCAAGAATGAACAAGGGTATTTTAAGAAGTTGGCTATTTTTGGCAAAAAGTCTATTTTTAGCGTTTTGCTATTTTTAGCATTTGCCAAAAATAAAGTGTTCGAGATGGAAATTGGGTGGATGGTAAAATTGTTATTTTTAGCATTTGCTAAAAATAGTGAGTGTCTAAAATTAGAGTGCAAGTGCATGCACAAAGGCTACACAGAAGAGGGAAAAAACAACTCTAAAAATAGTGAAAGGTCAAGTCAAAGAAGAAGCATGCACAAATTTCAAAGTGCAACAGTCAAGGGGCAATTTGCTATTTTTAAATCATACTTGCATGATTTAAAACCAGCGCAGCAGTTAGGGGGCAGTCAAGTTTATTTTTAGACACCTTTTACTTGCCTCAAATTACCTAATGCATGTGAAGATTCAACGCAGCCTTTACCCAAAAAGCAGGCACAAGAAGACAAAACGAAAAAGCAGCTGAGTGTGTGCTATTTTTAATTAATAAAAGCATGCTAAAGATAGAAAAAGCCCACGCAGCAGTTAGAGCAAAAGGTGGAGAAGGAAAAGCACAAGAGGCCAAAAAACACAAAAGAAAAAAGGGGAAAAAGCTGCATGCTAGATTCAGCGCAGTCAAAGGCAGAGTTAACTGTTTTTGGATACCTTTTCATGCTAAAACCAACTCAGAAATCAACGCAGCAGTAAAGAGGCAGCCTTGGGAGATATTAATTTTATTATTTAAGGACACTTGCATGCTGCCAGCAGAGTAGGGAGGTGAATAAAATAATATTTTTTATTATTGCATGCACAGCAGGGGTCTGAAATACAGGGCAGAAGTCTAATAACACTGATTTTTGTAAAGGAAATCAATGGACACACACTCTTTCAGTTGTTTTACATTGGTAGTCTTAGTTTGTACTTGCATCATCTTTGAATATAAAAGCTCCATTTTGCCTTCTCATATCGCTGGTTTTATGAGTATTCCTTGTGTTTATTAGGGTATTGTATTAATTTGTTGTGAAATTTCTTTCTTACACTTTGTTGTACCTTGCCTAAACCTTTGAATTAATTTTGCAGATTAGCCTAGAGTTGTGCATGTGTGTGGATCTCTATATTTTTGTATGCAGCAGTACATGTGTGTTAAATTATTGGTGTATCAGCTCAATTTTATATTTCCCGCATTCCTTCTCCCATTTCCTTGTCAATTTTATTAGTTTTTAGGTGATTCACAAGGGAACCAGCCCACTCGGAGGTTCATCTCGGTCATAGGTTACCCACAACCTTGAGGTGTTTCTATTTTGTCAACGAAGAAGAGAGAGTACACACCGTTCTATATCGTGGTGCACTGGTGACAACAGTTTCCGTTCGAAACTCTATGAAAATTGGATCTGTATTTATTATATATCCTTGTATATCATTATAATTTATAGTCTCAAGTCCTTTTGCAATTTTTCATTAGTCTACGACACAATTTGATGATAAATTGACATTGTATTTCTTTTATTAAATCGGGCTTCTTCTAAAGAATGAACAAGTAACATACCCTTATCCATTTAAAGAATTCGTACCTTCACTACATGACAATTCATATTCCTTTACCTCTGTTTCAGAAATCGCGATTTATCAAAGATAAATCGCGATAAATTGTGTGCCAAGAAAACGTTTAATCACCCGGAAAATTGCGATTTTCTTGTGGTTATTTATTTATGATTTCGCGATAAACACCTAAAAAATCATGGAAAACCGTTGTCTAGGGTATAAAACGTCCAAACCAAAAAAATGTGGTCATTTCAAAGCATTTTGTGTTTTTATCCTCCGTGAATTCATGTGAATTAACCCCCCACATTTTGCTAGGGATACGAGTTTTGACTCTTCAAAATTAAAGGAATACCTGCGAATTAATGTGAATTTAGCTTGCTAGGGTTTCAGTTTCACAGCGACAACATTCATTTTTATTTGTTTGAATCGCTCATGATTCCCATTCGTGTACTTAGATTAATACATATTTGTTATTACATACCTTCATGCAGATTGTAGAGCACTGACAGTCATGAGAATCCCAACACAAAAGTTTAAAGTCTAAATCCAGTAAAATAAATTCCAGTAACTAGACATTAATTTTATGGTTTCATGAATTTTAAAATGAGTAGTCAATAGTAATACAAAGCCATAGAAATAAAGATAGAATCACATTTAATAGTCGAATTCATGCAACTAGTCATTCTCCAATCAACATTCTATGGGCCTTTGGCATTCTATAGATTCACTTATTGTGTCATTTAACAATGTTTTACATTTAATTTAATATTATTTTATGAATTTAATTGTTTTTAAAGTAGCTATAAAGGTGCCGATTATTGCCGATTTCCGATTTCCGATTTCCGAGTCAAATTTTGGCCTTTCGAGTAATTGTCGATAACGATTTTTTAAACTATGCTTCACCACATTGCGAGAAATCATAAAGTAGAGCTGACTCAACATCTTCACAATGAAATATTAAGTTCCATTTGAGAATATATTTGTTTATTCCAAATTGTTTAACCCTAGGTTTATTAAATTCACAAAGTTTCAAGGAAAATGCTACATGGTGGTCTACTAGGGAAAACGTCCACTAACTGGGAGGCTATAAATAATCCAATATTGCATTAGCAAATTGGAATGCAATTTGACAAAACTAGGTGCTCATCTCCAAGCATAATGGTCTATAACCTCTTCCCATGTATCTTTTAAATGCTATGTTAATGATAATTGTTTTGAATTATCCTTAATCAAAACCACTTTGATAAAAATGCTCCTAGAAAACATGTCCCTAAACTCTATCCCCAATGATTTTTTTGAAGTTTTAACTTTTTTGAAGTCTTATTTGGAGTGATTGAAAACCCTCTCGAGAGAGTTGTAGTTCAAATTTTGCTTATTGCTTATATGAGGATATTTTAGTAAATAACATTATAGGAAAAATTGAAATATTATTGAAAAATTGGGGTGTAAGATCATCTCGCACACTTAGTAGTTTTGTGGGCAATCTAGGGTTAGAATTTGGAGCAACGCGTTTGAGGGTTGACACCAAACCAAAACTAAATGATGCAACACTAATGGTAAGATGCATGGTTTCAAAAGTTTGATACACAATGATAGGTTTTGAAATTCAACATAGATAAATTCTTCTAACAAGAATATTTTAAGGTATGCTAAAAAAGAGAAAGGAAGAAATAAAAAAACAATTATATTAATGTTCTAAAATAACCAAAAATAGGTCAATGGGACTCGAGAATACAACCAATTACAACATGATGTAGTAGGTAAAAGGACCCTAGGATTAAAACCAACGAAACAAAAAAAAACAAAAGCATTGGAAATAATCCACGGAGTAAACCAAAAGCGGTTGTTGTACCCAAAATTTGACTTATTGAAAATTTCATAATTTTGGCTCCTACATGTAGACCTTGTCTTAAGGATCAACTTTGTCCAAAGCAAACTCCAAAACTTGACGAATTTTGCATAAAACTAAAGTGTACTTTTGTGGTGCTGACAACACCTCAAGTAGTGTCGGGCTAAAAAATGCACCCATGGTTCTAGGAGCACCTCAAGCACGCACTAGGCTCAAAAACGCGCACTAGGCTAAAAACATGACATACTACATAGGAAAAATGTAGGTCCTTGTTTTGGTCAGAACTTTCACATTGGGACTCTGTTTTGGCTCTTGTTTGAAGCATTGGAAAACTCCTACGATCTATCCAAAGTGATGTGAAATGTGCAATCCTTAGAAATTCTTGGATGGATTACGAAAAGGAAGATGAAAGGTCACTTTTATAAAAAGTAAAAAGTGATGTAAAATTGGAAGAGGGAATATTAAAGGTCACTCAAGATTTGGTTACATTCTTCTATAAGTAACAAATAGTAGAGGTAACCATTATAAAATGGTTCTTCTTTCTCTCAGCCATAGGAAAGGGCTTGCTACAACTTTGTGTGTTGTACGTACTTTTCCAAAGAGTGTTAATGGAGAATAAGCAAATGTGTGAGATGTATTACTTTATGGGCATTTGATCTCTTTCATTAATGAAACGTGCATTTTGTTCACGAATGGAATACCATGTTGAATTCCCATATTTTCTTGAATATGTGCTAGCCCCGGCTTTAATAAATTGTGTTGCTAACTCTTGTGGATGGTCTTTGTGCTAGAACATAATCTTGTTCGAGAGAAGACTTTGTGCTTCCAGTTATCATTTTCCTTCATTCCATTTGCTGCTCATTTTTCCATGTCTAGATGAGATGAAGGATTTACCATTCATTGAAATATTTTCCGAGTTATCCCCAGCGGTCTTCTAAGTTTTTTGTTGTTGCGAGTTTCTCTCCCTTCTCTAGCTTCCCCTACCGCTTTCCTCCTTTCTATCATTTTCTTTCCTTTTTGTTTCCTTCATACCTTTTGGTTAGAATTATCAGAAACCCAAAACACCCCCATAATACGAGGAGCTGCCCCTCTCAAATGCGAATGAAAGTCACTGATTCTATGGTGATTTGTCCAATGTTGCAAGTTTATCCCGCTGCCCATTGGGCAAGTCAATGAAATAACCAAAGAAACAGTAGTGACATAAATTTTTGCCAACAACAGTATAGCCCCAACCCATGTTGTTAAGGCACCAATGCAAATAGCCATGTGGGGGAGCAAGAACCCTTAAAGAGCATGGTTCGATGAAATTCTGAAAGGATGGATGATTGTCCCATAAAACATCTCTGTGTGTTCCTAGTACAGAGGAATTATCTGTGTCATTGTCTATACCATGGAAGGGCCGATGCAAGATCTGATAATGCTCATCAGGGAGTGTTTAGGTTTGAGGGAGTGGCTGGGTAATCCTAGGAAGAATTAAAACACTTCCCCTAGAATCCCTCCTAACATCCAAGGTTGAAGAAACTCTTGTGGCTGTGAAGAAAACCATAATGCGTGCCTTTCCCGTGGGGGGAAGTGGTTGAGAAGATCCATGATGTCGAGGAGCAGATCCATGACATTGAGGAGCAGATCCTCGTCACTGAGAGATCATGTGTTGAGGAATGTTATTAGTAAAGCATTGCAGAAATGAGTGTGTGAAGCAACAATATGCACACTTAATGTTGCCAACATCTGTCATGGAATGAAAGAATGACTAAACAATGACATCAGAAAGATAAATGTACTTCCCCTAGGAAATCCTAGGAAGAATTAAAAACAATTCCCCTAGATTCCCTCCTAACATCCAAGGTTGAAGAAACTCTTGTGGCTGTGAAGAAAACCATAATGCGTGCCTTTCCCGTGGCCTGGGAAGTGGTTGAGAAGATCCATGATGTCGAGGAGCAGATCCATGACATTGAGGAGCAGATCCTCGTCACTGAGAGATCATGTGTTGAGGAATGTTGTTAGTAATGCATTGCAGAAATGAGCGTGTGAAGCAACAATATGCACACTTAATGCTGCCAACATCTGTCATGGAATGAAAGAAAGACTAAACAATGACATCAGAAAGATAAATATACTCGCACTTAAAGATAAAACACATGAATTGAGTTACGACCCATTTTCATATGATTTCAAAGTTAAGCACAAAGAAGATCATCTGTCTTCATGCGAGTTATACATATTTTAAGAATTTGTTAGACTCGTCATCTTTTTATCTTTTTATTTCAGCTTCCTTTCTTTTTTTTCTTTTGCAAGAATTACATTGTATACATTCGAATTTTCTCATTTATTCAAACAAAATCATTTACGAAATTACATTTAGAGATCTTTTACATGCATAATTTACAAAAAGGTTTCATGACACAAGTCCCAATGTCCCACACACTATCTTGAACTGAAACAATTGTTATATCTTGAGATAAAGACATTGTCGCAGCGGAGAAGTGTCATTTGCCCAATTGATTGTTGTTTTTTTTTTTCTTCTGTTCTTTTGTGCATTACCTCAGAGTTTTGGTCGCAGTATCACAGGAGGTGCCGTTTATCAGTTTTCACCTCCCACCCACTACATAGCCTCCCTCACAGGTTCTCATCTAAGTAGCTTACTGGCCTAATGCCGTTTACAGGTTTTCAATAGATTGGCATAATCAGGAGTCCACCCTTTATGGGATTTCAACCTTCCTGGCCGCATTCACAGTAGTTCGTGTCTTCAAAACTTTACATTGGCCCACAATTGTAACAATGTTTTGTAAACTTTTAATACTTTAGTTTATTGGAGGTGGTGTGACTGTGAACAACGTTGGTTGGCTGGTGCCTTGTTGCAACGAGGAAACTGTTGCAATTGGTTGTACTAGGTGTTGTAGTTGGCTTGTAGTTGTCTCGACAACTTGGTGGGTGGTATGTACTTTGGCTCATCTACTTGATCCTTCGTGGGGGATCAGGTTCAAAAGATCCGAATTGAACGATTTCTAGTCTTCTATCCTGTCTCATTTCAAGTCAAAATATGTGTGCAATTGTGCCATGATTTGTGTTGTGCCTAACAGAGTTCCTCATCCACAACTTGGGGCAACAATTTTTTTATGGCTATGCGCTTTATTGATTTCATCCCTGAGCTGCTCTATACATTTTGGGAACCTTTTTGGTTGTATGCATGTCGAAGTATTGTGCGGCATGTCTAATTCCCATTACTTGATTTGTTTTCTTTTCGTTGTCTTCCTGGTTATCCTTTATCATCTCCCCAAGTCCTCATGTTGTGAAGTCTAGTCCAATAGCTGGATCACAATATTCTTTGCCTATGTGATCACCTTTGTTGACATTTTCTTATACTCCAACAGAAAAATGACAGAATGGGAGTCTTCTTTCTATTTTTGCACATGAACTTTGATCACTTCCACTTTTTCTCTTATGTTCTAGTCTGATGTTGAATTTGTTACTTAGTGATCTGCAATTGATCAGACATCATTTACCCGCCAATCATGACTTTAACTAGTTGTTGATACTATTCTTTGATCACGTGCTTAACTTTGGCCAGTGTGTCCTCAAGAGTCTTATTCCTTTGGTGCAGTTGCAAGTCAGTGTTTTCAAATGTAACCCCAAATGTTTATGTGCTCTCTATTTGTGCCTCCATCGAGAATTTGTCTACATCAAATGCAATTTTTTCTTGGAGGTTAGTGGTGGGTAGCCACACACGGTTGGTTGCATATGTTGCATTGTGGTTCATAGATGTCCTGTGGACAACACAAATGTTGTCCTCTTATCTTTTTGTTGTTATAGGATCCAACAACCATGACTCCAAAGTGTCATCACCTTGTGAGCCTGACTGCCTAGTTTCTGATCCTGCAGTCTTTTGCTTTGAGGTCTTCTTAGTTTTTGCTTTTGCGAAGTATCTTGGCTTTGGGTTGTTGGTCCTGCGTGTCCTTTGTGTGGTCCGCTCTTGTATCTTGGGCTTCTTGTGCATCTTTATTCTTTTCTTACGCTTCTTCTTGCGAGTCTTTTTGTTATGCCTTTGTGCCCTTTTGTTTGCTTTAATGCCAAGGGTTTTACCGTCTCCCAATTACTTGTTCTTCACCATCTCTTAATGGATTTGGTTGATTCGAGTAGGTGGGAGATTGTGGCTTATCTAGTTGTGCTTTGGTAGCTTCAAGAAACTCGCTCCCGAGATGGTGGGCTGGATTGTTGCGCAAACATAATGGGAGGGATGTAGGATACCCTGGTGGATTCCATGGTGTTGTGGGTGTCTTCATAGTAGTGCGTGGTAGAGAAGTGATAATGGGAGGAGAATGAGGTGGTGATGTTGTGGATCTTTGCAGAGGGGAGTGTCGGAGTACTCCAATTTGTGAGGGTGTGTGTGTAGTGGAGATGGACGCGGTGATGGAATGGGGGACAATGATGGTGGCACGATTGGTGAATCCGGCGGGGATGGGACTATTGTCTGCAAGGGACGAGGCCTGGAGAGGGAGGAGTTGTCGGCTCTTGTCCCGTAGCGATAGTTTGTTGTTTGAACACCCTTAAGTTTCTCCGAGCTGAAATTAGTGCTTCTTTTCCTTTCCTTTCCTTCAATCCTCCCTTTGTGTCACTTCCTTTATCATCTTCATTGCTTCATCTTTCAATTGTTCCCTCCATGCTCCAAAGGTGCGTCATTGTTTTTGCCATTGAGGCATCTATGTTAGGGCTTCCTATGCACCCTTGTGATTTTTACAAACCAACTTGAATGTGCTTGCCTATTGTAGATCTTTATATTTGCTTGATAGCTCCACATATGCTTGCACAACTTGTGGGATATGCATTTGTTGTGTGATTACTTCCCTTCTTTGTGAGGGGTCATAGGGGCTCAATGTAGGCTTGTCCAATACATTTATAGGCACTATATGTGCTTGCGCTTTAGGTATTACAAGTGTAGAAAAGATTGTTTGAATCACCACAATGCATTGTTGCTCCTCTTGTCATGTGTCTACTTCGAGTGATTTTGGCATTGGTGGGAGCTTGACCACTTTCTCAAGTTACATTGAATTGAATCTGTGCTATGCGAACTACTTTCGCTCAAAGTCACTCTTTTTCGCCACATCATGTGTAATTGCATCCATGTCTCATTGTGCGACGTTGCAAACTTTGACTTGAACCACTCTTAACCTCTCACAATCCAATTCCACAAATAGGAGCAACAACCATGGGTCTTAAGTTATTTTTATTTGCTTAGCTTGCCTCCCGCAAGTACTTTCTCTATTTTGTAGGGTTTTTTCCCTTGTTGTGCTTGTTGTTGGTGTGATGGCATATGCTTCCTTTTCTTTGAAGGATTTCTCTCCGTGCCTTGTAGTGGCGCTGCTTATAGGGGTTGCACATTCTCTTCTATCTTCTTGTGTTGTTGGCTCAGCTCCAACTTGACCATCTCCATAGTGATGGAGAAAGGTTTCTTGTAAGACTTCTTAGTGTCTCTTTGTGTGATTGCATGATCATTCCATTATACAATACCGTGACCAAGGCCAATTGTGCGAGATATACCTTAACCTCCTTTGGGACCTAAGGATTTTCGTTGAGTATTTGTCTAATTGCCCTCAACCATCCTCCAAACTTATGGTCTTTTTAAATGATTGCTCTTTGCACTTGTATACCCATTTATCAAAAGTGACATGTGGCCGATAGGTCGCATCTACATCCACGGCCCTTCGGGGTCTTCTAGTGTGTGAAGCAGATGAGAAAAACTCAAAATTGGGACTAGAAGGTACTCATTCCCTCGAGTTTTTTTCTTGCAGATTGGTATTGCTTTCATTGGTCAAGAATTTTGGCTAGTTGTATTCCTTGCTCCCAAGGACACCCAACGATACTTTCTTGCATCCTTGAGTGGTATGCCAATATCTCTCCATGATCATTGAGGTAAATACTTGCACAACTTTGTTCGTTATTTTATGAATGGGGATAACTTGAGTTGTTCTCCTTGTCTTGTATCTTTCACTCTTTGCAAGATCTATTGGAGGATTTTTGGTCTTATATGACACGGAAAATTTACCTTAGAGGGGTAAGCCAGTTGCTAATGCAACCTTTATATGCATTAACACCTGTGGTGTGAGATGAATTTCTTCGCTGCCATATTTGTTGAGCAGGGTTTTCATTAATTTGGGATCAGTTCCAAAAATTTGGAGGCAAATAATTCTCTCTGCACCAATGTCTCTGAATGGTTCATGTTGTGCGGGTGCACTTGCTGCTTGTTGTGGAGCTAGCCTTGTAGTTGAAGTGGTAAACGAAACTCTCTTAGCATCATCTAGCAGGTCAAATGGCTCTGAGTTGACCCATTTGGCTTGTCCAACTGTTAGTCCAATCCCCATCTTGTTCTACTTTGCATCCAAAAGGGATGATAACGCTATCCCCATATCATTCATTATCTCTTGAACCATTGGTCCAATTGGCTTTGTGAACAAATCTGACGTTTTGTTGTGTGGTTCTGGCACTAATTCCTTTGGATTTTTCTCTTTTAGCTCTTTTTGAGCCTCTTCACCACTTGCTTCACTTTGTAACTTCTCAAATTTCCACCGTCTACTCTAATAATCTCATGTTTGTATGCTATGATCTCTTGTATGCTTCGAGCTATGAATGTGTACAAAATGTTTGAAATGAGATACCATTCTTTTATAATCACTTCTTGTCGCCTCGATGGATTGATCCATTTGATTTCATCTAGTCCCTGCATTGCTTGCTCTGGCATTAATGAACTGGCTGTTTGAGAAATGACATGTTACCTTTGGTCGATGTATCCACGTACACACTTTATTTCATTGTGGAACTTTGATTTAAACCTTTTGAACTCACTTCTTTTTGGATTTGAATTGCAATGAACATTTGCACAATGTTTTTTATCCTTTAACATTTTAGATCTCTGTATCTTGTTCCTCTTTGCATGTTGTTCCTGGACTTAATTGATTTGAAGGCTTCACAGAGTCCTCTCATGACTATGATCCCTCCAACACATTATCCTCTTCACCTTCATTTCTCTTCTCTTAATCGCAGCAGAAAACAAACTTTTCAATTTCTCTACTCTTCTATGCTACCATACTGCTAAAATCAAAATCCTACTCTACTTGTGCATGTTGACACTTATTGTTTCTTATTTCCCTGCTTTGTATAGTGATGGTAGGGCTGGAACTGACTTACCATTCACCTTTCTTGGAAGAATGCTGCCTTGCAAATCTCGCAGAACAATTGTTCCATGATCGTTCTTTTGAAGAATCATATAATCTTTTACTCCATATTCACAATTTCGCTAGGTGTGCTTCAAAGCCTGCTTTCATATAATAAGACTTGTTGCCCATTGTGAAATTCCTTTGTAGGTTGCGATCGTGCCATGCTTTTTGACTGTGCTATTATAATACCTCTTGATACCAGTTTGTCATCATCTTTGTCTCTTCCATCTGTGTTAAGTACTAAGAGTCAATTTTGAAGGACTTCTTATCACCAAGCCTTGTTACAACCGTCATTTGCAGGTCGGGGCAATATATTCCATGGGCATGACTGTTTCCATGTTGTAGACCAATTGAAAGGGTGTGTACCTTGTAGCCCGCTTATAATTTGTTTTATAAGCCCACAAAATTGCTGGGATTTTGTATTCCCAGTCATATCTCTGTACATTACAAATCTTAGTTAGCCTTCTTTGTAATACCTTGTTTGAGGCCTCTGCTTGTGGATGTTAAGTAGTAATATTTTGGTGTGATGTATGAATTTTTATGCAAGGGTTTTGATGGTATTGTTGAGGAAATGCGTTTTGTCTTTGTGAAACCCAAATTTGGTAATGATGTTTTTGTGCAAGAACTTCATTACCAAATTTGCTGTGAAATTAGATGTTTCAAAACTATTTTGTTAAGTAATCCACTGTAGTGATGATGTATCAAGCATTTGACTGTTTCGAGGGTGGATTGATTGGCCCAACAAAAGCAATACCCCATTGCTTAAAGGGTTGAGCTGCAGGGACAATATTCAAAGGAATTTCATCTTTGGTTCAGTTTTCCCACCCGCTGGCACACATCACAGTGCTTTATGATGCGATGTGCAATCCGGAACAATGTGGGCCACCACAACCTACTCTGTAATATTTTCTTCATAATCAAACCTACTATAAAGTGTTTTACTTTTTCCTGTACTTAGTCAAAGGCAAGCTTTTCACACATCCTCCAATGCTACTCTGCATAGTATATCAACTTTTTCCAGTTTATACAAAAATCCATTCACAATTGTAAATGGCAGTGCTCGTGCAACCAATTGTTTCTTCTCTCTCTATCTCTATAGGGCTGTGGCAGTATCCTGTGCTGCAAAAAGGCAGCAATTTCCTCCAACTATTTTGCCATGACCATGAATCTGAGCAAATGTGCATCTGGTGAATCTTCTTGTTTTCCTCATGTTTATCTTCAATTTGGATGTGGCTGAGATGATCAGGTCCAACATGCTCTCTCCTTGGTTTGCATTGATTTTGAAACTGATATTCTTGAAAAAAGCAGTAACCATCTTGAAATCCTTCCCCAAGCAGTGGCTTATTGACCAAATATCATAGAACTTGGTGGTCCATGAAGAATTCAAACTGATTAGCTGACAAGCAATGCCAGAACTTCTATAACGCAAAACCCATAGCAAGAGTTTTCCTTTCCTTCATGGTATAGTTCTTATCTGCAGCTAATAACTCGTGGCTTTTGAAATGAATTGGATGGGCTTAATATCCCTCTCTGGGTTGTGCAAGGATGACACCAATCACAGTTTGATACGTCCACATGTACGTGGAATGTCTTGTTCAGTTTGTGAAGACCAAGATGGGAGTCGCGTCCAATCTTTGCTTCAGCTCTGTGAATGCATCGTGACATTCTAGTGCCCATTTGAATTTATATTCCTTGTGCAACAATTGTTCCGTAAGTGCTGCAATGGCTGTGTATCTGTGAATGAGCTGGCAATAGTATCTTGTGTGTCCCATAAAACCTTTGATGGGCTTGCAGATGGTTTGAGCGCAACAATGATTGCAACCTTTGTTGATCAACTTGGATTCTGTGACCACAAACCACATACCCTGGTAGTAATTCAAATCATTTGAAAAAATAGGAATTTCTTCAAATTGAGTGAATTTTCTAAACCTTGTCACTGCTCTAGCATCAATCACAGCTTTGGACAAGTGTTCCATGAAAAGAGATAACTGCTCAATTGACTATGAAAAGAGAGAACTGCTCAATTGACTAAATGCACTTCCAAGAGATGATGGATGAAGTTCTTGAATGTGGTCACTCCTGTGAATGTGGTCACTCCTGCGCAGGAAAACATAACTGGTGCATTCTTCAATCCAAACAACGTCACTTTGTAGGAAAAAGAACCTATTCTGTTCTGAACGTTGTCATGGATTAATCCTCTTTGCGATTGGAATTTGGAACCTGATGATAACAACTAAATCCATCCATGAACGAGTAGACTTTGTAGCCTGTGACTGTTTCTAGAATTCCATTAGTGAAGGGGTCATTCATGCACGCATTATTCAAAATCCCATAGCTACAAAAAAATTGGATTTCCTGCCCTTCTTCTTGGGTTGAGCAATCCTATGTCTCACCCAATTGGATTTCTCAATTGGATAGATGAGTCCCGCTTCCACCAATCGATCCATTTTTGCTTTGAATTTTAGTTTCGTATTAGGGTTCAGTCTGTATGGTTACTTTTTCATTGGTCTTGCACAATCCTTCCAGTTTTATATGCATCTCTCTCAATGATCGATCAATGCCTTTGATTTCACTTAACTTGGTGGGAAAGACATCTTCATAGTCTCACAACGGTTGCACAACCTTGGAAACTTCTTGTTGTGACCAATAGTCCCCAATGGTGGCCATCTTTGGTGTTTCCTCAGTGCCAATCTTTGCCTGCCTTTTTGGCAGCAGCTCCTTATAGATTTTGCTGCATTTGGCTTTTACGAGTCTTGAACTTTTTCTGCCCTAATTGCTCTTCTATATTCAAATTTCACAGATTTTCTTCTTCTGAGTTGGTTATGGCCTTTTTGTCAGGCAACTTCTCACTTTTTCTGGCTCAAATATGCTCTTATGAATCTATGATCCACATCTTTTTGCTGTCTGTGATTGTGGAGCTGTTTGTATTCTTTAAATCCCATTGCTGGGTTTGAGCATGAAATCTTTTCTTACCCTTATATGCTGGCATTTTTCTATGTTATCTTCAATACTTTTGTTGTTTTTGTCCTGTGATTCTTGTTGAATTGGCCATGTACCTGTTTCCGTTCTGTGCTCGTGATGTGTATACCAGGCTTTTGGTAGTGGTGTCAAGGTAACTTGAAAAGTGTGTGCAGTAGTTAGGCTTTATCCTTTGTCTTTGTTCTTTCCATGTATCCACGTAGGTATGAACATGTACCTCTGGGCATTGACTAGCTTGAAACTTTGGCTACCTATCACTGAATCTCGTTGAAATATGGAATCGTGCTTGCAGCAATTCATAGGCTATTTCCGATCAAGGTCATCTGAACAGTGCACTGCCCAACATGTGGCTGTGATTACCTTAAAAGCACTTACAGTGAAAAGTCCATATGTGGGTAAAGATATTGATTGGAGGCATTAGAGGTCGATGCATCCAAAATCTCCCTGTGCTGGTAAAGATGTTTGTTGTGGAAAAGACCATGGTGCCAATTCCAGCCACTATGGAGTACTTCACTCAGGCGGCATGGGAATGTAATTATGGTTGGATAACAGAGGAAATGCGCAGCAGAAATGGACAATGACAAGAAACTTCTTGAACTCCAATGAGAGTTGAGACAATACAAGAGATGGGAAAAGCAGAATCTTAAAGAAGTAAAACAATTGAAGAAAGGTACAAGAGTAAGATTACAGAGTCTGGGAGATGTGGAAACTCCAGTAGAAGACAAAGTCGCCAAGATGCAGAAAAAACGGGTGTACAAGAGGTGCATGCAGAGGAAAGCAATTGCGTGACTGGAGAAGAAAAATTGAGCAGTAAAGTGATAGTTTTAGTAAGTAGCTTAGTCTTCAGGACATACGGAAATAAAAGGATGATGGAGAGATTCAGGGTAAATATTATGAAGAAGAGTCCAGTCACAAAAGTGGGATAGCCCATTCACACATCATTCATGAAAGACATCCCCACAGTCGCAAACAAATAAACAACCAGAGGTAAATAGAACAGGGATTGTGCAACAGGTTGTTAGATTTAATTCCAAAAGGTAATTAGCAGAAAACAGAACACAGAAAAAATAAAGCAAGAAAAAGGAGATCTTCCGACGGTGCTACGAGCAGTAGTTGTCAGTTTCTCGCAAACATTTCCAAGAGTCAGCATGGCAACCAGCAGTACAGCAGTAAACATACTAATCAGCAACAAACCAGGGATAAACAATCCAGTCAGGATAAACAATCCAGTCACAGCTCATATATCCCCCAAGAGTATCTGTTGTGTTGCAGCCATATGATGGGTCTATAGACCTGGACCACTAACTTGTGTTGTGCGGCATGAATTGGGAAGTCAAAGGTATAAAGGATGATGACACAAAGTGCTGCAAACTCATAGGTGCTTTAATTGGCCGTGCACTAGAATTCATATGTATGTAACACAAGGAAGATATCAGTCAGATGTAAAACAGAAATTGAAAGATGGATTCAAGAGGCATAAGTGCACAAGCCAAATTATTCAAGATTTGTAAGAAATCAAGCAAAAACCAACAAAAGCAGTCTTGGACTGTCGTGAAAGATTCTCGTATGTGATAAGAAAGATGTACTTTACATTCAATAAGAAGCAGAAAGCAAATTGATTCGTAGGACTGCGGAGTAGAATCCGGTTTATCATTACACACATGCATTTCACAAACAAAGCAGAAGCAATCGCAACTGTGATGCAAGTAGAGAAGATAGAGGACTGCACGGAAGGTTCATCTGCTAATGCAAAAACACAAGCCAAATTAGATGAGGTGTTGCACATAATGGATGAGATTCAGGATGATAAAAAGAAAAGAATGTCAATATGGTGAATAGAATGTGGACAAGAATGCCATCATAACAATGACTACCAGCGAGTTGATGGATATAGACCAACTCCTACAAATGGATGAAGAGAAAACTGCGCAATATGTCACATTTGGGGTCACCTGACCTCTAAATATCATCTGCTACAACACTATCTGTGACAACCGCAAAGTGTGTCCTGTGAATTCAGTCAATCAATGAATCGTGAAGATAAAAATTGCAAGGCACTACACAATCTGAAGGAGGGCATCACGAGGAACGAGCTCCCAGTCACAGCGCAGAAACTGTAGCAACCATCACAGCATACAGAGATGCCACAGCAAGGAGGATGAGCACCACCTCCACAACAGCAACATGATTGGACTCCACCATCCCCAAAACATCAACAGGGTCGGGCCCCTTTAGCACCGTAAAGACAATATGAGGGCTACCAAAACCAACACTAAGGCTGGGGCTCTCTACAAAGGCAAGGGAGATATCAAAGAGGTTATCAACCTCGCAGACACGGACCGAGACAATAAACACACCCAATTGTCAACTATGAGTGTGGTGAAATGAATCACATTGTAAGACGTTGATACGAAGATGCCACAGCAAGGAGGATGAGCACCTCCTCCACAACAGCAACATGAATGGGCTCCACCATCCCCATAACATCAACAGGGATGGGCTCCTCCATCAGCGCAGAGACAATATGGGGGCTACCGAAACGAACACTAATGATGGGGCCCTCCACAAAGACAAGGGAGATATCCAAGAGATTATCAACCTTGCAGTCGAGGACCAAGACAACAAAGGTGCCCAATTGTGAACTATGTGTGCGGTGAAATGAATCACATTGCCCACACAAACTGCAGAGAGACATATTTGGGTGCTGCAGAATCTCAAGATAACACAATATGGATCATTACCTGGCGTTGGAAAAGCAAAGAAAAGATGAACTAGTGTGCAATGTCAATATGGTGTACTTTGGGCCAAAAGAGCCTTCATACACATGCAGTGACAAGAATGCAGTGTAAAGAGCTAGGACTCAATCCTTTAGAGATGCCAACTAAGGCACAGATTTGTAAAGGTCAAAAGTGCAAATATCTGGGTGCAAGACAAGAAAAGATACTGATCAACGCAATTGTTGAATTGTTGAGGTCCATTAAGACTAAGGATATAGGAACACCCAACACTGCTAACATTGAAGCACAAGTTTATAGTTGAATCATGCATATTATCCCACAAGAAAGTGTTGTGAAAGCTCTCACTAACTGTTGAAGAGGATAAATGTCCTCTGAAATGAAGACATCACAGAACATTATAAACTTATCTACTAGAGAGCACAGCCAACAGACAAGATAGAACATATGAGATGATCTGGTATGTGAAAACAATGAAGCGATGGGATGCAAATGCAAGTATGGAAATCATTCTCAAAGGGTAAGAATTTCCAAATGCCATCTTTGATTTTGGTAGCACTGTTATTATGATGCCACACTCAACTTTTGAAGCCACTGGGAAGTAGGGAGTGGGGAGAGGGAATAACCCAATAGATTGAACAAAGGATCTAGATTGCTCATTCGGACCACGGCCCATGTTGAGCTACAATCCTGTCACACTCAGATTGGAGGATGTTGAAATCAAAGTTGAGAGGTAAATCTACGAAGTGATTAAAATGAAAACAGATGAGACACAGCATCCGGATTTGATCGGCAAGGAGTAGGCCTATGATGGTCGGTTGAACATCAATACAGTGGAAAACCAGCTAGAGGCCAACCAGGGCGATGCCATAATCATCATCCCCATGAACAAGGCAGGAAGCAAGCTATAAACAATACCTAAGGAGCCAAATTCACTATATGCGCACATAGCAGAGATATGGTATAAGGTTAATCAGAGGTTGAACAGAGAAGCAGAACAGTGGCAGACTTTTCCACATATTTTGCATAAAGCAAGCAGACCCGATCAACCTCAAAGGCAAAAATCCTTGGGATTCTGCAACCATTACAGCAACACATCAATGAAGGCTATAAGTCCCCATCAGTGCTATCATCCACGCGCTCAGGGATAGGCGACTGTGACTAATTAGGACTACATTGAGACTAACATGGAAAGCCCAATTCCATTGATATCAGCTTCTTCAATCAGTCAACAGAGACTTAAATATAGAAATGACTAATTGGGCATGAGGAGATCATGAGGCCTGCCCTATGAGAATGGTCTGCACCCAGAACCAGCAGATACCACGGTATTTGGAATCAAAGGTCTTCAGGGATTAATCAACAAGCTGCAAGCCCATGTATTGCAGATTGTAGTGAGTGTAAGTCATAGTTGCCTGAGACGGGGGGACGGGGTTTCGGGACGACAAAAATTTCTAAATTTTGGGGACGGCTAATTAAAAAATATATAAATATTTAAAATATAAAGATATAGTGACTAAATTATATAAATAAGCTGAAATAAAACCATTTGAGATTTAAATAAGGTGAAACTTGAACTCATAAACATCAAATACATTCCTAGAACTGTTACAGACAGGATACTGTGATTTCAAAACACTCAGCTTTTCCAAACATGTTATAAACTTCTATTATGTTCTCCTTCAATTCTCTGATAGCAATCTTCCCAAACTATGACCAAGTGTTATGGTTCACTGTTGACAGTTGTGATCTATTGACCCTCAATTGCTCTTGTCAACCTTCTACTGACAAAACAGAGAATGACAGAAAACAGGTTCTCATTCAGATTCTACAGTCAGACTAAGACTGTCAAACAATAATAGTAGGGTTTCAGGATATATTAGCTTGATCATTACTTGCACAGGCCCGTGACTTCTTCACAAGATCTTGAATCATAAGTGATTTACAATTAAAAAAAAAATAGTTTAGAGTGTTGTTTTAATGTTTTTTTATTGAAAAATGCGGCAGACCACATAAGGGACGTCCGCCCCACGTTTCCCGTCCCGGGGCGTTTCCCAACCTCCTTAGACGTTCCCGGATGTTCCCATCATGCATGCATGCACCGTGGGAAACGTTTCCCCCACGTCCCCACATCCCCAAGATGTCCGGGACGTCCCAGACGTGTCAAAAATGGGGGATGTGTCCCCGTGTAACTATGCCTTCTACCTCCAAAACAGAGAATGACAAAAACAAGTTCTCATTCAGATTCTATAGTCGAATAAGATTGTCAGGACAATAATAGTAGGGTTTCAAGATATATTAGCTTGATCATTACTTGCACAGGCCCGTGACTTGCTTCTTCACAAGATCTTGAATCATAAGTGATTTACAATTAAAAAAAAATAGTTTAGAGTGTTGTTTTTATGTTTTTTTATTGAAAAATGCGGCAGACCACGTGGGGGACGTTTGGACGTCCCCCTACGTTTCCCCGTCCCCAGGAGGTTTCCCAGCCTCCTTAGACGTCCCAGGATGTTTCCCATCATGCATGCACTGTGGGAAACGTGGGGGAAACGTTTCCCCACATCCCCAAGACGTCCGGGACGTTCGAATGTGTCAAAAATTGGGGGACGCATCCCCGTGTAACTATGCCTTCTACTGACAAAACAGAGAATGACAGAAAATAGGTTCTCATTCAGATTCTACAGTCAGACTAAGACTGTCAAACAATAATAGTAGGGTTTCAGGATATATTAGCTTGATCATTACTTGCACAGGCTCGTGACTTGCTTCTTCACAAGATCTTGAATCATAAGTGATTTACAATTAAAAAATATAGTTTAGAGTGTTGTTTTTATGTTTTTTTATTGAAAAATGTGGCAGACCACGTGGGGGACGTCTGGACGCCCCCACGTTTTCCACGTACCCCCACGTCCCCCCCACGTTTCCCGTCCCAGGACATTTCCCAGCCTCCTTAGACGTCCCCAGGACGTTTCCCATCATGCATGCACTGTGGGAAACGTTTCCCCACGTCCCCACGTCCCCAGAACGTCTCAGACGTGTCAAAAATGGGGGACGCGTCCCCGTGTAACTATGCTTTTTACCCAATGATCTATTGCTCTTATCCACTCAGTGTTCAATGTTCAGAGCTTTTCCTCTATACAAAGCTTTCATTCCCATGAGGTCTAAAGCAGTAATGTTCCAACTGTGATGACCATGCAGCTCATAGGTTGGGGAAGTCGCACCAATATATATATGTGTGTGTGATGTGATACTTTTTATTTTGGAGGGATCCCTACTACATAAGACTCTTCTTCTAAAAACTCAGTTATTTATTCCTCTAGCCATCTTTATGTATCTCTCTGCTCGGGTAACCGTCTTATCATTTTGCCATTGTGTGGATATGTTCAATATGCTCTGGAACCATTGTTAGCAGCAGTCCTTGGAAAGTGGAAACCCTTCAAGAGTTGCCAGAGTTGTAGTCTTAGCTATTTAAAATTTTAAGCCACAACTTGCAGGAAAACATACACTAAAGGATGTTCTTGCAGGAAAATGTATTCAAAATAGAGTATTATTGAAAATTAGCCTTAGTTTTCAATTCACTGGGAATACAGACTAAACAATGACATCAAAAAGATAAATATACTTGTGCTTGAAGTTAATACACAGAAATGGAGTTGCGAACTATCTTCATATATATTCAAACCGAAGTACAGAGTCTAGAGAACATCCCCTATCTTTGTGGGAGCTATACAGTATTTACAGAATTTTACATGACTCTTCATCTGCTTGTCTTTATGCTTCTGCTTCCTTCCTGTCTTTATTTTGGAAGCATTACATTTTATTCATTCGACTTTTCTTTTTCTTCATACAAAATCATTGACAAAATGACATGTATCACAGATTTTTGCCATACAAAAATGACAATATATTTTCACGGCATGTGTGCCAATGTCCCACTAACACATGTCTTGATTTGTTGGTCTTAAAAGTTGCAATGACCAAGTGGCAAGTGGGTTATGCAAGGAGTTAGTACTTATTAGAATTCAGAACTACTAATTAAATAACGATTTTTGAAAGTGAATAATGTTTATGATGACCAGTCCTGAACTCAATGATTGAATTTTGTTACCTGCCATGTTACCATTTATCATTATTGATGAGTTTTTCCATCATTCATATTTTAATTCTAATGCCTTTATTATTCAGCCACATGAAATGGATGGGGATCTCCATTAAGTTTGCTCAACAAACCTGTTGGTTTGTGATCTAGGCTAACGACTTGAGTGTACACAATGTTACATGATATTTTTGTGATATGGGAACCGCTTCCTTGGATGTTTAGAATTTTTAGTTGACTTCAAGGGCGATACAAAAAAATAGGAATTATAATTTATTAACGACAAAACACAAATAAACAATTTATTCAACATAGGACATCATCATATCATCATAGAAAAAAAATAAAAATATATCATTTGACTTCTACTTCTAACTTTCTATAACATCATTTGGCAGTGATTGATAATTAATTATGGAACAAAAATTATAAAACATCATATCTCATGTGAAAATTGACATTGATGACAGTAAAGTTGACCTAGGAAAACTGAAATAATAAGTCTAATGATCACATTAAAAATAGTGCTTTGTTACTATGATCTACTGAACTTATAGAAATGAATCATGATTTCTTCAAATATGAGTTTTCTTTAAGGGTTACAAATTTTACTTGATTTTATTTTACTTCAAAATTAAACAATTACTTCACCTAGTATGTTTCATTGCTTTGTTCTTTAACCAGGAAGGGGCATCTGAAGAGGATATTAACCTTCTTCCAAGATACAAGTTCCGGTCATATGGAGGTTCTGAAAAAACCAATGGAGATAAATCTGGGCAACATGGAGGAATTATGAATTTATGCGGTGGAGAATCTTCAAATGATCGTCTTCTTTCTGCAGAGGATGCAGTAAGTGCCTTTGTTCATCATATATTTCTACATAAATTTAGCACTTCTTAGGGAAAGACTTAACAGTTGGTTTGTTCTATGTGTGTGTTTCATCCTCAGAGCTGCTCTCTTTGGGGTTATTTTCATTCCAGATGATTTTTTTGCTCTTTCTAACCATTTATTTAAATTGAAATGAGAAAATTGAGCTTCTTTAGATACATTGATGTCTTTGGAAACTTGATTGGTATATCTATCGTCCTCTGTAGAAAATTTAATTGTTGTCAGGCTTTTGAGAATTGTTGTATGTTGGTGCCTTGATGAAATTCTACTAGGGAGGATGAATATGTTTTACTGAATGGAAATTGGCCACTTTATTAGTGCGGAGCCTGCGTAATGGAATCCTCAATAATGTCAGTTGATGTTCACCTGTTATCTTTACTTAATGTCAAAAGTTCTTAATTCTACATGGCTATTCATATGCGAGATTCTATCCTCTTCCAAATGCAAATTTCCTCTGACCTGTCTTTGTTATACCTTAATTTTCTTGACTTGCGTCACAAAATACCGTATCTACTTTATTGGTATATAAGCTTATTTCTTCTGCGCAAATTGCTTGGGTCCGTATTCATTGAATGTTGCCATGATTAGGCTGTGTTTCCTGATAGCTGGAATTATAAATTTTGGGACGATTGGAAGTAGATGTCCAATATTTTGAACGAGTTCACTGTTGCATGTGTGGACCGAGCATTCTCCTCAGTGGCACTCCCTGGTTCCTTTCTTGGTAGTAATGAAATTCTTTGTTTTCAACTAGTTGAGAACAAACAAAAGTATAATGGGATGTTTATAAAAATCATTGCACAGATGATCCTGACATGGATCCAATTTTTAGCTCGAGTTTTGACTGAAGGCCGTGTGTGATTCTTTAGGCTTAATATTTAAGCATTTTGAGAAAAACTTGAAAATTCTGTGATTCATTAAGTTTAATATTTGTATATTGATTCTTTCTACAGTTATATTTTTCTTGTATTTATTTGGCAATTCATATAGTTTGATTCATATAATTGGATCTGTCTTGTCCATATTACCAAAACACCGTTAATGCTGCAAAGGATGTGATATTTGTAATTTCAGGTTTATATTCAAGAGGGCACTTGGCCTTGTTCAATATAAGTCTAAACAAAAGCTTTCTTGATTGTGTAATAATCCGTCTACATCATGTTGATTGTTTTCTGAAGTGCATTTGTGTAATGCTTTTTCATGTGTGACATTTTATAGGGGCACAGCCTAGAATTGCTTTAGAGCAGATCAGTTTGCAGAATTTGTTATAGCATACTCAAGAGGAATAAAGTATTATTCTTTTTCTTCAGGAATATAATTAATAGTGTGTTTAGATGGCAGAATGCTTTTATGAGCTTTGAAGTTATGGTCATCCTGCAAAAGAGCGGCCCAGGAATGCAACTGTTTTTGAAATCGATACCTTGCAGATTTGCTATTGGCAAGGGATATATAATTCATTTATGTTTATTTTTCTTATATCATGTGGCAGGAGTGCTGCATCTGTCTTTCTGCTTATGACAACGATGTTGAATTACGTGAGCTTCCTTGTAGCCATCATTTTCACTGTACATGCATTGACAAGTGGCTACGAATCAATGCCACGTGCCCTCTTTGCAAGTACAACATCATAAAGAGCAGCAGCAACAACAGGGAGGAGGTTTAGTATATAGAGGGCTTTACTAGAAATTTATTTGTTTTTTTGTATTGGTTCTTGGAGGCTACTTCAACCCTATTTATGATTTGTATGTCCTTGGTCATAGAAGTTCTTGTGTATTCTTTTTGAAAAAATTGCATCCTGGCAATTTGCTTTCCAAATCACTTTAGATTGAATTTAAAAAAAAAATCAAAAGCATATACGTTCAAAGTAGTTCAGTTGGTGGCCAGAAGATGTACTGAACCCATGAAGAAATGGTGTCTTGCTGCCTAATGATTTGAGCAGATTTTAAGGATAAAATTATTCAGGATAGGAATAGTTACTGGATCAAGAAACATAAAACAAAACTACCATCTATTCGTATATATTTGTGTATAAGAAAGAATTCAAATGGGGTGAATGTTCAGTTTGGGATTCCTTCTATATGGGTACCGAATTCTCAGAATACATTATCCATACACTTTGCATCGATGAATTTTCCATTTACTCTGATTGATAGAGTTGAGAGAGATTTTCATCTTAGTCTTACGTCTGCATTTATGTTACCAATTTATTCTCCTCTTTCTTCAAGAAGTGGATCTAAAAAATCACTAGAAATTGGTTGTTTATCCTGGTCAAATGAAAGGTTCATGCTTTATATAGATCGTATACTAAATTTTATTTTGCAATGTAGACAACTCTACCTCTTATCTCTGTTCTAATCCCTCTCTCGCTTACACAAAATAAATGCAGATTAGCACCTGTACGTGCTAATACATTACATGTCCACAAGCTTGGTTATTGCCTTAGCAGTTATAATGTTTTAAAGTTTAAGCGTATTTAGTGTCAAGGAAATTCAATGATTAATATGATTGTGCAGGTAATGTCTTAAAAAAATTGAAAACTTTATTTGCTAGGATACTCTATACGAAGTCTTTGTTTATGTTTAATCTTATTTAAGGAATTAATTTTGGAAAGTGTACACGTTTACATTATGATCCAAAATTAGTGAAAAAAAGCCACTTGATCTGTGTTAAGACTTTGATTTGGAATTCTTCATGGATATTAAAGCTAGGATGATTATCTTTGTATGGTACGGTACTTTATATGTTTGGATTTGCATGCATTTAGAACACAATAACTAGAGAGATGCACATTTTTGACTGATCAATTTACACTTATATTACAAATAAGTGTGGCTTGAATTTGTAATATATTTTTAAATTAAAATTATCTCAACAATCTTTCGACTCTTGCCACAAAATTCTTAGGAATGAAAGTAAAAGAATTAAAAACATATCAATGTAATAAATAAGTCGAATTTGAAATGAAATAAAATAGATAACGATTTTAAAAATTGGATGGTCAATAACCATGTCTATTTCTGTAGATATTTGTATAGATAGATGTAGATTCAAAATAAAACCATCAAAATTTCTTTGTTTGTAGACCAATTTATGATTGTAAGTATCAACGTAGGCATTTATCATATCATTACATAGTGTGCATGTCAAGAAATGTGAGCTTCATCATTGATTTCAATAGCTGGTAGGTTAGGAGAGCATGAACTTCATCTTGGTCTTGGTCTTGATCTTGATCTTCAATTTTATTTAAGTCATATAATTTATAGATTTTTAGTAAGGTATTATTGGAGTTCACACTTACAAGTTTCTTTATGGAACTCATGTAAGTTATTTCTTAGTTTCTCAACCTTATATTGGCATTGATAGTATTTTTTTAATAAAATAAATTTCTTTCATTTTTGATGTTGATATTGTTTCAAATACCTTCTTTCTAATTTTTTGTTTCAAGTCCGCATGAGGTTTTATTCTCCAATCTTTTTCAAAAGATCAAGATGGTTTATGTATTTATTTATGTGCAATAAGAAGGGATCGTATATATATTTTAAATAGTTCTAATATAATTTGTTTTTCATGCATATTTTATTTTAACATTTATTTTCAATATACAATAAATGAAATTTTATAAAAAGGCTAAAGAATATTTTATTTAAAATATGCAAATTAATTATTTTTGAATATATCAAATTTTGTTCTAAGTTTCCAAATATAAATCTCCCTCAAACTTCATTACCATGGGAATTACGACTCCAAATAAAATGCTATATTAAAATCATTAAGTTATATATCATATTACACCGATATGTTATATACGTCTTTAATGTATATATAAGGATAAATAAAATGTATTGAAAAGATAAAGTAAATTATATTGAGGCTTGGATAAAGTAAATGAAACTACCATTACAAGGAGGATTTTTTTCAAGTAGATAAAAATAAAACTAGATGAACAACTTTTTAAAACAAGGAGGGATAGAGGAAGAAGGTCCACCACTGGGTTTAAATACATTCTCAAAATGAGAATCTTCGTTCGATCCAAAAATAAGAGTAGAATTCAAAAAGAATTAGTATGAAATTATGTTTTCCATCCAAGATCTTAAAGCTTTGCCATATTGTTAATAAGATATATTTATAAAATATGTACAATAGAATCATATACTTGATGTTTTATTATTAGTGTAAAAATCCATTTGGCAAATGAATAGGGTTCTCAATTTTAAAAAATTGTACACATAGGTTTAACAAGATTATGCAAACTAAATTATATGAAGATGAGAACTTTTAAATGATTTATGAAGTTTTTCATGGCTAAACGATTTGAAATCATGTTGATTTTATTAGTTACTAAGTTGAGGTTCTTCATTGACATTTACATATAAGCTAATGTTATCGTTATCTCCCACAAGCAACACATTTTCTCTCCACGAATTTAGGCAAAGCCACCTATAAATATTCAGAATAACGATTTCATCTTCTATCCCATCAAAGACTACGATTTAGTAATCCACATTGCAAATAAATATAATATAAAGATAAAGGTGACTATATTTGGGAATGTCTATGTATATTTCTCCCAAAATTTTATGTATTTATATTATCCGAAAGGTTAGAAGAAAGAGAGAGGTATCAACTATGTGTAGGACTAAATATAAATAAATAAGATGAATATTGATCGTGTAATAGCCACATTATAAATTTAATAAGTTATATTGACAAATGTAAAACATACATTTTAGACTAATTGTTGGTGAAATAATTTGTCGTGAGGGCAAATTATGGGATTTCACCAACGCTCGGGATTGAGTCCTCTCGCTTGAACAGGGCAACTCCATTTATTGAAAACAGAGAATTTATATACAATATTCTATCAATTGGGGGTGGCCTTTCAATCAGGATCACACATGGGTACTTCCCTACACATGTGGCAAAGTGCTTGTAGAAACTACAAGGGAGGAAAAACTTGAAAGAAAGGTGTGAAGAGAATAGCAAAGAGGGGTTTTGCACAATAAATAGTACAATATAGTTTATTGTTTCAAAACCAGAACATTACCCATGAATTCAATGAGAAGACACCATGAGAATCAACAAGGAACAAAACACACAAAGCAAAAAGTCTTAATGCATAACATTCAACAAGTACATTGCTCATGGAGTATAGTTGAGATGGAGAGGAAACATAAGCAAAAGAAATAGAGGAAATTTGATCACTTGTTTCTAGAGAGAGTATGAGAGCTAGTAAACAAGATTAACCATCCCTTTACAATGAGGAGGTCATCTCCTTTTATAGCCTTACAATGCAACCCTTTGTCTTCCGCCATGTCTCTTTATGTCCTTATTCAACTCTGCAACTCTGTCTTCGTAAGATGTGAGAAAATAAGTCCCTTTTTTATAAATTAAAAGGGAATTTTACATTTCACCATTAGAGTCACTTAAGTGAATACAGACAGATTACGATGATTACTTACAACGAAGAATTAGAAAGGGGGAGAGAAGAGGAGAAAGAATGAGAGAGGAGAGGAAAGACGAAATGCTCCAAAGCATGGATAAAGATGCCTCCGCCTTCAATGAAGATCCAGTCAAAAGAAGTTGAAGATGACAACTTGATCCATGATGACCCTCTATTGTGATGTATTGATGAAGAGCTCCGATGAAGACCTTTGAACACTCTTGAAATGGTGAACCTTTGCAACATTGCTTGAACACACTTACAAAAGGAGTGATGAGCATTGCCCCAACTCTGCAACATTGCACATTGTGAGCTCATGCCTTGATTGATTGGCCATAGGAAGGGGAGGTGAAGACCATTGAAGATGATGAGGGAAGATTTCTCTCACTTGAACATGCCTTTAACTTTTGAAACACTATAATGCCTCCCAAAATGCCAAGTTCTTAATGGAACTTGAGACCATTGTTTGCACAATTCAGACTGATGATCCGAGGCCTTGGGGAAACAGAGCCATCCATGAGATGAGGTAAAGAGTACTTTGATCATGCGATGAGAAAGGGTGAGAGATTTGATGGAACATGCTTCAAGCCTTTGATCAACCTATTTGACGAAGTGAGAAACACACCGAGGTTAGAATGCTCCATTGTGACCAAAATTGGGAATCTGAGAAGGCTCTTCTCATGTTTGAAACTCAATGCCATTATCCACTCTTTGCAAACACGAGTTTGACCCTCATGAAGGTTGACATTAGTGAGGAATAGATGATAAACAACCATGACCATTTCGAGCCTTTTTCGGACACCTATTTTTAGTAAGTTCTTCCTAGGTGACTAGTTTTGCGAATTTCATATAATTATCACTTTTGAGATCTTTTTCCCTGGGAATGAACTTAGTGTTTGAAATCCATTCATCATTCGGATCTACTACCCTTAGTAAGTGTCTTGAATGAGGACTTACTAAAAAAAAGACATTGGCCACGGGTGTCGAAGTTGGACGAAAAAGGTCTCAAAAATTCTACTTCTCACCGGGATGCTTTGCTCTAATTTTCAGGGGTTTCTCTCGTCCAGATCTTCATGAAACGAAAAGTGAAGTTGTAGGTCTGCCGTTCTTCGCCTAAAGGGAAGAATGTTAAAAAGAACAACCCTTCATAACTCTAATTCTACCTATTTTCATGGTGCGGGAAAGTATTCATCGAAAAGTTGTTTTTTCAAGGATCCAAAGTTCCGATTTTTAGCTCATTTGGCTTGCTATAACTCCGGATATTTAAGGTGGAAGTTTTCCATGGCTACAAGTTTCATATGACCATAAAAAGTGGAGGAGGGCATCAATGAGGTCATGAAAACACTCATTCTAATGGCATTTATGTAGGGAAGCTTTAGTTCAAGTTTCATGGAAATCAGAGTAAGGGTTTGTGAGATATGAGCAAAAGTGTGTTCTTGGCATGGGGTTTCCAAATTTGGCATGACTTGGTTACAATGGCAATAGAGGGAAAAGATATTCAAAAATTAGTTCCAAAATGGCTAAGGAAGATTTAAATATTCAAATGTTAACCATGGTTAAGCAAACCCACTCTTTGACCCACTTGAGCACTTCATTCCTAACCTGGGTTGAAGGTGAGTCAAGACTTACTAAATGGGTCTGGGAGGCTCTCTTGCACCTTACCACATTTGGTATGAGGTGCAAAGGTGCAACAAGATGAAGAAAATGTGCCATGGGGGAGCCATCATGAGGAGGGGGACAAGGTGTGCAAATGAGGTGAGTGGAAAACAACACCTAGGGAGCAAGTTGTGAAGGCAAGTGACGAAGGAGGGGGAGCTTCCAAGGGGTCACACATTTTTGTACTGATGCACTTTTGCACTAGGTGCAAAGGTGCAATAGGGGTGAGAAATGGCGCAAGGCGATGGATGTCATGGAGAGGGGCCAACTTGGAGGTGTGAGTTGTTAACATGAGCCTAACACACAAGGTTATCATTTAAGTGACGAAATAGCTCATCTCCCTTGGGGTCGCACTTTTTACACCTCATGCACTTTTACACCAGTGTAAAGGTGCATCGGGGCTTCCTAAGTGCGCTATGGGTGTGCTTGACCACGAGAGGGGGCCACTGACCAACCTCCTCCTCTTACCTCGGGGTCGTAATTTTTACACCTCATGCACTTTTGTACCAAGTGAAAAAGTGCATCCAATGTGTGAAAATATGACATGGATGGTGTCAGAAAGCCTACCTTCACCAACAACGCCAAAAATAAACATAAGAGAGTGGTTATTTGACCCTAAAGTTCCTTGAGAGTTTCATGGGAAAAATTTATATGATTTTGACTTAAAAATACTCAAAGGAAATCAATGGGACCATTTTCAAGGTCCAATTCGCATGCAATTTTAAATTTATCCCCTTTTTGATTTGGCTCAAGATCGGTTTCGAGAAGGTTTAACTTCCACGAGAAAGAAACTTGCGCTTTGTCTAACTTATCACATTGGGCATGTAGAGGGTTGCATTATATTTAATTTTTAATTTGAATCAGGTCCCAAATCCATTTGGAACTCCTAGAATGCTAAATTTCAATCTCCATCGGGAGCAGGATCTTCACTTGGACCTGTCAGTCGGGCCAATATCTCAAAATATGGACAATAGAATATCCCAAAACCTTTTAAAATGTGAATTAGGCCTTATTAGATTTTCTATGAGCGTTTTTTCACTTCACAAAATATTATGAGCCTCCCATGACATCCGAACAAGCTCACTAGCTTTTTCATTTCTTTCATTTCCTTGCATCGTGCTATAAATATCCCGGTGTTGTACATATTGTTCCTAAACCTATTTCTCATTGCAGAAATTCCTAAAATTCCTCTAATGATATCATATCTCGGTCATCCACCGCTTGGAGGCATGATCTCTTCTTGGTTCATCCCCAGAGGGTGCTTACTAGGTGCAAAACCCTTGAAAATAGACCTTTTAGGCCTTCGGGAGACAGTCTCTTCAAAGTGGATGAAGATGAACCCATGAATTGCTTCCCACCAACTTACCTGTACATAAAACACACTTAAAAAATCTAGTTACGACACCCCTCTCGGCCATGATGGAGTCTGCATAGTCATCAGTTGGCTGGAGGGAAGGTTTACATTACTTGGTTCAAGGATTTTTGAGTGTGGGATTAATTGTCATGGAATTGTTTTTCAATTTTACATGCTATACATTTAGCATGAAAACAATTGGATCTAGCTTGGGGACTTGTTTGGTTTGAACAAAGTGAGGATGGAGCAAGTAGGAACCTCAGAATCTCAAGACATTAAGAGGGCCATTGCCTTATCCGTTGGGCTATAGAGTCATTGCGTATCAAAGATGGATACAACAACACCTCTTCATTGAACACAATACAAGAAAAACAAACACGCGATAGAAAGGGAAACACACAAACATATATTCACTTATGGTACATGTGGGGGACAACCCACTTTCAATGAAGCACTTTTCTCTTTGGAGTTACCCCTGAATGGGTAACATTAAGTGATGATGTTCCACGAAGCCATTGCCTAGTTCGAGGAAGTAGCCTTTTTTCCTCAACTGCTTATGAAAGCTAGGTGCTTTCATGAGTGCCTTCACGCTTGGGAGGAGCGAGCCTAGCTAATTCCTTTGATGCTCGAGCTTCTCTCGAAAAGTCCATCAATTTCAGATTGCAAATTATTTTCTACGTTTACCCACATTGTTGATTTCTCACTTTGAATTTCACCATTGCCCCAAGACTGATTTTTGATTGGATTTTTTGAATGCTCTAAGTTCTCCTCTTTCCCATATTCATGCTTATTGAAAATTTTTTCACGAGAAGCATCGAGTCCATCTTTTTGTCCTATTTCATCATGATACATTTGGGCATGAATGAAAAATAACACTTATCTTCATATTTATCTTGCATGACCATAACATGAGCTAAAATGTCAAGACTTATCTCAGATCTTCCATACCTTCTACAACTTTCAAAATTTCATGCACAAATTCTTTCTTCAAAATTGCCACAAGCTCATCTTCACATTCATTCGGAGAATCTTCATCTTGAAATTCAAGGAAATAATTTGGAGACATTGATTCATTAGCCCAAATTTCATTGCATTTCATTTCTTCTTCATTATGGGAGGCCTCATCTTCAAATGACTCAAAGAATTTGATTTCAACTTTTTCATCATAGAGGGAATCTTCCTCTTCAAATGGAAAAGAGAAAAATTCACTTTCATCATTACATCCATCAATCATCGTTTCACGAGAGATATCTGATTTCTCATCTTGATTTGTTTCATCAT
This sequence comes from Taxus wallichiana var. yunnanensis, assembly GCA_018340775.1. Classification (NCBI taxonomy): domain Eukaryota; kingdom Viridiplantae; phylum Streptophyta; class Pinopsida; order Cupressales; family Taxaceae; genus Taxus; species Taxus wallichiana. The sequence goes on along the minus strand of CM031237.1, from coordinate 951,048,316 downwards.
AAATTTTTTGGAATCAATTAAGGAGTCAACACTAGATTCATACATGTCTTGTAATTCCATGGCTTACATTAGGAGTTCAAGGTTGAGTTGAGGATCTTCTGCTTCTTCCACAACTCTCAACATTTCTTGCATAGATTATTCTTTCAAACCTTTCAAAGGCTCATCACAAGTTGGCATTTCTTCTTCATGGATGACATGATCAAGATAATATTCATCTTTGAATGGGAATGAGAACACATATTTCATCATGGATAAACAAATTGGCTGATTTTTAGTTTGGAACTCATCAAGAATCACTTTGTCTTCTTCATGGCTCGCATCATCTGGAAATTGGGGCTATCCTCTTGCAACTCAAGATTTCTCCACTCTCCTTCATACTCAATACCCCATTGGAAAGGAATGCTTGGTCATATCAAGATAGGAATTTCATCCTCCTCTTCAAATGTTATGAAGTAATTCCTATTCTCGCTATCTTGGTACAAGATGTTAGTTCTGGAATTTTGACTTTAAGATTGCATATCTCATCTTTTTCATCAGGAGAAATTTTTCAATATATCCCTTAATCGAATGGTTGCGGAAGACCAATTCATCTAAATTTTTCTCCCAAGTCTCAATAGAAGCTTCTACTTAGCAACATTCCAAATGATGCTAAAATGTATTCTACCAAGATAGTCAATAACATCTTCTTTCTTGGAAATTCAATGAGAGCCACATGTGCATCCTTGATCTTCCCCATAAGTGGGACTTCCTTTGACTCCATGGAGTAACAAGAGCCATTGGTCATGTCAAGGTAAGTTTGAGAGATTTGACAACTTTTATGGGCATTACATTGTCAGAAGCACTTGAATATACTATACAATTATTCAATTGGTATCTTCCAATGAGAAGAGAGATATAGAAAAGATAAATCTTATTAATCTTTGATGCACTCATAACAAACATATTCTATTATAGAGGAGCAGGTGGAGTGGGTAATAGTACTTCAAAACTAGGAGTCACATTATTGGGATTTTAACCACTACCTTTGATATGATGAGACAAGCTTGTCGAATTGTTTAGGTGAGTCCACAAATACTCAAATTTAGAAATCTACACTTTGGACTTGTTCATATGTTCTATGATATCAAAATGGGTGTATGAAGGTGAGGTAATATGAGAATATGATTGAGGAGAAAATGCTGATTTTGTAGGAACACCAGAAGCTCTTGAAAGACTAGATTTTTTAGAAATAAGATTATAATTATAAGGAGCATTAGGAAACTTACTTGGAATGATGGATGGCCTCTTACTCACCACGGGATCCGGTTTCTCTAATGCAGACTCCATGGAGGGTGGAAGTGGAGATCCTCAAATGATTATTTTATTTTGTAGAGTTGCCACTTGGGGATCTTATTTTAGAGGAAGAAGATCCTTTTTGAGACAGAGAGTGGGTTAATACCACACATGAGAAACTGGGTGCATCTTCATCATCATATTATTCACCTCTTGAATATTCACAGAATATGATTTGTACATCATTCTTTGCTTCTTCAATCTCTAGGACATCATTTTCCTCACTTTCTTGTTCAATTCCTTCTTCATATTCTTGAGTTCTACAAATTGCATTAATGGTGGAGCCTCTAAGGCAATCCTTCGGGGTGCTCCTACAATATGATTTTTGTTATGATTTTGATGGGATGTTTGTTGGGAAACCTCCCTCTTCAACATTGTCAATTTATTCACCAATTTCTACAACAATGAATCAATTCTCTCACCTTTGGGATGTTGGGCCTTATCCTTCATTGAAGGATTCTTGATCTTTCCTGAAAAGATGAGGTCATCTTCCACTTTAATGGAAATTTCTTGAGCATGGCCCAAATTTCTTGGTTGAAATCTTTGGAGGATGAATCCCACCTTAGGAAATTGAGTGTTGATGAAGAATATTTTCACATTGTCATTAGAGGGAAAAGCTTTAAAGGGTATCCTCTTAAGAAACATGTTATAATGAGCTATGAAGTCCCTCATAGTCTCATTGGGATCCTTTTTCATCTGAACCAACTAAACTATGAGGTCTTGACAATCTTCAGTAGATTTAAACCTTGCTTCAAATCTAGTTTTGATGTCTTCCCAATTAGTAATGGATCCAGATGGTAGGAGATAGAACCACTCTACTACCTTTTCTTGCAAAGATTCTATAAACAATTTTACCAACACATCTTCGTGTTCTACTCCTAACACTTCACATGCTATGATGGATGTTGCTTACATGTTCCTATGTGAGCTACGTGTCGTCACCTCTCGAATCTACAGAAAATCTTACGAGATCCCCTTGGTAATTCATGGATAGGTGGAGGGAGGGCGAGTGGACCTATGTTTTTGCCCCATGACACAATTTACGGAGGCCTTTCTCTTTCTTCTACCATTCGACTTCCGGTCATGCTTCTATTTCTTCTTTTGCAAATTATTCTCCAAATTCTTCCTCTGGTTCTTGTTGTTCTTCTTCACTAGGGAATTCAATGTTCAATGGTGGTTGAAATATGGGAGAATCAAGAGGATTTATAGGAGTATCAATAGGAGTTTGAATAGGATTTCTAGGTGTACCACTTGAAGAATCGAATGGAGATGAGGCTTGAGAGAAGAAATATGGATTATCTATGATTTGTTCTTGCTGATTTTGCAAAGCCTTAAAAGAGGGGTCAACAATTCCTCTCAACCTATTCAATCTGGTATATCTTCTATCAACCATTTTGGAAAAGTTTGGATTTAACTCAAGATATATTTTGTTCACTCTTTTTTGTGGGAATTTGGATTTTCAAATTTCTATTTTTTTTTGGTTTTTTGAAATATTTTATTTTTAGGATTTTGTGGTTTGTATATTGGGTGCAAAATATGTAAAATTTGCAACATGGTGGGCACCAAAAACTATTGGCAAAATAATTTTTCGTGAGGGAAAATTATGGGATTTCACCAACGCTTTGGGACTAGGTCCCTCTGCTTGAATGGGTAGCTCCATTTATTAAAAACAAGGAAATTATATACACTATTCTTTCAACTTGGGGTGTTATTTCAATGGGGATCATACATGGGTACTTCTTTACACTGTGGCAAAGTGCTTGTAGAAAATACAAGGGAAAAAAATCTTGAAGGAAAGGTGTGAAGAGAATAGTGAAGAGGGGGTTTTGCACAATAAATAGTAAAAAAAAGTTTATTATTTTAAAACTAGAAAATTACCTAGGAATTAAATGAGAAGACACCATGAGAATCGACAAGGAACAAAACACACAAAGCACAAAGTCTTAATGCATAATACTCAACAAGTACATTTCTCATGGAGTATAGTTGAGATAGAGAGGAAACATAAGCAAAGGAAATACATGAAATTTTATCACTTATTTCTAGAGAGAGTATGGGAGATAGTAAACAAGATTAACCATCCCTTTACAATGAGGAGGCCATCTCCTTTTATAGCCTTTCAATGTAACCCTTCGTTTACCCCCGATATGTCTCTTCATGTCCTTATTTAACTTGTGACTCTTTGTCTTCCTAGGATGTGAGAAAATAAGTCCCCTTTTTATAAATCAAAAGGGAATTTTACATTTCACCATTAGAGTCACTTAAGTGAATAAGATAGATTACAATGATTGCTTACAACGAAGAATTAGAAAGGAGGGAGAGAAGAGGAGAAAGAATGAGAGATGAGAGGAAAGAAGAAATACTCCAAAGCATGGATGAAGATGCCTCTGCCTTCCATGAATATCTACTCGAAAGAAGTTGAAGATGAAAACTTGATCCATGATGAACATCTAATGTGATGTATTGATGAAGAGCTCAGATGAATACCTTCAAAGACTCTTGAAATAGTGAACCTCTGGAACACTGCTTGAACACACTAAGAAGATGAGTGATGAGCACTGCCCCAACTCTGCAACATTGCACATTGTGCGCTTATGACTTAATTGATTGGCCACTATAAGGGGAGGTGAAGACAATTGAATATGATGAGCGAAGCTTTATCTCACTTGAAAAAGCCTTGAAATTTTGAAACACTACAATGCCTCCTAAAATGCCAAGTTTTTGATGCAACTTGAGACCATTTTCTCGCACAATTCAACTTGATGATCGGGGCCTTGGGAAACAGAGCTATCCATGAGATGAGGTGAAGATCACTATGATCATGCGATGAGTGAAGGTGAGAGATTTGATGGAACATGCTTCAAGCCTTTGATCAACCTATCGATGAAGTAAGAAATACACCGAGGGTAGAATGCTCCATTGTGACCAAGATTTTAACCGAGAAGGCTCTTCTCCTATTTGAAACACAATGCCATTATCCAATCTTTGCAAACATGAGTTTGAACTTCATGAATATTAAAATTAGTGAGGAATGGAGGATGAACATACATGACCATTTTGATCCTTTTCTAGACACTTACTATTTTTAGTAAGTTCTTCTTGGGTGACTAGTTTTGGTAATTTCACTTAATTATCACTTTTGAGAACTTTTCCTCCTGGGGAATGAACTTAGTGTCTCAAATACATTCATCTCATGCGGACCTACTACCCTTAGTAAGTGTATTGAATGAGGAGTTATTAAAAATAGACATTGGCCACGAGTTGTCAGATTAGGCGAGAAAAAGTTCTCCAAAAATTCTACTTCTCACCGAGATGCTTTGCTCCAATTTCCTTGGGTTTCTCTTGTGCGGATCCTCACGAAACGAAAAGTGAACTTGTAGGTATGCGTGTTATTTGTATAATAGGGAAAAATGATGAAAAATAAAATTCCTTCATAACTCCAATTCTACCTATTTTCATGGTGTAGGAAAGTATTAATTGGAAAGCTGATTTTTTGAGGATCTCACACTCCATTTTTTAGCTCATTTGGGTCATTGCAACTCTGGATATTTGAGGTAGAAGTTTTCCCTAAATGAAATTTTTATATGAGCATAAAAAATTGAGGAGGGCATCAATGAGGTCATGCAAACACTCATTCTAATGGCATTTATGTATGGAATCTTCAGTTCAAGTTTCATGGAAAATGGACCAAAAATTTGTGAGATATGAGAAAAAGTGTGTTCTTGGCATAGGGTTTCAAAATTTTGCATGGCCACAGTTATAATATAAATGGAGGGAAAACAGATCCAAAAATTAGTTCCAAAAATGGCTAAGGAAGATTTAAATATTCAAATGTTAACCATGGGTTAGCAAACTCACTCTTTGACCTACTTGAGCATTTCCTTCCTAATTCGGGTTGAAGGTAATTCAAAACTTACTAAATGGGTCCGAGATGATCTCTTACACTTACCACATTTTTTATGAGGTGCAACGGTGAAATAGGATCAATAAAATGCACCATGGGGGGAGCCATCATGAGGAGGGGGAAAAGGTATACAAATGAGGTGAGTGGAAAACAACACCTAGTGAGAAAGTTGTGAAGGCAAGTGATGAAGGAGGGGAGATTCCAAGGGGTCACATTTTTTTACACTTGATGAAATTTTGAACAAGGTGCAAAGGTGAATCAAGGGTGAGAAACGGTGCCAAGGGTGATGAATGTCATGGAGAGGGGCCAACTTGGAGGTGTGAGTTGTAAACACGAGTCTAACACACAAGGTTGTCACTTAGGTGACAAAACAAATCATCTCCTTTGGGGTTACACCTCATGAAATTTTTCACATATGAAAAGGTGCATCATGTTAGGAAACATATCTTAGTGCTCCATTTGTATGTATGGATGAATAATAATTACATGTGTAATTATTATTATGGTAAATTAGTGAAAATACATTTACTATGTAAATGTAAATTTGGTTAGTATGTGGCAAGTTAGTAAGTTAGAATAATAAAACAATTAGTATTGTTTTATTATTATATTGGTGAGAGTTGAAACCATACGAGTGTATGGTTGTATATGAAGACAAATGTTGTTGTGAGAATTGTTATTATACATCTCCTATATAATGGAGTGTAATGAAATACTGAATTAATAAAAATATAATATAGAGTTGTTGATTTCAATTATTGTCTGTGTAGCTATTTCATGGATTCTTTGTATTAGATCAGAGTAATTTTTACATTTGGTACCAGAGCAAGTTAAATCTGTCTCAAAGAAGATCTCATAACTTTTGTTTCGCAATCTGAGTTTCTCCAAAATTTTGTGCGTGGAACGATCTATTATACGAGAAGCTACAGTAGAAATTTCAGCAAAACCCAGTTCGTAGTTTGGGAGAAACGTGTAATTTACTATACAACACATTGATCACTGTTGTTGTTTTTGAAGAAATCAGAGAATCAAAGGTAATTCAAATCTACATTCAATTTTTTTGGATATTTAGATTCAATAAAATGGATACACCATTATATAAATTTAATGGGCTGAACTTCCATACATGGAGAGTAAAAATCCAGATGCAGTTAATGAATAAAAACCTATGGAGGATAGTAGATGGAAAAGAAAAAACACCTACAGATGTAAGCAAAATTGTAGAATGGGAAACTAGAGATGAACAAATAACAGATGAAATTGACTATAACTATGAAGAATTTCTATACTAAGTGAAGTTCTTGGAGGAAGGAGGCACAGGAGGTTGGAGGTCATTTAAGCGACCTCTCGTCAGTCACCAACGACGGGGCCGTATCAGCTATGGTGATTTTTTTAATATAGTGTGTTCCTATTGTTTCTTTGTGTTTCTGGAAGAGTGTTTGGTTGCAGTGTTCCTATTGTGGTTTGTAGAATAAAAGAAATTTCACATTGAGGGGGGAACATGATCTCAATGTTCCATTTCTAGTTTTCTATATTTTTGGTATTTTTTATATACGAGTAGCAGATTTCAGCAGAATTTTCTATGTTATTCCTTATAGTGAGATGTGATGAGGGCTATGAATAATACTTGGCATATCATGATGGGGTTGTAGGTAAACCACATGAAAACTTTCATTTTTGGTTTGTGGTACACCACTTGTAAAACCACCATTTTCGGTTGTTGGTAAACCCTATGCAAAACCATCACCCTTTTGGTTTGTGGTACACCACTTGTAAAACCACCATTTTCAGTTGTTGGTAAACCCTATGCAAAACCATCACCCTTTTGGTTTGTGGTAAACCAGTTGCAAAACCATCATTTTCGGTTTATGGTCAACCCTGTGAAAAACCATCTATTAGGTTTATGATCATCCTATAAAATCATCAGATCATGAAAGTAAGTGCAAGTACAAAGGAAAGTTTTCCCCATGTTCACACTAAGGGGGGGAATGTTAGGAAATATATCTTAGTGCTCCATTTATATGTATGGGTGAATAATAATTACATGTGTAATTATTATGGTAAATTAGTGAAAGTACATTAACTATGTAAATGTAAATAGTAAATGTAAAATGTGGTTAATATGTGATAAGTTAGTAAGTTAGAATAATAAAACAATTAGTATTGTTTTATTATTATATTGGTGAGAGGTGAAGCCATACGGGTGTATGGTTGTATATGAAGACAAATGTTGTTGTGAGGATTGTTATTATACATCTCCTATATAATGGAGTATAATGAAATCTTGAATTAATAAAAATATAATATAGAGTTGTTGATTTCAATTATTATGCTGTGTAGCTATTTCATGGATTCTTTGTATTAGATCGAGTAATTTTTACACATCAGGTATTCCTAATTGCTCCATGGGTGTTCTCGATCGTGGAGAGGGGCCAAAACAACTTGTAAGTGCATAACACTCATCTAACCATCCAAGTGCCTTCTTAAGTGACGAAACTCATCCAACCTCCTCTCTTCACTGTGGGATCACACTTTTTTTGCACCTCATTCAATTTTTAACCAATTGAAAATGTGAAAAATTACATCTAATGTGCGAAAAATGCAACATGGATGCTTTTAGAAAGCCTTCCTTCATCAACAACTGCCAAAAATAGACATAGGAGAGTGGGTTTTTTCCCAGAGCTTCCCTAAGAGTTTCATGGGAAATATATATATGATTTTTAATGGAAAATACTCAAGGAAATCAATGTCACCATTTTAAATATCCAATTTTGCCTAAAATTTGAAATTTACCCCCTTTTGATTCGGCTCAAGAGCGGTTCTTAGAAGTTCTAACTACCACCAGAGAGAAACTTAAATTTTTGTCTAACTTATCACATGGGGAATGTAGAGGGTTGAATTATATTTATTTTTTTAATTTTAATCAGGTCCAAAATCCCTTTGGAACTCCCATAATTCTCATTTGAATCTCCACTAGGATTGAGGATCTTCACTTGCACTGTTAGGCCAATATCTCAAAATCCGGACGATAGAACCTCTCGATACCTTTTGCAATTTGAAGTGGGTAAGTGCAGCAAGTTGGGGGACAATTAAGTGGACATCAAATCCTGAATTTTACATCAAAAATAGTAAAACATCAAATTTAGTCTTCCGTGGACTTGAACCATGCCAAAAAGTCAAAAATATGTCATAAAAATGGTACCATCGCGTAGGAGAGACTATTAGCTTTGTAGAAATATTGATTTTAAAGTGAATAGAATAGGATAAATATCATTTTATAATTTTTACTAATAGTAGGTCTTTAAGTCACTTTTTCCCGTGAATATTTATGTTTATGTTTAAGACTGCAATTTTTTTTCACTTGTCAGAATGTGATAAAACTTATACCATCCCAACCATGGTGAAATTATATACATGTTCAAAAAAATAATAATTTGATTTCAATATTTTTTGATGAAGTTATGGCGGGCAAACGGAAAGTGCTCTGTTTTCTTTATGTTTTCAGACCACTTTCGCGGAAAAAATCATAAAAAATAAAATATTGCTCAAAAAATGCAAAATAAAATCTATCCCAAGATAGATAGCAACATCTAACTTCTCACCAAAGGAAAAAAATATATATCAATTTTTGGTCATCCAAATTGCGGGCAAACGGACTACAATCTCAGAGGTGTTTAAAAAAAAAAATACCAAGTCATTGAATTTTAAGTGTTTAATATAGCTAAACTTGTCCAATTTTTTTTTAAAATAGTAGTTTAGAAACTAGATTCTGGATGCTACGATTCATATTAATATAAGTTTTTCTAATTTTGAGTGTATGCATTGCTAATAATCCCTACAAGTTGATATTATGTTGTTATTTGCAATATGATGTCCACTTATGACCCCTTTTTTGTCCCCCAACTTGGTGCACTTACTCAAGTAGAAATTATTATATTTATGATTATTATTTGGTAACTTCAAAAATATCTCTAGGATCTCGCAACATCCAAAACAAGCTTACTAGCTTTTTCATTTCTTTCATTTCCCGCATTGTGTTATAAGTATCCCGGTGTTACACAACTTGATCCTAAACCTATTTATTTTTGCAAAAATTCCATAAAATATATCTAATGGTATCATAGCTTATTCACCCAATACTTGGAGGAATTATATCTTATTGGTTCATCCCGGAGGGTGCTTACAGTGTAAAAACCCCGAAAATAGGCCTTTTGGGCCTCAAGGGAGCGATCCCTTCAAAGTGGACCAAAATGAACCCATGTATTGCTTCCCACCAACTTATCTACACACAAAATATGCTTAAAAATATAGTTAGCACATCCCTCTAGTCCATGATGGGGTTTAGATAGTCAACAATTGGTCAGAGGGTAGGTTTACATTACTCGGTTCAAGGATTTTTGGGTGCGAGATTAGTTGTCATGGAAAATTTTGTTAAATTTTCATGCTAGAAATTTATCATGAAAAAATAATGAAATTTAAAAATTATGGAATGATTAAGATGATAAAATTTGTTAGGAAAGAATTTTGACTTTAAAAAGGTGTATCGGTGAATAATATGTTATGGGGTAATACTAAACATTTTTCTCTGTTATTACATTATAAAATACCATGAATGGGAAGATTAAATTTTCTAGTGGACCAAGATGGATTTGATTCCAATACAAAACACAAAATCGATAAATTTGGATAGAAATTAGTTCAGTGATAAATATCAAATTGTATAAACTAGTAAAAACTCTAGAATTAATACATGCTTGTGGAAACAAAGATACAAAATCATTCACCAAAAATACACACCTTGTGTAAATGAGGACATACATATTCAACAATGTAAATTAAAATATGTGGATAAGTACACTTGAAATTTTATTAAAAACATCGAGAGGATTGGGATTAACTATGTTTCCTCTGTAGGAACTAGGCCTCAACAAACAATGATCTTATCTTCAGTGGGAGTAAGATTCATTGGATAAAATTGATCTCATATTTAGTGGGAGTTGGAGCTCTAAAAATAAAAGTGTAGATATTATCTTCATTAGAAGTAGGGCCTGCGAATAATGACAATGATTATATTTTTAGTTGGAGTGAAGTAAGAGTGTCACTAGGTCATATTGCATTGATGAAAACTCTTTTTTGGTTTACATGTGTTTGTTTTTGCTTGGAGGAATATATATATATATATATATATATATATATATATATATATATATATATTTCAAGACATTTTTGTTCAAAAGATTTAGTGCCCTTCAAGTAATTACTATGCTCTAAGGTCTAGCCTATGATTATACAAGTCTACAAGCTTTGATTTTCTTATATAACAATCTTGGCCATAATAGTTTGGTCTTGAGAGTAACTTGAAGCACACATGTTTACGATTTATGCTTTTCATAAAACATTGCCTTTGAATATTATCTAATATAATTTGCTTTCTATGTTTTAACAACTTTCCATGGTAAAATTGCTTATTATTACCATTGTTGTGAGGCTATTGCCATAACATTTTACAAAATTCATCGTTTAATTACTTAACATCTTAACCGGTCAAATTTTTTGAATTAAAAAATTAATTTCCTTGGGAATCGATTATTCAAATCACTCGATTAATCTATGAAGGTTTTTACTTTTAAAATCTGCAATGTTACATGCTCTAGATTTGTAATTTTATTACCAAAATAAATATAATGAAATCTCTAATATAAAAACAATTGTCTAAAACTAGTATGGATCTTCTTGTCTCTCGCTTAATGTTGCAGGGGTTATAGGTCTCAATTAAGACATCCCTTAGACAAAACAATCCGATATTCTTAGAGAAATGACCTCACACAAGAATATTTTTATGTAATTTGAAATAAATATTAATTAATTATATACATCTTGAGGAAAATGATATAGAATCAAGCTCAAAACATTATAATAAAAATTCTTTAAAAATGATATCAACTCGTAGGACTAACGTGGCGATGCTTGTAGGCATGTAATACTTTTATTGAAGTAGACTTGACAACCAGATTGGACTCCTCGAAATGTAGGTTTGACACAATCAAGTTACTCCGGCTTCACTTCAATCAATTGCTTACTTCTTAATCACTTCTAGCCACCTTTGGTTCTTCTTGTTATCAATGTATGACAACTAAAAGTAAGGTTCCCAACCCGGGATCTCATATGTAGGGATCCAATCCAATAATGTGAACAACTTGTAGATATAAAGGTTCTCAAGTATCACTAAAGTTATAAATTTAGAGGATAATAGACTTTACCTAGGATAATTATAGGATTCTAAGGCCTATAACTAAGATAAAGATATGTACCTGTTATCGCCAAACCACTGTACCCCTCAAATGGACAAAATGTGAACAAGAGATTCGGTGTGATTGGGTAACATGGGATCACCTCTAAAGCTATGGGACTTGGGATCAAGGTGAACCTCCAGAGAAGGCCGACTTCCTCTTCCTAAACTAAGTGTTGTACTATTCCTAGTGCAATAAAATGGTTAACTAGACCTATACTAACATTTCCATGGGTTTTAGGGAAAGAGACTTACAAGAAATAAAACTATACTAGGGATGGTGATGTACAAATAAAGGGTGTTGCTAGAATTTGAGAAGGGTTGATTTGAAAAGGGTGTTATGCACCACAAGCCAACTTCACCTACTACAACTTAGAGAGGGTAAACAAAATACCACAGACTATGAAGCATGCGTTCCCTTTGTTAAAATAAATCTAAAAAACAATCTTTCAGTCTTTCGGTGAAGAATGATGGCGAGAAAGGTGAACAAGCAACACAACTCAAATGCATGTAGATTTCCACCACTTGATAAGTATAGAACTCAAGAACCTGCAATGGAAAATTGAACTTTTACAATGTACTTGCAAGCATGAGAAAGACACAAAGAAGTATATAGAATGATGAAAGGACTGATAGTAGTCACAAAACATACACTTTTATTACTTCATCAACATGCACAATGCATCATTAAAATCAGAAGAGGAAATGGTTTCCATTACAATCTTGGAAGAGAGGCTTGAAAGTTCCCCAATCCACGAAGATAACTTGCAGAAGAGAGAGGATTCTTGAAAGAACATGCAACATATCTTGTCTAACTTGTCCAACTTGTGTCACATGTCTAACTCTTGTAACCCCCTTGGAATGAGTTTCCAACTTACATTTATAGAAAATATCTGTGAGAGAAGAGAGGAGAAATCATAAATTCTTGGCCTAAAATGAAGGCACATGATGGCCTATATTAATTACAACATTAGTTGCATCACTTAGGAACATTCCATCATGTCTCATAAATGAAAGGTTTGAACTTATCCATTCATTTAATTAAAATAATATTTAAATAAAATATTATAATAATAAAATATCATTTTATTAAAAATATTAATTTAATTATATTTCAGGTGGGACCCCCAAGGTTGGTTTACACTGACATGGGAATCCCTTAAAAGAAGGGCCAACTCGGTGGTTGGTTCACTTGCCAACTCACCGAGTTAGCTAGTGAGCTCCCTTGTATTTGAACACGGCGGGCTCGATTACTTCAATGACTTGACTAACATAACATGTTAACTAAGTGAGTTGATTATCAAGCCACCCAACGTCAACTCACCCATTTATATATAAGCACTCCACATGACTCACCTTGGTATATGTCAACCAGCTCACTGAGTAGCTTGCCGAGCTACTTGGTGAGCTAGCTCACCCAATGGCCTATTTTGTTAAATTTCATAACTCCTATCAAAATTTAAGAGTTAATAGGAGTAGAGAAAGACATTTCAAACATGATTTCTCAATTTTAATAATTCTCGCACCCCTTGGTGGAAAGTGGGCCCATAGAGGCCAACCTCAACATTGTAAGAAAGATATTTAACATATAATCCCCAAAATAGGAGAAAAATATGAAATGATCCAGTGATTCTTCATAATGCCACGAGATGTGTCTTCAACGCAAAATTTTTCTTGTAATGTCCTAAAATGTTTCCTATTTTTAGGGTATGATTGATCCATGTTGTCCAATTTTGTCTCGGGGTAAAAACTGGATAACATTTTTGGTGACCTCTCAAGGATGATTTCATGCTAAGCATAATTTCTGTAGCCTATCATCCATTGGGCATGGATTCAATATTGAAATCCTCGAAGATGATTTGACTTTTTGTGATACATGATCTTGAACTCTCTAGCAATGCTAGGTAGGAAATATACTAACACCGACAAATGCTTGAATGAAACTTTTGAGGAATTGATAATATATTGAAACCTTGAGCCTTTCCTCTCCGAAATATTTATAATGATGATGCGATGTGCAAGAACAACAAAAACAAAACCACAAAGAAAGAAAATCGACACAACAACACATAACAATGTGTAAAGCACTTGGAGGAAAACACCTAACTAAACTACACAAGGGGTGGAATGATCTCAAAAAAAAGTTTTATGATGTATCCCATTCACATGAATGGGTAGTTCTTCTCTAGTAAGCATAGATAAAAAAAATGAATTCATCTCTTTGTATCTCGTGATGATGTATGGCCCGCTCCAGAGAGCATCAAACTTGGAGTGCATGCCTGGTTTGGCTCTATCAACATCCCATTTGAGAAATAAATCTCCATCTTGAAAATGCCTATCAGATGCCTTCTTGTCAAAATTTTTCTTAACTTAAGACTAGTGTTGTTCTAGAGTTTTCATGGCATTGTTCCGCAGTTCTTCTAGCTCCATTAGTTTAGCGAACCTGATGGTCATAGGGTCACTCTCCATAACCTCAATCTGATGTGCGAGCTCTAAAGTAGGTAATTCCAAAGATAATGGAAGTTTTTCTTCTCACCCATATACCAACATGAAAGGAGAATTTCCAATTAGCATCTTAGGTGTGATTCGATCTTCCCATAAGGTCATCTTAAGCTGTGTGTGTCAGGTTATCTTGTTGGTCTCCATTATGCATTTGATAATCCTTATGAGGTTCTTATTGCTAGACTCAACCCATCCATTTCCTTGTAGATAGTAATTGGATGATGCCTTGAGGTAGACCCCATTTTTGAAATCCCATTCACTCAACTTCAGACCAAGGAAATCCATCACATTATCGAAATGACTTGTGGAATGGAACACCGAACCTTGTCATTATGCCTTCAAAGAAATCAATGAAAACTTTATCGTTACCTTCCTTCAATGCTACTACATTCATCCATGGAGTAAAGTAGTATGTGGCAGTGATGACCCATTTATGTCCATCACTTGATGGAGGATTTATCATCCCGATGAAATCCAAACCCCATTGCATAAAGGATTGATCCAATTTGATTGGATGGAGTGGAAGAGCTTCCAAAGTATGTTTGCTAGTGAAAAGGCACATTCCTTGTGCTTCCTTGCCCAAAGATGAGCATATTTGAACAAATCAGGCCAATAGTAACCAACTCACATGATCTTGGTAGGAGTTGTTCGTGCAAAATAATCTCCTCCAGATAGACCATTGTGAAACTCTTCTAGTATCTTTCTCACCTATTCCGGTCATATGCACCGAAGGAGGACACCATTCAAATCCCTCCGAAAGAGAACATGATCTACCAGAACATATGGAATAGATTGAAGAAGGAAATTCCATCTTTGAGTTTTATCCATGTTCACAAGATATGCTCCTGAGAAAAGGAAACTCTTCATTTTGGATAACTAGTCAACCTGATCATCACCTTCATCAATGTTTAGGAGTGTCACGTCCTCATCACCTTTCAATTCTAGGTCTGTAGTAAGTTGTTGACACAAACCTTTACCTCTAATAAGATTGGTAACTTTGATATGTATGTCATACTCCATCACCTTCATGATCTATCCAACATGCTTCTTGTTCATCTCTTTGTTCAACAAAAATTCCTTAACACCTGGATGAGACACCATCAAATGAATTTTTTGTTAGATAACATGTGTTTGAATTTTTAAGAGCTTGATTGATAGCAAAGACTTACTTTTCAAAAAATGAATATTTGAGCTCATAGTCTTTGAGGGATTGGTTTGAATAAAGCAATTGGTTTCTCCATCATACCATCATTTCTTTGGGTGAGGATCCCTGAAACACTCTCTTGACCTGCAAAAACATAAAGAACAAAATCCTTATCAAACCTTGGATTCACCAACGTAGGAGCTTGAGAAATGGCCATTTTGATGGCTTTAAAGCTCTCCCTTCCTTCTTCATCCATGAAAATGACATATTATTCTTTAGCATGGATGTCAATGGTTTAGCCAATGCTGCAAATTGAGGAATGAACCTTCGTGACAAAGTTTATGGTTCCCAGAAAACTCTGGAGACCCTTCTTGTGACTTGGGAGAGATAAGGACATAATTGAACAAATCTTGGCTGGATCGATTGATAGTCCTTTCAATGAAACAACATGCCCCAACAACTTTCCTTCATGCACAAAAAAATAAATTTCTTGGGGTTAAGTGAAACCCAAAATTCTCTACATCTTTAGAAAACCTTCCTTAGATGTGTGATGTGGTCTTCTACATGTTTAGAGTAGACAATTATATAGTCAAGATACACTAGGATGATGTCTTTGATTAGTCCCTTAAATTCCATGTCCATGGATATTTGGATGGCATTGGACAATCGAATGGAATTTTGTTATAAGTGTACGTGCCCCACTTGGTAGTGAAGCCCGTCTTGAATTGATCGGCTTCTTGGAACATAATTTGATTGTAAACGAATATCCATTGAGAAAATAAAATCTTAAAGCTCCTACCACTTTGTTTGAAGGATTTTATCCATTGATGGAAGAGGATAATGATCTTTCAATGAGGCATGATTAAAATCCCTAAAGTCCATGCATATCTGAATTTCTCCATTCTTCTTCCTTATAGAAACTAGAGCTGCTACCAGGATGAATGCTTAATAGGAAAAATTATATAGGCCTCGATGATTTTGGTTAGCTCCTTTCTAATCAGTGGCTCAATTTTGTATTAATTGGACTCTATTTACGGCGAACTAGCTTGGCATTAGGATCCATTTGATGGTATGTTGTGTTAGACCTGGATCAAAACAACATAGGTCTTTGTAGCTCCATGCAAAAATGTCATGATACTCTCGACAAAGTTTGATGAAAGCTTCTTTCTCTTCGGGAGTGCATACTTTTCTCGATCTTTAGAAATTTTTCATTTCTACCTTGACTTCCTCAAAATATTCTTCTTTGACCACCATGTTAGAGCTTTGTCTTTTGGCTTGATCATATGAATTGAAGATGGATTCTAGAGTAACTAAGCCTTTTGGTAGCTTGTTGCTTTTCAATTATATGATTTGATCACCATATGCTTCTTGTAACTTCACTTGATCCTTTGTAGAAAACTCTGCTTCTTCTTATAGGAAAAGGAAAATTTGTTTGTCACTATCAAACACTTGCCAACTACTCACATTATCAGGAATTACAGGTTGAACCACCATTTTGATAGATTTTTACCCTTCTTTCATGATATCAACAGGTATGTCATATTGTGAGCCAATCGTAGCAAGCCTATTAATATCTTGATTTTAATTTATCGATATTCTTGTATGATCTTAAGGGATAATTTTTGGATGCATTGCATGCCATAACTTGATGAACAACCAACTCACTTTGTCTCCAAAAATAGTCAAGGCTTTGATTCCCTTCTTTTGAGCTAGTTGAATTCCTTATATTCAACGACATTGTTAGTGCAACTGAATTGTAATCAGAAAGATGAGAAGTACTTATCTCCTTTTGGAGAAATTAACATAACACCAAAACTGGATCCATTCTTACTCCTTGAGCCATCGAAGAAAAATTTCCATAGTCCTTCAGAACTATTTTGTGTTTTGACAAGTTGTGGTATGATCATACCTTCTTCGTGAATGTAGTATGTACCCAATCCCATATCTTCCGAAAGCAACAAACTAGCTTCTTCCTCTACCAAAACACAAAAATATGGATCATACTAATGATCTCCACTCACTTCATGCAACACAATATCAGGGAATTATTCCACAAGAGTGGTCGGTTCATGATCAACATCTTCTTCTTCTGGATCATAGATGGTATAATTCCCATTTATAGGACTCGTAATGTAGGGTTCCACATGATTATGGAAGATTGGTTCCACCCTTATAGTCACTTTGGTTTCATATCGAGTCTTGAGAATCATATATGACTAATCAGATGATAGATAACCACCCATCTTGGCAGTAAAATCTCGCTATAGGCAAGTAACAAAGAGAGGAGGAAGATTGATGACCAATATATTTTGAGTAAATGAAAAACTAGGGCATGCATGGATAGTAAGATGAATTCCTTTGATAATTCCAATGGTTTGAATGGTGGTGCCATCTAGTTAAACAAACCCTCTTGCAACTAGAGTGTATTGTATGCCCAATACATCTGCAATTTGTTTGGGTATGACCAAGCTACTGACACCAAAATCGATCATGCAATTATGTACCAAATGATCACCGATGATTAGGGAAACATAAAATGGTGGAGGTTTATTACTCTTGGGAGAAATTTTTCCTTTTGGTTGACTTAAGCTAGTAGCTTGATTGGACGTCCTATGTACTATTGCTCCATTGGTTGTAGCAAATCTTTTTTGAGCTTCTAAAGCAACCAATTCTTTTGGGAAGGAATTAAAAGTGCCTCCCACATTGTGACATTTAGATTGGTTTCTTCATTTTTTTGATGATGTCAAGGGAATGCCACCTAATTTTTCTAATGTTTTTCTACACATTGGGATCCTCCTTTGGAAAATTTTTTTTAGGCACCGTGATGCCCGAAACACCTTCTTTTCTTATGGCTTGAGTAGGTTGTGCTTTTGGTGGTTTCTTTCCCACATCTTTGTCAACCATCACTTGTGGCCTAGGCTACAAAGTGGATGCTTGATTGGATTTGGAAGGTTGATATTCCATTTCCTCTTTTTAGAACGAGTATTCTTTGACACTGATGAGGAATCAATATTTAACCCACAAAAATCTTCGACTTGCCAATTTAGCAAGGTGGCTTCTTTAGGTGCATGCGGTTGATCTACTATTTCCTATGTAGATGAATTTTCTATTGGATTTAGAGGGGCAGATATTCTTTGAACCATAAGGGCCTGGCTAAGAACTCCATTGGGGAAAAGATTTTGGTTGTGAGGTTGAGCACAAGGATAACACCATTCGTATTCTTGAACTAGATTATTCTGGACATGTACTATAGCTCTAGATGAGCTAGTAGCAAGAGGGTTCCTGAAGTTCAAAGGATTGAAATTTGCAACCTGATTTGTAGCTTGAATTTTGGTTGGTTATTCCCTTGAAAAGGAGGACGGTTAGCCTGATACTGATGATTTTATGGCTGATATGGAAGATTATATTGAAATTGTTGCCTCTTGAGTGTAACGAGCTCATTCCCAAAAGTTTACAGTAGTGACTTGACTTCAACTAGATTGTTTGACAAGGTGGGGGTAGACTAAGCTAGTTGCTTGGAAGTCATTGGAATATGAGAAATGATAGGCTGATTGCTTATAAGATATGGAGATAATGACATTGGTAGTCCTGGAGCTATCTTTCTATCCCAAATCAAGGAATTCTCCGCTCTTATGGAAACTTCGTTGGCATTATGTAATGTAGTCCCTCCCATGGACTGGATCATAAGCGCTAGATCACTATTGAAGGATTGCAAATAGTACAAGAATGCATTATTTAGAGAAGGCTTTATGAGTGCCAGAATCCTATTCCAAGTCCTTTAGAATCGGAAGTTGAAATCACTCATGTAGTCTTGGGGAGCTCTCTTTATGGTAGTGAGCTGTTCCAAGAGTGACATGTGATCACTCTTGTCTTCAAACTGTTTACAAAGCTTCTCTCCTAACTCATCCCAAGTGGTTATAATACAACCACCTAACCCTTAAAACAATTGAAGTTATTTTCCTTGAAATAAGTAACAAGGAGCCTAACCGCAACGTTGTCCTTTGTGATATTGTGTACCAAACAAATCTTGGTTACATCAAGAATATGTTCCATGAAGTAACATGAGTTTCCCTATGTAGAAGGGTAAAATTTTGAGTGTCACACAGGTATAGGGTCACGTTGAGCCAACATAAGAAGACTGTTTGCATTGAAAGGGGAAAAAATGTTTTCGACATAGCAGCAGCAAGAGGTTGATTGTTTCTTGGTGGAGGAAATCTTCTGTAAGGAGGAGTAGAATGACCGCTACGAGATGAAGATGCAATAGGTGATGTTGAGATACCTCTTCTCCTTCTCTTTAGAGGAGAAAAGGATACCTTGATATGCTAATAATTTCCTTGCTTTAAAGAAGCTCTTGTTTGAATTATTTGCATAAGTCAACGCATTGAGATTTGAAACTCTCATTCCACCAGACGTACAAAATCAAGTATCACCAAATCATTGCACCCCGAATGGCCAGAATGTGAACAAGATGTTCAGTGTGATTGGGTAACATGGGATCACCTCTCAAGATGTGGGACTTGGGATCGAGGTGAACCTCCAGAGAAGTCTGGATTCTTCTTCCTAAACTAAGTGCTATACTATTCCTAGTGTAATACAATGGTTAACTAGACCTATACTAACATTTCCATGGGTTTTAGGGAAAGAGACTTATAAGAAATAAAACTATACTAGAGATGGTGATGTAAAAATAAAGGGTGTTTCTAGAATATGAGAAGGGTTGGCTTGAACAGGGTGCTATGCACCACAAGCCAACTTCACCTATTGCAACTTAGAGAGGGTAAACAAAATACCATAGACTATGAAGCATGTGATCCCTTTGTTAAAATCAATCAGAAAAACAATCTTTCAGTCTTCCAGTTAAGAATAATGAAACTGAGAAGGCTGAACAAGCACCGCAACTCAAATGCATGTAGATTTCCACCGGTTGATATGTACAAAACTCCAAGAACATGCAATGAAAAATTGAACTTTTACAGTGTACCTGCAAGCATGAGAAAGGAACAAAGAAGTATATAGAATGATGAAAGGAATGATAGTAGTCACAAAACATACACTTTTATTACTTCATCAACATGCAAAATGCATCATTACATTTAGAAGAGGAAATAGTTGCCATTACATAGTCTTGGAAGAGAGGCTTGAAAGTTCCCTAAGCCGAATAGAGAGGATTCTTGAAAGAATGTGCAACGTCTCTTGTCTAACTTGTGTCACACGTCTAACTCTTGTAACCACCTTGGAATGAGTTTCCAACTTACATTTCTAGAAAATATCTGTGAGAGAAGAGAGGAAAAATCATAAATTCTTGGCCTAAAATGAAGGCACACGATGGTATTAATTAAAACATTAGTTGCACCACTTAGGAACATTCCATCATGTCTCATAAATGAAAGGTTTGAACTTATCCATTCATTTAATTAAAAGAATATTTTAATAATAAAATATCATTTTATTAAAATATTTTAATAAAAATATTAATTTAATTATATTTCAAGTGGGACCCCAAGGTTGGTTTACACTGAAAGGGTAATCCCTTCAAAGAAGGGCCAACTCGGTGGTTGGCTCACCTACCAACTCACCGAGTTAGCCGACGAGCTCCCTTGTATTTGAAAATGACGTGCTTCCTTGCATGTTCCACCATCTTGCACCGAGATCTCGAGTTAGATCCTTCATCTCCTAGCTGATGTCAAGCATGCTCCTCATGTTTACATGTTTGGATCAATTATTATGGTACTCACTCCCTTGCGAGCCATTGCCTTCTAACACCTGCTCAAACTCGTCACTTCCATGACTCAACATGTTTTGCTAAGTTCACCTCACCAAGTAACTCTTTTCAATTTGCTGATTAAGCTTCATTCCTTTTTAATTTCAACGTGACGAGCTAATCTTCATATGAGTTTCATATTAACACACCCATGGTTCAACCTCTAGCTCAATGGTCTCCAAAATGAATCGGACATGTAATCTACCATTTCGGTATTGTATCAATCTTCCAACTAGTGTTTGGCCAACCAAAAGGACCCAATTTCAATGCTCTTAGCTTGGTATGAGAGTTACTCATCCCACTTCGATGCATTGATTCTTCTTATTTGATTAGAATGATCTCACTATGGATCTCGAAGCACCACCTCTCTTTTGCAACCAAAACCTTTGCACGCCTCCGTTACCTTTTGGGAGGCCTACGCCCCATAGAAACTGTCTACCTGAGACTGTCTCTTGGACAGTAGGTTCTGACGCAAGGTTAGAATTCTAGCTCTTCTAGAGTGGTATCTCACTGATAGCTCAGGCCCCCCCTGAAGGGGGCCTTCTTCGCCTTCCACCTAAGCTGTGCAAGCAGAGTGAACTTGGTTATCTCCCATGTTTCCTTTAGTGATGTAACTTTTAGACATTCTCTATTCCCATCGACAAATCCATACAAATAACTCATATATCCCATCATGCCAGTCTCTTGTTCCTTTCTTAAACCTTGTCCTAGCTTGACTTCTACTTTTCCCAAGGTGACAAGCCTCCACAAACGAACACGGATACATTCTCTTTGAACGCCTGTGATACCATAGTCGAATTTGACTATAATTTGAGCTTGGTTTTTTCTGATGCTTGATCTTGAGCCATTTTGTCATTTTACTCGATGAATCCATGCTCATAATGGTGGCACTGTCAAGCCACTTGTTGGCTAACTACGATACAAGAGACTTGTAGCAATGATGATTTGTTCATCCCAGTTAATGGCTTACCTATTAACTTGGCCTTTGACCAAGACGTCTCGCATGCACCATAAAGTTCACTTTGCTATCTTCATGGGCACGCATCCTCCAATTTCTCCAACGTCCTCTTATTCCGTTGGCGACTCGCCCACATGGAAGTCTCATGATAGCTTACCATTCCAAAATCCCCATCTGTCATTCGGTTCCCAAAATCCCCAAGTGGAATTATTGGCTTGGCTTGCTAAGGCGTTATCTCCACCGTGGCAACAAAGGCTTGAAACTCCCAAACTCGGGATTTTGTCGGGTCATATCTTGTCATTCCACCAAGCTCAAATTAGTTGTGAGCCATCGCAATGGTTTTTTTGATCTTTGGAAATTCAACTCGAGTTTTCTCACCATGTCAAGCTTGTCTCACCTTAATGCTCCAACTTGAGTTGCCTTCATGCTTTGCGAACTCACCCCGACTTGTTTGACCGAGCTCTTATATTGATCCGACTCGGTTCCATATCTAATTTTAACCGAGTCAAGCTCGATGGTGCAACTCGATAGGGTGAGTTGGATCTTGCATTACAAACCGAGTCAACCTCTAAACTAACTCAGACTCGCCATCTCCTAAGCTCATTTGTGAGCTCAACTCATCTTGGTCATAGCTCGAACATCGAGCCGCCGAGCTTGGACTTGTAAAATTCATGCCACCCACAACATCCCATTCCTCCTTTGCCTTTATGCTTTGTTATTTCATGTGTTTTCCAAGCTAGGCTATTCTCCAAGACTCACCGAAAGCTTTCCAATGTTTGGCTCAACTCAACCGAGTGAGCTATCTATTTCTGAGTTCAACCTCCATGAGCCAACTTTGTTTATAGCTCGTGCGAGTTTGCAAACTTTGTGAACAACTCAATGTTGAGCTCATCGAGTTGATTACTTCAATGATTTAACCGACATAACATGTCAATCGAGTGAGTTGCTTATCGAGCCACCCAACCTCAGCTCGTCCATTCCTATATAAGCACTCCACATGGATCACCTTGGTATATGTCAACCAACTCGCCGAGCTACTTGGCGAGATGGCTCACCTAATGGCCTATTTTGTTTTCCAACATGATCCTGCTCTGATTTGTTAACTTTCATGACTCTTATTGAAACTGAGGAGTTAATGGGAGCAGAAAAAGACCTTTCAAACATGATTTCTCAATTTTAATAATTTCTCATGCTCCTTGGTAGAAAGTGGTCCCATAGAGGCCAACCTCAACACTATAAGAAAGCTCTTTAACTTATACAACCCAAAATAGGAGAAAACTCCAAAATGATCCTGTTATTCCTCATAATGCCATGAATGTGTCTTCAACGCAAATTTTTACCGTAATGTCCCAAAATTTTTCCGAAAGGGTTTCTGTTTTTATGGTATGATTGACCCATGTTGTCCAATTTTTTCTCAGGGGTAAAAAATTGGGTAACATATCCGACTAGATTCAAAGTAGAAAGGGAAACAACCAAGTGGTAGATAAAGCCAAGGGGCATAATAACAATAAGACAAAACAATAGATGATTAAAAACCTACATCTACTCTAACCTATAAAAATGAATGACCAATAACATGTACAAGTCATATAAAGTGAAAGACTAAAGAGATTTAGAAATAATTACCTGTAGCATGTGTGTGAATACTGATGTATAAGACTCCCTAGAGGCAACAAAAATGATAGAGAATCATTATGGGCGGAGAAGGGGAAAGCGTAACGATAAGATCTAAAGTCCTCACTCACCATGGTGACCTAAACGGAAAAGAAACAAGCTTTAAAACTCTAAATCTATCTAAAAAGTGTGAAATAGTGTGAGCAAGGGAAAAGCATGCACAATTTGTATGTAAGGAAGTAGTCAAATGATTTATTGGTGAATATAATGAGAAAAAAGGGCTATATATACCTAACATCATCACCCATGGGTGATGGCATCAAGCTATGGAAAAGACAAAAAATGAACCACTACCCATGATGGCGTTGGCCTCGGGGAAAACCCTAAGGGCATAGGCTGAAATCATGAGGAACAAAGACCATAATATCAATGGTGATGAATGATGTAGGATAGAATGAAAAAAATAGGTATAATAATATGCAACAAGAGGAAGAAAGTGAACCTAATGGGACAAAAAAACATAATGAGTGTAATATGTGAATAAAGGGAAGAAACAAGGCAAGTATAGGGTGACTAAGGCTAATAAATACATCTCTCAAATGTTGTGGTCTAGCCCATGTAACCAAGTTTGATCATACCCCAATATTGATAGGCCCCTTAAAGCACCCACTTAGGAGGAGAATGCATCAACAACCCCTGCACAAAAGAAATAGTTAGAAAGTTTCAAAAATATGGTGTATACATATGCCCCAACCAAAGATCATTGTATATCACAATATTGAAACATGATACGGTCTTCATGAAAATATATATGTAACACAAAATGGAAAGGAAATTTTAAAAGTGAAGTGCTAAAAAAATGAAAGAAATGCTAAATAAAATTTACCTACCTCATACTTCCCACAAGATCTTGATTTAATAGAATATGAGTATTAAATCTAATTTCAAAGTCACTATGATGATATATAACATAATTAAAATGATAAGCACTCTAAAGATGTAACCGCATAAGAAAATGAGAGAGATATGACACTTATCTAATTTTCACTTATCCTAAAGTAGGTCTGAACTAGATCAACCGATGAACATCCCAAAAAGAGTGTCAGAGAGACTCGATATAGATTCTAGAGCATGCGAATTGAGCTAGACACGAGCTCCTGGGATAGTGTGAGGGAACTGTGTGCGAGACCTTTTGTAGGCTCTGTGATTACGTAAAGAGTTGGAATCTAATTTTTCTTGTGTCACTAGGGTTTTGTTATCCTTCACTATTGATTTCCTATATGTCCTTTGGATGATTTCTAAATTTTTGGTAACCTGAAAAATAGTTGATATCTTGCAAAATACCAAACTACATCAAATCCCCAAAAATAAAGATACAAATGGGGAGTTGGATCGACCCGACACTCACCCGACAGAGTGAACTTACGTTGAGCATTGCACTACATCTTAGATTCAATGTAGTTATATATGTGTGTGTGTAGAATCTTGTCCTTAGGTTTCTCTCATGCCAATGCCACCAATATAGCGGGCTATAGCTATATAGAATGAAATTGTGTGGATGGAATTTAAAAATTCCCCTTCTTATGTACTATATGTAGAGTAACAAGCCCAAAGATGTAGTCATTTTAATAGTATGTAGATATGCTTTCCCTTTAGAATTACCCACCCTAATAATGGTATGTATATTGTATATATATAGGGATATATTTCTTGAATTTCAACACAAGTGACATGACATGGTGACTAGGACCTGGGATAAGAGTAAGAAAACCGAAAAGTCTTACCACAAATGTCAAAAATGTGAACAAGAACAAAGAGGACATGAGCACCCAGAATGGACGGGAACACGGGCGCTAGTGTCTAGACTGGGCATTGGTGTCCTGAGATAACTAACAAAAATGTGAAGATACCGTGCAGATAGGGATCCTTGTGACCCAACTAGAACTGGGTATAGAAGTGACAAATGAGAGAGAGAAATACAATAAAAACAACCAAGACAAAAAAATGGACTAAGGAGTGTGTCACTAGTGAATAATTTTCTTACTCAATATCCATACATATAACAACATACTTAGTGGTATATTAGAATAATAATATGTGCATGATTTTGTGTCTATAGGTGTAATAGTTTCTTGGAACCTTGTATAAGAAAGACTAATAATAACACACTAGAAGATAATTAGTAAAATAAGACATAAATCACCTAGCTAGGAGGGTCGTGGGAGGGATGATATTGAATGTTGAAATGATGGAAAAATGAGGTTTTTGGCAAAAATTGGTATAGGGAAGTGTAATAGGTTGATAGTATCAGGTCACCACCACAAATGTGGCACAATTTACAAAATTTTTAAAGGGTTTTAAGTGTAAAAGATATGAAGGTTTGAAGATTAGAGGAAATCACGACAAAAACCAATTATAAAAATTACTATAAATAGTAAAGGGAGGAATTCATTTATCACTTTGCTAATATGAGATTAAGAGAAACTAATATTTGGTATTCCAAAATCAATAAATTTTAGCAATGATGGTGAGAGTATGAGGTAGCGAAATGGTGCATGACGATGCAAATCCCATGGCAGGTGTTATTTTTGAATAGGGAATGGGTAGCTAGGTTAAAATAGAAAAATGCATGTTGGGGTAAATTTAGCTAGTGAAATTTTCCCAAATATAGTCTAAATGTAGATTTATTCGTTGTCAAGATGGGTTTGGGAGCATTTTGAAATTGGAGGTCATTAGGCTAGGTTTTTGTAATTAATGCATAAGTTTTTGTGGGACCTTGAAGTAGACAAGATCAACCGTGCTACCATTGCAACATGGATGATGGTGTCTAGCTAGGGGTATTTATACCATGGACGATGGTGTTCTACCACCAAGGCTAATGACATAGAAAGGTAGAGATATTTTCTCAAGGGTTGATGGTGTTTTGCCAACATTGTCGATGTAGTAGGAAAAATGGAATATTTTCTGTTTTGGATGAATTTTGTTGATTTGGATGATGGGTTTGTATTGAGATTTTATGAGGAATTCTTGTTTGATGTTTTTAGGTACCAAAAAGTATTTGATTATGGATATCGAGTAGATGTGACATGGATTATCGAGGTATTGAGGAGATTGTCTACATATGAAATTACACAATTACATGGCCATATATTTTGAGACATTATGAAAATGGTGCGGGTTCCCTTAGATACAAACTTGATTCATATGTTTTTGATGCATTGGGAGTTTAGGTCCAACACCTTTAGGTGGAGGGATAGTGATTAGATTGTGTAGGCTGTAGTGACATTGTAGGATTCCCACACTATTTTGGGAGTACCGATTAAGGGAGTCTACATGTTTGTGATGTGCTTATGGATATAAGAGAGATGTGAGCACTCACACGATGGGCCATAGGTAGTGATGAGCATAATTCAAGATCATTGATGATTAGATTGAGTTTCATATATTTCAAGGTTATCATTAGGATGGTTATGACACTAATATTATGCCACAAGGAAGATGGATTAGTACTGCTATTTGTTCTAGTGGTGTGTAGGGATGTTTTCAAGATAGGAATACAATTCAATTGGGGTACAACCACATGGGTGTAAGTAGTGCATGATATATAAAATATTCAATTGAGGAAGCAGATGGAAGTATGGTTCCCAAGGTATATGTTTACACGTACCGCTACAGTAGCAAGAAATTCCCAAAGGATTCTACGGTGGGAGAGAGGCTCGACAATGAGGTATATGGTATATTTTAGGAGATTGCCTTAGGTGAGATAGGAAAGAGTAGTATAGGATCCCTAAAAGGAAAAATGGAGCAAATAACCTAGATGACCAGCTATAATGGTAGTTGAGGGGATATATGAGATCATAGGGTGTTATGTGTGGTGGGTGGAGACACACCCAATAGATATGGTGTCATTATAGTTTGGGTGACCAACTCATGTGGTGACCCAATTTCCTAGATTATCGATAAATAGATGTTAGAGAGAGGGGAGGGAGAGAGGGACTGGTGGTAGGCATACCACCATTGTTTCCACACCAAGTGAGGAGTGCCCCACAACCATTTGGTAGGAGGAGATAATGGAGATGGCCCATGGGTGAAAAGGGACCTTATATAGTTAATTAGATGATGAAATTGGTGAAATAAGTGACATAGTTGTGAATGTCTTTGTCAAACATGTTCAAAATGTTTTCCATTTTCTTGTATTTTCGGAACAATTTTATATTGTTTTGGGTTTTTGAACAGTTTTATATTGTTTTTGTGAAACATATGTGAATATTTTTGTTCCTTTTGGAATTTTAACCACATGCCAAAGAAGAGGGAAAAATGGATTCCCAAGCCATAACCAACACGTTACACATGAACAAGGTGGAAAAAACATGATGAAAGGAAAACATGAGTTGTAGATAATGGGCATGACGACCCGACAAGGAGAACATGCGACACAAGGTGAGGTGGATTTTCACAAATAGGAGATGAGGAAAAATTGTGAAGTGAATGAGTGCGTTGATATACCCCTAGCACAAGGGTTACTCTTTAGAGACTCAAGAGTAGAAATTATTCGAGATGAATAGATTTCATGGGATCCTTCAAATCTTTTCCATCCTCAGTAGATAGTTTGTATACCCCAGATCTAAATTTGACAATGATAACATAAGGAACCAACAAATAATGTTCAAATTTTCTTTGTTTTTCATGTGGCATGGTTGTGTTCTTTTGATTTTATTTCAGGGCCAAGTCACCGATATCAAACTATCATGGTCAAATATTTTAGTTATTGTTACGATGCAGCCGATTCTAGTATAATTGCAGATGATCCAAAACATGAATGCATTTTTTGTCTAGTAGCTTGTTACCAATTTTTTTCCCTCTTGGACAAAAATGGACAATGGTGGTAAGTTACACCTTAGAACCTAAAATTAATTCTTGAAGAAATTCATGAGGTTGGTTTATTGAACAAGGCTGCAATTTTTGAATCCATCTTGACCTATGAGTTACTGAAGAAATCAAGTTCACACAATGAGTATTTATTCGAGAGAATCAAATGGTTCGAGACAGGTGAGTCAACGAGAAAATCTTAAAGAGATTGTGCGAGGCCCTCCATAATTTCACTTGAACTATGTATTGTATGCTAAAGGGTGATTGGGATATCGTGTCTCGATTTATGTATGATATTGAGCTTGAGTTTGTGGATTCAATGTAATTTTTAGTTTCAAGTAGAAAACAAGGTTAAGTGCATAACCTTCCCATTGAGAATTGTTTTCAGACTTTATCTGCACCACTTGTGATAATTGAAGAAGCATTTCTTGAGATCATAAGTATTGGCCGTCATGGGATTATGGAACAAATTTTAATCGCATAAACATTATGTTAGCAAGTTTTAATTTATGTGATAGATTCAAAGCTATGGTATTGAGAAAAAATAGCTCGCCGAGTAACTCGTCGAGCTACTTGGCTAAGCTATGTCGATGAGCAAAGGAGCAACCAACTTGATAATAAGGCCAACTCGGCAAAAGTTATGTTACTAAATAGGTGTGTAAGATTAAGAACAAATTGATGATTAGTGGCTCATGGAATAGATGATTCAATGGTGCATCATGCATAATTGAATCAACTTTGGCATCAAGTGAGTGGGAGTTGACGCACATGGAGCTCATAGAAAGAAAATGTATGCAAGGCCGACTCGGGTGGTCATGATGAGTTGTGAGTAAAATATGATCGGAAGATCGACTTGGAGGTGCTAGAATCAATGTAAATGGATTGGTAATGAGTGATTAGTGTGTTCAATTCAGAAAGAAATCTGAATCGTTGGGCATGAGGGATTAGCTCGATGCAACGAGTCTTGGAGTAGGTTTTTGAGTAATGCTTTACCGAGTTAATCAAGATGTATACATAGGTCATTGGAGAGTCATAAATGATTTGAGCATATATTGGTAAGCTCAATGTAGGTCACATACCACAATTTGTTGGTGATAGCTATTTTGGAGGTCTCCATCAAAAGGTTCAAGGCGTTTTAAATTTGTAGAGTCGTTTGTGCTCGAACATAGGTGAGTTGCTTAACAGATGGGAGAATCAACATGGAGCTCACAAACCATGTCGATTGAGGTCGATCTATGAGGTGAAGCCATGTTGTTGGTTGAGTTAGATAAGGAAGGTGGTAACATTGACCCAACCATGTAAGATATAGTTCACCGAGTTATACGTGAGAGTGAGATTGATTTGTAAAGGATCTCAATATAACTCAGGGATTGAGCCATTTCAAGCAACTTGATGTAGGTTTGAAGAGTGTTCCCCAATTCGGTAAGTAAGGGTAAATGAAGGTGGCTTGATGTATGATCCATTGAGTATTTTAGGAAGACGTCACGAAGGAGTGATTTGGTTGCACTTAGGTTTCAATATAGGATCGTGTTCGATCGACCAAGTTAATTCAGAGATCGACATGTCAAGCTCAAGAAAATTTAAAGGGTGTCCTCGTAGTGAAAAGTCGGTGAACCATTAAAATCTCATTGAGCTCATTTGGGCATGGGATAAATCTTAATAGCGAAACATGGATCTCAATAGTGAAAGATGGTAGCATTATGAATGAGTGCTCGTTGGTTAATGAGTTCATGTAAGCTCTTAGCAAACAAACGAGTAGCTCGGGATAACAAATGTAACATCCTCATTTTAGAACATTAGAACAAGATTTTTTTTTTTTTTTTTGAAAAGTGCTTTCTAGTTCTAAATACATAATTTAGAACTCACAGATCATAACAATCATTCTTATAATCAGATAACCATATGTAGTTGTAATGACTTGGTGTACCACCGATCTATTCATTCCATGACTTGGTGAACTACCGATCTATTCATGTGTATAATAGAGTTGGCGTTTTCATCTGAACACTTCACTCTTGCGGTTCTCTTCCCTAATCTGGGATTTTAGAATGCTCTATCCAAGGAACCTATCTGAATAATTGTTACCATCATTCATTGGCATCACGTCCCTTAGACTAGGTGACATAGGACAACGCAATCAGACAACTTGCGATACTTTGGCCAAAGATTTGAAACATACTGTTCATGTCTCTTATTCCTTGACGACATACTCATCAATCTGGAATACATCCTTCACCCCACTCGATGTTATATAGAACATCTTATACTGACTTCTGTCAGTCTCCCCTATCCCAAGTTTTCACTTAGGAATGGGTTAATATCATACTCACGTTATAAGGATGCTCTTGAAGACTAGGGGTAAGCTGACATACTGGGTCACCCACTGTTACCCCGTGTGTCAAGGTACCCCGAGTCTCAAAGGGCTGCCTCATAGCATGTCTATGGTCCTAACCGGTCCCAAAGGAAAATCTTGTTCGAGTTTCAGGTGTAAATCTTAACGATCAATGCAAAAGGGTGTTGCCATAAGTCACCTGCATTGTTGTATCCTTGAGAAGATCCTAATCTTCTCGAAGGTACAACCTTGCAGTTGTCATGTGTCAACATCCTACAATACTGCCTCGGAAATATTTACATAACTTCAAGAAGTTACTTAAGTTGAGTTGAATTTGAATTAAAGGCCCTCCTAACTGGGTAGTCTTTTCCCAACCCAGAATTTCACACCTTTGAGTTGCCTTATGTAATTAAGTTCAATTTTCACAGAGAGAAGTTTAATAAGATTTGTGACCTCGTCAAGGTGTCCATCGGTTCCTAATAATCTTATTTCCTCATAATAGGGCAATAGCCCTAAGTTCTCTCATAAGGAAGCTAACTAACCCGTAAGGGTTCATATCAACCCTGAAGACTGAATATATCAGACTTATTGCCAATAAGACATGGTGAATTTAATCCATCCATTACATTGCTTTGACTTATAACATTATTAAGGATTAGTATAATGCTCATCGAGTTATAGCTACTTGTTAGGGCATAAATCAACCCCAACTTCCATAGAAATGCAGTGAACTAATTTTCATTTAGCCATATTCATATTATAAAAGAATTACTAGCAAACATGGAGTAATCAGTCACATAATTTTCACAAGGCTTACTTAGGGATTCCATTTAGATCCCATGGCGTAAAATAATAAAAATGCACTCTTATTCATCCAGACGTGAGAAGATCAACTCAACAATTAAGAACATAGCCATGTAAGAAACATTTCTCCATTTCTTTTAATCTCAACCTATACCATTACAATTTATGCACTAAGGCATATTTTAATACAATAAACATCAATAAAAGAACAACTTTCTTCCTATAGTACAATTAGAAAGATCCTGTCGTAATTCATCATAAAAATCAGATTAAACATTCTGAGCATCATATCAGATCTACGTGCCTTTACCACTTACGATGACCATCTGCAAAAATTGCTAGCACAGGTCAGTTCAGTGAACTGAGCATGATAAGCACTAATTCTTAAAACAATTGCATTCCACCAATTGTTTCCATTAAACAACCTGTTTAAATGAAATCATTTCATCAAACCTAAAACATGAATCACACTAATTAACCTTCTACCATACATGACTTTATAACATAACTTCATATTATAACTACCATATCAACTTAAATCTTTTCGGATGATTCATCTTATATTAGAGACTAAGAAGAAACAAAATGTATCTAAAATATCCATCCATCTGAAAACCAAGGACAGTAACAATCCAATAAAATTACTCCATTCAAGAATGAATTCTTACCAGTACGTGTATCCAACAGATGTGCATTTAACAATTCAAACAAGGACAGATTATAGCCTCTAGCAAGTTCAACTGATGAAATTCCTTTATACTCATTGCATTATTTCAATGACATTGATAAGTATACCAACTTCTACTACAATACTACTTTTATAAAGTAGGTAACTGTATAACTCAAACAGGGTAATAATATAACCGTAGATAAGGAAAGGAGACTTGGTCCAAGACTCAGCACTTACCACCCTCTCCTCATAAATTTGACAGTCTATTCATCTTATACCCCTACCGTAGAGTTCTCATGGAGATACAAAAGAAGGGAGCACTCATAATTTCTAGAAAGGGAGAGAATACTTTCGTATTCCAAAATCCTATATCAACATATACTTTACAACTTAAGAGAAAGAAACAGAGGCATTCAGATCTCCATTCCAAACAAGTTCAGGACTGTACCAACTTCCCAGGAGTAATGCATATACAATCGATCTTGAATTCAATTAGGGAAGAAGAGAAAGCAAGAAAATCAACACCCAAGTTTACCATTAGCTCCAATCTGGTAGAACTGTTTAAAAGGTTGCCCTTAGATCCCTAGGGTCTTGCAATTGCATATTAACAAAAGCCACAGATTGTTATAAACGAAATACATATACGTTCAAATATCAGTCCACAATCCTGATCCAATTAAAATAGTCTACCCTTCACCCAGGACTCGAATCATTTTAGACTACGAGTTAGGGTAACTGCTATCGTTACTCACCAATAGGTTACACTAACTATTTACACTGGATAATTTGTTATTGCGTTCAAGGATACCAAACAAATAGCACTTCCAGTGTTAATAGATGAATTCTATTGACAGATTTCAAGGTCACTACAGGCAACATCAACACAGTCATTCATATTCTAATATAAAAACTAATTTCCATTCGTGCAGACCTAAGATCACCCACAAATTGTTAGGAACAGGGTTCATCAAGTAAATTTTCACTGGGTCACAACTGTGTTCTAATATCCAAGTAAAAATCGTAAAGAAAACAACAGCTACACCAAATATTTCATCACTTACAGAACCCATAATCAATGACCATCCAGACCCTTTTCAACAGAGGTACAGGCTTGTATTCAAACATATTTCTTACGCATGCGACTAAACCAGTCGAGCTCTATAGAAGGAACTACAGTTTCATCACAATCCAACTATATATACACTGAAGCTGTCAAGCAATAAAAGAGCTCATACGGCTAAGCAATAATCAATAAACCAACCAAATTAGACACAACAATTCTTTCCGTGTCATTCTCCAAACACGAAATCATCCAACACAACGTCTAACATGGTACAGTTTGGAAACTCATTACCTCAGTCAAACAAAGAGACATAAAACACGTCTACAGAAGATGATACACATATAGTATTCACAGCAAGGTGAGAAAAACAAAAGAAACAGATTCAACATGATCTACGTATAACCAAGGATTCCCAATTCAACAAGAAAAGAAGAAAACCAATACTTGCTATCAACCAAGCCGACTGTACAAAAATCATCTGAACAGAGTTGTTCTAATGAAAGCATTTAAAGGAAAGAAAGATTTTTAAAAGTTAGGGCCTATCATGCCTGATAGTGTCACTTAAAAATTTGAAGGAGACCTCTGAATGTGCTCGCACCTTCTCTTCTTCTTCCACGAAAGATTAAACAACAATAAATTGTTACCTCCATGCCTTATATACTTCCCCCGACAGAGAAGGAAGCTAGAAACTCTCAAAGTTTCCATGCAACATAGAGTAGACGGCTGGTTCACAGAACCAGTGCTCAAGCAGAGTGAAAAATGGAATGCATGGAAAACCAAACAACCAAACAATATTCCTCTTGCATGCCTTCCCAAGCAATCTGCGCTCGGGAACCAAAGTTCATTAATTGCATTAACTTCCATCCTCCTACCTATTTTCCATTGCCACCGACTGCCAAAATTGGTGATCGCCACAAGAAAACAAACAAACATTCCCATCCTTGGTGATACTGCCACGTCAGGTTATATTAGCCATTTGTAACCTCCGCCAAACCTGACAGCACTCCAAGTCCTTCAACCTTATCCCCCTCTTAAATGCCATGGAAACCACTACCCATGACTCGCGACCCTTCTTAGTTCCCCCTCCCTTCTTAGCATTAGTTAAGATAGGTTAGAAACTTAGGCTAGCTCATAGGGTATGACATTAGTCTCACTTCCATAGCGCTAGGTGTAGTTAACCCTTAGGAGCATTAAGCTCATAGTTTAGGGCTAGGTTAGATTAGCAATTATTTTAACCAATAGGTTATAGTTTAGGTTGAGACTATTAACCTTAACGAATCTAGTCTAGGTCCCCAAAATAGGACCAATCAGTGTTAGAGTCCATACCGGATAAAAATTCCTGTAAGGAGTCTATTTGGCATCAATAAATTAAGCTTTCGGTATAAACATAAACATCTTACCTGGCTTAAGGTCCAGGCCTTCCGATGTTACGATATCTGGAACCAAATTCCATTTATCATGATCAGCCTGAGTTAAACTCCGGGATTGATCATTCAAAACTCATTCAGACCTTGTAACTTTCGTAAGGTCAATAAATTTTGTTCATCCTTAATAAACTTAAAACATTCCTTGGATCAATGCAACTGATCCAAGGCTGAGTCACAAAGGTGGATAAATCCCCAATTCATCTAGAAATCAGGTTGAGAACTCAAATGCAAGAATGAAAGAAACAAAAGAGTCCAAGCATATTCCGGCTCAGTCGAAGATCTTCAAGAGCAAAGAGGATACAATCCATATCAAGCATGACTTCCCAAAACCAAAGGAACATGTCCTTATACAGAAGAAATCATTTAGGTGTGACAATAGAAGAACCGAGGGAGTTCAAGCTTGTGATGTTTCAAATATTACCCATTTTGGGCTTTTAGAGTTATGATGTTTACTTGTTGCACTTAATATTTGATTGTAAGGAAGGCTCAGGCTCCGAAATTCTGAAGTATGAATTTTGGACTTTGGGATTTAGACTCGAGACACTTCAGAAAATCAAATGAGTGAGTTGATAAAAATGTGGGGGAGTATTAAATAAAATCTGAATTCTAAAGTTTTGGAGTTCGAACTTGAGTGGGTTCTGGAGTTAACGTTATAGCTCAGAGGTCAACTCAAATGAAAGTCTTTGGAGTATTTGTTTTTCGAGAGTCGGGAATGGGCGGTTTGAATGACCAAGTCAAGTCTAGTTAGATGTAAAATTATATTCCAAGTCTGTAAGGAACCATTGTGGTGGGAAATCCAAATTGTTCACCGGTTAATGTTCAACTTGTTGTTTTGCTACTCAGAGAATTAGGTGGCAAATATAAAGGAATCGATGACTCGGTGGAAGGTTTGAGGATATCACCGACCTCATAATTTGGAAGTATGTGTGAAGCGGTTGGGAATTTACTCTAAAGTATTCAAAGTTGGTGAAACACAAAGAACTCGCCATTCAATACAACATGGCCAATGAGAAGGCTTTAGAGGCAGTTGAGAGGTTAACCAAGCAAATTGGTGGACAAAATAAATACAAAGAAATGGTCAGTCAACATGGAGTGCATGTAACACATGAAAATGATTTCATGTAAGAAGAGAGAGGAATCATCAAAGAGCTTTCTTGTCGGCTTGGTGAGTTGGGCCGGTGAGCCATTTTGCTAAACCAACCATATAAACACCCCTCCCAATGCATTTTTTACTGGGGTTCTTCCAAAGCAAAAATGGTCTATATTTAAAAAATTATTAAAAAATTGTGTTTTAATCAAATGGAGGAAATAAAATATTCAAATTTATTCAAGTATTACGAAGACATTATCAAAGAGCCGATACGGAATGTCGAAAATAGCAATTTTACTCGGGAAGCCATAATTTCCTCCCCAACTGTTCATTTTCCACAAAATTCTAGTTGATGGAATTACGAGAACGAGAGCCACACAATAGAGTCATCGGGAAATAGATTTTTGGAAATTTTGCATTTCAAAATTGCAAGTTTTACTCATTCCATGAATATTGCCTTAAAATGTGGAGTTGAAATTATTGAGGCAAGCATGGCCAACAACAAAGTGATTAATCATTAGCTACATTTTGGCCTAGATTGTAGGGTTTCTCCTTCTTTCTCTCAACAAATCAACAAGTGCTATAAATTGTAAAGGGGTGATTATTCCAAAGGAAGTTAGACATTTTTTCAAGGTTTCCCCTCACTTAAAAAGCTGAGCTGTTGTGAATTTGTAGGCTCACAAGCCTTTCTTCAAAACATTGTAATGGAAACTTCTTCCTTTTGCTCGTAATGATGCACTGTGCAAGTGCTTGGAATAATGAAATTATGTTTTGTGACTAATTATTTGTCCTTGCATCAATTTTGTTGTTTCCTTTTTCCTTTCTCATGTTTATAGGTGCATTGTGCAACCTTGGTCTCCATTGCAAGTTTCAGGAGTTATTGTGCTTATTCTGGGAGTGAAGTATTGTATGCAGTTGGGTTTGTAATGCATGTTCATTCTTCCCATGTTCATATTTATTCATTGGAAAGACAATAATTTTTCTAGTAAAACCCCTTTCTTGGTGCATCACCACTTCTAATATAGGTTTTATTTCTTGCAAATCTCTCTCCCTAATCCTCTTGAAATTTTAGTATAGGTCTAGGTAGCTGTTTTTATTGCATTTGGAGTAGTGTAATGCTTAATTTAGGAAGAGGAAGCCAACTTTCTTCATAGGTTCACCTCGAGACCAAGTCCCACAACTTGAGAGGTGATCTCATGTTATGTAATCACACCGAATGTCATGTTCACCTTTAAGCCATTCAGGGGGGTGCAATGATTTGGTGATAACATAGCTCAAGGTCAACAATTCATTCACGATTGTAATCCTCTTCATGCACAAGGTATTGGAGGGAGATACAAAGTGAAGGAAGTTTGAATTCAATGGGTAATATGGATTCAAAGCATTATTTTTGAGTAGATATCATATTTCTATAAGGTGAAGGCATATAAAGGATGCATGCACTAGAGCAAGGCACATTTGAGGGCGTAAAAGTATAGCAGAATAAGTGCACACTAGAACACTTTGAATTCAAGACTTAGCCATTTTGTGGATAAGGGATATTCTGGGAGATAACGTGTTGAGCACACAAAGCCATGAAGACTTGTGGTCCACACAACGGTATTTTTGGAACAAACAACAACCGAGTGCCATGCATAGTTTAAACTAATAATATGATATCTACTCAGAGTTAACTAAAGGAAGTCTATTCTTAAGAGCACTTGTATTTTGTGTGATACAACCTAGAATTTATTGTGAATAAC
The DNA here is from genome assembly GCA_018340775.1 of Taxus wallichiana var. yunnanensis. Classification (NCBI taxonomy): domain Eukaryota; kingdom Viridiplantae; phylum Streptophyta; class Pinopsida; order Cupressales; family Taxaceae; genus Taxus; species Taxus wallichiana. Next base: position 951,010,815 of record CM031237.1, on the reverse strand, counting down.
CTAGGCATCTTTGGCACATCACTTAGCATGAGTGAGCACTCACTTGAACCGCACAAAGGTACTAGGTCCCTCTTTAGAGGTTCTTGTATAGGATGTTGGCATGATGATGTTTAAATATATTCAGATTCATAATTATTAGTAGTTAACCCACAATGCATAAACCAGATCTAGATCTTAGAGAATCATGATAAATGAACTAAACAATAACTATGATAGGATTAACCATACAAGAACCAAATCCAGTCATGTATAATACCATTATCTAACCAATATACTCCATTGCATTAACACTTGTAAAACACAAAATCTTCTTACACTATAATAACATCTCCATGAGTTATGTGCATCAAAACCAACAACACAACTCTACAATAATTCACCACCTACTAAACTACACAAGTCAATACATATTTATAGGGGTGGGGACTTGCCCTTCACCACCCATGCACTTCTCAAAATAGGCCACATGTTGATAATAGCCATGTGCCTTTACAATAGTATGCACAACATGCAAGTGTTCTAACAATAGATGTCCTATAGTTAACTCGAGTAGAAATATTATTATTATCTTAAACTATGCATAGCGCTTATCTACCACTTGTTCCCAAAATAACATTGCATGTAACAAAAGTCTTCATATCTATGTGTGCTTCACACGCTATCTCCAAAATAGCTCTTATCCATAAAAATAGATAAGTCCTGAGCCAAAGTGTTTTAGTGCGCATTTCCTTTCCTATCTTCCCGCACCTTCAAATGTTCCTTGTTCATGTGTGCACATCCTTTGTGTGTCTTATCCTTAGAGAAACATTCTGTTTTCTCAACATTACCCCACACTAAAGTACATTTCCATCCTCAACAATGAGAATTCTTTCTGATGTTCCCAATAATAAAGAATAAGTAATGAAATAATGAAAACAATGAACCAAACTCTGTACAAAAGGATGAAGTTTATTCTGCAACACCTTCTTCTTCAACTAGAAGGATTAATTCTAGATATTCATTTATGAGCTCAACCTCCAAGGTTTTCCAGTCACTCAGTGCATTCCTCATTTTCTATGGAATATCAGTGGCTATGCCATCCAATTTGTCCTAATAGATTTTCTCTTTCTCATTTTGTAGTATCTGGAAAAAATTTTCCATACCGACAACATTCTCTCCATGTGGTCCATCTTACGTGCTATGATTTTTCCAATCTCATCAATTCTTTCCTTGTGTGGATCCTGGGCTGCTGCGAGGGCCTCACGCTTTTTTACTAGTGCCAACCTTTCTGCACACCAAAGTGTTTCATCCTTCATTGCCTTCAAAACTTCATTATCCTCTACTAAATTTATGGTTCTTATTATGACATCTGGTGCTGCACATAAATTAAGAGCTTGGTTGGCTCTCTTAAGCTCATCCTTCAATGTTTGGTGCAACGCCTCATAAGTTAAAATTGTTTTGACAATACTAGCCCTTTCTCTTGCTACTTCTTCCCCTACATCCTTTTTCTTAGGGAGGTGCATTGGTCCTTCCTCCAAAAGTAGGTGAACTATTGTGTGTAGATAGTGTAACTCAAACTTGAAGTCCTGAGGCACCTTCTCCTAAAACTTAGGCCTCTTTAGTAAAATATCATCTGCTATCTGCTTTGCCATATTCTTTACATTATGGGCCTATGCGAATGCATTATCACGCTCTTGAGTAAGGCGCTTGATTTATGTGTCCTTATCCTTTTTATCCTCAATAGCACCCGGATTGTTGCCACCTTATCCATATTTTAGTGCGCTACTTCTGTGGACACCTTAATCAAAGCGTTGCTTACCTGCTCATCTGAAAACTGTTTTGGCTTAATGGTAATATGGCACTTATGAGGAACCTTCCTCATATTCTTAGAAGTGAATTCCTCCTCACAGAAATCAAAATCAGGCTCATCCATGTGAGTCTGTATGCCCCAAGATAACTACTTGCGAGTGCGTGTATTGGCCATTTTAGGGTCCATCCAATCCCAACCATATAACTATTTGTTTGGTAGTGTACTCTGAAAATGGGTTCGAATAGTTTTTGAAGGGTCATTCATATAACCCAAGTCTTGAGTATCTACTACTTTTTCTTCCTTATACATGCCTGCATTCTCATCAACATCCTCATGCGGTAATGTATCCTCTTCTTTCTATTTGGCTATGCTTACATCCCATGGGATAGCGCCTTCAACCACCTAGTTGAATTCCTCATTATCTTTCCCTTCTTCCTACGTGAGGTGCATGAGGACTTCCGTATCCCCACCAACACTTCTTTCTCCTTCACAAGATATCTCTTTGTGAATACTCACATTGGGGTCTATAGTCTCATAGACTATGCACTCACCAATATCTTCATCATTCTGTATTTCCACACTGGGGGTGGCCTCGAATTTATCTCCACTCATTATTGGAGTTTCCTCTTCTTCCTGCGTGCTTGGTTATGGGGGTTCCTCATCACTATCTTGTATAGGAATATATTTTCTGTTCTTTCTCCTCTCCTTCTCTTCATCCCTTATAGGCGTCACGTATGGTGATCTCCTTACTGGGTGTGAAGTTCGAACACTAGTGTCTCCTAAAGTGTGCCTCTTCCTCATAATCCTTTCGGTATACATAAATTCAATACCGTCTTGGTTCCTCTTATTCTTGGATGTTTTCTAGTCCTGTATGTACTGGGTCTTCTTGAGCAGGGGGTGCAGATGCAACATTCCTTGAAGTCCCCACTATTTTCTTCTTCTTAGGAGGTCTGGAAAATCCATATCCGTGCCCTTCACCACTTTTCCATCCTTGAACCTTGGTATGAGGTATATAGAGATGTGCACTGGGTCAATCTTCCCTATAGCAAAACTCTCCGATGTGATGTCCACATTATTAGACTCCATAGTTTCAACATGGGCCTCCTTACTTGGCCATATATATATTTTGTGCAAAATGTGAATGTCTACGTCCACTTTTTCAGTGTCAAACTGGAGCTGATGCACGTCATGAAATCTATTTACAGAGTCCTTAAAATATCTTTCAGTAAATGTAAAGGGCAACTTACACCACATGATCTTCTCCTAGACTTCATGTGGAAGTGCCCCAAGCTGAAATGTTGGTAAAATACGAATTCAAATTCTTCATCCAAAACCTTTAGCAACTTGCATGGAATGCACCATTCTCCCTCAAATGCCATGCGCATGATCTCGAGAACCACTTGTTTAAGTGCTCCTTGTATGTATTGGAAACTTGATTCCACAAAGCGTGTACTTGAAATATATTTTGACTAAGGAATTTTTCTCAACGGAAACTCCCATATGTTTTCCTTAAGACTATCTAGTACCCCACTTCACTAAACAAAATTAATAACAAAATTATGCCCCAAAGTTATCTTCCCATTTTTTTCTTGGATGTGTGCCTCATTCACCAAGCTCTCTACAATGTAACCAATGATGTTGTAGTAGGTATTGTTGGCCATTTTATGCACTATATGCAACCAACACATATTCACCTCATTCCATCACTCAGTGGCACTTAGCTTGCTCCCTGCTAATCACACTGCAACTCTGGTGGCCATGTCTTCAATGTTAGTGACCTTAAAATCTCACCCCCTTCTTATACTTGTATAGGGCTGTTGTGGAATCAATTCCCTCATCATCGGAAGTATCTAACAAGTTACGAGCACGGGTCACACATCCTTGTTACCTTCCCAATCAACTTGGTAGTTATCCTCATTCTCCACGAAATAGAAAACATCCTCATAGACTTGTGACATTAGCCACCGCTAAAATTTCTCGGGATTTCCAAAGTAGGAAAACTCCAAGATCTACATTATGCCCACGCTCTCAAGTAGTTTCTTCATTGAGACATCCAAAAATCTAGTGTCATCCGCCGCCGGTTAGTCCTTACAGTAGACTTACGCCATGACATCCTTCATATATTTTATAGGGTAGTGGTTAATCTCTAAAATCCTACACTGAGTAATATTTTTTTCCACGACCGCCCTTTAATGACTCCTTCTAGATACAAAATTTCCACCAACCACTCCTCTGTTGGATTGTCAACCTCCTTCTCTACTACTAGAGCTTTCCATGGTGCCATTGCTCCGTTTGATTTTATAAATGCGTAGTGAAAACCATAGTTAGTCTTCCATCGCACGTAGGAACCACTGCTTAATTCCTACTTCCATGCCTAGACACTCAACACCGTGCTTCAAAACGTGACAAGATTACTCAATCTGTAGAATGCTCTTTGTCTCCATCTCTTCTTTGCACTTCGTATGTTTTTTCAAGTTTGTAAGGTAGCAAATGACGTTGAGAATGCTGAATTTAAACTAAGTTTCAAAAATTACCTTCATTAATTGCTCCACCTACCACTGTACATGGCATTAATTTCTCTTGACCACGTTGCCCACCTCATTATCTTGCACCTTAAAAGTTTATGCCTCGGTTGTAATTTCCTGGTGTGCCACTACTTATCTATCACAGATCTCCTCTACTGTGCTTCCTTAAGCCGAAGTAGTTTATCCAATGTGACCCAACATACATAGTCTCTAATGCCATAACCTCCCTTGTATTATTGAGTGCCTAATGCTTTATGTGTGGTCTTAATTTTTTAGCAATTCTTTGGAAGTTCTCATGAATTTTGAAACCTTTCTCCTTCTATTCCTCTTGTGGTTACCCGTGAGTTTATTTATTTTCCATACCTCCTTTATCCACCCCAAACTAAGGGTATGTGCAGTCCTCTATGCATATAAAAACTTTAGATTGTGATAAGCTTCTAGTGCGTAAACACGCTTATTACACAAAACATTGAACTAAATGGACAAAACATAGCGACGAAGAAGGAAATACATTGAATGAAATACAGTTAAGGAAATATAATATCAATGCAAATAATGCCTTATTACAAACACTAAGAGGGATAATTTATAGTAGGGCTTCAACCTACTCCCATTGAAGTAACCAGGTAACCTTGTTCCATCAATTGCCTCTAATTGGAAAGCATTTGATTCAATTATGTGAGTGATAACATACGGTCCCAACCAATGCATCTTAATATTTCCTAGGTGGTGCAAAACATTTGAATCATAAAGAAGTAACATCTTCCCGAATTCAATGTTCTTGTCTTTGATGTGTCTGTCATGCCATGCCTTTTGTCCGGCTTTTTCCCGCTTCGACTCCAACGTGGTATGGCATGTCTCTCACCCATATTAAGTTTTCAATTATTTCTTCCAATGCTTGCTCCTTAGCTAGACCTCTTGTGTGTGCACTACGTAAAGAAGGTAACATGAATTCCACGGGAAGAAATGCTTCTATGCCAAACACTAAATAAAAGGGTGTGGCCTTATTCAACCTTTTGTAGGTTGTTCTATATGCCCAAAGTGGAAAAAAACTTTATCATCCCAATATTTCCTTCCAACATCATGAATTTTTGTTAAGGTCTGACTCAATATCTTGTTGAAGGCCTCAGTAGTCCCATTTTCTTGAGGGTGATAAGGTGTAATCTTATGGTGCATGACCATAAATTCATCCAATAATATCCTGATTGTCTCATTCAAGAATTTTCTTCCCCTATCACTTGTCAGACTCAACGGACATCCATACCTAGTAAGAATATTTTCACATAAGAACCTTCTTTTGCTATAGCGCTATACAATCCTTTGTAGGTGCTGCTTTTTCCCACCTTGTAAAATAATCTATACAAGTGATGATGTAGCGCGATCCGGTTCTACACGTGGTTGGGGAAATAGGACCCACAAAGTCTATTGCCCATTTTTCAAATGGCTATGCACTAGTAATAGGTCTCTAAGGCATTTCATCTTTTTCCTAGGGTTTCAAAGGCATTGGTGTAGTTATGAGAGGTGGAAAGGATGTAGGTAACAATGAAGGAGTAGGTTACGTAGGTAATTTGGGTGGAACAAAAGATTGTGACGAGTTTGTGGGTATCTGTGTTTTTGGTTTACCTTGGGTAGGAGGTTGTTTGACCAAGGTTAATGGGTTTCAACCTAGGATATATGGATGTGGTGAAGGTAATAGAGGGGTAGTGGGAGAAGTCGGTATATGTAGCCTAAGATGTTGTGTCTTCCTCTTATGTGGGGGAATAGTCTTTGTGAAGGCTTGTGAGGACGTGGATAAATCCATCTTGGTATGAGGATGGACTAGGCTTGATGTCGGCATAACTCCCAATGTGGTAATGGGTTTGGATGCGAGGTGAAGGTATGGGTGTAGGTAGCATTTTAGGCATAGGAAAAATTCTGGTTAATGGTAATGGTTTAGGTGTGGATGAGGGTGATGAAGAAGAGGTGACTAAAATTGGCATGAGTATAGTGGGTTTGGTTGTCTTAAACACTTTTGGAATGATCGTGGAAGTGCCAATGGACATCATCTACATTTGAGTTGAGACGAGGGATCCAAAGGCGTCCCTAAAATCTGGAGTAGTCGACGTAATCCATTTGATCAGCCAAATGAGATAATGGTGTAGAAGTGGATGAGGATGCAGAGGATTTGGTAGTAACCCCTGTGAAGAAGTCCAAAATTTGTGAGATAGGGTAATTATTAGCATTTGACTCTGTGGGTATAAGAGTTGAGAACAAGTTGAAGGGGCCTTTAAAATTTATTGGGGAGTTGAAACCAATAGGAAGAGACGTCATAACTAGATCTTCTATGGGTGGAAGAGGAGGCAATGTGGAAGGTGTGGACTCTTCTTTGGAGAGGGAAAAGGGAGGTTGGGCTCTTCCCGGGTAGAAGAGTAACTAACGCAGTTTCTCAACATATGGATGAACAATATGGGTAGATGGCTCCGAAGATGGAGGGATAGAGGAAATGGGCTGCTTAGTAGGTGTGGTCAACTCCTCCATGGGTAGATAAGAAGATAAGGTGGAATCTTCGTAGGTAGAGGAGTAGATGATATAGGTTCCTTCGTAGGTGGAGTAACCCATGCCAGGATTTCCTCGATTGATGGGATAGGAGGAAGCGGCAGGAGGTAGATATGATATCAAGAATGGCATGGAACTCTCAAACATTTTTCTCATTAGAAGAGGTTTCAATAGTTTGGTTGAGTGATGGGGTGTGATTTGGGAATGACTTCTTGAAGATATGGAGGTTTTGGTTGGCTGGTGCATTAGGGTTATCTAAGATAAGATTTTCGTTATCCAACATCTCTTAAACAATGTTCTTAAACATTTTATAGTTCCCATCACTATGACTACAAACATGGTGATAATTTTAATAGCCATTTTCCTTATACTAGCAAGCAAGTACAAGATAGGAATGATCAAAACCAATATGTGGTTTGATGGGAGGAAGGGTAATAGCTCTTGCATTTAGGAGTTTTTCCAAAACCAAAGAAGATGGCTCTCCTATAGGTATCTATCGTTCTTGTTTGTTCTTGTATTGGAAGTTTTGAATAGGAGAAAGGTTAGAAGGTGGCTTTGGTTAGTTGGAAGGTTGATATGGAACTTCTTTCAAGACTCGCCACATTAATGACCCTTTAGGTTTTGAATGGTTGTTTTTGGTGTGGATGATAAAGAAGAATCATTGGTCTTAAAGGGAGCATTTTTTTTACGCAATTACAACTTCCTCTCCTCAATAATGCTCAAGTTTCCTGGCCATTATGAATGCCTCATCGAATGTGTAGAAATTTTGGACTTGGAGAGTTGGAGAGATGTGTCTAGTACAAGCTTGGGTAAACAAATCTATTAACTCGTTTGAGGAAATTGGAATGTGAGTTAATTAATTAGGGCATGCCAATGAGTGACAAAGTTTTTGATAGACTTGTCCTCATATTGGCGTGTCATGTACAAGTCGGTCATTGTGACATTCTTGACAATGTTGATAAAAATTGGTCTAAAAAATCTTGAGCTACCTGATTAAATGAAAAGATGGAGTTCTGGGTAAAGCACTATACTAATCTAAAGCAGATTTTGTCAAGGACATTGGGAATGTTTGCATAGGAGCAATGCATCATCATGAGTGATGAGATAACACACATGTTTAAAATACCACAAATGTTGTTGTGGATCTTCTTTTCTATTGAATTGGTTGAATTTTGACATTTCCCAATGCACAGGTATAGATGAATTTGAATGGAAGGGTGAATGGGCTCATTACAAATATCATTGTATGTTAGAGAGTTACGGGAACAAGAGACGTATGCTTTTAATGTTTGCATCTTTTCCATCATCATTTTGATAAGATCATTTGTGGGTTGTGATGACAAAGCACCCCTTGCTATATAAGGGGAGATAAGATGGGTATGACATAGATGGCACTCTAGTATGTGGTGGTGCCAAGTACAAAAACTATGATGAAGGAATGTAGCTTGGGATGGATTTTGTGGGAAAATATCCAAAATAAGCGGTAGATGAAATAGGTTGTTGTTGATGATAGGTGTAGGTAGGTAGGGTGGATGTAAAGACTCTCGTGGCGATTGGTGGAAGAGACTACAGGATGGAGAGGACAAGGTTTTGGAAGGGAGTGTGGGCTACCGACACCAAAGGTGGTTGGGATGTAAAAGGTACATGGGAAGCAGATGATGTAGGTATGCCTACACTAAGGGTAGTGGATGATGACATTTTAGATTTCGTAGGGGTGATAGACATCGAGGGCATGGTATTTGTCATAGGTGCGATGGATATCAATAATGTGGGGTTCAGATGAGAAATCAAAGGTGATGAGGTAGAAGTGGGTAATGTTGTGCTAGTAGTGGATGATGAAGAAGTGGGGCAAAATTGGGAGGAATAGATATAGGCATGTCGTACATAAGTTGTCAGATGAGTCATGGGTGGATGAGTGAGAGAGGTAATATTATAGTGTAGTAGGGTTTTGATCAAGGAGTCTTGCAAACTCCTCATCATCGTATGTATGGTAATAGGTTGGTTGGGGTCCATAGGTGATAAAATGGAAGGTGGTGATGGGAAAGGTGGGAGATGCTAGCGGCCAACATGAAACATGAGAGAATTGGCTTGTCTATAAGTCAAAACAATGTGGTGATAGTATAACTAGTAATCCGAGTTTTGTTGATGATACAAAAACACATAAATATGGAGAAAAATGGATGTGGAAGGTAGAATTTAGTCCATGTTTTGATTGAAAAATAAAACTATAGAGACAAACGCTAGTTGGGTAACCGATGCCGGTGTTGGAGGGTACCGATTCCGGTTATTGGACCAATGTCGATACTATGGAGAAATGAAAGATTCAAAAATATGGAAATAAAAAGGAAATCAATTGAAACTAAACTTTGAAGAAGATATCGATACTCGAAATGTAATGAAGTGACATAATACATCACATAAAATGTTAGACGTGAATTGAACACTATTTTGGGGAAATGTCCAAAACAACAAGGAACCGAGGGAGGTTAGTTAACCAATTTTGGTAGGAAGTGGTAACCAATGGCGGTTGTTGGACCACTACCGATTCTTGTGAAATCTGTGAATAGATAAAAATTAATATTGGTGATTTAGATCAAATAAAAGGCCGACCTAGAGACCGAATATGGCTTTGATGAGTCCTAACACGGCTAGAAAAAACTGGAATACACCAGTTGTGATGGGGGGCATGAAGGATGATAAAAATGAACTCACACCTCAAAACACAATCAGTAAAAAGATAACAAACAGGAAATCCTATGTTGTAGATTTTATGTTGTGGCTTATGCCATTTACACTGACTTGTGAGTAGAATAGAGTTTTTGGTTACTGAAGGTGCCCTATGGAAACTGACTTCTATGGTTGGTTTAAGGTAAATTTTGGATAAAGAGGCCTGATATACCTTTCGGTATGTGTGTTCCCACTCTGATATGATGACTGGCCAAAACACCAGTTGGCTCCGCCGCTAATCCAATTATTAGTCGTTAACGGTAAATACAAAGAAAGAAGATGTTTAAAAATGTATAATTTGTTTCAAGTGATTTGGTTTAGGGTGTGTGTGCACAAAGTGATCTATCCTTCATTTCTGCCAACCATCAGCTGGTCATGACCTCTAGCATATAGGTTGCAAATAAATTTAAATTAGATAAATGCAACAATCCCATAATGCAATGCACTAATTTTTATAACCCAAATTCACAATGAAATTCGATGAGAGAAATAATGAATAGGCAAAGAATATGTTCCTAAATACATACAAATTTTAATTAGACAATTAGAAGAAGAAGAATGTTCCCATGGATAAAGTTCAATGTGAATTGTTTCAAAAGGAAATAGACACACAAAGATTCTTGTTGGTTTTCAAATTTTCACCCACGTCTCATATCCGGTAGAACCGAGTTGTTTGAGATAACAATGGAACCCTATCAAAGTTTTGGAACCTTGTAGGCTTGAGATGGATCTCTGGAGAAGGCCGGTTCCTCTACCTACCTCTAACGCTAGTGCTACTCGTAATCTTTGAAAGAAAATCCTAGAATGAACATGCCACAAGACCCGGGGATAGAAGGATGTGTAGAAAGGGGAAATCGTAAGCTAAGGAAGGAGATAGATTTAGGGAAAGGTTCGATCTCTCTCCATGAGTGGAAAAGGAAAGAGAGAGGGTACGTGACAAGATGGTGGATGACGCATGCTACGAGATCAACACGTGGGCTTGGCCTTCTAGTGCACATAAACCATGAACATTGGGAATGCAAGCGGGAATACACACAACATGCCACAAAATGTAAATAGAGAGGTGAGATACAATGAAATCGTGAAAGGGAAGACAAGAGTTCCAAAAACATGATTTTATTGCTTAAGAGATGCACAATCATTTACATTCACGATAGGAGGAAAGAATACATTACAAAGACCATGCCAAGGTCTAAAACCCATGGGAAGTCAGCCACCATTTTGGCATGGTGCCATTACAATAGAGAGGGATCCTTTATACAAGTCAGAACTCTTTTATTTATAAAAGAAGAAGGAGATAATAGAAGGAGAAAGAGAGGGAAACTCAGATTTAAATTTGTAACCACCAACAATAAGTGATAAATTCCTACAAATCCACCCTGCAAGGCTATCGATGCACTTCCTCATGTCTTTTTTCATGTAGATGAGGGAAGAAAGAAATATCTTATTGAAATCTGGTGGTTGAGGTTGATTAGATGTGTGTATTGATGATTAGAAATATGTTTCCCTATTTTCTACCTACCAAATCCCACCTAGATTTGAATTTGAATAGTCCAACGTGTAGCTTTTGTTAGTAACTCTTTGACAAGTCCAGCGCATGCCGATCGAGTTGATAGCGGAAGATACAACTATTGGAAGATTTCATAGTCGTATGGGCATGCAAGACACATGGAGTGCATGGATTGATTGAAAAAATCAACAAATTACTCATCGATTTGTCATTTTTTCCACATGTCATTCATCGGCTGATTGTCAGGATTTAGTACCCTATTGGCGCGCTTTGATAGGTTGTGTGCATCACACTCAAGTATAACAAAAGATGATGTGGCACAATGACTGGCACAAAAGAAGAAAGGAATGAAAGTAAGAGGTGTAGAGGGAAGAGGCACAAGACTGCTAAAAGAAAACATGCGAAGGTGTAAAATAAGGGCATGCAAGAGTATGCACGTGGAAGCAAGGTGCATAGTTGCAGAAGTAGAAAAGTATACAAGTAGGATGTGATCATTTAACTAATGAAGGCATGGAAGCAAGGAAGAAAGGTGTACATGAGGCACACAAGGAAAAGAGGGAGTGCATGGCATACAAACGTGAAGACATGTGAGGGACTTAGCCAATTTGGAAGGCAAATCTAAAAAAGTGTGTGTAAGGAGTGTGTAGAAGATAGAATGAAAGTGGGGGTGAAAATGGGTGTGCAGAGGGAAGGTGCAAAAGGGGGAAATGGAAAGAGGTAGCAAGATGAAGGGAAAAGGCAGGGGAAGGCATGTAAGGGCATGTAGAGGAAATTCAACCAAGAATTTTTTTCCAAGGGGTCAAGCTTGTGTGCGCGCAATTTGTAATGTGAAACATCAAAGTCAAAATAAAATATAAGTTGTCAAAATAACTAGGGGAGTTATTTGGGACAACATTTTGGTGACTTTCAAGGGCCATCTTCCTACTAGATGAAGAGACCAATAGCCTTAGAATCATCCATTGGGCATGGAGTCATGGTGTTGAACATAATATGATCTGTAATTTGAAGGACACCCTTGGAATCACCTGAAGCATGCCTAAACTCTGAACTAAACCAAATGCTGCTCTCATGAAGATATTCTAACTTGGATTCATGAGAGTGAAAAGTTGTGGATGGATTGTTGGAAATTCCTCTTTTGAAAATTAAAGTTTCATCCCAGGAAGCAACAAAATGGGTGTGCGGGCGTAATAGGAAAGGAAAGGTGCCAGAGGGAGCATACCGAAATAGAAGCACAACACTATGTACAAGATTTGAAAATCATACATGTCCCAAGGGGAACATGTAGAGTGTGTGCGTGAGAACTTGTGTTACTGAAAAAAAACCTAAACTAGCCTACTCTAACTAGAGGAAAAGGGTGCTCAAGTAAAACTTGCTACATGCAGGAGAAGTAGTTGTCGTTCCTCACAAATTGTGACCATGTAATTGATTTGGCGTTGAACATGGTTAGGAACAAGAGTGAAATACCTATTTGCATATGGTGTTTTAGCCTCCTCAAAGTATCAACAAATAAGATATATACCTCCTAATTTTTTTGCACTTGTATTTGAAAGGCGTTGTTGTTGACCTTTGGCACGCTGAAGTTTAACCTCATGCTCTAAAGTGAGTATGACCGGTGGCAACTCTATCTTTGGCTCTAGACTAGCCAGATATTTGGTTGGGAAGAACTTGATTCTTGTGTTTTTCCCATTGCTTTGAAGTTCAATCCCACATATGGGATTATCATGCAGAGTGTCAAACTAAAGGAGAGCACTCATAGGGTGGGGTGCACGAGGTTCTTCCTCTACAAGCAACTCAATCTCCTCCGAACTACACCCTTAGGAACTAAGCGACTTTATTTTGAAACATGCACTCGTATGATTTCCTCTTCCCATTCAGAGTTGCATGAGTCATGCCATTCTTCAACTATTCTACAGTCATTGAACATGATGACATTGGTTGGGAAAGGTGCATTGGTAGGGGGTTGTTCATTTATGGTACAATTAGACAGAGGGGACTTGGAAGAAGGTGGGAGGATGGGAATGGAAGAGATGAAAGGTGTGCACACAAGAGGAGTGGAAGCATGCACGAGAGTGATGGTGGTAGAGAAATGAAGGTAAGATGATGGATGAGGGGAATTCTCAATGGGGTATTGTGCGAAGGCTCGAACATGTGAAACATGTCTAAGTTGATGTAGGCTAACGTAAAGGAATGGTAGGGTTAAAAGATGGTAGTGTAGGGTTGCCCCAATGACATGGTTTCTGCACACTATATTTTGAGCCTCCATTAGCTCCACCCACTTTATATAGGGAAGCATCTCAGTAATAAAGTGCATCTTCTGTTGGGAACTAAACCATCCTAGTATAGGGCCAACCCATGGACAAGGGACCTTATAGCCAACTCTAGATTCCTTTATGGAGCACTTGAATTTGAGTTGCATCATTTCCATCTCCATCTTTTGTACTTTCCTCTCAAAATCAGCTTCTGCTATGGAGTCACCACCATCATCTACATAAAATTGTTCTTCATAAACATTTTGGTTAGAAAAAGTGGGTTATATGCATTTTCAAGATAATGGGGCTTATAAAACTAATTTGGAGGAGAATTTTGAAATTGTGGTGATGGAGGGAAATAGATCTGCTACTGCAAATGGGAATTCCATGAAGGGAAATAAGTCATGATTGCACAAATTCAAAATAAGGTGGAACAAAGGAAAAAAGGAGAAATGAATGAAAGGAGGGGAGACTGGTCTATGAATGAAATAATGGGTGTGTAAGGATCAGTGGAGTCACCAGATATGTTAAAATCGCCTCTAAAGGTTGAATCTCAACAAAACACATCAAACTTGTTGAGATCAATATGTATAGCTCTTCAAACTTCTCCCACTATTCGTGAAAGAAACTGTTGGTTGTCAAACTTGCACCTGCGTCTTGGATCTGGGAGAATCGAGTTGTTTGAGACAACAATGGAATCGTCTCCATGCTTTGTGGGACCTTGCATGCTTGAGATGGAGGTTGGTTACTCTACCTACCTCTAGTGTTACTTTGCTACAACTAATGGTGAAATAAAATCATAGACTAAACATGCCAAGGGACCAGGGATAAAAGGATGTGTAGAAAGGGAAAATCCTAAGCTAAGGAAGGAAATAGCATTAGGGAAAGGGTAAATTTATCTCCACGAATGGTGAAGGAAATAGAGAGGGTGCGAGAGAAGAGGGCAGATGGTGTGAGCCACATATCAACACGTGGGCTCATCCTTCCAAAGCACAAAAACACATGAACATGGGGAATGCAAGGGAATACACAAAATATGCTAGAAAATGCAAAAAGAGGGGTGAGATGCAATGGAAATGAGAAAGGGAAGACAAGAGTTCCACAAAACATGATTTTATGGCTTAAGGTATGCACGATCATTTACATTCATGGAAGGAGGAAAGAATAGATTACAAATACCATGATAAGGTCTTAAACCCATGGGAAGTCAGCCACCATTTTGGCATGGTGTCGTTATAACATAGAGAGATCATTTTCACAAAGTAGAACTCGATATTTATAAAAGAAGAATGAGAGAAGAAAAGGAGAAAGAGAGGGAAACTCAATTTTAAATCTGTAACCACCAAAAATAAGTGATAAATTCCTAAACATCTTCCTACAAGGTAGTCAGATGTGCTTCCCCATGTCTGTTTGGCATGTAGAAAAAGGAATAAAACAAGATTTTATTAAAATATGGTGGTTGAGGTCGATTAGATGTGTGCATTAATGATCACAAAGATGTTTCCCTATTTTTTTCCTACCAAATCACACCTATAATATAATTTGAAGAGTCTAATGTGTAGCTTGTGTCGGTAGCTCTCGACAAGTCTAGGCACATGTCAATCGGAAATATGTAGCAAAATATATAGTTGTTGAAAGATGTCGAACCGTCTGGGCATGCAAGACATGTGGCATGTGTGGATTGACTAAATAAATCGCCAACTATTCATCTAATTTATGGTTTCTTCCATGTGTCATTCATCGGCCGGTTTTAGGATTCATCACCCTGTTGGCACACTTTGATATGTTGTATGCATCACACTCAAGTCGAATGAAGATGACGTGGCAAAATGGTGGTGTAGAAGAAGCAAGGCATAAAATAAAGAGGTGTGGAGGGAAGAGGCATGAGCTGCTAAAAGTGGTTGCACAAAGGTGTAGAAGAAGGGCACATAAGAGTTTGCATGTGAAATCAAGGTGCATAGCTACGAGAATTAGATAATTTTGCAAGTGGAGCACAAGCATTCAACGAAGGAAGGTATGGAAGCAAGGGAGAAAGACATATGTGAGGTGCATAAGGAAAAGAGGGAGTACATGGTGTGCAAGCTTGAAGGCATATGAGGGAATTATCCGATTTGGAAGGAAAGTATACAGAAGTTCACACAAGGAGTGTGCGGAAGATAGAATGAAAGTGGGGGTGAAAATGGGTGCACTGAGAGGGAAGGTGCAAAAATGAGTAAATGGAAAGAGGCAGAAATGAAGGCAAGAGGCGGGAAAGTGCATAAGGGTGCGTATAGGAACTTCAGCTAAGAAAATTGTGCCAAGGGGTCAAGATTGAGTGCACGCAACCCGTAATGTGAAACATTAGAGCGAGAATAAAAAATAAGTTGTCAAAATAACTAGGGGATTTATTTTGGACAACAATTCCCTAGGAATGAACAATGCAACAAAACCCAAATGATCTTGTCCCATTGGGAATTCCAAAATGTTTCACCAATAAGTTGTGTATGTATGAGCAAAACAAATAAGGTTAAGGTG
Organism: Taxus wallichiana var. yunnanensis; assembly: GCA_018340775.1. Classification (NCBI taxonomy): domain Eukaryota; kingdom Viridiplantae; phylum Streptophyta; class Pinopsida; order Cupressales; family Taxaceae; genus Taxus; species Taxus wallichiana. The sequence goes on along the minus strand of CM031237.1, from coordinate 950,994,966 downwards.
CGAAGGAATACCTATGAAGTGAAGGTAGAAGGTAGGATGCGTGCGTTGTTGACGTTATCCAATATGAATGTAGAGAGATCTTTTTTTTTTTGGGAAGGACTACCTGTAGATGCAAAGCAAGACCACAAAAGAGTATTAAATAGCATAGACAAGTGGACTACCTAGCGTATGCTAGATCCAAGAAGTGTGGTGCTTCCTAGAAAGGTTGTCAATCCATTGTTTAATAACAATTTAATGTAAACACAAAACTAAAATAAATAGTTCCTATGGCAATGTAATGACTTAGGCTTCTCATATATACAATAAACTATATTTTATGCCGGAAATCAAATATAACACTAAATCTAAATTTGAACTAGGGTTTTATTCAGGTCAGGAAGGTCTATCAGAGGTTTGGTAAGGGTTTGAGGTTGGTGGGTTGAGGTCTGGGCTAAGTTTGGGTGAATGGGAGGCTCGCTGGTCTGAGAATATTGTTAGCCATAGAGATAGATATTGGTCGGGTGACCGAGGCTGGTATAGGAAAGGAATTGATGACGAGTTAGGTAACCAACGTCTGTAGGGGCAATATGTGGGAAACTATTAAAAATGGGTTTTTGACCTCTCTGTGATTACATAGAGAGTGGGATGGGTGTAGATAGGATCATAATATTATTAGGAAGACTCGAGAATCTTTGGCAAGGGGTTGGAAAGGATGTAAAGGCTTGAGATGGTTGAATAGTGGGTTGGTGGGAAGAAGGTGATAAACAGGTAATGGAAGGAATGAAGTACAAAAAGAAGCAAGAGATCTACACTTTGAATAAGCAAAAATGATGAAATCACAATACTTGGTATTTCGCAGATCCCATGAATGGAGATTATTGGTGGTTTATCGAGATAAGAGGTTCTTGAGTCTAGTGCCACGACAAAGGCAACCTCGTGTGCTCTAGTGAATATTCCAATGCTCTAGGAGGAGAACGAGCTACTTGTCTTGAGCTGTGGTTGTGTTTTTGTCGTCTAGATGCAAGAGGGATTAAAAATTCAAACTTGAATGCAATAAGGTTCCAAATAACTAAATGACCAACCCAGGTAAAGAGTTGTGAAAATGTATATAAAGTGAATAATGGCAGTTAGGTAACCAAAGTGTTGGCCAAGGAAAAAATGTTGTCGATTAGGGTGAATTATTCTCTTTTAGAAAAAATAGGAAAATCTTCCCATTTGGCGTGTTTTCCAAGCCGAGTCCATTTAGGAAATTGGAGTTCCTATTAGAAAAGGTAGGAAAGTCATAGAAGAAGTCCAACTAGGTTTGAGAAGAAGTCTCAGTTAGTTAGGTTAAGTGGTGACTCAACACTAGAAGTGATGACTCAGTGCTGAGAGTGATGACTTGGTCAATGTGAGTTAAATTTCTTTGAAATGGGTCTAGGGTGAGGTGTCCTGATGAGGTTGTTGTGTGAGGACTAAATTAACTTAATTAAAATAATTAAATTAATTAATAACATGATGATGAATATTAACTCAAATTTAAGTGATTAAATTAGTATCAAGGTGTGGGCCGGGGACTATGTTTAGGTGCATGCATTACATTAATTAATTGAAGGGGACCAAGGGGAGTGTGACCCAAATTTGGTGTCTAAAATAGGCTTAAATTACGTACCAACATTTTACCAATTTTTGCAAAAAAATATTTTTTACGACTTTTTTAGAATATTTGAAAAAAGTTAATTGTTTTTTATGTTATCTCGAGACAATGTTCTATTTTTTTTTGGTTTTTTGTCCATGAAATGGTTTTTTTAATGATTTTGGGTTTTTATAACATATTTTTTTTTTTTGTGATTTTCTAAGGTTTTCCAAAGCTATGTATAGGAAAAACAAAGAAGCATGGATGCCCCCAACGTTAGATGGGAATGTACAAGGGAAGAATTCCACGTGCATGTATAAGAAGGATAAGATGCAAAGTTTCCCTAGCGTGAGATGGGAATGTACAAAGGAAATTTCTTCACACATATATACAAGAGGATAGGTTGGATCAAGGCCAAAATAGATATGTTCAACATGATGATGAACACAAAATAATGAAGTGTAGAGAAGGAGCAAGGATGCCCCAGCGTAAGCTGACCAAGAAGCTGCTAATAGATAGGAGTAGAAGATTGTTTATTGAATGAAGGAACAAATTTTCCCTCAAACATAGTAAAAAGGAAATCTTATACACATTGAATGAAGGAAGAATTGATAAAAATGCAAAATAATATGAGAAATAAACACCGAATAATAATATATAGAAATTAAGAATTCATTCGGGATATCAATTACAATGATAGAGGTTACATTTTATAATGTTTGATCTCATAAAAGGTGGAGTCAAACTTTATCTTCAATCCCTCATATCACTCTCCATGAATCTTTCAAACCAAAATAGCTATGTGAGTTGTTTATTTAACAACTTCACTCACACATAACTATTAACTATATTATTAATATGAGTTATATTAACTCATTATTAATAATATTACAATTTATTAATAATGTTACACAATATATTTGTAACATTCACTCCCCTATTGTTAACATTATTAATTCCCAATATACACTCCCCTAATGTTGACAAGGTAGAAAAAATAATCACACTTCCTTTTGCAACTTATCGCCTATGCATGCTCATGATCTGAATGGTTTTGTAGGACAGCCAACAACCTACAAGGATGGTTTTACAAGGACAACCAACAACCTCAACAAGTATGGTTTTACAAGACAACCAACAACCTAAAATAAAGGATGGTTTTACAAGAAAACCAACAACCTAAAACAAAGGATGGTTTTATAGGACAACCAATAACCCAAATATCATGTTGTTGCTTTTCCTTTGTGCTTTCGTTTATCCACTATGTCTTTCCTTTAGGGAATATGTAGGAACCACTTCTTGAATAAAAACTAAATAGAGATAAAATTGAACATTGAGACCATGTTCTAGTTCCCCCCCTCAATGTGAACATTTCACTTATTCAAATAGGAACTCTGAAATCATATTGCACACAACTGAAATAAACTACAAATCTGAAATAAAACTCTCACACACACACACACACACACACATTGCCACCACAACTTCATGCGGCCCCATCGTTGGTGACTGACGAGAGGTCGTTGATTGACCTCTAACCTCCGTTGCCTCCATCCTCCAATAAATGCACTCTTTACTTAATATAAGAAGTCTTCATCACTTTGTTGAGCATTTGTTTCCTCATTATCAGAGTGGGGAGAATTCATATCCCAATCACTTTCTTCGTCTTTGTTTTCAGAAATGAAGGCTTTATCCTTCAAATTACCATCAATTAAATCTTGTGCTCTTTTCTTACAATACATAATACCATGTCCAGGAACATTACAATAGTGACAAAGAAATTTTTGTGGACCTTGGGAGGTTGATTTTTGTTTAAAAGAAGGCTTGAATTTTCCTTTAGCATATGATTTGTTTCTACCATACATTGCAGTTTCTTCTAGATCAATCTTCTTGGTTCTATTTTCTTCTTCTATCAAAGAAGAAATTAAATCCTCTAGACTCAGATTTATTTTTCTCAAAGTGAATACCATATTAGAATAGCTAGGAGGCATGTTATTAAGTAATACCACTTTTACATCATCATCAAGAACATCAAATTTGATTCCAGCTAATTGATTTGAAATAGAACAAAACTTACTGATATGTTCCACCATACTTTCTCCTTCCTCCATTTTGAGTTTGAACAAATTTTTCTTGAGTGCCACTATTGCGCTCTCTTCTTGTGACCCAAAAAGTTTGCTCAATGTTTTCCAGATCAAATGTGATGTCTTTGTTAGATCTATGTGATGCAGGTAGGCATCAGATAAACCTAGGCCAATAATTGTTGTTGCTTTTTGATCCTTTCTTTCCCATTTTGCTACTTCATCTACGTCATGTGGTTTATTGATTTTTCCTTCTACAATCTCCCATAGATCTTTGTTAATCAACAACAATTGAGTTCTAACCTGCCATGTATGAAAATATTTGCCTTCGAATTTTTCAATTTGTATCAACTTATCCATAGTAAAACAATGGACGTCGGTTTCCATTGAAAATGCGTCTCGTGAGTCAAAATTTTTTTTTACAATTTTTGATATTATCAATACAAAGAGCTAAAAAAACACATTTTTATAAAAAAATATCATCTCAATTTGAGTTACTAGCTGAAAGTTATGGTAACTACAAATTTTAAATCCAACATCTTTCTAGACCCCTTTCCAAAAATGAATTTTTTTTTACTTGTGTTTTTTTACTACGTCCAAAAATGGAAAAAAATAGAACAGAAGATTTTTAACTCACGGTTTCATGATTTTCGTATTTGTGTGGAAAAAAACATGAATAAAATAGTGACACCAAAGGATCAGATCATGATGGATGGTGAGTGTGCACCAAATGCAACAGAAAATTTCATGTAGTAGAATGATCATTACAGAATCCGCAGACCAAAATCAATTGTCCACCATTTCCTTATGATATATTTGCACGCTGGGATTCAATGGCGGATGTTTGAAATGATTTGACTACATGGAATATGGATCGAAGCTCTTTGTAACACCACCGATAAAAATTGCACAATAATATGAGAAATAAACACCGAATAATAATATATAGAAATTGAGAATTCATTCAGGATATCAATTACAATGATTGAGGTTACATTTTTAATGTTTGATCTCATACAAAGGTGGAGTCAAACTTCATCTTCAATCCTTCATATCACTCTCCATGAATCTCTCAAACCTATTTCTTAATATCTCTCAAACCAAAATAGCTACATGAGTTGTTTATTCAACAACTTCACTCACACACAACTATTAACTATATTAATAATATGAGTTGTATTAACTCATTATTAATAATATTACAATTTATTAATAATGTTACACAATATATTTGTAACAAGAATAGCATGAATGTTATGGAAGGGTATGAAAAATGTAGCTAGAAGCCTTACAATGAAAAGGTGATTAGCCCAAGGCACAAATCATGAGACAAGATAAGGACTAAAGTAAGAGTTTGAACAAGGTCCAAAAAAAGACACTTGGTAACATACTAATCATGTTTGCTCATAGAGATCCAGTGTGTGCACGTAAAATTTTATTACTTCTTGGAGGGAAGACTTGATAGACAACAAGTGAAGAAACACTAGCCAATGTGTAGGAATGATTTCTTTTGATAGGTGATTTGTGAATGGAGGGTGGAAGGAGAGTTGTACTTTTCTTTGTTGCTAACTAGACGTCCATAGCCCCAACAAAGATGTATTTGATTCTAATCATGACATTTCTCTACTACCGGTCGGTGTCCATAGCCTCAATAGAGATTATTGGAAATACCCCAAGAGAGAGTTATATATAAATATGCTTTTACTTTTAGCCTTTTTCTTTTGGTTTGATTATTTTTCTTACTAAAAACTTATTTCATCTCTCTTGATTGTTTTGACAAAGGGGCTAACAACCACAAATGTCTTGATGGAAGGATGTGGAATCGATTGTGATGATGACATTGTTTAGTGTCAACAAATCTATCCAAACATTTATTCGCAACAAGTTTATTATATCTATATAGTGATAGGATCTCTACGAGGCCGAGTTGTTCTTTTATTTACCAAGGCGATGAAAGACCAAGGTCAAACAGATACCATAGAGATAAATGTCACAAACTATGTGTGAAGAGAATAACCAAAATATCATCGAAGGGACTAACCAAAATATCATCGAAGGGATGAATATGGTGATTGACTTTCGAGAGGAATTGAATGAAAGGAAAGAACATCCATGTGTATACAATACCTAATTATAATGTTCGACTCTTTATACCTTTGATTTTTAATGTTTTCTCTTTTTGTATTTTTAATTATTTTATGATTTTTTTAATTCTAGGAAATTGAGACCAATCAATGTCAATCGTGTGATAATATCCAACAACAATGTTTGTAATTTCCTTAATAAGGGATACTAAGCGTATTTTCTTATCAAGAGACATATTATCTCTGATTTCAGTGATCATAGTGATCTCATACTCAACAAACGGTTGTGATTTATCTTGAAACATGGATTTCGTATGTGGGAGATTGAGTTCCCTATCCATAGGTTTATACACTTTGCACCATACTTGATGGTTGCATTGGTGTACATTATTGAATCATGTTTGATTTGTTAGGAGTTTTGGAACTCTTTGAGCCTTTGATCTTAGCTTGATAAAGAAACTATTTGGGTTTCATATGAGCTAAGGCATGACTCGTATGATCCCGAGAAGTGGGAGAAGAAAGTGGATGCTTAGGATCAATGTGATAAAGGATGATGAGCTTTCCACAGTCATTGATAGGAGGATGATACAATGGATGAAGAGAATATGATCTAAGGGTTGAAGAAGACGATCTACTAGGAGGATGTTAGATGTGAGACCATGGATTATTGTTGACTTTGATTATATATGATGCATGATGATTATTAGAGACACTTTATACATTGATGTTGGTATACTATTTGACATGGTTATATTATAGATGTTGTTCGGACATGTGATATTTGATATTTTGAGTAAACCTAGAAAATGGAAATTATTTGATGATGATATAGTTGTTGATTAAATTACAAATGATATAGTTGTTACTTTGATGTTGTTGTGATTCATTTATATAGATGATTTTGGAATTATATTTATATTCATTTTGGATGTTCTGATATGGCCACGAGGCCAAAGGAGGTATTTTGTTTTTAGGTTAAAATATCACAACAAACATCGGGGATTGGAGACCAACCACATTGGAATTCTAGATGAATTCAACAAGGTCACCATGGCAACATGTTTTTTGTGTGTGTGTGTTTTTGTTGTTAGGGATTCCCATGGGGGATCACCTTTGAATGTGACCAAGGGGTTTTGTGTATTTTATTAATGTGGTTCCTTTTTATTATTTTTGTATGTATTTTATTAGTGATGTGTCCCTTTCTTTTATTTAATTAAATTGTGGTAGATTAATGTGAGAAAACATATGGTTAAAAGTTAATTAATTAAATTGGGACATAAGAAAGTAATTATTAAAGTTGTTGACCCTTGTGTTAAATGTTGTAAGGTGTGTGTAAGTAAGGTTGTAAGTGATGTGTAAGTATGTGTAAGAGTTGTGTAAGTCAGATTTTGGAGTATGAAACACTCCACCTCCTTGGAAATTCGAATTTGTCCTTGGAGGCTATTTTTGGAGGCTTGTGGGACAAGTAAAACTTGTCCCATACCTCTTAATTTTATTTACCAACCATACCTATGGTTGGAGGGTTGATTTTAGACCTTTTTAATGCATTTTGGGAAGACAAATTGTAAGTTTTAATTGCACTCTTCTTACATTTTATTAAATTCAGTCCTTTGGGGTGTGGGCTTTTGGAGTGTGTAAGTTTAAATTGTCATATTTTCACCCACCTCTTTATTGTGCTTTGGAGAATGAAATTTGACTTTTGTGTTGGAGTTGAGGATGTGTGATGTGGCATCCTACATGGATCCACCTCATCCTCTTCTCTTCCCTCTTCTATAAAATTGAAACTCTTTGCTTTGTTTTGGGTTGTTGAAACATTTTGCATGCTTCCTTGGGGTGAATTTTCTTGTTGATTGGAGCTCTTGCTTTGAGGAACTTTTTGGAAGGAGATTGGAGAGCTTTGCATTTGATTGATTGCATTGATTTTTTGATTTTGGACTGTATTTGACATTGAAAGCTTGTTGTGTTGGAACAAAATCTACCATGGAGAGGTAGGAGCTTAGCTCTTCTTTTATGTTTTTATTTTTTTTGTGTTTGTGTGAATGGTGAATGTTTTGTGTGTTTATTGGTTGTTTGGGTAGACTGCCATAGGAATGGTGTAGGAGAAGGCTATGGGGAATCCATGTGGGGGCATAAGGGAATGCCAGTGGCATCAGAATTCTTGTGGAGGGAGTTTGGGTTTGGGATCCACCATGGAAAAGAAATAGCTTGCATTTCTTACTTTGTGGGGGCATAAGGAAAAATGGGGGCATAAGGAGGGATTGTGGGGGCATAAGGATATGTGTGATGAATTTATATTGGTGGTTTGTTACAGGTGGATGCCCAATTCCCATTGGGAGGCATAAGAACTTCCCCCATAGTTCTTGCTCCTTTGGCTTGCATGATGAAGCCTGAGTTTTGTTTAATGTTTTCAATGTAGTTGTAAAATTGTTTTTTTTTGACTGTGTGTTTTTAATTTGAAATGTGCATGTTGAAAGAATTATGTGTGTGTTTGTGGAAGCTTGTTGTTGCCATGAGTTGAAATACATTTCTTATTGCATTGTGGTTGGGGCTCGGGGGCCAATGATGAAGGATGGATTCTCCTTTCATTGGATGTCTTGGTTGGGTGGAGAGCGTTTCCTTTCCCCCACTTTTGTTGTGATCAAATTGGAAGAAAAGAGAACTTTGCATGTTGTTGTTCGGGAGTGAGAGAGAAAAAGAAATTTGACTGTCCCTTGTGAAATAAAATTTTTTTGTAACCTTTCCCACTTTGAAGTGGATGAAATTGTAAATGTTTGAAATGGAAAGATGTTGTATTGATTATGAAATTTGTAAAATTGAAATGAAAAAAAAGATATATATACTTTGTTTTTACATTTGAAAGAAAGAAATTGAAAATCTAATTGAATGTATGAAAGAAAAAATTGAAAATTGCATTCAAGAAAAAGTAAATGTAAAAGTTTATTTGAAATCAATAAAGGATTGAAATACCTTTCTTCATTTGCATTGTTGTATTAAATTGAAATTGATTTTAAATGTTTTTGGAATTTCTATTTGAAAGAAAGGAATACGTATGAAGGAATTGTATTATTTTGTCCTTTTGAAAATATGTTAAAATTGGAAATCAGAATTTGCATTTTAGCTATTAAATGATTTGACTAAAATCAAACTAAATGTATTAGACTAGATGAGAAATAATTTTCATATTTGGAAGATGAAAAAAATGATAACCAGATCCTTTAGAAAATTGATCTCTGTTGTAAATTTAAAACTAGCAAATAATTTATTTAAAATGACATAGTTTAAACTGTAAAAAATAATAATCAACATGAAACATTAAAATTTAGCTTATTATGATATCAATGAACTCAATTTGACAAAAAAAACACTTAAGGAAATAATTTAAAACATTACAAAATCAGGCCCAAACCTTTCACAGTTATTTTGCAGTCTTTTTTGTCAAATTGTTGGAAAAATTCAAATTGAAATCAATCAAGCAAAATTACCTTCCAAAAACATCCTAAATCCTTCTTAGAATAATTCTCCATGTCTGTTTGGCATGTTGAGTGAAGGAGAAGATCAAATTGAACAAAATTTATAAGTTAAAATTTACCAATTTGCTTTTAAAAAGCCTACAGGTAGTTTTCTTAAAATTGACCCCTTAAACTTTATCAAAATCTAAAATTAATGATTCTTGTGCAAAGAGGGCGATTGAGATATTTCTAGAAAGTCCTTGTTTTCCCAAAACTAAGCTTTCTATCAAAAGTTATGGCCTTTGAAGTTTTCTTCCTTGGCATTAAAATTTTGGGAAAATTTTCCTTGGTGGGCCCGTGGCCCAAATTTTTCCTTGGGACTTAATAAAAAAATTTTGGAAATTTTTTTAAAATTTTCCCCACCCATAGCCAATCAAAGGCTGCCACATGCCTCATGAGGAAATGGAGGGTGGAACAATTTTCTTCCTTCCTTGGTTTTTTTAAAAAAATTAGTTTTTGGAAAATTTTTTAAATTTTCCCGCTCATTGCCCCACCCAGCACCACCAATCGAGAGGTCTTGCCGTGGCACCGTGGCATGGAGAGGCGACGGGAGGATTTAACCCTTAAAACTTTATCATTTTTGAAAAATTTGTTTTTGAAAATTTTCTTTAAAATGTCCCATCCATGCCCCACACTCCACCCTCGCATTGGTGAAATCCTTCTGACAGACGCATAGGCCCGTGTGCGTGTAACTTTCCTTTTCCCCCTCCTTGGTGAAAATTCTCCCAAACACCTCTGCCACCCCACCCTTCCCTCATTTTTTCCCCTATTTTGGCTTGAGACCTAGGCTTGACACGTGTCCCCTGGTGGACACAGAGAGCGGAGGCAGTGAATTTTTTTTTACCCCCCAAAAGGAAAAATTTCAAAAAGTCTCCCATGACCCGCCAACCCACCCTCCCTTTTGCCCTTTTTGGAAAATTTTCATCCCTGGGCCCGCAGCCCGCTCTTGGGGAAAATTTTCACCCCAAGCCCCCGGCCCATAACTTGAGTTTTATAAGGAGTTAGGAGGACTTATTTATATCATTGGAAAGGTGAGAAATTTCCTATCCAATGGGAATGATTTAGGGAAATTTTGAATGCATTAAGTGTGAGAAAAATAAAGTTGAAACTCTAAGCCTATTAGAGAGTGGGTATGGTGATAATTTACCCTACGAACCTAATTGAAACTTTTAATCCTAAGTTTTGGACCTTATGACCTCCAATAATTGTTAATAAAAGAAAGTATGTTCTAGTAAGTTAGACCTAGTGACAACTTTTGATCAAAATTGTTTTAGAACTTTAACCGAGTAAGGAGTGTAAGACTTTACTGATGATTTTAAATACCCATTCCTTTTCCCCACTGTAATTAAACCTTTCTCTTGTCTTAGATCTTGTGGAATTAAATACCTTGGGTATTTAATTGTTTTGGTCCCTTAACCTAAATTTTAATTAGGAATATTTAGCTAAAATGTCAATGTAATCAGTGATTAAATTAATCCCTAAGGAGTTTTGAGCTAGGTGTAGACTTATTACACTTGTTGCTTTATATTGTGGAATTAGTAATTATTATAATGGGAAAAGTTATCAGTTGAATTTAATTGTCCTTGAGACTTTGGTCGTTAACACTTTTAAAAAAAAATTATTCCATAATTTTCTAACTAAACCTAGGTTGTTCATGGGTCTCAAGTGGGTTGTTTTAGTGGGCATCACACTTGGTATCAGAGCAGTGGTTCAAAATCTTGGACCCTTGGGCACACTAGAAAACTTGAGACATGAACTATAAACCTAGCACACTTTTAAAACTAGAAAACAACCTTGTTTGAAAATTGAAAAAGAAATAAGTATGAAGAAATATTACATTACTCTATTCATTTGAACTACCAAAATTAAAATCATAATAAAATAACAAGTTGTTTGAGTTGTTGTGCTTGCTTAGTGGCATTTTGTCTAAACCAGGTAACTAAGAATGTCAGATTAAATTGATTTTGGTGAACTTCTAGTATAGTGGAAACTTGGTTCCCCTTTGAAAATGTGTTGTTTTACAAGTCCTAAAACTTGATTTAATTGTATGATGCGTTAAGCCCTTTTTGAGACCCTTCCTTATTGAGTTGTTGGAATGATAAATTATATGGTGTGATTCTTGTAGTTGGACAATAGTGGTTGTGTTTTGGGGTCGGGAAGAGTTAATTAGAATTTGTTTAGAGCTTCCTTCCTTCAGTGGTTAGGAAAGAGGGTTTGGTTGTCATTTTCCATTTTGTTACCCATGTGAGAGAGTGGACACTAAGTCTGGGTGTCGTTTAGGACCCAATCATGTGTATGTGTTCTTGGAACTAACCTCGAGGTAGAGTACCCCTATTGGTGGCCATGAAGGGCTGCGGAGTGAATGTGGTGTTAACTTTTTGTGTTTTACATTCATAATCTTGTGTTATTTTATCAAGGACCAACATCTTATTTTATGATTGGATTGAGAAGCTCTGAGGATCTTTTATTTATTTATAATTTTTGCAAGAATTTTCAAACTTTGCAATGTGGCTACTTAGCCACTTTTCTTGATTACCGATATTTCTTGGAATTTATTTTGATTGGTGACTCGGAGCTCATTATGTTGTTGGCTACTTAGCTAAATGTTACGTGGTTTCCTTCTTGCATGTTGTTGAGCTGGTTCTATGCTTCTTGTATGGTGACATTTTTCATATGGGGGTACACCCTAGGTGTCTTGAATGTCCTCTTAGGTGCTTAAAGTTATGCCTTGGTTATGGATGCATGGAACCTTGAGTGTGTCTAAGATCTTAGAGTGACCCTTTCGTTGCTTGACCTTGCTAGAAAGAAAGTTTTTTGTGTAGTGCGGTCTAGATGGCAGTCTGATAGTGGTAGTGGTGATTCTATTACAATCTGGTAAGAGCTTGACCCTCGTCGGAGTAGAAGTGTTTAATTATGGGATTTTAGATTTTGTTAGGATTGGATTGCCTTTTTGGTTGACTGTAAATGTTAGTGGAAAAGTGTTTGTTTTGATAATGACTTTTCATCGATGGCATGTTAAATTGTATCATGGGTTCCTGGTTGCATCATAGAAAGTTTTGACTCGTGGAATGTATGCATCTTGGTAATTATGGATAGATTTAAGCCCTTTTAGGTAGTGTGTTTATTTAAGTATACTTGTTTTACTCTCTTGACTTATAAATAAGTCTACCCTTACCTTAAATTTCCTTTACTATGAATAACATTCTATGACCTATTAATCTTTGGGTTACTTGGAAACACTTATGGATGCTTTGGGTCTTTTGGACCTTTCTCTTAGAGATGTTAGTTTGGTAGATCTTAATAGTTAATCTCGGTGGTGCTTATATTGTACTTCCTCTTTTAAAAAAAAACTTTAACTCTTGGTTGTAAAGTCCATGATTTGGTAAATTATTTGGTTGCCCCATTGCATTTGATGCTTTCTAGTGTGGATGTGGTGTCCTTGGAGTAAAGTTGCATTGTCATCTAGTTGCTTGGCTGGTGGTATCTTGTGGGGACATGAGAATTGATTGGAAAACCTTCTTTGGTTATTAGGGGAGTAAAATGTTACCATCCTAAACAACAAAAATTGTTAAACCTTAATAGATTTGTAAAAGTAAGATTATACCTCTTTAATGAGCCTTCCTTGAAAATTTCTTGTGAGACTTGTGGAGACCCACTAAGAATGTTTAATGATGCTTGAAATTATTTGGTAAATCTTTGAAATCTTGGTGTGATTCATGTTGGTTCATTGTTTCCTAGTTCTTACAAAAATTAATGATGTGATTTCTATGACGAATGTCTCTTGTTCCTTTAGAATTAAAAATGTGGTGTGTTGATTTATATCTCTTTCCCATAAAAGTAATTATGTGATATGTTTGAACCTTCCTTCTCATTAAAATTTGATTGATAAGATGACTCAACCAAAAATGCCATAAAACTATAATTAAGGAGATTTGACCTTGGAACTTAACAAATAAACTGGAGCATAGAAAAAGGGAAGTGATCCTTGTTATACCCTTGGTAGATTAATAGAAGAAATAAAAACCATGTAGAAGAATAGAAAGGAAACCTTGTCCATCCACCTTCCTTACGAGTAAAATAAATGCTCTCTGCCTATACAGAATGGTGAGACATCATACCCACCTTAGTGGTGCTCTTTATAACGTAAACTCGTGATGTCATAATAGGAGGAAGTTTAATTAAGAAAACTCGGGAAGGAATGTGCTTAAAAAAAACTACAACTTTTGACTTAATTAGTTGAGTTATAAAATAAGTAAGATTTATGTGTATTGAGTGTAATGTATAGTTGAACTTGTAGTTTTGTCGCCTACCTGAAATTGTGAAACACCTGGTGGATAGTAATGTGTTCTAGTTGCTTAGTACTTCTTGTTCATAGATGTATGTGCCTTTCTTGTGGGAGTTTTGGGTCATCATACCCTTATCGTCCCGTAGCTCAATGAATGTGAGTTGTGGTCCTTTTGGATTGAGACTTATCTATTGTTTGAGAAGTAACCTCCTTGCATGTGTTGTCTTGTCCTTGGAGACCTAAGTTATTGTAATTTTAAGGAAACATATGTTAAGGATATAAAATAACTTTGGGAAGTCTTATTTTCTTCATATTTTCTTGGGTCACCTTGTTGTTGTTGCCCCTTTTCCATTAGGATGGAAAGTGCAAGATGATGTTATTCACTTTTGATACGATGCACCCTTGGATTGTAATTGGACCCGTGTTACTTGTTCTTCTCCCTAGTGACCTTGAGTGGTCCTTGGTGTTTCTTGTGCTCTCTTTATGGTTATTCCGAGCTTGAGTAGGAAATAAGATAAATAAATCCCATTGTGCTATAATGTATGGTACTTGTATTGATATGTTAGTTGTTTAGATATATATATATATATATATATATATATATATATATATATATATATATATATATTCTTTTGCTAAATGGTTGAATTCTTTAGATTTGGTTGGTATGGTGTGTTCGATTCTTAAAACAAAAGTGTAAAAATTAGACTATAGGAAAACTTGTGGTCTTGACTTCACTTTTATTACCATGAAAAGTTAATTGTACCCTCTCGAGATTATAGAAGTGCTTTCCTGGAATAGTTCCTTGATTTTAAATGTTTGCTGATTTAGGTGTCCTTGTTGATCCACCTCATCTGTGTGATCCTCAAATTGTGGGACCTTGAGTAGACTTGTTCCTCATGCAAATTTGGTCATAGTTGATTTTTTGCTAGCCTTGTCTAGACAATGAACCTTGAAATCATGGCTTAAACGTGTAGAAACCTTAATTTTATTAATGTAGTATGTTGTATTCCTTGGGAAACTTATGTGGTCATTCTCAAACTCATGGAATTCTCCTTATTATTCCTCTACTTGGTGGTTACTCTTGAGAATCTTTTGAACTATTCATGTTATATTGCTATGTGTTGTATCTTGGTTGATAGCATAAAGTTACTCTCTAGATTTAAATGTTGTAGCCTTGCATGTGAAAGTTTAGAATTCATCCCTTATAATCTTCCTTCTTCTTGTTAAATTACATTGGACCAAACTTGAGTTATGTAGACCCACACTTGTTTGAAGCAAAACAATCCAAAAGGGAGTGATCCTTTTTCTATTGCATTGTTTCCACCCTCTGTTCCTTGTGACTTCAAGAGGAAGTCGAGTCTAAGGGGAGGGGGATGTAGTGCCCACTTCCCTTTGACATTTTGATTACTGATCATGATACTGTAGACTATATGATGGACATTTTTATAGTTTTGATTTAGTATGATGTTAGATGTGAGACCATGGATTATTGTTGACTTTGATTATATATGATGCATGATGATTATTAGAGACACTTTATACATTGATGTTGGTATACTATTTGACATGGTTATATTATAGATGTTGTTCGGACATGTGATATTTGATATTTTGAGTAAACCTAGAAAATGGAAATTATTTGATGATGATATAGTTGTTGATTAAATTACAAATGATATAGTTGTTACTTTGATGTTGTTGTGATTCATTTATATAGATGATTTTGGAATTATATTTATATTCATTTTGGATGTTCTGATATGGCCATGAGGCCAAAGGAGGTATTTGTGTTTTGCAGGTTAAAATATCACAACAAACATGGGGGATTGGAGACCAACCACATTGGAATTCTAGATGAATTCAACAAGGTCACCATGGCAACTAGTTTTGTTTGTGTGTGTGTTTGTTAGTGTTAGGGATTCCCATGGGGGATCACCTTTGAATGTGACCAAGGGGTTTTGTGTATTTTATTAATGTGGTTCCTTTTTATTATTGTTTGTATGTATTTTATTAGTGATGTGTCCCTTTCTTTTATTTAATTAAATTGTGGTAGATTAATGTGAGAAAACATATGGTTAAAAGTTAATTAATTAAATTGGGACATAAGAAAGTAATTATTAAAGTTGTTGACCCTTGTGTTAAATGTTGTAAGGTGTGTGTAAGTAAGGTTGTAAGTGATGTGTAAGTATGTGTAAGAGTTGTGTAAGTCAGATTTTGGAGTATGAAACACTCCACCTCTCTTGGAAATTGAATTTGTCCTTGGAGGCTGTTTTTGGAGGCTTGTGGGACAAGTAAAACTTGTCCCATACCTCTTAATTTTATTTACCAACCATACCTATGGTTGGAGGGTTAAATTTAGACTTTTATAATGCATTTTTGGGAAGTCAAATTGTAAGTTTTAATTGCACTCTTCTTACATTTTATTAAATTCAGTCCTTTGGGGTGTGGGCTTTTTGGAGTGTGTAAGTAAATTGTCATATTTTCACCCACCTCTTTATTGTGCTTTGGAGAATGAATTTGAATTTTGTGTTGGAGTTGAGGATGTGTGATGTGGCATCCTACATGGATCCACCTCATCCTCTTCTCTTCCCTCTCTCTATAAAATTTGAACTCTTTGCTTTGTTTTGGGTTGTTGAAACTTTGGAATGCTTCCTTGGGGGAAATTTTCTTGTTGATTGGAGCTCTTACTTTGGAGGAGATTGGAGAAATTTACATGCTTGTTGGTTGCTAATTTTGGGATTGTATTTTGACATTGAAAGCTTGTTGTGTGGAACAAAATCTACCATGGAGAGGTAGGAGCTTAGCTCTTCTTTTATGCTATTATTTCTTTTTGTGTTTGTGTGAATGGTGAATGTTTTGTGTGTTTATTGGTTGTTTGGGTAGACTACCATAGGAATGGTGTAGGAGAAGGCTATGGGGAATCCATGTGGGGGCATAAGGGAATGCCAGTGGCATCAAAATTCTTGTGGAGGGATTTTGGGTTTGGGATCCACCATGGAAAAGAAATAGCTTGCATTTCTTACTTTGTGGGGGAATAAGGAAAAATCTGTGGGGGGCATAAGGAGGGATTGTGGGGGGCATAAGGATATGTGTGATATTAATTTTGGTAGTTTGTTACAGGTGGATTCCCAATTCCCATTGGGAGGCATAAGTAGATTCCCCCATAGTTCTTGCTCCTTTGGCTTGCATGATAAAGCTTGAGTTCTGTTTAATATTTTCAATGCAGTTGTAAACTGGTGAGTTTTGTTTGAACTGTGTTTTTAATTTGAAATGTGCATGTTGAAAGAATGTTGTGTGTATGTTTTATGGAAGCCTGTTGTTGCCATGAGTTGAAATACATTTCCTATTACATTGTGGTTGGGGCTTGGGGGCCAATGATGAAGGATGGATTCTCCTTTCATTGGATGTCTTGGTTGGGTGGAGAGTGTTGCCTTTCCCCCACTTTTGTTGTGATCAAATTGGAAGAAAAGGGAACTTTGCATGTTGTTGTTCTAGATCGACAAGAAAGACATTTGACTGTCCCTTGTGAAATAAAATCCCATTATAACCTTTCCCACTTTGAAGTGGATGAAATTTGTAAAAGTCTTGAAATGGAAAGATGTTGTATTGATTATGAAAGTTGTAAAATTGAAGTGTGAAAGATATATCTACCTTGCTATTTTTACATTTGAAAGAAAGAAATTGAAATCTGCTAATTGCATTCAAGAAATTGGAAGATGTAAAGTTGTATTTGAAATCAATAAAGGATTGCAATACCTTTCTTCATTTGCATTGTTGTATTGAAATCTGATTTTTAAATGTAATGAAATTTCTGTTTGAAAGAAAGGAATACGTATGAAGGAATTGTATTACTTTGTCCTTTTGAAAATATGTTAAAATTGGAAATCAGACTTTGCATTTTAGCTATTAAATGGTTTGATTAAAACAACTAAAAGGGTCAACAATGAGGTGTTGGTTTTTGTTACTGCGGGATTGTGGGTAAGTTCTATCCCACCGCCCTTTGATGAAATCACCCGTATGATGGTTCGGTACATATCTTTGGAAGGGAGATATGTCACAGTCCCTACTAAACATCTAGTTTTCCTTAACCATTTCCGTAGGAAAATCATTGTTTGCTTCCCGCATTATCTTGATATTTGGGAATGAATTGACCTCAAATGCTCCATCCGGGATTTCTAGAAGCATACTTAGCTACCCCTACATCAAGGACTTATTTTCTTGTTGCACAAGCTTTGTGTCACCAAATACCCTAGTCTCCCATCCTCCCCCAGCACAGACTCCTCTCCTTCCCACCACCACTACCCCCACACCTATTCCTTCCACCATGACCCCTACCCCCATCCCTGCCACCATGTCCAAGCCTAAAACTAGAAACTAGAAGAAGCTCAAATGGACAATAAATAGTAGATTCTTTTGTAGCATAAGAAAATGGAAGTTGTCCAAAACCTACCGCACATGTGAGTGATTTAGCCGGTTTGTTATAGGTGAAAAGGTCTCTCAAAAAGAAGGAAACAACACTCCCCAAAGGTTGGATGACTTAGAGAAGGAAATGATGAAACTGAATGAAGAAGTACAACATTTGGCCAAGCAAAAAGGCAAAAGGAAGATGGAAGAGGGTACTGAGATGGACAATAAGTAAGTGGAGGACATCTATAAAAATCTTAACTCCTTGGACAATCGATGGGAAGAGCTAAGGATCGCCATGAACACAACATGGCAATTTTTAATGCTATCAGTGATTTTCTTGAACAACATGTTCCCAACATATTCGTGCTTAGTGGGATAATGAGAAGAAACTTTGTGGGGGCAGAAAAGGAGAGCAGTTTTGACAAACCATGGCTAATTGGATCTTTAAGGACCCCACACATATGACAACGGTGGCTCTCTTTGTTTTGAAATGCAAACCACTAAATGAATTATGAAATTTGAGCTGCTAAGAAGTAAGGGAGGTTTTCTTTAGGAATGATGCCAATCTTCATCATTCTTTTTGCTATTCTTTTGCTAAGGGCTGCATGGTTGTAGCAATTACCTTTGAATTTTGCCTTTTTATTGTAAATTTTTGGTTATGGTTGGCTTTAACACCTATTCTGGATGTTGATCTTTTTGTGTGGAAACTATTAATGTTATATTTGGATTTTAGGTCCTTTTGTAAAAGGTATAGTCCTTTCAAAACTATTTACCATTAATAAAAAAACAACTAAATGTATTAGACTAGATGAGAAATGAATTTTCATATTTGGAAGATGAAAAAAATATTGATAACCAAATCCTTTAGAAAATTGATCTCATTTGTAAATTTAAAGCTAACAATAATTAATTTATTTAAAATGTACAATTTGAATTTACAAATAATAATCAACATTGAAACATCAAAATTTAGGATGTTATAATATCAATAAACTCATTTTGATAAAAAAAAACACTTAAGGAAATCATTTAAAACATTGTAAAATCATGCCCAAACCTTTCACAATTATTTTGCGGTCTTTTTTTCTCACAATGGTTGGAAAAATTAGAATTAGAAGTCAATCAAACAAAATTACCTTCCAAATGCATCCTAAATCCTTCTAGAATAGGTCTCCATGTCTGTTTGGCATGTTGAGTGAAGGAGAAGATCAAATTGAACCAAATTTATAAGTTAAAATTTACCAGTTTGCTTTTTAAAAGTATATAGGTCGTTTTCTTAAAATTGACCCTTTAATACTTATTAAAATCTAAATTTAATGATTCATGTACAAAGAGGGCATCGAGAGATTTCCAGAAAGTCCTTGTTTTCCCAAAACCGAGCTTTCTATCAAAATTTATGGCCTTCTGAAGTTTTCTTCATTGGCATTAAAATTTTGGGAAAATTTTCCTTATTGGGCCTGTGGCAAAATTTTTCCTTTGGGACTTAATAAAAAAATTGGAAATTTTTTAACATTTTCCTCGCTAGCCCATGCCCAATCGGAGGGTAACATGTGGCATGATGGAGGGGAAGAACTTTTCTAACTTATCTCTTTGTGAAATTAGTTTTTGAAAAAGTTTTGTAAATTTTCCTCGTATCCTCGCGGCTCCAGCCCAATCGAGGCCTGCCATTGCCACATTGCTCGGCGGATGGGTGGAACCCTTGCAAAACTTTATCATTTGTTAAAATTTTGTTTTTGGAAAATTTTCTTAAAAACCTAAGTGGCCCCACACTCCCACCCTCACCTTGGTGAAATCCTCTTCAGGACGGGTGTGCTAATGCGCGTGCACGTAACTCATCCTTTTTCCCTCCTTGGAAAATTCTCTCAAACACCTTCACCGCCCCACCCTTCCCTCATTTCCTCCTTGCTTTGGCTTGGACCTCGACCCGTGTCCTGGTGGTAGACAATGGAGGCATGGGTGAAAGTTTTTTTCAACCCCGTGTAAAGGAAAAATTTGCTAAGTCACCCCGTGACCCTCCAACTCACCCTTTTGGGCAATTTTTCATCCCTGGGCCTGCGGGCCCGTTCTTGGGGGAAAATTTTCACCCCAAGGCCTGCCGGTCCATAACTTGAGTTTTATAAATAGTTAGGAGGACTTCTTTATATCATTGGAAAGATGAGGAAATTTTCTATCCAATGGGAAATGATTTAGGGAAATTTTGAATGCATTAAGTGTGAGAAAAATCAAGTTGAAACTCTAGGCGTTAGAGAGTGGGTATGGTGTTAAATTACTCTCGAACCTAACTAAACTTATAATCCTAAGTTTTGGACCTTATGACCTCAATAATTGTTAAATAAATTTAAGTATGTTCTAGTTGATCAAAATTGTTCTGGAACTTGTGAGTGTGAGTTGTTGCCTTGTAACTTGTTCTTTTCCCCACTGTAATTAAACCTTGCTCTTGTCTCAGACCTTGTGGAATTAAATACCTTGGGTATTTAATTTTTTTGTCCCTTAAACCTAAATTTTAATCAGGGAGTATTTAGCTAAAATGTCAATGTAATCAATGATTAAAAAATCCCTAAGAAGTTTTGAGCTAGGTGTAGACTTATTACACTTGTTGCTTTATTGTGGAATTAGTAATTATTATAATGGGAAAATTTATCGGTTGAATTTAATTGTCCTTGAGACTTTGATCGTTAACTCCTTAAAAAAATTATTCCATAATTTTCTAACTAAACCTAGGTTGTTCATAGGTCTCAAGTGGGTTATTTTAGCGGGCATCACAGATCTTCCTCTATTTTCTCGATAAAATGAATCAATTTCTTCCTCCCAATATGTGAGCGCATCGAAGTTAAAATTTAATCCTTGCTCATTATCCTTTAGAGGAATGATATCATGTAGCCCCATGAATTCTCTAATCGCTTCTTCATTTTGAAATAAATCGATTGGTATGGGTTGTTTTTCTACGACCATAGTAGGTTGATTAGAAGAAAGGGGTCTACCTAGTGTGGAAGATCTAGAAGATGTTTGATGATGTAGATGATGGAAAGGATTGACCTTATTGTGTCCACAAAGGAAGGGAATAGTGCATTGAAAAGATATCTTATCACATCATTTCTTGTGAATGGTTCGACGTGGATGCAAACATTGATCTTTAGAAGATGGATGAATATAGAATAAGGAATGATCAAAATCACTTAGAGGTCAAGAGGGATTAAATTTCGATTGATAGAATAAGATGAAGTAGACTTGGACTAAGATATCTCACGAATGGAAAAAGATGGAATTGGTTTACCTAAAAGATGATATAATTATGGTAAACAAATAGAATCATTCATTCGGGAAGTATATTGTAACGTATGGGTCAACTTGGATGATTGATTAGAGGAAATTTGAGTTGGAGAGATCTTCAATGGAGGAAAGGGTCATTGAGGTGACTGATAAAAGGGGTCCTATAGAGAAAGGGAGGACCATGACTCAATGGTCGAATTAGGTGTTTGATTGGATGGACTTGGAGTCGCATGGATCTTTAAAGGAAGAGGACGTTGTTTAAGCAACTGATAAAGGGGGTCCTGCAAAGAAAGGGAGGACCATGACTTAGGAGTCAAATTAGAGGAATTTGAATAATAATTCAGATCAGAATCATCGAGACTGAGGAGAATTAGAATAATAGTTTGGATCAGAATCATCATAAAGAATGTTTGGATTGGACTCATCAAAATCTATCCATTGACCATGAGATGAAGGTAGGGAAAGTGGTAACCAAATGATTTTTCCAGCGTGAAGAACCAAATAAGGTTTAGTCGTGATGGGAATATTTTGATGTGAAGGCCTAAACCTTGGTTCCCTATTATCGTTAGTGTGAGGAAACCTATGATAGTCTAGTCATTGTTGGTGTTTTTAGGTACAAATGCCTAGACCTAGATAGTGTGATTGAACTCCTTCAAAGGGAAGGAAGTTCCATGTCGACTTGGGGAAGCATAATGAAAACCAACTAGACATTTTGTAAATAAAGGGATGTTTGTGTGATTTTTCAAAGGGAATATAAGGAAAATAGACATCGTGATTGAAACAATTTTGAAAAATCAGTAAGGTTTGGCTAAAATTTTTCAAGTGTAAACATCAAAATGGTTTGATCAAATTTTTAACAACACAAAGGCTACAAAGGTTTTGCTTAATGTGTTCAAGAATACAACAAACCTAAGTAAAATGTGTGACAATTTTCAATGTCATAAAGGAATGTCAACAATAATGAATCAATGGATCAAAGGATTTTCCTAGAAAACTAGTTTTCAAGATAGATAACATGTAAGGAACAATCACGCAAGTTTTAGTAAACCAATCAATCAACAAGAAACTATACCCTACGCTAATTTTTTCAAAGATAGTTTGACACTATATGATTAACACAATGTCAATACTTAAGTCAAGTTCGAAATGAACAAGGCGTAAGTATTAGTAAAGGGTTAATGTGATCTCTAATCAAAGGATACTTATGATGAGTTTAGAGACAAGCAAGACCCAAACCCTAAAACAATAATGGAGGTTACACATGTGAGCTACGTAAAAATACTACTAGGATACGTTACCCAAGCTTTACAAGAAATCGAGGTATTAGTATCACACTAGTATCAATATGATGTAAACAAAGTAATCAACATGTTTTTCAAGATCGAGGTAATGTTTGAAATAAAACCACGCCAAAGTATTCTAAGGATTTTCTAAAATGTGGGCAGCGTAATTGTAGACACCAAAATTGGATCACACTCCCCTTGGTCCCCTTTCGAATAACCAACTTAAACACATTCACCTAACCATGACCTTTATACGCCACGTTAATATTAATTTAATTATTTATAATTAAAATAATACCCATCCCCACCCCATTATTAATTTAATTACTTTAATTAAATGGATGCCCACCTCACCTAGACACCTCACAATAAACCTATGCATAACATGTTTCCATAAATGAATAAGACTTAGTTCAACCCTAAAAATCAAAGCCGATTATTTGTCTAACTACCTTCCCGCTCATAAAAACATAATGTCCATTCTGATCCATGGATAAATGAATGAACTTGACTCAAATTATGTGGGATCTGCCATTTTTAGTAAACCTAGGGAATCCCACCTTAACCGATGCCAATAATCCTAAAATTGATGTCATTCAACCAGGAACCATTGTTAGTTACCATTTATTCACCTTGGAAACCTTGTTTTTGGGTTAGCACATTCTGAGATCAAAGGGAGGAGAAGAGAGCTACATGCAAGTAGAACCAGAGCCTTTTCATACCTACGACATCCATAGCTAGCACCAGGACAAATTTAGAGGTATTGTACTCATGGTGACATTCCAAGAAGCATCACTATGACACCAAGCTCCATCCCACCAACCAATCATCACCACCACATAGCCATTAGACCTGCACAATAGTAAGTACACTTTTTACCTACATCATCTATTTCTACTTTAGTCTATTGGGTTTTTCTATTGTTATTATTAGTTTCCTACTTACATTCCCTTTTTCCCCAACACTTACTTACCTCGTAAACCCAACCATTCCTCCACCCACACCATAAAACCACCTATACCCGACCTCTACATATTTCTAAGTGTTCCTAAGATCCCCATATACCTCGTTATACCCTTTGTCATCTCTGTCCTGACCTTAGCTCAAACCCCACTAACAAATCTTATTGAATTTTATCACTCACCTCATCGACGCCGGTTACCCATAATTGTCATTGGTTCTTCCTAACCATGATTGGTCATACCTTAACCGATGCATGCCAGTCTACGTGTCTACCAACACTATGTAAACAAGCAACCACATACCTTCCAAGTCAACCCAAACACCTTACCCAACCTTGCAAGACCCTGTCTATGACCTGCAGACCACTTAAACAACCTGTAACCTGACGAAGACCTTGACCCACATAGTTTTAGTATTTAATTGGATCAACGTTGATAGTGATATGAGGTACCCAAATTAGAATACTAGCACTAGATTCATTTATGTATGTATTTCAGTTATTTCATATTTGTTTTATAAAAATAGTGGATTGACAGCCTTCTAGGGAGTATCACACTTCTTGGATCTAGCATACGCTAGGAAATCCATTGTCATATATTGTTTAACTCTTCTTTGGTGGTCTTGTTTTCTATTTCAGGTAGTTCCTCCCAGCCAAAAGGAAGCTCTCATAGTCAACATCGGATCAAGAAGTTAGAACGCGTGCATCAACCTCCAACCGACCAACACAACAAGTATTCCTCCTCAACCCATACCCTTATCTATTTTGTCACATTCGAAATAACGTAAAGAAAATGGTGAAACATTTTGGCATGCCCGATGGGACCCATTCTGGGGTTCCTTGCATTTTCTTCATTCTTAGGTAAAATTGTGTGTTTGTTTCCCTTTAAAAAATCTTACACATTAATTTTTCTTCTCTAGAATCATTCTTCCTCTCTTTATTGTCTAAAAACAATCATGTTTTTGGTGCTTTAAAAAGAACACATTCTTCTTTATTTTTGCATTGCATTAGTGAAAGAGCACGTTCCTACCTATTCACCATTTGCTTCATCGAACGTAATTTGTTGATTTGGGCTTAAAATCAGTTGCATTTCATCCTTGTATGTTGCATTTAGCTCACATTAAAATGAGGGAAACCTATATGCTGGAAGTCATGCCCAGTTGATGGTTGATGAAAGAATCATAGAAAGCACTCTCTTTCTTCTTCTACCAAACTACACAAAATCTGAATATACACATTTTCTTAAATGACATCTTACCTGGGAATGCTCTGTCAATGATCACATGATCAGAGGATTGATAGGTACTCCCTAACTGGTTATCTTTGTCTAGTCACCTATCAGAGAGCACCCCCTCGCCATAACATAACCTAAAACCTCACCTTTTAGATATCCTTCTTCGTAGGATGCCTTCCCAACCAAAAATTCTATTTTGAATTCACATGGTCAGTTCTAAATAGCATAAGCTAAAAAACATAAGAAAATCACTCTTAGGATCATGTTTTTCTTAGTTTTTCTTCTTGACTTGTGTTTTGAGGTGTGAGACTATGAATCTACATTATTCTTCTTCTTTGCACACTCCACCATCGTAGTTGGAGTATTCTAACTTTGTTTGAGTGTGTTAGGACCCCATCTTTCATTCTCATATTCCTGAGTTTGACTCTTCACTTGATTTAAATTCACAAAATCCAATTTCTTCATCGCTCTCTCATTTCATAGTAACTGGTGTTGGTCTAGCGACCGTCATTGGTTCACATCTGACCATCGTCGGTTAAACCTAACCGGTGTCGGCTTCTGGCTTTCTAGTTATTTTTCCTGGAATAGCCTTCATCACTCCTTTTTTTTTGGCCCTCAGGGAACCATCTTATTCCCCCTGTTGATATTTCTGTCATACACAATTTCCCCATTTACATATTCATCAGTCTTGTTTCACTTCTTGAAATTGGTGTTTTTCTACAAGTGACCAACATCAATTCCCAATTAACCATCACTAGTCAGCCTAACCGACGTTGGTGTCTAGTTTGGTTTTCAAAATTCAAACCTTGACCAAATTCACCCTCCTAACCTCATTTTTCCTCTGTTCCTATTGTTTTTGTGTCATTTACAAAATATAGTCTTTCTAGGTCAACACTTACTCACATGGTGTTGACTCACAACCAAACTAACGCTCTTATATTCCACACTAGTCGTCAACCACTCCCACCTAGTCCTTCACCACCTCCTATTCTATCACCCATTTATCCAACCCTGCCTACCACCAATTCTATAGGTGATGAGGAGTTCGCATGAATCTTCGATCGAATTCTATAACTTTACAATTCTACCTTTCCCACTCTTCCACTTGGGATTCCTTAGTCAATTGATATATGGAATGCCCGTATCCATCTCTCCTACCCTTATCCCCACTTCTACATCAGCCCCTACTAGTTCAACATTACCTTCACCTACTTTACCCCAGTGGTTTCATAGTTAGGCCCCACACTGCTATGACCATTGCATCTCGCGACGTTAGTCACACCTATAGTATCTTTTGTTCCTTCATTAACCACCCAGATCATAACCCCATCCGCACCCATTATCTCACATATACTAGTTGCAACACAACCACCCATGGTTTTGGTGACCCCTACCCCATTCCAGAATATTTTCCTCTCCATCTCATAGTCTCTACCCTCAATCGCTACTAGAGTCACTGCGACTCCCCACCTACATATACATATTATCAATAACCCCTATCTCATCTCGACATTCATTTTGGATATATGCCCTCTATGTCGGTCCCCTATTCTCAACCTTCCTATTCGGCATCACCATACACTAGAATGTCACCCACATCACATGTTCAATACTATCCCTCTTATGCCACAGGAGGTGCCCTTCCATCACAACCTACCAATGACCTCATCAAATTAATGATGGAAAGGATGCAGACACTAGAAGCATTGGTTTCTAGCTCACGTAATTCTCTCACCTACGATGAAATCTGTAATGAGACCATTCATCAATCCATTCCTATTCACCCATATCCTATAAATTAGGAAATCCCAAAATTCAACCGCTTCAACAAGTAAAGAAGACCCGTAAAAACATTTCCGGTCTTTCAAACATGGGTGTTACCTAATTTCCCATGATGACGCTTTACTCCTATAGACCTTCCCGATGTCCCTGACAGACTCAGTATTAGATCGGCAGTACAGTGGGCTACTTAGACATTCCATTTACTCATTTAATGAAGTATCCCAAGCCTTCTTAGACCATTTCTCAATTGACATTTTAAAGAAAGTCACTATGACTAATCTTTACTCCACTCTACAAGTATGAGGATGAGTCTATCACTGACTTTGTCGCTCATTGGTGCAGCCTAATTAATCAACTCACATTTTAGTTACCTCAAACTGAGCTCATAGATTTGTTTACTCGAGCTTGTGCTAGACACATTTCACCAACCCTGTAGGTGTAGACCTTCCGCACCTTTAATGATGCATTCACCATGGCATGAAAATTAGAGATGTGTGATGTCGAAGAGAAGAAAATTCAGCTATGAAATAAGAACATCACGTTCAAATCAAATGATGATTCTTCATCTTTAAAACCACATATCAACTATTTGAAACCCAAAGGATCAGCCAATGTTGTGGTTCTCAAGGCTAGACCCTCTCACCCATCAAACCGAGCCAAACCTACTTCTAATCTCTCTCCCATCCAAGTTTTCCAATTCAGATGAGAATAACAAAAGTATACCCCAATAGGGGAGCCTTGTTCTTCTATTTTGGAAAATCTTATTAAGTCTTGTGCTATTACCCTTCCACCTATAAAAATACACACTAGTTTTGACCCTGATCACCCCACGCTTGCATGGTATAAATAACATGACTTTTGTAACTACCAACGTGTTAAAGGTCATAGCGACAATAATTACATCACCTTTAAGAATATTCTCCAAGAAGTGTTAGACAACAGAGATCTAGTATTTGATAACCTAAATGCACCCGCTAAAAAAACCTACATATCTTCAAAAAACCATTCCCTAATCATGCCCCATCTTCAAACCAAACTAGTGGTATTTCAACTAATGATAGTAATGTCCAGGAGGTCCACACTATTTTTGATGACATACCAGTTGCTTCACAAATGCCCCTATTCCTTCCATAGATGAAATATTAGCCCAAATTCCCTTACCTACATAGGAACCTATTTCATCTACTCCTCCACCCATAGAGGAACCCTCTTCATTTTCTCCTTCACCCATGGAAGAGCCCATAATTAACACTCCGCCTCTGGCCCCTCAAATTACCAAGCAGTCGTCAGTAGCACCTCTCCTACTCATAGGGGACACTTGTCCACTCCCTACACCATCACAAGGAGAGTCCACCTCATTTGGCCCATCATCTCCTCTACCCATAGAGGATCCTGTAGAAACACCATTGCCTTTAGATGACCATTCTCCATCGGACCTCCAAGATCTTATTGATCTACTTTTAGCTCTCTTACCCATAGAGTTTGAAGCTAGCCATTTCCCTATTTCTCAAACACATTTTACGGGGATTGCTACTCGATCCACATTGGCCCCGCTTATAGTAGTACCATTTTCATGCTTGGCTGATCACCTAGACTATGTTGATAGATCCTTACTTTGGGGATGTCTTCTACTTGCTTCAATCTAAATATAGTTGTCACTCACCAAAACCTCCACAATCTATCCAAAAGTGTTTTAAGCAACCAAACCAAACACAAACATGGTTATTGGAAAACCTTCCATTTCATCATCCACAACCCAACATACACCTATACCCAAACACGTTCCCACACCTATATCATCTCCCTTAAACCCATCACTTCGCCTTAGGGGTCGTGCCAACATCAAACCTTACTCACCCACCCATCAAATTAGACTTATCCACATCTTCCCAAACCAACACTAAACTTATTCCGGCCCCTAAAAAGAAGACCCAACCTCCTAGGCCTCATACACTAACCTCACCTACCACACCATTGTCACCTTCACCTCTTCCGTCCATCCTAGGACCTCACCCCTCAACCCTGGCCAAACAACCTTCTTCCATCAGTAAACCAAGAACACAATAGCTCACCTCCTCATCATGGCCCTCTAATATACCCAAGCAATCCACACAACCCCGTCATCACACGTGGCCTTCTTACCACCCATACCACCACTACCTTCCATAACTTCTTCACCACCCATGATACTCTCTTCTCTTTCACTCACACCTTCTACCCAACCTCTACCAACCACCTCCACCGCAACTCGGTTGCCCCCATGGGTAACCCATTCTCTTCCACCATCTGATTTTCCCTATACATCTCATACTCCCGTGTCACCTTTTCCCAAGAAGGTGCAACCCAAAGCGAAGAATCCGATACCCTCTAATAAGGTAGTCAAACCAACCAAACCTTCCATCGCCAGCTCTTCTACCCGAATTGCACCCAAACAAATTCCCACAAGACCTAAGACAACTCCACATACCAAACTAGTGGACCAACCCATTCCCCCTCCTGTAAAGCCTCTTCCTCCACAATCAACCACACCTATACCCAAACCCACACTCACCTCCCATTGTGATCTGTTAGTGAGGTCCTACGCTAAGATTTTAACCAATCTCTTAGAGACTTCCGTCATCACATTACCACCACTTAGACCTTACAATGCTCTCAAACCCAAACCAAAAGGGTTTGATGAGACCAAGATTTGTGCCTATCATCGTGTGTTAGGACATGATGTTGAAAATTATAAGGCCTTGAAAACCGTTCTTATCCAACTTTTTCCTCCTGAGCACAATTTCGATGATGATAATCTTCTGGATGAGGACCCCATTCCACCTTCACCAATATCCCCAAATATTCTTCCATTACCTACTCAGTGACAAGTATCTCCACCCCGCAACTCTTTTATCCACCCCCAAAATTTGAAATTAACATGGTCCATATTACCACTCGCACTCAAAAAGATAAGGGAAAAGAAAAGGTAGCTATCCCATCCACCAACCCTGTACCCAACATACCATCTACACCCACACCCAAAATCACCATTCAAGGTCCCATATATCCTATTTCTGATGGGGTCACACATCGCACAATGCTAAAAAAATTGCACTAGTCCTCCCTCAAAATGTCTCTATATGACCTCATCCAAACATCTGAGCCACATTGTCAAGCCCTCATGGAGGTCCTTCAATCTATTGAGGTTTTACCAAATGACCCCATGCCCATAGAATCCATCATTACCCCTCATCACATAACTTCTCTCAATAATTCATCACCCTCCTCTACACCTCCACCTGCTCACCAAGTAGCCACCCTCATTTTTTCGGATGACGAGATTGCCCCTTTAAGTCTCAAGACCCCGATCCCACTCTTTTCATCTCCATATTTATTAATAATATACGCATTCGATGCATTATGATTGATGGTTGTACTAGTATTAACATCATCTCCTCCCATGTGTTATCCCATATTCACCCCCTAGGAAAATTTGGTCAAGACAACTCCTGCACATAAGGAAATTATGAAGGAAACGACTCAGACCCGTGAGCTCACATTCCAGGATGATAAACAAGGTTACAGGGAGAATCTACAATGGAATGATGGGGCATGTAAAAGTTTAAATGACCCTGTGTGAGAAAAAAGAGAAGCTTAAACAAGCGCTGCATCTCCACATGTCTCAGGACAAAATGGAGGCAGGGGCAAATGGTCAAGCAAAGTCAAAAGGCGGAGCTTCGGGGCTGCAGGGGGTTTCTGAGTTTTACGTTTCACGAAAAGGGGAAAAGATAAATTATGGACCCGTGAGCCTAATTTTTGCTCTAATCTGACTGCCACATGTTCCATATCAAAGGGGACCCATTTTTCAAGTTGTTTTCCCACCCTCCTGTACGGACCTAATACAAACTTCGAAGGGGCATATCTTTCGACTCAAGGCTCGAAATATTGTGAATCTGACACCGTTGGAAGTGTCTCGACATCCTCTATGCCATTAAAGGATTTTTAAAAAAATTAGGCCATCGTAGGTAAAAATGAAGAAGATTATTCTAGGCCATTAATGCAGAATGCAATCTCTTCAATTACTAGTTCTGATTCGATTCAATCTTGGGAAACCAGAAGTTACATATTGTGGGTGAATTTGTAGAAGGCATTGATATTCAATGGTTGAGATTTCAATGTAGGATATGATGCATATATCGGGGTGGTTAAAGTAGGATTTGATTTTTTCCTCTTCTCTCTCTCTTATTATT
Source organism: Taxus wallichiana var. yunnanensis (assembly GCA_018340775.1). Classification (NCBI taxonomy): domain Eukaryota; kingdom Viridiplantae; phylum Streptophyta; class Pinopsida; order Cupressales; family Taxaceae; genus Taxus; species Taxus wallichiana. The sequence continues at coordinate 950,964,244 of CM031237.1, read as the reverse complement.
TCTATATATTGTAACACTTCTCATTTTGAAAAGGAGAGACATTCTGGGCATAGAGAAACTCTGTCAAATTTGTTTCTCGATGCCATTTTTGAGTAGTGAACCTTCTCCCACACTTGGAAAATGTATTTTTTCCTCTATTCTAGAAATGTAATGGTCTGTGCACCTTCTAGAGAAATAAAAACATGTTTTTGTGGTGTTCTTCAACCCTTTGCATCATTTTGTTGTTTCTTTGTGCCTCTCCCTTCTAGATTTGTTTTTCTGTGCATGTATTTCACATTTGCAGGTGTAGGATGTTGTGTTTCATGGATTTTAATGGAAAATTTGAAGATTTGGGCCGTGTCACTTCTGTCTAACCTCCCTCATCTCCATTTTCTCTATTTCTTTCTCCCTCAACAGAATATCTTGTTCCCTTTTCTCGGTGCTATCACCTTTGTAGTGTAGGATTTCTTTATTTTCGTGATCTCTCTCTCTCCTTGGTCCCTTGGAATTGTTAGATTAAGAGTAGATAGTCACATTTCCTTCCTTAGAAGTAGTTTAGTGCTAGGATTAGGAAGAGTAACCAGCATTCTCTGGAGGATCATTCCCATTTACAAGTCCCACAGCTTGGGGAATGATCCAATGTTATGCAAATCACACCAAATGACCCCGCCTTAGAAAAGTAGATCCATAACTTATATGGGGGTCTTTGTGATTTGATGTTAATGCCAGTTTTGGCACGCTGGTGGGATGAGTTTTAAGTACCTTACCACTTCACTTCATTAGTTTTGATGTGCTCTTGGTGAATATTTCAGCCTTTGGAGGCACTTTCAAGCACATCCGGTCAAAACCCATTCTCTAAGTTGCGAGGCGTTTTCCATCCATTTCCACTCATTTTCATCTATTTTCCTCTTCCATCTCTTACATTTTCTCCCATTCCATGAGGTTGTACAATTATGACTTTGTTCCCTTCATGGAACACACACTTATAGTAATACAGTCCACCTCCAATGTATTTCCCAACTCCTCCAGATCAGCATTATAATCAGATCCAGGACCATTATGCTTACCCATATGAGCAGTGTCAAAACCAGTTTGACTATGAAGCTTATCAAGGAAAAGGGGATGCATATGATGGTGATAGTTATGTAGAGGATGTTGGTCTACTGGAGAAGATTCAAAAATGGAGGTTGACATGGTTCAATCAAGGGGCATAACACAAATGAAGGCATTCAAGATTGGTTACAGGGCACCTTGTCCATGGGAAGGCCCTTTTTGAAGAAATTACAGCCCTCAAGAGAAGCTTAACTTCATGGTTGTTGTTTTACCTCAGCTTACATAGTGGATTGAGGACATTGGGGCTTATGAGAAAAGTGTGGGACAAACTTGTCAATGGGAAAGTCAATCACCAGCTCCTTGCATTTCATTTTCTCTCCCTCAATCTTTATCATTTCGAGAAGAGGTAAGAGTCAAGCTCTTCACTTACTGCCCCAAGTGTTGACTTCATTTCTCCATCTCCTAGTCTTCCACCTCATCTTAGTTCTTCTATCCTTTTCCCTTCCAAACAGTCACCCCTCCAAACAAATGAGAAGTTGTACCTCCCTTCTCACCAAAAACAATTGCAAAATTGGTTGAACTCTAACCTACCACTCCTCTTGCATTCCCAATCCCGTGTTGGGAAGAGACTCAAGAATCCAGTCAAGGAGAACAGTAAGAAGAGGAGCCCAACAGAAAAGAAATGATAGACAATCTGAAGAGTTGGCATGCCAAATTTGGGTTTACAAAGATCCCCTTAATGGTCAAGCCAATAGAGGAGGTCAAGATTGAAGAACTTGTGGTGGTTGAGGCTGAGTTTGAGTGAGAACAAGAACAAGAAAAAGAGGAGGAAAAATCAGTCCTCACCATGAAAAGGAGCAATTGGGAAGACTCCATTTTTAGAGTTGAATTTTAGAGAAATGGGCACATCCAAAGGATCAAAGCGTGCCCTAATCAGATACTTGGCTTCATTAGAGCAAGGAGAAGCAAAACTAGTCATGCCTACTCCAAGGCATGAGGATGAGCATCAAAGTACCAAGGGTCATCATCAACACCTCCAAAGTCTCGATGCAAGCTAGCTTGAGGAGGTATTTTCCATTAATACCGATACCTTAATGATTTGGGTGGAGGACAGATTTATTGTCACGTTTTTCACTCATACAGTAGCTCTATTTAGTTTCAAGCCATTTGCATGGCTTCCCTCTTGAGAAAGGGAAGCTACTTCACACTTCTTGTAGCGGGCTTTGTTTAGCATTATTTCTCTCTAGTTAGTGTAGGAGTAGGAGTAGACTTTGTTTCTAGTAGAAGAAGTGCTTATGCACACTTTGCATGTCTCATTTGAGGCATGTATGATTTGGTATTTGTATATAAGTTTTGTTCGCATTGCTCTAGAGGTGCACAAGGCCAGGCTCTTCACTATTTATGGTAGAAAGATCCATAGTTGCATGTAACAGTTACAAATTCTAAAAAGAAAACAAATGCAGAGCAACTAAATTTGTTTCAAAATAGTCCATTTTAGGGACAGATGAAATTACCAAAGTTAAAATAATTTTCTACTCTCATAAATTCTATTTCCAAGATTTCCTTATGAAAATTGAGAGTGCAGACTGTGGTCGATAAAACATAGAAAAGGCATACAAAGCTTGCAAGGTGGCTCGAGGATCGACCTTCAAAGGTTCAGATCAATTTCATGTTTATCAAGAAGAATCCATGCCCAATGGATGCTCCAAGGCCATTGGTATCTTCATATAGTAGGAAGATGTCCTCATGAGTTGCCAAATTTTTATCCCAAATTCGCCCCCAAAGAAATTTGGTCAAGCCAACTCCCGCACATAAGGAAATTATGAAGGAAACAGCTCAGACCCACGAGTTCACATTCCAGGATGACAAACAAGGTTACAGGGAGACTCTATAATGGAATGGCAGGGCCTGTGAAAGTTTCAATGATCCTATGTGAGAAAAAGAGAATTTCAAACAAACACCGCATCTCCACGTGTTTCAGAAAAAACAGAGGGGGGGAAAATTGTCAAGCAAAGTTAAAAGGTGGAGCTTTGGGGCCCCTGGGGTTTTTGAGTTTTACGTTTCATGAAAATGGGAAAAGATAAATTATGGACTGCGAGCCCTATTTTTGCTCTATTCTAAGCGCCACGTGTTCCATATCAAAGGGGGCCCATTTTTCAAGTTGTTTCCCGCCCGCCTATACTGCACTGATACAAAATTTGAAGGGGCATATCTTTCGACTCAGGGATCGAAATATTGTGAATCTGACACCGTTAGAAGCATCTCGATGTCCTTTATGCCATGAAAGGATTAAAAATCATTTTTTAGGCCCTGGTAGGTAAAAAATGAAGAAGATTCTTCCAGCCATTAACACAGAATCCAATCTCTTCAACTTCCAGATCTGATTTGATTCAATCCATTGGGAAACCAAAAGCAACATATTGTGGGTGAATTTGTAGAAGGCATTGATATTCAGTGGTTGAGATTTCAAAGCGGGATACGATGCATATCTCGGGGTGGTTGAAGCAGGATTCAATTTTTTTCCCTCTTCTCTCTCTCTTATTCTTTCTATATATTGTAACACTTATCATTTTGAAAAGGAGAGACATTTTGGGCATAAAGAAATTCTGTCAAATTTGTTTCTCGATGCCATTTTTGAGCAAAGTGATCCTTCTTCCATGCACGACAAATGTATTTATGCCTCTATTCTAGAAATGTAATTTTTGTGCACCTTCTAGAGAAATAAAAATGTGTTTTTATGGTGTTCTTCAACCCTTTGCATCGTTTTGTTGTTTCTCCATGCATCTCCCTTCCAGATTTGTTTTTATGTGCATGTATTTCACATTTGCAGGTGCAGGATGTTGTGTTTCATGGAGTTTAATGGAAAATTTGAAGTTCGGGCTATGTCACTTCGTCTACGACCTCCCTCATCTCCATTTTCTCTATTTCTTTCTCCTCAAGAATATCTCATTCCCTTTTCTCAAGCTATCACCTCGTAGTTTAGGATTTCTTTCTTTTTGTGCTCTCTCTCTCTCTCCTTGGTCCTTGGAATTGTTAGATTAGGAGTAGATGGTTGCATTTCCTTCCTTAGAAGTAGTTTAGTGCTAGGATTAGGAAGAGGAACCACCCTTCTCGGAGGATCATTCCCATTTGTAAGTCCCACACTTGGGAATGATCCAATGTTATGCAAATCACACCAATGACCCCGACTTAGAAAAGAAGATCCATAACTCATTTGGGGGTGTTGTGATTTTGCTCTAACACCATACTTATAACAAAATGCACATACATGCAAATTATATGCATGGTAACCAAGTTATGTTACACTCCTTTAATGATGCCATGAACTCTACCCCGGGTACCATCATTCTCCATGTCCGCATAGGTCCCCGCACTATCCCAAAACTATTCTACGTCGTAGAAGGAGAGTTCCAAAGTATAATCTGTTAGTTGGCCAACTTTAGATCCATGCCATGAGTTGTGTACCTTCAAATTTACACCATTGCCTCAAATTTGAACATGAAGGACATAATTACACCATGCCAACTCGACCCATCACCTTTTAAGACTTGTAACATGTTGTACAGGCCCAACGATGTACTTGTCCCAGTCAAGGCATCTGTCATTACCCCCACTTCACCTTCATCCACAAGCCCATCCATTAAGACTACCACCACCTCTCCCACATCTAACTCTGATATTCCTACTACCACCACAGCCTCTACCGCTGACTCACCTGCTTCCACATCATCTAGCGAGTCATCTATCCCTGCTACCCACATATCAACTACTTACCCCTTAGAAGGTGTTTTTCAATGCCTCACTTTGGGGGAGTACTGTCTATACAATATCGACACGTTTCTCACTCTGCAAGAGTATAGAAACCTGATTCAACACCTTGGTTATGACTACCGGCGCACGTTGGGTTTTTCCTTATTGCCCTCCCCACCTTTTCACTAATCTAATGCATGGGGAATTGATATCGCCACGTATTCACCGAACCTCCATCTCAAACACAACCATTTTCATCCGACTTACACTCTCTCACTAACCATCGCTTCGCTCACACTTTCCTTCATGAGTGTGCGTGGAAAGGATTTGGCTTCATCTTTTACGAACAAGGCTTCCATACTATCATTTCCTCTACCACACTTAAAAAAATGACCATAGTGGCATTGGATTTGATGCACCACCTCCCAAGAAGCCTCACATCAACCTCATTAAGGAATACAAAACCTCTCCACCTCATTCACCCATGTCACCATCTTCACCCACGGAGTCCATAGATCTCGAATCTATTCCTCCTAAAAAAATTTTGTAAACAAAATTTCCCTGGGACCTCTAACCTATCAACGTGATGGTGAGGCTCCCTCTTCTCTCCCATTCCTATATCCTGACATGATCAATGACGATACACCTTCTATTAATGTCATTCAATGTTAGGATGATGAGTCCATCCTCACCTACCTGAGTGCGAGAAGATTCTTATATTCATCGATCGTTACCTTATGAGATGTAAACCATGTTAAATGAATCAACCATTGAAATCAACATTAACACTCAAGATGACCCGCACATTCTAAAGATAGGCCAATATTTAGATGCTATTGAACAAGAAGCTTTTACCTCTTTCCTTCAAGACCATAGCAACACGTTTTCCTGGTCCAATGCCGATATGTGTGGTATTGACCAAAAAATCATGGTCCACAATATTGTAACCATTCCTAATGCCAAACCCATCAAACAAAATCCATGGAAAATGCATCCTCGCATTGCTCTTTTGGTCAAAGAAGAGCTTTAGTGCCTTCTCTCAGTTTCCTTCATCCTACCCATTGACTATCCCTAATGGATTTCTAACATTGTTCCTATCACAAAGGCAACAGGGGGACTCCGCATTTACATGAACTTCTATGACCTCAACCTAGCTTATCCCAAAGATGACTTTCCCTACTAGGCATTGACTAGCTAGTTGATCTCATCGTTGGCCTTGAAATGCTATTGCTCATGGATGGTTTCTCGGGCTATAATCAAATATTACTGGCTCCAGAAGATCAACACAAGAATACCTTCATCACCCCTTGGGGGACCTACTATCGAGTCATGCCTTTTGGCCTTAAAAACGCTGGTGCCATGACTTACATCTTCCATGACATCATGCATCGTATATTGGAAGATTACATAGATGATCTTCTTGCCAAATCCAAACATCGAACCGAACACATGACCATCCTTAAGGTCATCTTTAACCACCTCATTAAGTATTGTGTTCATCTTCAACCAAAGAAGTACGTCTTTGTGGTACTTTCAGGAAAACTCCTTCGTTTCATCATTTTTGTGTGTGGCATAGAATTTGATCTTGATAAAGTCAAGGATATTCTGGAAATGCCTCCGCCCACTAATATCCATCAAATTCAAAGGCTAAAAGGAAATTTGTAATCCATTCGTCATTTTATCTCATGATTTCCATCCACTGTCAACCATTTCATCATCTTCTCAAGAAATATGTTTCATTCAAATGGGATGTTGAATTCCATAAATCCTTTAAGGCCTTAAAACAATACCTTCTTCAACCATCGTGCTCATTCCTCCTAAGGATGACCAACCCTTTTACCTATACATTTCTACCACTGACCATTCTTTAGGTGTCATGCTCACTCATCGTGACAAGTAACATTGAGAGCAAGTGGTTTATTACATAAGCTGTACCCTTATGGACTACAAAACTAGATATACCCACATCGAAAAACTCTTCCTAGCCTTAGTTTTCATTGCCACCAAACTCCACCATTACCTACTCAACCAAAAACCTTCATTATTACCAATACTGACCCCTTACACTATATGTACACCAAACCCTATCAACATCAACGTGTCGCACATTGGCTTATGCTTCTTGCCGACCTTGACCTTGAATTCATTCATCAAAAGTCCATCAAGGGCCAAGCTATCACTAACCAACTAGACGATGTGCCTCTTTCCAAGAATCAACTCTCTAACTTCGATTTCCCAGAGGAATCTATGGCTACCCTATCCTTAGACAAACCCACTTACCAAATGACACTCTTCTTTAATGGCTCCAAGTGTCAGCATAGAGGTGGGGCTGGTGTCATCCTCATTCCTTTAGATGGTGAACTTATGCATTTGTCTTTCAAACTTTATTTTGATTTTACAAACAATATTTCGAATACGAAGCACTGTATTAGGCCTCCAGGATGCTTATTCCTTGGAAGTTAAGTCCATCAATATCTTTGGCGATTCCCATTTGGTCATAAACCAAGTCAATGGTATATACCAGTGTTATAATGAGATACTTCAAAATTATAAACATCACGTAGATATACTTTTGACCACATTTGACCATTACAAACTTTAAACCACCCCATGTTCTACTAATAAGTTTTTCGATACAATGGCTTGCTTGGCTTCTCGGATACCGCTTAGCCCGCTTACTCTAAAATCTTTTCACAATACAAAGGTTACTATCACCCTCTTATTTACCTCATGAGGTCTACTCCTTGAACCGTTACACGACCCACGTAACCTTTGGTATAAGAAATATGTAGACTATCTTTCCCTTTCCATTATACCCATTGATCTCACTCGTATCACTCGTAATGGATAACGAGCCTCTCTTAAAAGTGTCTCTCATTATGTCATCATTGGTGGTATTCTATATAAGCGCAGCTTCAATGGTATTATCTTACGATGCCTTACGAGTTCGAAATTCCCTACACTATTAAGGAAGTTCATGATGGAATTTGTGAAGGCCAATTTAGTGGTTTAAATGTCACAAAATGCATTCTTCTCCTTAGCTATTATTGGCGAACATTAAACCGCGATTGTTGTGACTATGTCAAATGTGTGAAATACCAAAGAACATGCAAATCTCCATCACACACCTAGTCATGCCTTGCAGGTCGCATGAGACCTTTGGCCTTTCCTCAATGGGGTCTAGATATTTTTGGTGAGATCAATCCCCATTCTTCACAATGCCACCAATGGATCATAACCACTACTGAATATTAAACTAAATGGGTAGAGGCCATTCCCCTCATTTCTATAAAATCCAAGAAAATATGTGAATTCATCAACCATCACATCATTTGTCACTTTGGTGTTCCTCACCGCCTCATCACTGATAATGGAAAGTAATTAAAAAACAAAACCCTATGTAAGCTATGCAACACTTTTGGCATCCAACTCAATTTATCATCACCTTATTACCCGCAAACCAATGGCCAAGCCAAATCGACCAATAAAACCTTGAACAAAATTCTTATGAAAGTAGTCAACGATATTAGGAAGGATTGGCATACGCACATTCCTTTCTCCTTGTGGGCTTATCACACTAGTATTCACACTTCGACTACTGCCACACATTTTTCTCTAGTCTATGATACCGAGGTTGTCTTACCTCTCAAATTTTAGATTCCATCTCTTCACATCTCGCTACAAGACATGCTCAACGACGATGAATTTTGCTAAGATTGTTTGGTGCAACTTGAGTTATTAGATGAACATCGTCTCAATGCTCTTGACCATCTCCAAATCTACCAAAAACGTATCAAACGTGCCTGTGACAAACATGTTCATGAAAGAACCTTTCATGACGATGACCTCATCCTGAAATAAAATCAACATGTAACCAAAGAAGAGAAAAGTAAGTGAGGTAATTTTTCTCCTAATTGGCTTGGACCCTATATCGTTACCCATGCCTATGGATCAGGTGCTTATCGTTTGTCTTCACTTGAAGGTAAACCTAAACATGAGCCCCTCAATTCCTTGCATATTGAACAATTTTATTGTTGAAATCAAGTTCTATATCACTTTCTGTTAGTTGATCACTCGTCCCTTGAGCACAGTCCACCTTCCATATTACCCATTTTGAGGATCCATGACTAAACAAGAATCATATAATTACCCGTCACCTTTTCAGCCTTGTCTTTAATATGAGTACCACAGCTCTACTCATAGCATGATTCTCATGGATACTTTTAGTCTTCTCCAAGGTGGAATCCCATGGTCATTCATCACTTGAAACCACCTCTTTCATAGTTAACCTATGTGTACTATGATTTTGTCCTCCAAACAAGAACCTAATCTTCCTCTATTGTCTTGTCCATGACTTAAACGTCTAAAAAGGGGGAGATACAACTCCTTGAGTCAAACTTCTAAAAAAATGACTCCCTCAAAAGGACATCTCTTCACTCTATTTCCACCGCTATAAATAGATTGCTCCCTTGAAGGACAGCTATATCAAGTCATTTCAAAAATATAATAAAAATATCTAGAAGCTTCCCCATCATCAATCACCGAATACCTCAAGGAGATAATATAATCATCCCATATAGAATTCCCACATTGATCGGTTTATTAAAATTACAAAAAAAAAAGTGAAGAAAAAGATGAAAATTTCATCATGGACTTGCCTATTTTTTGATCCTCGGTTTCTTGCTAATAAAATCATGTTGTTATACACTAAGTTACGCTAAACCACCCATTCCCACCTCATTACCTTTTCATCCTAATTTCCTCTTTACTCAAGGGACTTGTAGGTTGCTCAAACATGCACCTACATCTCGGATCTACGAAAAGGGCCGAGGTTTCTGAGACCACAATGGAACTGTCCCCAAGTTGCGGGACCTTGCATGCTTAGGATAGATCTCTGGAGAAGGCCAGTTCCTATACCTACCTATAACACTACTTCTACTCCTAATCTTGAAAGAAAATCCTAGACTAAACATGCCAAGGGACCAGGATAGAAGGATGTGTAGAAAGGGAAAATCCTAAGCTAAAGAAGGTGATAGCGCCATAAGGAAAGGGTCAATCTCTCTCCACGAGCGGCAAAGGAAATAGATAGCATGCGGGAGAAGAGAGAAGACAATGCATGCCACAAATCAACATGCGGGCTCCACCTTCTAGCGTGCGCAACACATGAACGTGGGGAATGTAAGCATAGGAATATGCACAACATGCTAGAAAATGCAAACATAGAGGTGAGATGCAATGAAAATGAGATAGGGAAGGCAATAGTTCCACAAAACATGATTTTATTACTTAAGGGACGCACATTTATTTACATTCATGGTAGGAGGCAAGAATACATTACAGAGACCATGCCAGGGTTTGAGACCTATGGGAAGTCGGCCATCATTTTGGCATGGTGTCGTTACAAGAAGGAGAGATGATTTTACAAAGCATAAATCTGCTATTTATAGAAGAAGAAGGAGAGAAGAGAAGGAGAAAGGGAGGGAAAATTAATTCAAGGCTTAGCTACTTCCATCAATGCCTCCTAAAAATCCACCCCAAATCTATCATGTTTGCATCAATTACTTGTTCGGTGCCTCAAAGGAGGAGGAATGACGGATCAGATCAAATCCGATCTGGTTGTTGGGGAAAATAGATCCTATATTAATGGCACAAAGACATTTCTTCATTTTTCCCCACCTAACCTCTCCAAAATTAAATTTTCAAATCTCCATGGCATAGATGAGGCTGAGATCTTTCCAATAGTGTCATATTTGTCATATTTCGAGCACTGAGTCAAAATATATGCTCATTTGAAATTTGAATTAGGTCTATATAAAATGGCAGGAACCAGCCACCAAAATAGGCCCCCTTTTGAAACAACACACGTGGAGGGTTGGTGCATATCTGAGGGAAGCCTTTATATTTCTCTTTTGAAGTTGCGTCAGGTTGACACGTGACTTCTTCCATGACTCACTCAGTTTCTTCATGTTTTGGCTAATTCTTTTGCTCAACAGGGTCATATATCTGACCGAGGACATGTGGCATCCTGATGCTTGTTTGGAAACCCTCTCCCTAATTTTTCTCTTAAATTAGTTTCATGCTGACACTTAGCACCCTCCGCTAGCCTGTCTTCATGCTTTGACTATTCAACCTTGACCCTATCCTTTTATGAAACCAGACGTGTGGAGGCTCCACGCTCATTTAGAAACCCGCTCAGGATTTTTCTGTGAAGGAGTGTCGGATTGACATGTGGAATCTTCCACATGCACTTAGACTTTTCAACAGCCGCTCTTACCTTTTTGGGCCCTAAACATGCAGCGAGTTGGTGCTCATTTGGGAATTTGCTTTTGGATTTACCTTTGGAGATACACCAAGCTAACTAGAAAGAAGGTGAATGCGCGGAATGTGGGAACAAGGGAGAAGTGAAAGGAGAAAAGGAAAGGGGTGCACAAGTAAACTGTGACCAAGGGAATGTGCCAAGTGATTTTGAATGCACATAATTATTCAATGAATAACTTAGGGCCAGAATGTGTATGCAAGTTATCCAAATTGCTAGGAGAGCTATTTGGATAACAATTTTGGTGAATTTTGGGGCTATCTGCCTACTAGATGAAAGAGATCAATAGCTGAAGCATCCATTGGGCATGGAGTCTACTTGTTTAATCATAAAAATGCCCCTGTAATCACTTGAAAATCATATCTGCACTCTGTTCTGAATCTCACAACTGCTGAGAGAAGCTCTACATTCTAGAAGTAACAAAAGAGTGCACGTAGGAAGCACACGAGGGAAAGAACTATGTACAAACAAACAATGTGCACGGAGCACACTTAGAGGAATTGAAACTACTTTAATATATATAACATGATGTAACAAAATTAATGGAAGGGTTTGAGATAGATCTTGTTTACTGGGATTTGCAGTGTGCTTCCATCCAGATGAGTTAACTCAAAAGAGTTAGCTTCTTTGTAGGACTTGATGATGTATGGGCCACTCCAAAGTGCATCAAATTTGAATGGCCCTTTTTTAGCTCTGTCAAGCATCCTATTTTAGAACCATGTCCCTAACTTTTAAAGCTTGAGGCCTAGCATTTCTGTCAAACCATTTCTTTGTTGTTTGTTGATGTTGTTCTAGCTTGATCATGGTAGAGTTTTTGAGCTCTTCAAGATGAACCAGCTCTGCCATCCTGATTTCTCTCTGATCCATGCCCTCAAATTCTAGCTGCTGGGAAAGTGCCAATGAATTTAGTTCTAGTGTCAAAGGAAGGGCAGCCTCCTTACCATAGAGCCCAATCAATGATTTTAGCACCAAGGAAGGCCTTTGCATTATCAGAGATAATGGTTTGAGGAACGCCAAAACTTATGACTAAACCTTTGAGAAAGTCAAGGATGATTGCCTTAGTTGATTCCTTAAGTGCGATAACTTCTGTCCATCTGGTGAAGTAAGCAGTAGTTGCAAGACCCATTTATCTCCAACACTTGAAGGTAGATTGATCATGCCTATGAAGTCAAGACCCCATTACACAAAAGGCTGATCCACTTGGATTGGTGAGGGGAAGCGTTGCCAATATTTTATTTCCTATAAAGAAAGTGCACTCCTTACATTTTTTGACCCACCTATGTGCATCTGCAAATAGGGTAGGCCAAAAGATACCTACCATTATGATCTTCATTGTTATAGTTTTGGTAGAGAAGTGTCCACCAAATAATCCATCATGAAATTCTGCTAATAATTGCTCACTCTACGTGTTGTTAATACATCTTAATAGCATGCCATCTAGATTTATTTTGAAGAGAATTCCATCAATAAAAACATAAGGGATAGATTGCAACCTTCTCTTTGCTTTGTTCAAACCGGGAGGGTATGTGCCCTTAGAAAGGAATGTGATCATGTCCTTCATCTAGTCATATGCACGTTGGGGTCTATATTTTGTTCATGTTCTACATGCGGGAGGTCTTCATCCAAAAATAATGAAGCCTCAAGTTCACTCTGTGCATCCTCAGTAATCTACTTGCAGAGTGCACTGCCTCTTACCAGCTTTGTGGCCTTAATAGTCACATCATATTCCATGATTTTTGTCACCCATCATGCTCTCTTCTCACTGATTTATGCTCCCATGATGAAGTCTCTGACATATGAGTGGGAGAATAACACCTTGATATGATTTTTGGTGAGCATGTTTTTGAATTTCTTGAGTGTGCGCATGATGGCGAAGACCTGCTTCTCCATGTGACTATATTTCAATTCATAATCCTTTAGCATCTAGCTGAAGAAGGCCATTGGCTGTTCCAACCCTTATTCATTTTCCTATGTTAGGATAGTAGCAATGCTTGCATCAGCACCATAAGAATAAAGGATGAAATCCTTTGAGTATGTTAGCCCTTGGGCCCCTATTATAGCTTCCAAATCTTAAGGGTGCATACGCACGCGTGGCTAGAGAAGGAAGCGCGTAAGTGAAGGTGTGCAAGGCAAGTATTCAAAAGGCTTCTTGGAGAACCCAGGGCATGCGCCGCACAAAGAACGATTAAGGACTTAGCCATTTTTGGCCTTTTGGGTAGGACACATGAAGAACGTGTTCCATTTGGATAAGGTTCTAGCTTGGCGATAGGGTGTCCTAGAAGGAATATACCTTGTGATAGGAAGATCCAAAAAGATAATCATGACATGGAGAGGCATGTGCCCGGGGTGACCCGCACCTTGAAACTTGGGGCCGAGATCCGAGGCTAGAGAGGATTTTTTGTTAGAGCTCGGATGCCTATTTATACGTGTTTCCTGGCGCAAAGAGTAAAAGGAAGTAAGGTAGCGGAGCTGCAGAATTACTACGAGAACTATGGGATGAAAATGGGTAAAGGATTCCAAAGTAAGGATGTAATGGGAAATTAGGGAATGTAAAGTTTATTTTGTGAGAATACATTTATGGATCCGGATATGGCGCATGACTATGGCCTCTCTGTGATACTTTGTAGCAAGACTATGAATGAATATGATAAGGTTACCATCATGTTTACATTAAGATCTCTTTTTGTACTATCTACATGTTTTTACTCTACTTTTGATCTTGTATAATCATGGACCTTACTTGAATGGTTAAGTATATTTGTGGATTTACAACTTCTTGGTTCTGTTATTTCGCTACGTGCTTTGTTTATGTTATGGTGAAGAAGTGTAGAAGTTGTCCTAAGCTCTATAGATTCTTCATGTCTGTTAAATCACTAAGTCAGAATCATGAACTATGCCTTCCACTAGACTCACATAAAAGAGAGACTTAGCTCCCTCTCGCGTGCCTCGGGTGAGTGCCCAGTGCCCACTAGGTGATAGGCCAACACGCATGAGGTTCCCTTGTTCTTGGTGGGTGTAAAAATGACTACATTTTGGTTCCGTTGCTGGGACCTCTTTTCAAAGTTGTAGTGGAACATGGCATACATCATGATCTGTGTAAAAGTGATGGCGGAGTGCTTAACACTTGAAGGTGTTGAAGACTAGTTTAAAAGCATGGAGGATGAATTCACCCAGAGATTCGATATCTATGGACCTAGGTTTAACACACGAAGATGGGTGGAGGACACTCTTTATCATGAGTTGTATGAAACCTTCTACTGTTGTTTCCTAGTAGAGTTATTTGAATGGATCTCGGCTTATACATCTAGATTGGGGTGGTATTATAAGTCACACCCTTAGACCCAAGAAACATATCAAAACTTGCAAGATGCTGATCTAACGTGGACCTGTGCTATAGATCATTGGTGGAAGGGAGTATTGACTAGATACACTCTGGAATATGCCATTTCCACATATTCCTATCCATAAATGGTTGAGTTTGAGTTCTTATGAGAGCTCAGGGGATCATTTCTACGTGCCATTCCCCTTGTGATCAAAATCTTGATGGTAACCATGGGTTTAGAGACATTTCCTATGGCTAGCTAAACCACCCTGAGCGCTAGGTGAGGAATCCAAGTTGGGCAAAGATGGTTGATCTGATGACTAAACAGGAAAAGGAGCAAAGATGGCTCAAGTATAATGAAGCATGTGAAAAGGAGATCGATAGACAACACGGGATTATAAGTGGGTTATGGAGCTAGACATGGTGGAAAGGAGTTGAGGTTCACGTGGAGGATGTGGAACCCGAATAGTCTATAGTACCCCATCTTGGTAAGCGTGGGAGAGAAAACCTTGTGGTTTCGATGAGAGATTGTCATGTAGAGAAAGAACATTTGTTGGCATGCATCGACCGCACCTAGTGACCGAACCTTGGTGCTTGGTTTTTTCAAACAAGGTAGAAGTACAGTTGATCCATTTGATAGCAGTAGAAGCAATCGGTCGATGCCTAGGAGGTACAACTTCACATTTGGGACTTCTATGGCTTCACACACTATTCCAAAGTATTTAGTGGAATGTTTGGGAAAGGAACATACACAACTAGTTTTGGAAGCACACTAGGAAGTGGTGGAGGAAATACGATCTGGGATTGGTACTAGTTCATAAAGCTGTCGGCACACAATTCAAGTGGGACGAAAGGAGCATTCAACATGAAAAACACATGCCTGTACTCAAACACAAGAGGATCTCGGAGGTGGAAGTGGTGGATCCGGTGGCTCAAGATTCTAGTGGATCCAAAGTGGAGGAGGAAACACTGGAGGAAACCAAGGGACTACATCGGGAGGACAAGGGCCTCAGCCACCTCCACAAGTCTTTTTCAAGATGTCTCTACACTTACCAGATTAAAGTGGGATAGAAGATGTCACGGAGCATGTACATAAGTGTGAGTTGTTATGGCGCGTAAAGGGATTCATGACCCAAGATCGAAAGGCCAGTCAATTTGTGATGACCTTGCAAGGATGTGTGCATAGTTGGTATAGAAAGTATGACCCTCACCAGACTGTTGTGGATTATACTGCGTTGAGAAATGCATTCCGGAAAAATTCCACATACCTGAGTTTGAACAGAAGAGCATCAGCTCTCTCAAAGAAATCCAGCAGGGCATGGCAGAGAGCGTGCAAGAATATGATGCACATTTTAAAACTCTTCTGTCTAAACTGTCTTATGATATCCACCCTTCACAACATGCTCAATGGTTTTTCAGAAGGTTGATCACACCCTTTAGGAGGGCTTCATTCACGAGATCCACACGAAGCGTTGGAAGCTGCTTTGCGCACTAAGGTAATTGGTAGTGTTGACACTAGTGTTAGCCCATTTTGGAGGCTCAGATTACTACCATGGCTAAGGAATTGGATAAATTATCTGCCAACATAGGTTCCAGAGATTCGCGGAGGGATGTGGTGCATAGATTGTAACGTAGAAGGGCACACAAAGGATAATGGTGGGGTATGTACTTGAAAGGCGGTATGCACCGTAGTAGTAAATTGTGAAATATGTCACGAGGACCATGATGCAAGTAGGTGCCCCCTGTTGCAACATGCGATCCGTAAAAACATATCTTGTTATTGTAAGATATGTACCTCAACCACACATGACACCAAGGATTGTAGATTGATTGACTAGATTCATGAGGTAATTAATCTTGGTGTGCACTAGACTGGCATTGCCAACAGTTCCAAAGGAGATGACCATGGGTATGGAGAACACAAAGATGGAGATGAGCATGGAAGAAGGTTTCGTGGAGGATTTCATGGTCATGGTAACTACGGAGGAAGAAGTGAGTTCCCATGTGGAACATGCTTTAATTGTGGAGCCACAGACCATTATAAGTGTGAATGTCCATATCTTCTACAATGCTCCTGGTGTGGAAAAAAACATAAGTACGAAGAGTGCCCAGAGTTATATGAACATATGAGTTAGTAGTACTGAAGGATAATGGTGCTACCATGGTGAGTATTAAGAAGGATGACATGTAATGGCTTCGTGAGTTATACGTGAATTAGAACTAGAGCCTATTATGGTAACAACAAGGGTAGAATCTGCGTGCGCAAGGGAAGCGCCTAGGCAGAGACCTCTAGTTTCGAGAGAAGAAGTAGTACATGGGAAGTATCCAAACCCGGCTCACCAAAAAGAAGTCTACCAGGAAACCATGGATGTAATTGAAGCTTGTTATCCCGTAAAATTGACAAGGGCAATTTTACCGATAACCATACCAAAATTTTGTTCCGATCCTCGTTAGGGATCCTTGCGTCAAACGTTGTAAAATCCCTTCCGGGAAATCTGTTTTTTCAAACTTAGTCTTTTGAGCCTTTTTTGGCTGGGCGCATGAAATTGCTATGTAACACCAACTTTTGGTGTGCCCCCTTTAAAACCTTTGGCGCATGATTTTCAGTGTCAACACACCTTTTGGTGCGCCAAAGTATGTTGAGCCTTCCACCTGCGCGCGCAAGGCGCATGCGCCTTTGTATTGGCACAACTTTTGTTGCGCCATGTTTTGGTGCGCCAAAGGGCACACATAACTTCATGTCGACATAGCTTTTGGTGCGCCAAAGGCGCGCTTAATTTCCTGCTGGAAAACATTTTCATGCGCCAAAGGGCGCACGCTTTTCCCTGTCGACAGCAACTCTCATGCGCCCTTTAAAAAGTGGGTGGCGCATTTATGACCAGCTCACCTATATATATGTGTTTGCGCGCCCAAAATGTCATTTTCACTATTCGCTAAGCACGTGATTTTTCTGAGCCTGTCAGCCCCTGCCTCGTTGTTTTCAATACCTTGTGGACTCGTTGCACGATTTTTGCTATTTGTCCAGGTGAGAGGTTCTTTTCTTTCTCATGTTTTTGCGTTCGGTTTTAGCTTGTTGGTTGGTTTTGATATACAAATGTTGAGCTAGCCCTCCCCTGTCTTTGTCTTTCCTTATTTTTCCTCCCCCTCTTTCCAGATCTGCCGATAGAGGGTGTTATTTTGAAAACTTGGTCTGAAAACCCTTTGGCTTGAAACATTATATCTCCCAAAGCAATCTTTGAAATGAAAGAAAGGAAAAGGGGTTAAACCATGCAAAAACTCTATTTTTCCCTTGGCACACCCAGTAAGCGCGTCTTGTTACACTATGAACAGATTACGCCCCATGGCGCATCTGTCCCCCCTGTAACATGAACAAAACCCGCGCCAATGGCGCACCCATTTTGCCTGCTGCATCATGAACTTCTGCGCCCTCAAGGCGCGCCTCTTCCATATGCTACAAGCGCTGAGCTTGCGCCCCAAAGGCGCGCCAACCTTCCTTGCTGCATCACTTTTCCACGCGCCAATGGCGCACCCAGCATCCATGCAACACAAGCTTTGTCTGCGCTAAGTACAAATCTTTCAAGGCGCAGGCGCATCCCCGATTAGAAAAACATCATGTTGTGTAAACCTTTCGTGCGCCGCGCCATGCTCCCTTTGGCGCACGAAAAGTTCTTGTTACACGAAACATCTATGCGCCAAAGGGTGCACCAAATCCCAATGCAACATGCAAATTCCATGCACCCTTTATAAAATGCACTCTGCAGTACGCATGCGCCATGCGCCTTTGGCGCCAGTTTAACCTTTGCAACACCCCTTTCCTGTGTGCCTTACCTATTTAGCCCTGTAAGCTGTAATTTTCATGCGCCCTACGCCCTGAGCCTAGAAATCTCTAACTCTTTCTTCTGCTAACATTCCAATGGAAGATCAAATGGCTAATTCAACCTTTTCGGATTGGGTCTCGCTTCTTCTTCATGCAGATCAGCAACTGAGTTCGAAAGAACATATGTCTACATCCAGCAGGAGACCCACCAAACCGAAAGGAAAGGCTAAGCTTACGGAGGAAGAAATGAAATACAAATATCAGAGGGTCAGAATGCCCGAGTCACAGGCCGAATGCAGCATGGACGTCAGAGACTCAGAATTGGGGCATATCAACATGGAGGAATTTCAGGGGCGTAACTCGAGAAAGTTACAAGGAGTCCATGGATGGACAAACTAATAGGCAGTGCCCTGCACTTCACCGGAGGAATCCCGTCAGCGCCGTCAACAATGAATTTATGATGGTGGTTGCCCAGAGTTACAATAAAGACACAAGGTGTGTCGAAAACAGCAAGGGCGAGGTAGTCATTAACCTCACTACCCGTCATTTTGAGATCATACTCGGCATCCCTCACCACCGGCACTTTGTGGCCGTTAGCCAAGCAGAGTGCATCAAGGCCTGGGAAGACAATGAAGACCAATGTATGCAGCTAATGAATGAAGTATATCTGAAAAATAAGAAGGTGGTAACCCGGTGGCCCCAAATCATCCACCGCAGTGACTTCTCAGAAGAGCTCAGCGATACCATTACCTTCCTGAGCAGGGTCTTCGGGCTTTCTGACGCCCATTACTTCCATAAATGGATGTTGCGCTACTTGGAAACAATGAACAAGAATTTTCCTGATCAGCGCTTTTGCTGGGGGGAAATTATAAGCAGCACCATCTCCGAGCAGCTACAACAATTCAGCACAACGGGAGTATTCCATATGAACTCCTACGTGGTCTACGCAACAACATCAGAGAGGGATTATCCAGGCCTAACGAGGAGTGGAGTTTGGCCTCAGGTCAAGATATACGAGTACTACCCAGAGTTGAAGCTGGAGAATAGCATCTCCCAGTTCACAAAAGTTAACGATGTGTTTTTCTATCACATCATCTACCTGCTGAGGCCAAACATGACTCATGGTCGTACGACCAAAAACATAGTGGCAGCCACGGAGAAATGGGGGGCCCTGTTCACCCAATTTCCCACATTCACCTATCTAAGGGTTGCCAAATTTTTGGGAGAGCCAACCAGGCTACCAAGGTATGCTGGGCCTAAGCTGATTCTACTAGAGCTATCAAGGCAGCTGGTCACATACCATGAAAAATTCCTTAAAAGAAAGAAGGGTGGAACTCCTTTCCCCCTCACAGTGGGCCGATACACATGCTCTACCCACCACAAGGTGAAGGAAATGTTTGCAGAGCTGGAGTTACTTAATTTGAAACATGACTTCCCAGCCAGGCCTACCTTCGACCCAAGGGGCTACCTGCCAAGAGCAAAGCTTGATCCAATCCATGTTCCTCAGATCGAGGATATTTATATTGACGTCCTCCATGAGGTAGAGCTCAGAAGAAAGGATCATTCTCACCTAGCATTGGCAGAAATCATCCAATATGGGGTAGCCATTGTCCCCAAAGGCTACCAAACAATAGAAGATGAAGTAGACAAGGTATATACTGATACAGATGGGGACGATTGGCCCTTTCCGGCCATTGATAGAACTAAAGCTCCTCAGACAATTGAGGAGAGGGTCAAGGAGACTTTGCGGAGGACAGAACATTGGTGCCGGATGAACGGCCTAATCTACCTCGGGGTTGATTTCACAACATCCCCATTGGGCAACGCGCCTCCACGATCCAAGAAGCAGCTTAAAGGCAAAGGTGTAGAAGGTGAATCCAGCACCATTCAGGAAGAAGCCCCTGAGAGTCCTCCTTCCGCAGCACCAGAACAGGTAATAACTCTGGATTCGCCAGAGAAAGAAGCAGCAGAGGATAGTCCCATAGGCCCATCCACTCAGGATGTCAGCATTGCTACCACAATAGAGGTCCCTTCTATCCCTTCTTCTTCTCTTCCTTCCCCTCCTCAAGTGACTCAAGTGACCATCCCTTTGGTCGTGTCCTCTGTCCCTTCTTCTACTCTTTCCCCTGCTTCTTCGTCTATCTTCTCCTCCCTCGCTGATCTGTCCTCCTCCATTTCTTCCCTCATCTCCGGGCTCCCTTCCCTTCCTATGTCTTCTGCAGCTGCAGTTTCCCTTCCTCCCGTGGACACTTCTTCGGCTATTCTCTCAATGCCGCCGCCGCGTGTCTCCACGTTTTTCCCCTCTTCTATCGTAGCCGCTCCTCCTCTGTCTCTGGTCCTTCTTCCATAGGACCAGCCTGGATCTCTCAGCAGCTAAGCCAGCAAAAGAGGAAAGTTCCCATCACTCCGATGGACTTTTCAGTGATCCCAGCCAAAGGGGTGAAGAAGCAGAAGCCTGTTACACGCTTCTCTAAAAGTGCTGCAGGTGAGAGAATCATGGAAATTGCATACCCCGATCCCCTCAAAGAGAAAAAGGATCTGTCTCCTGACAGATTTTACTGTGACCCAAGTCACAATGGGGACATCTTCTGAAAGTCTCCAGGGGGAAGCTCTTTCCACGGTTGACGCCCTCTGTCAAAAGCTTCAAGAGACAAAAGAAGAGAAAAGGCTACTAAAAGAGCAAAACAAATATCTACTCCAAGCCTTACAGAAGATGGGTAGTGCGCCTCCCACAACTACCGCCGAGACTTCTGAGCTTCTCAGCTAGGAGAAAATCAACGAATATGCCAAAATTGGCGAGCAGGGTATGGCCGTTTCCGCTTGGAGGAGCCAAATCCTCAAAGACAGCGAAAAAGTGATCGCCGAGTTCTCTGACTTATACCTGAATATCAGTAAGGCGAATAAAGAACTCCAAGCGTTAGCAGGGCCCATATCAGAAGAGCTGGAACATGCTAGACTGCAGCACGAGGCCTTCCAACAAATGTTCGACTGTTCAGTCAAAGATCTGGTCAAGTTCGGCGTCTTCGGCCATCCAAGGGCCCTCAACAAAATCATGTCCACTCTGGACTACCGGGTGGATCAGCTAGAATTTATTCTAGAAAAGATTGACAAGGTAAAGGAAGAGGCCCTGGATACAATGCATCAAATGGAGTGAATTGTTCTCAACATGTCTCCAGGGTTGCTCACTCCTTCCTTTACCTTAAGGTCAGCTGATGAAACCATCCGGATCTTCAAGGAGATCGCTTCTCAAGGAACGGGGCCAGAGGTCACATTTGACACTGAATCTATCAACAACCTGCTGGCCTGTAGGGACTTCGTCGGGTTCCTCATTGAGGTGGAAAAGGACTTTTCCAAACTCCCAGAGAAGCTCATAGATGAGCGGGAGACTTGTGAGGCAATAAGCGATAGGCACAAGGATCCTTCTCAGGATCAACTTGGGCCAATAATTAACAAGTTTTTGGAATACCGCGCTCAGTTCCATATCTCGTCACCTGAGCAGCATCAAAAGTAGGCTACCCCCTTTCGGCCGCAGGATGATGACGATGAGTAGCTGCTCCTCCTCCTCCTCCCTTCTTCTTCTTCTTCTTCTCTCTCTTCTCCGACTTTCTTGTTGGAATGTCTAAAGTATGTTGATGCAAATGATGACATCATCCATGTTGCGTCATGGGATGATGTCATCCATCAAGTTGTAAAAAGTCAACATGACTTTTAGATATTTTGTAAATATCTTTGTAAATAGTTGTTGGCTCCTTTTTGCCTTCTTTCCTTCTCCTCTTCTATATATATTGGAATACTTGTTGTATTCAAGTGGTGGACATTTTTCAGATGAAAATAGAAGTGAGGAGAAAAGACTTTGAGCTTTCTTGAATGAGAAGAAAACAACAACACAAATATTGAGGCTTTGTCTTGAATAATTGTGTTATACATCGAGCTTTCTTATGTTAGATCTCGTATGTGTTTATTCATTTAGATTCATATCTACATTTTTGTCATTTGCTCATCAATATTGCTTTGTTTATTTATGCAAGTAGGTTTGGCTCTATTTACTACCAATCCAAAACATAAATCTTCCGACCTTCTCGCTTTGGAATTCATTTCTTTTCTTCCTTCGGACTGCTCTTTCCTCATCCCCTCTTCCTTTCCTTTCTTTTCACAATGAAACACCCCACCGGGATGAGATCCCAAACCCCGAAGGTAGAATCTGTGAGACTTGCATAGATTCCCGGTAGAATAGCAATAAACCAATTTCACTTTCTTTGACTCAAAGGGGGCTATGCCCTCACACACTGTTGGCTGTTTATCCATAGATCTCGCCCAAGCGAAGATTTTCGGATTAACAAAGCTTATTAGGAGAGATCAAATGCTTAAAAGAGCAGACTAGAAAAGATGAGCAAAGGAGATCGGTAGAAGCACCAAGGGATGACTTGGATGAGGTTAAGGAGGTGTGTAAAAACCGAGGTAGGAGAATATTATTCCCCTACTAGGGGCATGGTTTAGAGAAAAGGTTTCACGTGTCGGGGAGAACACAATATGCATATCCCGCATGCGAACCTCCCACCTCACAACCTTGATTATGACAAAGAGATTACCTTGAATGCGGTAGTGGATGGATGGTTGCTTAGAACATCCTCATGACACAGTGTAGAGGTTAATGTTCTCACTCTGGATGCCTAGCGAGAAAATGGGAAGACTGCATTACACCATCTTCAAATGTGTTGTATATGGAAAATAAGACAAAGGTAATGCCCATAGGTGTCTTGAAGGATGCGACCATTACCATTCGAGAGGACTAGGTTCATCTTTGGGGATTTTGAAGTCTTGGTGCTTGTTGAGGTAGATAATTTCCCAGCTCTACTTGGGCGCACGTGGTGTTATAAGAATAATGCAGACCTTTAGTTTAACAAGGGGTACATAAGCTTTGAAAACAAGGAAGAAAGGGTAGTTATATCACTGGTTGATGGGAATTCCACCCCTATACCGAACCCCTTGGAGAGGAGATCCACGGACAAAGTATATGTGCACTTCATAAGAGATCCAGAGACCATCCACCCTACAGAAGGAGTCATCCAGTTTGATGATGCTCAATCTATCAGTGATACTACCAGTATAGCCTATGATAATTGGGTGCATGGGACTTATGAATTGATCAGTGACATCTTAAAGGATTAGTAACCAAGGTAACAATAGCGTGTATAATTCAAAGGCTGCGGGAGGAAAGGCAATAACCAAGTATTTTTGGGATGTATACCCTCGGATATTTTTAGGGAAATGGAAGATCAATGGAGGGAGGACGAGTGATGAAGTATGCTATGTTATGTTTTGATAGGCACAACGATAAGGTGGTGGGCCGCGTATAGTGAAAACTTGTTGGAGTGGCACAAAGTTAGGATTCCCACATATCTTCATTCATCATGTCATGTAGTATTTTGGATGTGACTCACGAAGATGTGTCGGTTCACCTTTTCTCGAAACCCTACAAGGGCCTACGGTGAATGGTTTCAGCATTTTTACGGCGGATCTATCACCAGTTGGGCCACCTTGCGGGATGCTTTCGAAGACAGATACAAGCCTTCAGAGGATGCATTTGCATTATTATCACGGATCACTCACCTGAAGAAAGAGGCAAATGAGACCATGCACGATTTTGTCGCCCGGTTCAATGCACTAATCAACCGTGTCCCCGTTGCCATGCTTCCAACGCTGGAAAATCAAAAGTGTTTCTTCGTAAATGCTATGAGTTCAAAAGTTAGTTTCTTACTCCTTCAAGAGCGAGTGGCTACCTTGATTCTCGCCAAGCCGCTGCCATTCGGATAGAGGATAATCTGATAATATCTGGCGAATTGAAAAAGGAATCAGCCAAGCCTAAATCTTTGGGCCCTTCGCCCACTACTTCGTCTGATCCAGCCTTTCAAAAGATGGCAAATGACTTGCTTGCATTGAAGAAGCAGTTGGCCCAGGCCTCCCCCAGTTCCTCGTACCGGATATTCCACGGAGGAATTTCGTTCCTAACAATGTTTCACAAAGGCCGCGCCTACCTACAGCTGCTCCGCGGTTGGCGCTTGAGGCTCCTCCGGTCAATGCTCTGGCCGAAATCGAAGAAGAAGAGTAGTATTATGAAGAACCTTCGTCTCAAGGTGAAGATGATCAAGATGTCGGTGAACCGACTGGCGACTCTACTATCGGGTATATGGAATTTGATGAGGAAGAATCTGATGAAGAAGAGGGTACCCAGGGATATGCAAGCAGACAGTCATATGCTATTTTTACTCGCTCGCAAGGAAAAGAAGCGGAAGTTTCTGCCCATGTCCAGCAGGAGAAGGCCATGTCAAACGCGCCTCCGATCATTGCTAAAAGAGGTAATCCTCTTCCTACTCAACTCCCTGGCAAATCTTTTACAAGGAAACCTTTTTCCCCTATCTCTCCTCCAAATCAATCCTCTCACGTTCCTACCAAGGCCAGTAATCCTATTCCATCATCGCGAGGTGAGGGACTCATTCCTTCACCAATGCAACCCTTGGCCACATTTGATATCATAGATCATGCAAAAAAGACCAAGATCCAAATGTCTGAAGCTGAGTACCTTCAGTCAAACCCCGAACAGCTTGTAAGATTGACCAAATATATTCAGAGTCAAGCTGTTGCATCTAAGCAGGTTTCCCCAAAAGGAATCCTTTCCACTCCCCCTGAATCCCACATAAATGTTGCTTCAACGTCTGCGTCAGGAAAGATAGAGCCTTTCTATCTCTCTCTCCTAATCAATGGCCATAAGTTGAGTAACTGCATAATTGATTCCGGAGCTTCCGATAACGTCATGCCGGAAAAAGTCACCCATGCTTTGGGCCTCACTCTTACCAAGCCTTTCGGCAGGTGTTATTCCTTGGAAACTAAGCAAGTTCCGTTGGTTGGCCAAATCAAAGACGCGCAATTCGCATTTGCAGCTTTCCCAGATAAAAGAGTAAAAATGACAGTCCTCGTTGCTGACATTCCGGCAGCCTATGGAATATTGCTGGGAAGAAGTTTTTGCAGCGAAGTTGGTGGAGAAATTCATATGGACTGGTCTAAAGCTAGAATTCCAGTCAAAGGTGTAATGCAGACTTTGGAGCCGGAATCACAAAAGAAGTACTTAGTTACTAGTTCTGAGGACCCCAAAGCTCAAATCCTTTTTGAATCATCAGGGATGGGGAACTACTTCTTATCTACCGAGATGGATAAAATGGGTGTTCTCATTCAGGAAAAGGATCTTAATGAGATCTGGACCTTGCAGTTTGATGGAAGTTGCGTGACTAGTGGATGTGGCGCTGGGGCTGTGCTGATATCTCCCGAAGAGGAGGTAATTCCTCTCTCTTTCAAATTGTAGTTTTTCAACACTAACAATACTGCTGAGTATGAATCTCTGTTACTCGGTATGCAAGCCGCAAAAGAAAGAGGAATTAAAAATCTAAAAGTACAAGGTGATGCAGAGCTAGTTGTAAATCAGGTCAAAAGGATTTACCAAGTAAAAAATGAGAGGCTCAGGCATTACCGTAATGCGGTATGGGACAGCATTGAAGAATTCGATGCTTTTTCAATAGAGTCCATTCCAAGGGCTCAGAATGACATGGCCGATTCATTGGCCGTTTCAGCATCCCTCATGCTCCCACACCCAGGTTTGAAAACAAACAAGTACACCATTGAGGTGGTTTTCCGCCCGAGCGTGCCAGACAATTCTCAGCATTGGCAGGTGTTCAACGACGATAATCAACTCATTGCTTTTCTGGAAAAGGCAGAAAATTTTAAAGAATTGCACTTTGAAGGATCTACTTCCACTTGCCGTGAATCAGTCACCGATCAAGGCGACGAATCCGAAGGGAACGACGGCATATGTCAGCTCAAAGGAAATAAAATTCCGAAGGGCCTGGTTTCTCTGGAGCGCCTGTTCGACAGGCATGACCGTTTTGTGAAAAAGAAGAGGCGAGATGACCCTGACTCATCCCCGGAAACCGAACCGGTCAATATAGGTTCGATAGAGCACCCGTAATTTGTGAACATTGGAAAATGTTGTACGCCTGAGGAGAAACGGAAATTTGTCAAGTTGCTAAAAAAATATATGGACGTGTTGGCGTGGTCCTATGCCGATCTAAAATCTTTCAAGCCAAAGGACGTTCAGCATGACATTCCGTTGAAAGATGATGTCAAAGCCTTTTGCCAGAAGCAGAGGCACTATAATCCTAAGATCTCGGGTACCATCCAGGCCGAAATTCAGAAGATGTTGGATGCAAGGATCATCTTTCCTATCCATCACAGTACTTGGGTAGCAAATATTGTGCCAGTGCGCAAGAAAAATGGCGAGATACGCATATGCGTAGACTTTCGCAATTTGAATCAAGCTTCCTTGAAAGACAACTACCCTCTTCCGATAATGGATCAAGTTCGCAAGCAAGAATCGGATCGAGATCTTGCCCATGCTCGATGGTTTTTCGTGTTACAATCAGATTGAAGTTTCACCTGAAGATCAGTTTAAAACAGCATTCACTACTCCCTGGGGTACATTTGCCTACACAGGATGCCTTTGGCCTAACTAATCTTTGGTGCCACTTTTCAATGGGCCATGGATTTTGCATTCAAAGGTATGATGGGGAAAGTCATTGTGGTTTATCTAGATGACTTAACCGTGTTCTCTAAACAACGAAATGATCATTGTGATCATTTGGAGCAAGTGTTTGCCAGGTGCCGAGAACATGGGATTTCCCTAAATCCAAAAAAGTCTATTTTTGGAGTCATGGAAGGGAAGTTGCTAGGGCATGTGGTTAACAAAGAAGGAACAAGGATAGATGCCGAAAGAGTCAAGGCTATTCAAAGCCTTACTCGCCTACAAGCAAGACTGGTGTTCATTCTTTCTTTTGAAAGGTGAACTTTCTCAGGCGTTTTGTTCCTGACTTTGCTGAGAAGACCCGTCACATATTGAACATGATGAAGGGGTCACCGAATTTCAGATGGAGTGAAGAGGGAAAAAGGTCATTTGAAGAAATAAAAGCTTCCGTTGCTCATGCACCAGTCCTGGTATGTCCCGATTTCTCCAAGGAATTCATCATGTATAGTTACGCATCTGAGCATACTGTGTCCACAATCTTAATGTAAAAGAACTCGGAGGATGTTGAATCCCCAATCGTGTTCATGAGTTCTCCCCTCAAGCCTCACGAACTAAAAATGACTCAACTAGAAAAGCATGCCTTCGCCATTGTCAAAGCAGTGAAGAATTTCAGGTATTACATTCTAAACTCACATACGGTGGTGCTGGTCCCTGACACGGTGGTGAAATCAATCCTAACTCAGCAGGAGTTAGGAAGCTTGTGAGGAAATTGGATCGCAAAGGTCCAGGAATATGACCTGGATATTAAACCAACCAAGCTGGTGAGGGGCAAGGGCCTGTGTCAGTTAATGGTTGAAAACAAAGATTCAGAAACCCTGATAACAGGGGTGACTACACCGACGAAACACAAGACCGGCAGGAAGAGCCTGATTCTCTCCCTTTGGTTCTATTTGTTGCAACTAGTGATGAGTGGTACTCCGACATCGCTTTCTTCCTTACCTACGGTGAATGCCCAATGCACCTAACTACAAAGGAGAAGCGCACTATAAAGCTCAGAGTGGCTAAATATGTCATCTGGGATGACGGTTTATATAAACGTGGGATAGATGGCATCTTTTTGCGATGTGTTGACAAACCCCAGCAAGTAAAACTACTGGAAAGTTTTCACAATTCAGGCTGTGGAGGGAATTTCTCTTCCTCCGTAACTGCACACAAGATCATTCGAGCTAGGTACTATTGGCCGACGCTCTTTCAAGATACAGCCATCTGGGTGGCGAAGTGTGAACCCTGCCAGCAATTCGTCGGCAAGCCCAAGTTGGCTGCCTTTCCCCTAAGGCCGGTCATTATCAATGAACCATTCAGGCAATGGGGAATTGATTTTATTGGTGCACTCAATCCTCAATCGAGTGCTGGACATAGCTATGTCCTTACAGCAACGGATTACTTCACCAAGTGGGTGGAAGCCATACCTGTCAAGCATGCCACTTCTGAGGTGGTTTGTAATTTCATTAAAGAAAATATCATTGTCAGGTTCGGCGTTCCAAACAAAATCGTTGCTGATAATGCTTCTAACTTCTCCTCACGAGAAGTTATTAGTTTTTGCTATGAATATGGGATAACTTTGGCTCACGCCTCAGACTATTACCCTCAGGGAAATGGTCAGGTGGAATCCAGTAACAAGAACTTGGTGACCATCATACGGAAGTTAGTAGATGAGAATCAGCGAATGTGGCACAAGTCTTTGTACGACGCTTTGTGGGCCGATCGTATTACTCCCAAGAGATCTCTCGGCATGTCACCTTTTCAAGTGTTATATGGCACTGATGCCGAGCTTCCCATTTCTGCGGAACTTCCTGCTCTACGCTTGGCGCGAGCTATCGAAGATGAAACTTTCCAAAATTCTCTTGAAAAGAGAATCATGTATCTGGCAGAACTTGAAGAAAAGAGAGTAAGGGTGGTCGACAGGATCACTGAACATCAGAATCAAGTTAAGAGGCTTTTTGATAAGAAGGCCAAGCAAAGAGATTTTCAAGTGGGAGATCTCATCCTTTTGTGGGACAAGCGAAGAGAGCCAAAGGGCATGCACGGAAAGTTTGATTCCCTGTGGAGAGGGCCCTTCAAGATCAAGCAGCTCAATGGAGAGAATAGCTTCTATCTCTCATATCTAGATGGAACCAAACTCCCGCTTCCCTATAGTGGGCAACATCTGAAGATCTTCAGGAAGTAGAGCTTGCTCTCTTCTTTGTACAGTTTGCTTTATGTTGTGTGTTTGCTTTCGTCGTGTGTTTGCTTTCGGTTTGTTGTGTGTTTCCTTTCTTCTCCCTCCAGTTGCCCTTGTTTTTGACTTTTTACCCAATGGATAGGCACATGAGAACCGGGATTCTCTACCCCGAGTTTGCTCGGGGATAGTCCCCAGAAAGAGCCAGCTGTTATCCCGTAAAATTAACAAGGGCAATTTTACCGATAAACATGCCAAAATTTTGTTCCGATCCTCGTTAGGGATCCTTGCATTCAAACGTTGTAAAATCCCTTCCCGGGAAATCTGGTTTTTTCGAACTTAGTCTTTTGAGCCTTTTTGGTGGGTGCATGAAATTGCTATGTAACACCAACTTTTGGTGTGCCCCCTTTAAAACCTTTGGCACATGATTTTCAGTGTCAACACACCTTTTGGTGCGCCAAAGTATGTTGAGCCTTCCCTATGCGCGCTAAGGCGCATGCGCCTTTGTATTGGCACAACTTTTGTTGCGCCATGTTTTGGTGTGCCAAAGGGCGCACATAACTTCATGTCGACATAGCTTTTGGTGCGCCAAAGGCACGCTTAATTTCCTGCTGGAAAACATTTTCATGCGCCAAAGGGCGCACGCTTTTCCCTGTCGACAGCAACTCTCATGCACCCTTTAAAAAGTGGGTGGCGCATTTATGACCAGCTCACCTATATATATGTGTTTGCGCGCCCAAAATGTCATTTTCACTATTCACTAAGCACGTGATTTTTCTGAGCCTGTCAGCCCCTGCCTCGTCGTTTTCAACGCCTTGTGGACCCGTTGCACGATTTTTGCTATTTGTCCAGGTGAGAGGTTCTTTTCTCTTTCTCATGTTTTGCGTTCTGGTTTTAGCTTGCTGGTTGGTTTTTGATATACAAATGTTGAGCTAGCCCTCCCCTGTGCTGTCTTTCCTTATTTTTCCTCCCCCCCTCTTTCCAGATCTGCTGGTAGAGGGTGTTATTTTGAAAACTTGGTCTGAAAACCCCTTTGGCTTGAAACATTATATCTCCCAAAGCAATCTTGGAAATGAAAGAAAGGAAAAGGGGTTGAACCATGTGAAAACTCTGTTTTTCCCTTGGGCGCACCAGCGCGTCTTGTTACACTATGAACAGTTGCGCCCCCATGGCGCATCTGTCCCCCCTGTTACATGAGCAAAACCCACGCCAATGGCGCACCCATTTTTCTGCTGCATCATGAACTTCTGCGCCCTCAAGGCGCGCCTCTTCCATATGCTACAAGCGCTGAGCTTGCACCCCAAAGGCACGCCAACCTTCCTTGCTGCATCACTTTTCCACGCGCCAATGGCACACCCAGCATCCATGCAACACAAGCTTTGTCTGTGCTAAGTACAAATCTTTCAAGGCGCAGGCGCATCCCCGATTAGAAAAACATCATGTTGTGTAAACCTTTCGTGCGCCGCGCCATGCTCCCTTTGGCGCACGAAAATTTCTTGTTACACGAAACATCTATGTGCCAAAGGGCGCACCAAATCCCAATGCAACATGTAAATTCCATGTGCCCTTTATAAAATGCACTCTGCAGTATGCATGCGCCATGCGCCTTTGGCACCAGTTTAACCTTTGCAACACCCCTTTCCTGTGCGCCCTACCTATTTAGCCCTGTAAGCTGCAATTTTCATGCGCCCTGCGCCCTGAGCCTAAAAATCTCTAACTCTTTCTTCTGCTAACATTCCAATGGAAGATCAAATGGCTAATTC
Organism: Taxus wallichiana var. yunnanensis; assembly: GCA_018340775.1. NCBI lineage: Eukaryota > Viridiplantae > Streptophyta > Pinopsida > Cupressales > Taxaceae > Taxus > Taxus wallichiana. The sequence continues at coordinate 950,933,457 of CM031237.1, read as the reverse complement.
AACCTTTTCGGATTGGGTCTCGCTTCTTCTTCATGCAGATCAGCAACTGAGTTCGAAAGAACATATGTCTACATCCAGCAGAGACCCACCAAACCGAAAGGAAAGGCTAAGCTTACGGAGGAAGAAATGAAATACAAATATTAGAGGGTCAGAATGCCCGAGTCACAGGCCGAATGCAGCATGGACGTCGAGACTCGGGGTGGGGCATATCGACATGGAGGAATTCTCGGGCGAACTCAAAAAAGTTACAAGGAGTCCATGGATGGACAAACTAATAGGCACTGCCCTGCACTTCACCGGAGGAATCCCGCGCCGTCAACAATGAATTTATGATGGTGGTTGCCCAGAGTTACAATAAAGACACAAGGTGTGTCGAAAACAGCAAGGGCGAGGTAGTCATTAACCTCACTGCCCGTCATTTTGAGATCATACTCAGCATCCCTCACCACCAGGACTTTGTGGCCGTTAGCCAAGCAGAGTGCATCAAGGCCTGGGAAGACAATGAAGACCAATGTATGCAGCTAATGAACGAAGTATATCTGAAAAATAAGAAGGTGGTAACCCGGTGGCCCCAAATCATCCACCGCAGTGACTTCTCAGAAGAGCTCAGCGATACCATTACCTTCCTGAGCAGGGTCTTCGGGCTTTCTGACGCCCATTACTTCCATAAATGGATGTTGCGCTACTTGGAAACAATGAACAAGAATTTTCCTGATCAGCGCTTTTGCTGGGGGGAAATTATAAGCAGCACCATCTCCGAGCAGCTACAACAATTCAGCACAACGGGAGTATTCCATATGAACTCCTACGTGGTCTACGCTGCAGCGTCGGAGAGGGATTATCCAGGCCTAACGAGGAGTGGAGTTTGGCCTCAGGTCAAGATATACGAGTACTACCCAGAGTTGAAGCTGGAGAATAGCATCTCCCAGTTCACAAAAGTTAACGATGTGTTTTTCTATCACATCATCTGCCTGCTGAGGCCGAACATGACTCATGGTCGTACGACCAAAAACATAGTGGCAGCCACGGAGAAATGGGGGGCCCTGTTCACCCAATTTCCCACATTCACCTATCTAAGGGCTGCCAACTTTTTGGGAGAGCCAACCAGGCTACCAAGGTATGCTGGGCCTAAGCTGATTCTACTAGAGCTATCAAGGCAGCTGGTCACATACCACGAAAAATGCCTTAAAAGAAAGAAGGGTGGAACTCCTTTCCCCCTCACAGTGGGCCGATACACATGCTCTACCCACCACAAGGCGAAGGAAATGTTTGCAGAGCTGGAGTTACTTAATTTGAAACACGACTTCCCAGCCAGGCCTACCTTCGACCCAAGGGGCTGCCTGCCAAGAGAAAAGCTTGATCCAATCCATGTTCCTCAGATCGAGGATATTTATATTGACGTCCTCCATGAGGTAGAGCTCAGAAGAAAGGATCATTCTCACCTAGCATTGGTAGAAATCATCCAATATGGGGTAGCCATTGTCCCCAAAGGCTACCAAACAATAGAAGATGAAGTAGACAAGGTATATACTGATACAGATGGGGACGATTGGCCCTTTCCGGCCATTGATAGAACTAAAGCTCCTCAGACAATTGAGGAGAGGGTCAAGGAGACTTTGCGGAGGATCAGAACATTGGTGCCGGATGAACGGCCTAATCTACCTCGGGGTTGATTTCACAACATCCCCATTGGGAAATGCACCTCCACGATCCAAGAAGCAGCTTAAAGGCAAAGGTGTAGAAGGTGAATCCAGCACCATTCAGGAAGAAGCCCCTGAGAGTCCTCCTTCCGCAGCACCAGAACAGGTAATAACTCTGGATTCGCCAGAGAAAGAAGCAGCAGAGGATAGTCCCATAGGCCCATCCACTCAGGATGTCGGCATTGCTACCACAACAGAGGTCCCTTCTATCCCTTCTTCTTCTCTTCCTTCCCCTCCTCAAGTGACTCAAGCGACCATCCCTTTGGTCGTGTCCTCTGTCCCTTCTTCTACTCTTTCCCCTGCTTCTTCGTCTATCTTCTCCTCCCTCACTGATCTGTCCTCCTCCATTTCTTCCCTCATCTCCAGGCTCCCTTCCCTTCCTATGTCTTCCACAGCTGCAGTTTCCCTTCCTCCCATGGACACTTCTTCGGCTATTCTCTCAATGCCGCCGCCGCGTGTCTCCACGTTTTTCCCCTCTTCTACTGTAGCTGCCTCCTCCTCTGTCTCTGGTCCTTCTTCCATAGGACCAGCCTGGATCTCTCAGCAGCTAAGCCAGCAAAAGAGGAAAGTTCCCATCACTCCGATGGACTTTTCAGTGATCCCAGCCAAAGGGGCGAAGAAGCAGAAGCCTGTTGCACGCTTCTCTAAAAGTGCTGCAGGTGAGAGAATCATGGAAATTACATACCCCGATCCCCTCAAAGAGAAAAAGGATCTGTCTCGACATATTTTACTGTGACCCAAGTCACAATGGGGACATCTTCTGAAAGTCTCCAGGGGGAAGCTCTTTCTGCGGTTGATGCCCTTTGTCAAAAGCTTCAAGAGACAAAAGAAGAGAAAAGGCTACTAAAAGAGCAAAACAAATATCTACTCCAAGCCTTACAGAAGATGGGTAGTGCGCCTCCCACAACTGCCGCCGAGACTTCTGAGCTTCTCAGCCAGGAGAAAATCAATGAATATGCCAAAATTGGTGAGCAGGGTATGGCCGTTTCCGCTTGGAGGAGCCAAATCCTCAAAGACAGCGAAAAAGTGATCGCCGAGTTCTCTGACTTATACCTGAATATCAGTAAGGCGAATAAAGAACTCCAAGCGTTAGCAGGGCCCATATCAGAAGAGTTGGAACATGCTAGACTGCAGCACGAGGCCTTCCAACAAATGTTCGACTGTTCAGTCAAAGATCTGGTCAAGTTCGGCGTCTTCGGCCATCCAAGGGCCCTCAACAAAATCATGTCCACTCTGGACTATCGGGTGGATCAGCTAGAATTTATTCTAGAAAATATTGACAAGGTAAAGGAAGAGGCCCTGTATACAATGTATCAAATGGAGTGGATTGTTCTCAACATGTCTCCAGGGTTGCTCACTCCTTCCTTTACCTTAAGGTCAGCTGATGAAACCATCCGGATCTTCAGGGGAGATCGCTTCTCGAGGAACGGGGCCGAGGTCACATTTGACACTGAATCTATCAACAACCTGCTGGCCTGTAGGGACTTCGTCGGGTTCCTCATTGAGGCGGAAAAGGACTTTTCCAAACTCCCAGAGAAGCTCATAGATGAGTGGGAGACTTGTGAGGCAATAAGCGATAGGCACAAGGATCCTTCTCAGGATCAACTTGGGCCAATAATTAACAAGTTTTTGGAATACCGCGCTCAGTTCCATATCTCATCACCTGAGCAGCATCAAAAGCAGGCTACCCCCTTTCGGCCGCAGGATGATGACGACGAGTAGTTCCTCCTCCTCCTCCTCCTTCTTCTTCTTCTTCTTCTCTCTCTTCTTCGACTTTCTAGTTGGAATGTCTAAAGTATGTTGATGCAAATGATGACATCATCCATGTTGCGTCATGGGATGATGTCATCCATCAAGTTGTAAAAAGTCAACATGACTTTTGGATATTTTGTAAATATCTTTGTAAATAGTTGTTGGCTCCTTTTTGCCTTCTTTCCTTCTCCTCTTCTATATATATTGGAATACTTGTTATATTCAAGTGGTGGACATTTTTCAGATGAAAATAGAAGTGAGGAGAGAAAGACTTTGAGCTTTCTTGTAACAGAAGAAAAACAACAACACAAATATTGAGGCTTTGTATCTTGAATAATTGTGTTATACATCGAGCTTTCTTATGTTAGATCTCGTATGTGTTTATTCATTTAGATTCATATCTACCTTTTTGTCATTTGCTCATCAGTATTGCTTTGTTTATTTATGCAAGTAGGTTTGGCTCTGTTTACTACCAATCCCAAAACATAAATCTTCTGACCTTTCTGCTTTGGAATTCATTTCTTTTCTTCCTTCGGACCTGCTCTTTCCTCATCCCCTCTTCCTTTCCTTTCTTTTCACAAATGAACACCCCACCGGGATGAGATCCCAAACCCCGAAGGCGAAATGTGAGACTTGCATAGATTCCCGCCTTTGGTAGAATAGCAATAAACCAATTTCGTTTCTTTGACTCAAAGAGGGGCTATGCCTCGCACTGCGTTGGCTAGTTTATCCATAGATCTGCCCAAGCGACTGATTTTCAGATTAACAAAGCTTATTAGGAGAGATCGAATGCTTAAAAGAGCAGACTAGAAAAGATGAGCAAAGGAGACCAGTAGAAGCACCAAGGGATGACTTGGATGAGGTTAAGGAGGTGTGTAAAATACTAAGGTAGGAGAATATTATTCCCCTACTAGGGGCATGGTTGAGAGAAAAGGTTTCACGTGTCGGGGGAGAACACAATATGCATATCCTACATGCGAACCTCCCACCTCACAGCCTTGATTATGACAAAGAGATTACCTTGAATGCAGTAGTGGATGGATGGTTGCTTAGCAACATCCTCATTGACACAGGTGCAGAGGTTAATGTTCTCACTCTGGATGCCTCGGCAAAGACAAATGGGAAGACTGCATTACAAAGCCATCTTCAAATGTGTTGTATATGGAAAATAAAACAAAGGCAATGCCCATAGGTGTCTTGAAGGATGCGACCATTACCATTCAGAGGACTAGGTTCACTGGGGATTTTGAAGTCTTGGTGCTTGTTGAGGTAGATAATTTCCCAGCTCTACTTGGGCGCTCGTGGTGTTATAAGAATAATGCAGACCTTTAGTTGAACAAGGGGTACATAAGCTTTGAAAACAAGGAAGAAAGGGTAGTTATATCACCTTTGGTTGATGGGAATTCCACCCCCTATACCGAACCCCTTAGAGAGGAGATCTGGACAAAGTATATGTGCACTCCATAAGAGATCCAGAGACCATCCACCCTACGAATGAGTCATCCGGTTTGATGATGCTCAATCTATCGCTGATACTACCAAGATAGCCTATGATAATTGGGTGCATGGGACTTATGAATTGATCAGTGACATCTTAAAGGATTAGTAACCAAGGTAACAATAGCACGTATAATTCAATGCCTAGGAGGAAAGGCAATAACCAAGTATTTTGGGGATGTATACCCTCGATATTTTTAGGGAAATGGAAGCTCAATGGAGGGAGGACGAGTGATGAAGTATGCTAGGTTATGTTTTGATAGGCACAACAACAAGGTGGTGGGCCGCGTATAGTGAAAACTTGTTGGAGTGGCACAAAGTTAGAATTGCACTCACTGTCTAATTCTCAAAAAGCAACATACCCACCGCTATCAAGGATTACAATGGCAATGGACCCACCTCTTCCCACATCCAGGCATGTGAGAGAGTCTGGGGAGAGGGTGCAGAAGCTTTACCACCCTCCCTTTGGGTGCACAAGCTATATTTGATGCTACAAGGATGTGCACACACTTGGTATATCCATTCTGAAACACGCCGCCAAACAGAAGTTGGCAGGAATTAGCGGCTGACTTGATTCACACATTTGAGTACCGAAGTACCAAGCAACCAGTTGATGAGGCATTGCAGACTATCAAGCACCTCACCCTGGGAGATCGTGCCATGGCAGAAGATAGATTAGTAAACTTACTTGGTGAACCTAACTTAGAAATGTGGTTTGAAGAGGAGGAACCAGAAGACATACAATTCAAGCATGCGTGTGCTGAAAAGGAGAAAGGAAAGATGGTATACATTGTTGATGGAGAGGAGGTGGAGATCCTGAATGTCAACCATTTAGTTGGAGCACATGAATTAGTTGTTATTATGGATGCATGTGCGTGTACGTATCATGAACCACTCAAAACTAAGAAAGTTAACATCGGCTCGGAAGAGGAGCCCAAGGAAGCTATCATTGGGGACTACTGGTTAGATAAGGAAGTATCAAATATCATTGATCTCTTGCGTGAATTTGAGGATTTATTCCCGCATGCGGATACCATGAGTTGAAAGGTTTCCACCATTCATTAGGGGAAATGAGGATAAATTTGAAATATGGTGCACACCCAATCGGAAGAGGCCTTAAAGAATGAATCCCAACATGTGCATAAGGGTTAAAGAAGAACTAGACAAGATGATAACATCTCGGTATCATTGAAGCTGTGGAGGAATCATAATGGATAATTCCAATGGTGATTAGCATAAAGAAGGATGGGTGGATTAGGATATGCGTGGATTATAGAGAATTGAACGTTGTTTGCATCATAGATCCTTTTCCCACCCCCTTAATCAAGAGATTTTGGAAGGAGTTGCTAGGCACGAGGTCTATTCCTTTACGGATGGATTCTCGGGATATCACCAAGTGAGGATTTCCAAGGATGACCAAGAAAAGAAAACTTTCGCCACCGAGTGGGGAAGCTTTGCATACATGGACATGCCCTTTGGGTGAAGAATGCGCCACCGTATTTTTGTGCATAGTGGTACAAGCATTTAAGGAATTTATCGACAAGTTCCTTTGGGTATATTTGGATGATTGGATAGTGTATGGATTAGTCAGGGACCATTGTGATAACTTAAGGTTGATGTTTGAGAGATGTCGGAAGTTGAGGAGCTCCCTCAACATCAAGAAATGTATCTTTGTAACTCCTTTTGGAACATTATTGGGGCATATCATATGTAAAGAGGGCTTACTGGTGGATCTCGTGAAGGTTGCATTTATTGTGGGATTAGGGGAACCTACCAGCCAAAGCGCCATGTGTGGATTTCTTGGACACACTGGATACTACAGAAAGTTCATTAAGGGATATGCCAAGATCTTCGTGCCTTTGGAAATATTGCTCAGACATAAGAGTACCTTTCGGTGGGGAGAGGCACAAAGCAGTGGAATTTGACACTCTAAAAGAAAGGCTTATCACCACACCTATTCTATGATTCCCATCCTGGGATAAACCTTTCCATGTCCACATGGATGTCTCTGGTATAGCAATGGGAGCCGTTCTTGCTCAACCAGGAGAGGGGATTGTTGATCATCCCTTGTGTTTTGCAAGTAGGAAGTTGACACAAGTAGAACAAAATTATACAACGACCGAGCGTGAGGCATTGTCAATGATCTACGTGCTCCATAAATTCAGACAATATCTGCTAGCAACTCCCTTCATATTCTACACTGACCATATGGCCTTGAAGTATCTAGTAAATAAAGTAGTGTTGCAAGGGTGCATATGTCGTTGGGTACACTTATTTCAAGAATTTGAGTTCAAAGTGGTGGTAAAACCGGGAAAGAACAGTTGTGGGCCAGATCATTTATCAAGGATTGATTCGGGAGAGGATGCGTAAAGTATTGAGGAAACCATGCCGGACACACAACTATTCAGGTTACGGCACGCACCCTCAGAATTAGAAGACATTGCCATTTTTCTTAAGGAAGGTGTGGCACCCGAGGGGATGAATGCTCTAGAGAGGAAAAGGTTAGCCATACGTGCTACACCCTTCATGTTGATCAATGGGGATTTGTATAAAATGGGCCATGATGAGGTTTTGCACCGGTGTGTATTAGAACATGAGTGCGTAGCTATAATAGAAGAAGCCCATAGTGGGATTTCCAGAGGACACTATGCAGGAACACAACCGTGTACAAGATCCTAGTCGATGGAATTTGGTGGGAGATGATTGCTAAGATTGTATTGAGTTTTACAAGGCTGTGACCACCGCCAAAGACCTTAGAAAACACGGGAAAAGGGACGAGATTCCCTTACGCCCTATCACCGTGCGTGGAACCTTTTGAAAAGTGGGCAATAGATTTTTTCAGACCAATCTCACCAGCTGCACGAAGGACTAACTCATGGTATATCATTACCTATACTTTGGGTGAGGCCGCGCCCAAGAAGGATTTCACTGCAGCCACGATTGCTAGATTTTTGTGGGAGAACAATATCAACAGGTATGGGTGCCCATTAAGTTTAACAAGTGATAGGGGCACTCACTTCTTAAATGAAACAATCAAGATTCTATTGGAAAAATTCATGGTAGCCCATCACAAGACTACCCCTTATCACCCTCAGTCAAATGGGACTGCAAAGGCATTCAACAAAATCCTTAGTCACACATTGACTAAGATATGTGATGTGGGTAGGTAGGATTGGGATGACAAAGTATCAGTAGTTCTTTGGGCATACAGAACAACGTATAAAAGGTTGAACAAGGCCACACCATTTCAACTGGTGTTTGGCATGGAAGTAGTTTTTCTAGTAGAATTCATGTTACCATCTCTGCGTATAGCGCACATAGGAGGGTTGGATGATGAACAAGCACTGGAAGAGAGAATTGATGAATTGATAAAGTTGGATGAAAGGCACTCACTAGCAAGATGGAGCCAAACAACTGAAAAATCTAAGCAAAAGGCATGGCATGACCACCACATTAAGAAAAAATAGTTTGAGGTTGGCCAAATGGTATTGCTATATGATTCAAAATTTCTACGCCATCCTGGAAAGTTGAAGGTGCATTGGTTGGGTCCTTATGTAATTTCATACATCCTTGATTCGGGTGTGTGCTAGTTACAAGCACTGGATGGAACAAAATTACCTAGACACTTCAATGGGAGTAGGTTGAAGCCCTACTATAAATAATGCTTCTTGGTGTTTGTAAATAAGGCAATTCTACTAGTTAGTTTAGCATTTCCTTTTATGATTTTCCTTTCTTTTTTTTCCCTTTCATGTTGTTGTCTTGTTTCATGCCTTGGGCGCCGGTAACCTTATTACTTTTGACTTATAAATGCGCAGAGGACCATGCATCAATCTAGTGTGGGGTGAGGTGATAAAAAGAGGCATGAAGTTATTCTGCAAGAGGATTGGGTTGGCAGACCATTCGAACTGGCCCTGTTGAAAAGATGCATTAGGAGAAAAGAAGGCAGATGGGTGGAAAAATAAGGTTACATTGGAAATCCACGTACAAAGGAGAAAGCACAAAAACATGAGGTAGGCAAAAGTAAGAATCATAAGGATGGAAGAGGTGCCTTTGGCACTGGTAATATGCATGTAAGAGTCTTCTGTCAAGATGGATTGTCTACGCGCCAAAAGGTTGGAAAAGTTTTTGCACAAGGATTGGGCGCGGGTGAAAAAATTTTCACGCAAGGATTGGGCGCGTAAGGAAAAGCCTTTGAAGTTGGGTTTGTTTGAAAAATTCCACATTAAATATTGTCATACGATGGTAGGTAGCCTAGCCTTTAATGTGTAAAAGTGGGAAAAGCTATAAATACAAGGATGGGTAGTTCATTATTTTACTTTGCGAAAACAAGGAGAACGATTTTCTTTCAAGAGCTAGGGTTTTGAGAGCTAACTCATGCGAAGGAAAATCTCAAAAATCACGTGCAATCGGTCCATTAGATCTACAAACTAGAGCAAAAGTGATTCATGGGTGTGAGGAATGTTGTGAAAGAGCGTCGTGATCGAAGGAGGAAAATCAGAGATTAGGGTTTGTGCTCTAGGGCACGGGGCACGTGAAGAAAACTCTCAGACAACTCAAAAGTAACTAGGGAATGAAAGAAAAGGGTAAAATGATGGCCACAAAACCAATTGATAAGCTGTAGTACAATCCAAGAAGGGAAAGGGTAAGGGAAAAGGAAAGAAGAAAGAAGAAGAAATCCCCTTGGATACCAATGAGGAATGGTACTCAGAGATGCAATACCCGGATGGGGTTTTGCTAGGGCAAGAGTGGGAGTCCCACATCAGACAGATGACCGTAATTGATTACAATCACCTAGTCAAGTATAATCATGAAGGAAATGGCATTGGAGCTAGTGCGCCCCACAAAAAAACAAACACCTAACGGGATGCCAATCTACAGTGGACGTAGTCAAGGTGAAAATGGAGAAGGCAGGCTTCTCGGCTTTACGATTTGCCCTACTTGGAAAGCTTTGAGTGCCTCGTACTAATGGTTAATGATGTGCATACACAAAGATTTCTTCTATTTCTCAAGGCGTAAAATGTGCATAACTCCCAGTTAATCTCACACTTTACAGGCCTAAGCTATAAAGGGACGTAATCATAGATAACCTACAGGATGAGGAAGCAATTAAAGAAACCATTGCATCCCAGGATTATAAGAAGGGATCAAGTTACTATGACATCACGAATATCAGTGATCCGGTGATGAAAATGGCCATGCACCTCATTTCCAAGCTGAATGGACAAGAGAGGTGGACCCAGGTGAGAAAGCCTTGGTTGAATGTTTGTAGAAAGGTCATGAAAGGCACCGTGTACAACATCTCCCAGTACATAGCAGATAAGATCATAAGCAAAGTGCAGAGAATGGAGGAAATATCTTGTTTGGAAACATCCTGTTGACCATTGTGTTCTTAGAGATCGGGGTGCCGAATGTATATGATAAGTTTGTATGGGAGTACCTCATGAAGACCCTTTGCCTGCAAATAGGTTCCAAAAGTATACTTATGAGTCAATGACAGGGGTAAATAAGGTGCGCTTAAACAAATGGTACACGTGCCTTAGGAACAAATTTGGGGCTAAATGGTGAATTCTGAACAACTCCCTATGGCGACTGAAGGAGAAGTTGAGTTCGTGGTATACCAACACTTCTGCATTGGTAGATTCATCTTGGTGGATGACAGTTGGAGTCCCTGGTGTAAACTCCCCTTCTCATTTATTGCCCAATTTTTCCAGGTGGGAGTGAACAGATATAAGGAGTCGAAGAAATTGAAACTCAACCTATCCACCCTTGACAGTGAACATAGAGAAATGAGAAAGAAGCTGGTCTACTGGGGAAGCATACGTACATTGAAAGGTACGTGTCGCAGGACGTGCACATCATAAGGCCGTTGACCTTACCGATTGTTGAGAGCACTGCTGCTAGAATCTACCTATGCATAAGGCCAAAGTTTGAGAAGGGCACATACGTAGAGAATGAAATATCCATCCTGGATGACCCCATGGGAAGGAAGAAGCCAGCGCCAAAGTGCAAGGAGAAATAAGAAGAAGAGGAGAAACAAGGGGCGGTGGAAAGGTAGAACGTAGATATTGTAGGGCCAAGTACCTACGTCTGGAAGAAGAGGAGAACGGTGGTCAGGGAAAAGACCCTAGAGCCTGTGAAGCCACCATCCCCTGAAGAACCCTCTCGATGAAGAAAGATGACATCCCCAACTCCATAATTTTTGCAAGGGAAGAAGAACAAGGAATGGAGGAACAAGGGTCTGAAGACATAGACGACCCGAACGCCTATAGAGGCAAAAAGGATGATGTTGAAGGGGAAGAGTTGGAGGTGGATCAAGAGCCAATTGATGTCCATGACTCGGAGGGAGAGGAAGTAGAGGATACAAATGATGCCTTCATCTTTGTAAGGAGGAAGGGCACCCAAAGGGAGGAAGGCGCATGGAGCGAAGAGAGGAGTGAAGGGGCTAGTACCAAGGAGCCAGATATGCCCAAGCTCACTCAGGAGGAGGTGAATGAAAAGGCAACAAGGGAGGTAGAGAAGATAATTGATGCCTTGGTCAATGAGGATTTGGGGTGCAATGTGAAGCTCATGCTCAAGTGAGTTCAAGAAAGAACAAAGGGAGAAGAGTGGAAGTAGCACAAAAGGCCCAACTCTCTCGATAACTGTTCCCAAGGGCATGTGCACGGGAAGTAAACACGTGGAAGGGGGAAGAACAACAATGTATTACATTGATGACCCCAAAAATGTTTTGTGTGTGTGTTTCCAAAGTACCAAGCCCACTAAGGATCTCACCACCATGAAATCCTTTGACCCTGAGGGTGGATACCCGTGAACGAGGAAGATGTTATCATGGGCATTCGACTCCCACCTCGATGAGCCTGAGTTCGAAATTAACCAAGGAGTAGTATTAAAGCTGTCCGAAGGAAAGGGGGACAACCCCATTGTAAACACGCAACAACTATTGGATGAGAAAGTGTGTAATGCACTCAACAAAGTCTCTATGGAAATCGAGGCTAGGCTCTTCAGTAGGAATGACAGGGTTAGAGTCTTGGAGGACCTGTTGGAGAAGAGGAAGGAGGAAGTAGTGAAGTTGACGAAGGATCTCAACCTTGAGAAATTAATCAGTGCTCAATTACATAGGGAGCTTCAAGAAGAGAAGGATAAAGTGCACAAAGTTTCCAAGAAGGTGGAACTCATCTCCCAAGCAATTATCATGAAGCACCTAGACCTTAGCCCTCCCGTGCAAAAGTATAGATCCTCCCTAGAATTCCTAAAGGACTTGACTTGGATCCTCACCATGGAAAGACAGCCTTTGGCATTGGAGTTGGCAAAGGAGGTAACGTCGTGCTTGGAGAAGGAAGACAAGTTGAAGGTCATCGCACTCATGGATGAATACAACAAGGTGCTTGCCAATGTAAGAATAGCTACACAAAGCCCATGGGGTCACCTATAACCACTGCGCGGATCAAGACAAAGTGACAAGCATACTGCTTGCCAGCGACAAGGCCGAGCTGAAGGAATTTAGAGAAAATAACAAGGGAAATAGAGCCGAGTGAGAAAGGATAATAGCCGAAGTGGAAATGAAATCGAAGCCATTGAGAACCGGTAAGTCTCAATCAAAACCTAGCTAAAAGAGCTCTACAAGGTCATCATGAGGAGATGGATGCCATGGAAGATCACGCTAAAGAACTAGAGACTGTGGTGGAAACTATTACCACACAAGGGGAAGTGTTAACCTTCAATGAGGTGAGCACCTTGGTTGGAGACATCTGCACTAAAGCGCAGGAGGAAGTCAGCTCTTGGAGTGCACTAGAGGCCGACCTACAACAAAATTTTCCCTATTCTTTCTCTCCCCATTTCTTTATTCTTTCCCCCATTCTTTTCCAAGGCAAGGCCTTGCATTCTTTTTGTACTACATTCTTTGAGAAGGTTCCCGAGGGTGGAGAATAGGTGAAGTGTGGGGTAATGTTGGGCCCCTATTATAGCTTCCAAATCTTAAGGGCACGTAGGTGTGCATGGCCGGAGGAAGTACGCAAGTGAAGGTGTGCAAGGTAGTATTCAAAAGGCTTCTTGGAGAACCTAGGGTGTGCGCCACACAAAGAACAATTCGGGACTTAGCCATTTTTGGCCTTTTGGGTAGGACACATGAAGAACATGTTCCGTTTGGATAAGGTTCCAGCCTGGTGACAGGGTGTCCTAGAAGGAATATACCTTGCGATAGGAAGATCCAAAAAGACAATCATGACATGGAGAGGCATGCACCCAAAGCGACCCACACCTTGACACTGGGGCCGAGATCGAGGCTGGAAAGGAGTTTGTTAGAGCTCAGATTCCTATTTATATGTGTGCCCTTGGCAAAGAGCAGAAGGAAGTAAGGTAGCGGAGCTCTGTAAAATTACTGTGAGAACTATGGGATGAAAATGGGTAGTGGATTCTAGTAAGGATGTAATGGGAAATTGGGGAATGTAAAGTTTATTTTGTGAGAATACATGTATGGATCTAGATATGGCGCATGACTATGGTTTACCTCTCTATGATACTTTGTAGCAAGAATATGAATGAATATGATAAGGTTACCATCATGTTTACATTAAGATATCTTTCTGTACTATTTGCATGTTTTTACTCTACTTTTGATCTTGTATAATCATGGACCTTACTTGAATGGTTAAGTATATTTGTGGATTTACAAGTTCTTGGTTCTATTATTTCTACTACGTGCTTTGTTTCTATTATGACTGAAGGAGTGTAGAAGCCCATGCTAAGCTCTATAGCTTTTTCATGTCTGTTAAATCACTAAGTCAAAATCATGAACTATGCCTTCCACTAGACTCACATAAAAGAGAGACTCAGCTCCCTCCCGCATGCCTCGGGTGAGCACCCAACACGTGTTGGGTGATAGGCTAGCACGCATGAGGTTCCCTTATTCTTGGTGGGTGAAAAAATGACTACAAAGTAATATGGATTGATGAGTGTTGGCACACAAGCAATCTCTTTCTTGATCTTGTTAAAGCTTTCTCTTCCTTCTGATGTCCATCTAAAGGCTATGCTCTTTTTGAGCATGAGGGTGATGGGTTGAACTAATCCCACAAAGTTAGGAATAAAATGCCTAACAAATTTAATCTTGCCAAGGAAGGACTATAAGGAATTTTTGTGCACCGATAGGGAAAGGGCTAGGATGGCTGAAACGCACTTAGGATCAATCGTGATACCATCTTTCGAAACCACATGGCCTAAGAGATTTCCCTGAGCCACCGTAAAATTACACTTCTTGGGGTTAAGAGATACCCCAAATTCTCTGCATCTCTCAAAGACCTTTTCTAGGTGTGTCATGTGATCCACGCCTTGCTTTGAGAAGATAGTTATATCATCCAAGTAAACCAAGATGAACTCATTGATGTAACCTTTGAAGGCAATATCCATGGCACGCTGAAACATTGCGCTTGCATTTGACAAACCAAAGGGCATTTTCTGGTATGCATATGTTCCCCACTTGGTTGTAAATTTTGTTTTGAATTGATCCTCTTCCTTGACCAGGATCTGGTTGAAACCCAAATACCCATCTAGCATGGAGAACCTTTGTGCATTAGCCACAGTTTGTAGAATCTACTCCATTGAAGGAAAAGGATAATGATCCTTTAGAGATGCCTTATTCAAATCTCTAAAATCAACACAAAGTTTGATTTCACCATTCTTCTTACATACTGGAACCATATTTGTAACCCAGGTAGAGTATTTGATAGGAAAGATAATTTTTTCCTCAATGAGTTTTGATAGTTCCTTTCTCATGAGGGGCTCTATCTTTGGATTGACTGGCTGCTGCTTTTGTCTGATGGGCTTGATACTAGGATCAAGGTCAATGGAGTGTTAAGCAACACTTGGATCAAAACCTTTGAGGTCTTCATACTCCCATGAGAAAATATCGATGTATTTTTGACAGAGAGAGATGAAGGCTTGTTTTTCTTCATGCGCACAGATCTTGTTGAGCAACAAATCTTTTCCATGTGCAATAGTAATGTGGAAGTAGTCTTCTTATGTGGCGTGCATGTATCTTTCTTCACCTTTGAACTCATCATCAGGGCTGAACATATACTCTAAGGTGACCAGCCCTTTAGGAAACATATTTGTCTTCAATTGTATTACTTGGTCACGATAGCTGGAATGGAGGTTAGCTTGCATACTTGATGAAAATCCAGCTTCATTCTAGATAAAATAGATGATCTGCACATCACTTTCAAACACTTTCTAGCTAGTTTTATTGTTTGGAATGGATGGTCTGATCACCATCTTAATGTGTTGAGTGTTTCCTTTGACAAAGTCCTCGGGAGGAGAAAATTGTGAACCAAGCACGACTATTTGGTCAGTCTCTTTGTTCATTCTATGGGACTACCTATAGATTAAGGGCATCAAAGCTCTCAAGTAGGTCCCATACTCTGTATTTATAAGATTTGAGAAGCTTATTCTTTGTTTAACACTTGTTGGTAACCTAGTGGATGATCAATTCTATGTCCCCAAAGATCTGCAGTGCCTTAATTTTCTTCTTCTCAGCAATGAGCAAGTCATGCACTAGTGCTTCATATTCTGCCACATTGTTAGAGCATGCAAACTGCAACCTATGCACGAAGAAGAATTTCTCATCTTTAGGGGAAATGAGAACCACTCCTACTCCTACGCCATTTCTACTTCTAGATCCATCAAAATATAACTTCCATAGACCAGTTTGAACTTTTTCTTTCATGAGCGTGCATGGAAGCATAAAGCATCTTCTTCTAGAATGCAATAAGTACCAAGCCCAATTTCATAGGATTCCAGTTCTTCAACATAGGGATCAATTTTTTTATGCCTCTCCACCCATTCATCAAGCACTAGGTCTAGAATAGAGGGTGGAAGAGACTACTCTTCAGGAACTGAAACTTGTTCTTCCTGGATAAGATAATTGGCTTGGAGAGGGGATGGGACATATGGCTCTACATGATAAGAAAATATAGGCTCAGCTTGTATGGTAAACCAAGTACCATACCTTGTCTTGAGTAACATATGAGACCAATCAAAAGACAAGTAACCACCCACTTTAGTAGTAAATTCTCTTGATAGACATAGGGCAAACAAAGGAGGTAGGTCAATGATTGACACATCTTGAGTAATTTTCAGGCTTAGACATGCATGGAGGGTTAACTCAAGATCCTTGATGACTCCTAAGGTGGTTACAATTAAGCCATAAAGTTGTAGGACTCCTTTAGACAAAGGGCTATATTTCAGACCTAAGACATCAGCTATCTTCTTAGGCATAACAGAAGTACTAGCACCTGATTCAATCAAGTAGTTATGCACTAGGTGTTTTCCTATAATCAAGGACATATAGAAGGGTGGGGTTTTAGAAAATTTACTTACTTGTTTCTCCTCTTCTTGGAAAATTTTGACAGAAGCACATGGATTTTACATAACCGGTTCAGAGACGTGGAAGTTGTGTTAAAGCTTCATGCAACAGATCCCGCTGAGATGGAATGGTCAAGGCATCCCACATTGTGACATTTATGTTTGTTTTCTTCATCTGGTCAACAATGCTAAATAGAAGCCCCCCACCTTGTGAATTTGGGGAACAACATCCCAAGTCTTCTGAAATCTGATGTTAAAATCAGTCATCTCGCTCATTGGGCACCCTCTTTGTTGTTGTTAGTTACCCCACCAAAGATAGATGATCTAACTTGTCTTAAAAATAATTACGTACATTATTCCCACTCATCCTAGGTGCTAATAGATCCAAGTCTCAAGCCTCTATAACACTGAAGTGCTTTAACTTTGAAAGAGGCTGCAAACAAACAACCTGATTACATCATCATGTTTGATCAGATAGAGTGAACACACATTTTCCACATCTTGGATATGCTCCTGAGGGGTGACTTGATTCTCACCAAGTAAAGTAAGGAATACTCTTGATGGTGCCATTTGGCATATCATGCTACACAACCAAGACTAAGGGAATCCCTCCAACAAAGTTTGCAAATTTTCTTAATGGAGGGGTGGATAATGTGCCATTGCATGGCACACAGGTTGTCTATTTTCAGGAGGAGTTGAATGGGTGCGGTTCACTGGAGATAGAGATGTGTGCATGGGCTTTCTAGAATGAACTCTTCTCAGGGATAGCTGGAGGTATTCAAAAGAATCTTCATCTACTACACTTCTTCTTGTTTACACTCTTCTCATGAAAAGTGCTCAAGAATACTTAAAAATAGATCTTAAATATTGGGAGTCACCAGATGTGTTTAAAATGAGCCTCTTCAAAGGCTAAAACACTAAGTTCACACACCAAAACTTAGAGATATGAAATTTGAGCTTTCAATGCTGGTCCCACCGAGCATGCCAGAAACTATTGGTTGCTCAAATGTGCACCTATGTCTTGGATCTCTAAAAAGGGCCAAGGTGTCTGAGACCACAATGGAACCGTCCCTAAGTTCAGGACCTTGCACACTTGGGATGGATCTCCAAAGAAGGCCGTTCCTCTACCTACCTCTAATGCTATTACTTCTAATACCGAAAAACAATCCTAGACTAAACATGCCAAGGGACCAAGGATGAAGGATGTACGAAAGGAAAAATCCTAAGCTAAGGAAGGAGATAGCACTAGAAGGAAAGGGTCAATCTCTCTCCATGAGTGGAAAAGGAAATAGAGAGGGCACGGGAGAAGAGGGTGGATGGTGCAGCCACAGATCAACACGTGGGCTTAGCCTTCTAGCACGTACAATACATGAATGTGGGGACTGCAAGTAGAGGAATACGCACAATGTGCCGAAAATGTAAACAGAGAGGTAAGATGCAATGAAAACAAGAGAGGGAAGACAAGAGTTCCACAAAACATGATTTTATTGCTTAAGGGACACACAATCATTTACATTCATGGAAGGAGGTGAGAATACATTGCAGAGACCACGCCAAGGTCTAAGACCCATGGGAAGTTGGCCACCATTTTGGCATGGTGCCATTACAACAAGGAGAGATGATTTTACAAAGTAGAACTCTGCTATTTATAGAAGAAGAAGGAGAGAAGAGAAGGAGAAAGGGAGGGAAACTTAATTCGAGGCTCAACTACTGCCATCAATGCCTCCTACAAATCCACCCCAAATTTGTCATGTCTGCATCAATTACTTGTTTGACACCTCAAAAAAGGAGGAACGGCGGATCAGATCCATCTCGATTTAGGTGTTGGGGGCAAATAGATCTTGTATTAATGGCATGAAGATGTTTCTTCATTTTTTCCACCTAACCTCTCCAAAATTAAAGTTTCAGATCTCCATGGCATAGACGAGGCCGAGATATTTCCAATGGTGCAGATTTTTTAGATTTCAAGCACTGAGTCAAAAGATATGCTCATTTGAAATTTGAATCGGGTCCGTACAAAATGGTGGGAACCAACCACCAAAATGGGCCCCCTTTTGAAACCGAACATGTGGAGGGTTGGCGCATGTCTAAGGGCAGCCTTTGTATTTCACTTTTGAAGTTGTGTCGGGCTGACACGTGGCTTCTTCCGTGGCTCACTCAGTTTCTTCATGTTTTGGCTAAGTCTTTTTCTGGTAGGGTCATATATCTAACCAGGGGACATGTGGTAGCCTGGCACTTGTTTGGAAACCCTCTCCCCAATTTTTCTCTTGAATTATCACCATGTTAACACTTGGCACCCTCCGTTGGCCTATCTCAATGCTTTGACTATTCAACCCCAACCCTGTCCTTTTATGAAACCGGACATGTGGAGGCTTCGCACTCATTTAGAAACCCGCTCAGGATTTTTCCTTTGAAGGAGCATCAGGTTGACACATGGAATCTTCCACAGGCACTTGGAATTTTCAATAGCCACTCTTACCTTTTCGGGCCTTGAAAATGCGATGAGTTGCCACTCATTTGGGCCTCCAATTTTGGATTTACCTTTGGAGATGCTCTAAGTTGACTAGAAAGAAGGTGAACGCACAGAATGTGGGCACAAAGGAGAAGTGGAAGGATAAAAGGAAAGGGGCACATAGGTAAACTATGACCAAGGGAATGTGTCAAGTGATTTTAAGCACGCGTAATTCTTTGATGAATAACTTAGGGCCAGAATGTGTATACAAGTTATCCAAATTACTAGGAGAGCTATTTAGATAATGGGACTTTCCACAACCATGACATTTCATGATTATGTGACTTTCTTGACCCTTAGAATAGTCCATTATGCAAGGTATTTAGGGTCTTACGTTCATAATCCCATCTAGGGTATGGTCGACTCATTAGGGTTCTTATCAATTAAGTGGCTCTTTTCCCACCTCTTACTATTCATTTTCCTCATTACTTATTCCTTATCCTACACAGGACCAAATCATCGACACCTATATTTAAAACAACTCAACCATGCCTATGACCTAAACTCAACCATGCCTATGACCTACATTCACCCATGCCTAACACCTACCAACCCATTCCTCTACTTCATCATAATCTTCCCTAGCTTATGGGATAATTACATCGGCCTGAGGCCCCTTTTTCCAAGCTATGTAGGCAGAATTTCGAGGGTATGGGGCCCTGGAGGTTAGCTCGGCCACTCTTTACCCTAACCAATTCCCCCTTTCACTTTCCTATTCACATTCTACCCTATTTAGTTTCCATTTTATATTAATAACTGGAAATTAAACCAAACAAGCATCAATTAATACACATTTTTACCACATCATCAAATCATTCATTTCTCATTTTCACATTTCCATTATAGCACATATGTGGAAATTTAAACCATAACCTGTATATACATCACCATTTTTCCCCCATGTTACCTATAACTTGGACATTAAATCATGCCTAAACCAACCTAACTCAATCATGCCTAAACCAACCTGACTCCACCATGCCTAAACCAACCTGACTCCATCATGCCTAAACCGACATGACTCCATCATGCCTAAACCAACCTGACTCCATCATGCCTAAACCGAACCGACTCTCTCATGCCTAAACCAACCTGACTCCACCATGCCTACATTGACATGACTCAATCACACCTATTTGACCTCACTTTGCCATGCCTACACAACCTTGACTCAATCATGCCTAATTCACCTAGTTTCCATCACATACACACATAATAATGGAAATTAAACACAAGTACACCATCCATGCTATAAATATCATCATCTATAAATCATAAATTTTGTGTATACATACATATGTACACAGATACAAATAAATGCAAACATCTCAAAAAATCTCATGTACATCCTCACCATCTTCGGCACGCAGGCCGGTATATGAGCCAAAAATCTCAAAAACTCTCATGTACATCCTCACTCTCTTCAAAGACACAGAGTTGATATATCTCAAAATACACAAAAATATGGAGGTACTTGTAACAATCAGGCATCTCCCCATCGGATATCCTCCATGTTTGTCTCACCTATCTCCTCCTCCTCCTCTGCTCTTGTGTAGCATCCCACTAGCATCTCACCACCCACCATAGGCCTTAGTCTAACCTCTTCGGTACCTCACCTAGAGCTGGCCTCCATGCACTAGTATCCTTGCCCTAACCCCTGTGTCTCAAGGATCGTCGGCCCCATGTACTCTCCACACTATGAGTGTAAAACTTGTTCCTCTCACTCGAAGCCTGTTTTTCTCTATACTCAGCATAAGATGGGACGTCTATCCCAGCAGCCATCAAGTGGTCCTGATAATGTCGTGCCTCACCCAGGGTGTCCTTAAACCTAGCCATAGGTATTGTCTATGGTGGTGCCATTAGCCTCTGACCCTGTACCTATACCGAGGGACCATGTCCCACCCCTGTCTATAAAATGGGACCCTCTCCCTAAGCTTGTGTGGGTGTCATGCAGTACATGTCCCTATGCTACCGAACCTATGTAGGTACATGTACTGTGCCTTTGACCCTGTTAGCTATCCCTACACTATCCCTAATAGCTGTGTGGCCGAGTCACCACCTACCCCGTAAGGTGTCTCTCTTAACTATGATGGTAGCTAGGTTTGGATACCCCGACCTCGATGGTACTACTCATAGCTATGTTGTTTACCACTATCTGTACCTATCTGTAACTCTAGAATCATCAATCCATTAGTCTACCACCTGTTCCTCTTGCCCTGTAGGCACCATCGGCTATGGTAGAGGCATAGGCCTCTCCACATTGTCCCTCATGTACTGTAGAAATTATGGCAGTATATCCCGGGAAATCCCAAGCTGTCACCTAACCCTATCAATGGAGATCATCTCATGCTCACCAACATGATGCCCCTCTGTTCATCTCATTAGTTGTAATCCATCTAGCTCTATGGTCATCTTCTTGTATGAAGAGAAGCCCACATATGGCCTCAAAATGATATCCACGTCAAACAACCCCTTTAATAAATACATGTAATAGGCTACATCATGTATATCCCTGACAACTCACGGTGCTCTCCAACCATAGGTACCCATCGCATGTAGCCCACCCGAACAAAACCCAACTCGAATGCATCAAGTAGGGCATATGCCCACCTGGACGAACACACATGATGTGCTCATATGCCCAACAAATGTAATAGGAAGGTGCAACACAGGTTGAACCACCACAATCGCCCATAGGCCCATAACTCTCTATATAGCTACACCAAGAAGGTTGGTGCCCATGTAAATCAAGTCCTGTCCTCCATCATATCATGCAGAACCCCCATCAATGATCGTGGGAATCTCCCACCCTCTACATCTGGTAGTGCAAAATAGCACACTGCCTCCATCATTAGAACTACTAGCCTCATCTCCTCCGGATGGGCTTGGTACATATCTCCATAACTCATGTTGGCGCTATGGAACCTCAACTCCACCAGCCCCTCACCAAACATTGTCATCATTAGCTCCTTAGATGCCTTTGAAGAAATTGAATACACATGCATCCCTACTATCGGCAGTTGCATGATCCTATACACATCCTCCAAGGTGATGGTCATCTCACTGTCAAAAAAAAAATGTGTTGGTTTTCAAATCCCATCTATCGATGAGGGTGACCATCAAACTCGGCTCCCAAACTTTGTGCTGGTAGCACACTGACCCTAATCAAGCTAAAATTTGTAGCATGTTGCCACTCCTCATATTTTGTGCTCCCTCATACTACTACTAACAGGGGTGGTACCCTATCACGCATCCATAACTGGTCCCTCACCTGCATCCAACAAACCATCACATTATTAAACCTTGACCATACCCGCATTCACCCTTGACCCCCACCTATAACTATTACCCTACCTATTTTCATTCAACATTACCTTCCTATCTCACCCAACCACCCTTACTCATCTCCTAGCCCATTTTTCTCTCAATTTCACCCTAAGCATCGGTATGTTTTAGCCGGCACCGATCTCCCACGATTGGCATCAGTCACCCCATCCATGAAAATGCCAACTAACTCCCACCGACGCCGACAACCCTTGACCAACATCGATCATTGTCGCGGTGAAAACCACAAAAACCTTACCTTATTTCTCCGAAAAATTCCCCATTTCTCCCTAACTACCCACCCATTCCTACCCAAATCCCCCTCAACCCCTCCCCTACCCTCATTCACCTAACTACACCCTCCTACATTCCTATTTCACCCATTTTCTTCCCAAATTCAAAATTAATCCCCCAAAACCCATTTTACCCTAACTCGATTTCTATAAACAAATCTACCTAACAAACAAGGAATGGGATCGAATCTTACCTTGTCACGATGTCATCTCCGTGGGGGTACGTCTGGCCACTACACTGGTGGCCCACCCAAACCTTCTCCCACCTCTTCCATGCCAAAATCTACCTCGAATCTCTCCACCAATCAACTCGGTCCCTTGATCTCATGGACATGTCTACCTCACTCCTCTCACCACCCAGATCTCTCCACCTCAGCTGGGTACAATGCCCTATCCTTTCCTCTCAAAAATCACCAAAAGTTAAATAGCTCTGTCATTTTCTCCAACGGTACAATACAACAATGATTCGTAAAATATGAAATATTTGTTTTATAAACCCACCCCAACCTCGAATCGATGTCGGTCCTATTTGCGCCCTGCCAACCGACGCGCTGGTCACCCTATAACTAACATCGGTCAACCCTTATAATTGTTTGGTCTTTCTAAAATTCCTTTTTCCTACAACCATTTGTGCCCACGTCCCTTTTTATCATCCGGACACCCTTGAACCATATCTACAAACCCAACCTACCCCTACATTGTCTTTGTTATGTCTTAGGAGTTGTTATTTTACCTATACCTTGGCCTTACCCATGTCGTTACCTATATACCTTGACCTGAACCACTTTTTGTGACCTTTGACCCTCCGTGCTCACTGTACCTTGTGACGTGGTTACCTGTGTTGTTCGGCCTACCGACCTTACATTGCCTATTGTCATGTTGTTTATCCTAACTTGACCTTTGGTGTACTAGAACATACCTAAATGTTCCTGCACCTGACCTCTATTGTGTTTCCACACCATATCCTATACCTTGGATACCAAAATCACTTCAACCCTGTTTGGATAGACCTATCGACCTTAGCCGACGTAGAGTTTGAAAGCTTCTCAACCTAGTACCATGTTGTAGTTTCCAATGTGTGTGTATGTTCAACTACCACTACCTTTGACCCTAACCCATTTACTTGTTTACCTGATTTGACCTTTTACCTTTACCCAATACACCCAATGATCTACATTTTCCCACCTCCTCATTTTATCAAACCACTCACCACTTTTGTCTCTCACCTCATCGGTTCCTAGTTTGAGGGGGTTACCTTCACCCACACTTGGGGCAACACCACCCTCACTTACACTTGACATAACCATTTCCTATTTTTTTTAACATCGCTTACCAATACAAGCCACGTGACAAAAGAGGGAAAAATGTAGACACCAAAATTGGGTCACACTCCCCTTGGTCCCCTTTCAAATAACCAACTTAAACACATTCACCTAACCATGACCTTTATACCCCACATTAATATTAATTTAATTATTTACAATTAAATTAATACCCATCCTCACCCCATTATTAATTTAATTACTTTAATTAAATGGATGCCCACCTCACCTAGACACCTCACCATAGACCTATTCATAGCATGTTTCCATAAATGAATAAGACTTAGTTCAACCCTAAAAATCAAAGCCTATTATTCCTCTAACTACCTTCCCGCTCATAAAAACATAACGTCCATTCTAATCCACGATAAATGAATGAACCTGACCCAAATGATGCGAGATCTACCATTTTTAGTAAACCTAGGGAATCCCACCTTAACTAACATCGGTCATCCCGAAATAGATGTCGATCAACTAGGAACCATCGTCGGTTACCATTTATTCACCTTGGCAACCTTATTTTTGGGTTGGAACATTTGATATCGAAGGGAGGAGAAGAGAGTTGCATGCAAGCATAACCAAATCATTTTCATACCTACGAGACATTCATAGCTTGGCATTAGGATAGATCCAAAGGTATTGCACTCATGGTGACATTCTAGGAAGCATCACTATGGCACCAAGCTCCATCCCACCAACCAATCATCACCACCACATAGCCATTGGACCTACACAATAGTAAGTACACTTTTTACCTACATCATCTATTTCTACTTTAGTCTATTGGGTTTTTCTATTGCTATTATCAGTTTCCTACTTGCATTCCCTTTTCCCCTACCATTTACTTTCCTGTAAACCCAACCATTCCTCCACCCACACCATAAAACCACCTATACCCAACCTCTACATATTTCTGAGTGTTCCTAAGATCCCCATATACCTCATTATACCCTTTGTCATCTCTACCTAACCTCATCTCAAACCCCACTAATAAATCTTATTGAATCTTATCATCCCGCCTCTACCAACGCCGGTTACCCATAACTGTCATTGGTTCTTCCTAACTATGATCGGTCATACCTTGACTGACACCGGTCTCTGTGTCTACCAACACTATGTAAACCAACAACCACATACCTACCAAGACAACCCAAACACCTTACCCAACCCACGTCTCGTGACTGTAGACCACCTAAACAACCCGCAACCCGACCTGAAGACCTTGAACCGCATAGTCTTAGTATTTAATTGGATTGACACTGATAGTGATCTGAGGTACCTAAATCATAATGCTAGCACTAGATTCGTTTATGTACTTATTTCTGTTATTTTATATTTATTTTATAAAAATAGTGGATTGATGACTTTCTAGGAGTATCACACTTCCTGGATCTAGCATATGCTAGGTAGTCCATTGTCATATATTGTTTAACTCTTCTTTGGTGGTCTTGTTTTCTATTTCAGGTAGTTCCTCCTAGCCAAAAGGAATCTCTCACAGTTAGCATCAGATCGAGAAGTTAGAACGTTCACATCAACCTCTAACCGACCAACACAACATGTATTCCTCCTCAATGCATACCCTTATCTCTGCTTCGTCACATACCAAATAACATAAAGAAAATTGTGAAACAAGAACATCATAATATGGACACTTAGATTACGTTTACTAGAAATGAGATGTAAGTATCATAATTGTGGTGAGGTGATGTGAACAACGTAACACTTCTAAGGAAGATCAATGATGACTCAATCCTAAATATGATGATAATGTGTCTCAATATGGATTTGAGACAAGGTGCCTACTAGAATATGAAGACATACCATTCACACTTGCAATCCGGCATTACAACCTCATCATGCAAGTAGACTACAAAAGTGGTGGACATAATTATTTCTAGCGGTATCCGTGCATGTTGTTCTCTTTTGAAAATGGGCAACAAGATAGAAAAGGTGTAGATCAAGTGAGGTTGAAATATACTTGGCATCACTTTGGAAAAGTTTCGCCTTGCCTTAGGGCGAGTGAGAAACTAAGACAAAGTAATGTTTTGTAAATTTTGTGATGAATGACACTTAGTGCAAACTTGGATGGACTCTCTCCTTGTTTGATAAACAAGGTTTCAACTCTGAGCAAGTTCTTACTTCATGAAATATCTATGAAACATGATGGTTTTGATTCATTCAAGTTGGCTCCAAGATGAAATGGATTCCTATTGTTTCTCTTAATTAGGTTTTACAAACCACCTCTGTGAGCTCAGTTTTCCAAGGAAGTCACACTAACTAAACCTTAGAGTATCCCGACTTTACGTTACCCCCTTCGATACAATGAGAATAAAATGCGTTCAATTGTATTTTCATTGGGGTCACAATAAATATAAATTTGACACTAAATCTCATAAGTCTATACCATTCAAGTGGTAAGCGGAGAACTTCCCATTTCATCCCAAAGGTTCCCTCTTGCGTGGACTACTTTGGGGTTCCTAGGAGTGTCCCATTTTTTTAGCTTAAAGCTTATGCTAAAGGGATTTTCTCCTAGTTTAAAGCATACTATCTTGGTTTACCCTTATTCGAACCTATAAATCAAGTGTTTTGAATATGGTGTGTTTTCTTATCTTTTAGCTTAATGTTATTTTTGTCACACACCATTTAGAAACCTACAACAAATGTGTTAGCCTTTGTTTAGATCCCGATTCTTTCACAAGCGATATGGTCCTTCATGCAAATATTAGTAGTTCAAGGCATCATATAAAGAGGATTAAATGTTGTTTTTGATTCCTAATATCATCCTAAGATGTGAAGGAAGAGCATACACAATGTAGAACCCAACTAGTTAGTAAACAATGAAGAAAGCCTATAAACCAAACACACAACTCATTCCCTTTTATCCAAATTTGAAGTTCATTCCCTTATAAAACTTTTAATGAAGTGTTTTTCAAAATCATGAAAGAGGTGTTGGATCATTTCTGATTCCCAAGATCACCTAGAAGGTGTGAGGGAAGATAATATGTGATCTAGCCTCATAAATGAAAAAATGCAACATTCATTAACTTAATAAATTTTTTTATCTCAAATCATGATCAAGTATACCCTAAAAATCAATAATTAGCCTTAAGAAAACCCTGCAAGGTCTCGAGAAAATCAAATGGATCAATTTTTGTAAACTTTAAGAAACATTAAAAATGATTAGTTTTCTAATAAAGTAAACCATAAATTTTATGTAATTCAAAATCCCAATTTTATGTTTCCATCGTGTATTTTTCTTCAATACCTCTCCAACGCAAAAAAATGGAGTCGTTTCGAGTTTAGGAATAAAAGTTATGGCCTCTAGAAGATATGTTATGAACAAAGTTCAACACATGTGTGTCATTGATGACATATGTGTGACCCTTTGTAACATATGTATGCCCTTTCAATAATATGAATGCATGTGTAGGATGTTTCACACCCAGAGAGGTGTGTGTGTGTGCCTAGATAGGTGTTTTTGCACCTAGAGAGACGTATGTACACCACTGGCAATGTATATGCGCCCTTTCAAGCATATGCACGCATCTAGATTTTTTGACAGAGAGTAAAATGTGCATGCCCAAACAAGTGTATGTGCACCCTTTTAAGCGTATGCATGCCCTTTCAATTGTATGTGTGTGATTTTAAGCATATGCACGTGAGTTTATAAATCTTGCGCGTGTGCTTGAAAAACCACAGTAAAAGGATGGAAAAATGATTTTAAAAATGCAAACAAGTCAGAAATTTACTTTTAAAACCTTATTTTAACAAAAACCCATTATATTTGCATGCAAAAAGGATATTTACCACACCCAAGGTTAGTAAAATTCTTGAGACAACTATTTAACCCCCAAAATGCATGAAATGGTTAGAAAATGAAAAAAAAAAACTTGAAACTAATTGTTATAGATCTTGGAATAAGGTCTCATCGAGTGTGCCAATTGTGCTCATGTGTAAATTAGAAATCCCGATATATGAAACTAGAACACCTAAGAAGTTTCAAATCTTAACTAACCTAACAAGAACCATCACGATAAGAGATTATGGAAGCTAATTTCTTAAACATGCATATAAATTTGAAAACAATCAAACTAACATGCCTAAATCAATCTCTACTCTTTAAATGATAACTTTGAAATGAACCTAAGAAGATCCTTAGCAATTAGATTTGATTGTTAGTATGATCTCAAGGTTTGAGAATGGAGTCTCACCATTAATGGCTACAAGGCCATATGGTTCTCTCCATATTACTCAAGCTTGAGTTAATGGATGCACTATGAAGATATTAGCTCAATAAATGGATAAATGCTCAAGATCCTAATTGCCTATAGTTTATGCAGGAGGAGGGAAAGTGTTCTTTTTTTTAATGGTAAGGGGTAGGGTTCTATTTATAGGTTTCTTATTCAAAGAATGGAATGATTTTGGTGCATATGGGACAAAAAGATAAAGTGAATCTAGTTGAGTTAACCAAGGCTTGGTGAGTCAACATGGGATTCAACACTTTATGGGAGTTTGGGGTGCATATGATCAAATCAAAATGATCAATTAATAGGGGTAGACTAGTAGAAGTCTCTAAGAATAATATTAGTGTGATTTAGGGGGAATGTTAGAGGAAGTGGATTAAAAAAATATTTAATCTATTGATTTGGGGTTAGTAGCATAGTTAATTAGTACTAATTAACTAACTTAGGTGGCGACAAACATTATCAATGAAATGTCATTAATAGGCATCCGAGGCGGAAGGTGGGATAATTAGTTAGAAAATTGTAACTAATCAACGAGAATTGAGGGGAGAATAGGTTAATTGAAGAAGTATCACCAATTTATGGGAAATAGAATAGTTAGTGCAATTTTAGTAATAAAATTACTTTGATCAAATTATAGGTGTCTACGGTAAATCGAACATGGTGATTAGTAAGAGCGAAAAATAGTTTTGTAACTAATGTCTCACCTTATTCAAAAAATATCAACAAAAATAGAACAAATACCTCTTCTAGATTCTTTGGGTTTAGATTGCAAGGCATTGCATATGATCTTTGGCACGTTGAAGCTCTTCCTCATACTCTAGAGAAAACATGACTGGTTGCAACTCCTTGGATGGCTCTAGATTATCTAGGTACCTGATTGGGAAAGGTTTGATATTCATGATTTTCCCATATTCTTTGCTTGTAACTCCATAAATGAAGCCATAAGTATCACTCTTCTCATTTCCTTGGGTGTCTAAAAATTGATTTTTGCTTTATTCTTGCTACTCTTGCAAAAAAACCTTTGCCTCCACACTTAAATTCTAATTTGCTTCCTCGGACAAGAAGTGTAAAATTGAAACTTATCATCCATGATGGCTTCTAATTTAGAAATGGTGTCATCAGCTTCATTTTTATTTATCGAGTTTGGAAGATCAAACTCCTCCTTTCTTCCTCATGCCGCTAACTGACAATAGGTTCTTCCTCGATGCTCTCCTCGATGGCAGAGTTCATCAATAAAATCAAGTTCAATGAGAGATAAAGGAATGGAAATATCTACAATTCATTATCAAAAGAAAGTAAGAACCTTTCAATGATATCCTCTTCATCCAAGACCTCTCGAATCTGATTTTTCCTCCCCTAACTTTGGTTCTAGTTTATCTTTCTCCACAACCGACTCTTGTGAAGATAAGTTAAAATCTTCCATGAATATGGTGATATCATGCACACTAAACTCAGAGAAAAGGGATTTTTCATCATCTCCTTATTGTGCTTGCTCTGAAAATTTATATTCACTCTTCTATTATTCAATCCCTTCTATTGAAGGCTTAGTCTTCTGTGGCATCTTATTGGTTTCAAATTTTGAAGCCCAATTCCATAAAAAAATTTGTAAGTTCTTCTTCGTTGGTTTCTTAAACAAAAATTCCTCCTTGGCTGATTTTATGATTTGTTTCTTCCCAAAATGTATTTGGGAGTGCTAGAGGATGGGTGGGTTGGGTTTCAACATGATTTTGCAATGTTTGTAGTGAAGGGGAAGGTGTGATTTCTTTTTGTGGGAAAGAATAAACAAGGAGAAGCCTTGAGGAAGATAGGAATTTTAAGCTTAGGCTTGGGTGGTTGATAAGGGATGGGAGTTGAATATTGATATGGAAAATTTTTAGGAACATACCATTGATATGGTTCTTCAACCTTAGATTGATTAGCCTCTAATGCTTGCAAAGATGAAATAAATATAACCATTTGAGTAAAGGATTCACTCATTACCTCAAGCCTTTGTTGTGGACTAAACCAACTGGGTATGGGACCTCCCTATGGAAAGGAATACCTAAAATGAGTTTGTTTAGATTACAAGATTTGTATTTTCTCTTTAACATCTTGGAAGATATGTTTCATTCTTTGAAATTTGCCTTCAAACTCTTCTTTAGGTGTAGGATGACCTCCAAAATCTGCATACTCCTACTCTTGAATAGCTCCATGGTTTGATGAATGACCGCACTGATTTTCATCTAGCTCATAATAATACACATTTACAATCTGATTCTATCCATAAAACTAATTTGGAGGTGTGTTATAACATCTTGAAGAATAATTTTGCAAGATTAGAGGTGGATTCGAATGGCACCGTTGCTATAAATGAAGGTTACTGTGAAGGAATGAAGTCATGATTGCAAAAAAACATGGAAAAGAAAATGAAATGGTCTGCTGGTTAAGAAAATGGGTTGTTTAGACCAGTGGAGTCGCTATATATGCTTGGAAATGCCCCCAAAGGCTGAGATCTCACCAAGAGCATGTAAAACTTGGTGAAACGAAGATGTAAATTGAGATGTTGTAGTGGAAAAATTATAAAAATATGACTTCAATCTTGTCCCACTGGGCATGCCTAAACCATTATCACCAAAAATAACACCCTCTGATTTTTCATGTATGTTTGGATGAGAAATCAGTGTTTTTGGGTAACATGGGATTATTTCTCAAGTTTTGGGACTTGCTACTTGAGACAAACCTCTAGAGAAGGTTGATTCCTCTACCTAATCCTAATGCTAATCTACTCCTAAGGAAGGAAATGTAGCTATCTAAACTTATTCTAACAATCCAAGGGATCAGGGAAAGAGAAAGATGCATGAAAATGGAAATCTTGATATAACAGAGGTGATAACACCAAGAAAAGAGCGTGGAAATATGCCACTGAGGGAGATGGGAGAAGGAAAATGGAGTTGGGAGAGGAAAGAAAACTGTGACACAAACCCAAGGCTTAATTCATCTTTTTTTTCCCATGAAACACAACAATATGAACCTGTAAATGAGAAGTACATGCATAGAATACAACAACGAGAATGGAGAGGCAATGAAATATAATAAAACAAGTGCTAGGGTTGAAGGAAACAACACAAAATAGAGAATTTATTGCTTTCATAATATGCCTAGTCCATTACATGTGAGGAATAGATTCACAAGAACACTTTCTAGGCCCATGTGGAGGTTTCAACTCACGATATTGATAAATAATTTTAACATAGTTTCCTACATCCTTAATATCCCCCTTCTCAAATGAGAGGTTTTTACAATATATAAAAGATGAGAAAAGAGAGGGAAAAGAGGAACTTGAAATTTCCCCCCACCCACCAATAAGATACATTAAATGAATGAAAATGGGTATGGATAACCTGCCAAATCAATCCCTTCATGATATTTTTCTTGTTGGAGAAGGAAGAACACAAAATCTTATCAAATTTGATTTCTAAACTACCTAATATTGTGCATCTTTAATTTTGGGGACATTTTCTCTTTTTCTCCCACCTACTCTCACCTAACTCAAGATTTTTAGTTCCATGATAAAGAGCATGAAGAGACATTTCGGTGATATAAAATTTATCACATTTGGACAACTGGAGAGGGAGATATGGCCATACAGATCTTGTTGGTGTTGTGAGCAACATGGGTTCCATTTCCACATACACAGTCGCTTTAATGTCTTTTTCCCCTTTCCATGTAGATAAATTGGGTTTTGGGGTACTTTAGGAATTGGGGAATTGTTCCACTTGTTCCATTTTCTTCTGGATTGTTTGCAGTGTTCGAGGTTTGTGTTGATCGCTGATTTGGGCTCGGGATGGAACCGTGGAATAGTTCCTTTGGGTCATTGGTTCACACAACTCCCATCTCTTCCACACTTCATATTTTTCACACCTTTGCATTATGTGTTAGCCTCCATTGCAAGGAACTAGTTCTGTCATTCCTAACTTCTTCCACACCACCCAACTCCCACATAATATTCACTTCATTTAACTCCCGCCACCATATGCCTTTGTCTTGCATGCCGATGGCCTTTGTAGGGAACTAAGCATTCCGAGAACCGGTTCGCCCGCATTGTTCCTTTCGGCATCTCCCCACCCACAATACACTATTCCCTTTAAATTTTTTTATTGTAGCCCAATCGGCATTGGGGTAACTCAAGGAAATCGAGAACTTGTTCCATTTGTACCTCCCAGACCCATAAAAACCACAATACGCTGGAAATGACCCCTTTTTCAAAAATTTCCTAGTTTTTGTAAGTCTTTTGGATCCTTCTTGAACATAGGAGCTAGGAAAAGGTAGATAAATGTCCATAAATTCTTCCAAGTGCCCAAAACATGAAAAATACCTGAATTTGAAAATTCTTCACCAAGATCCCATCAATTTTCCCAAGTCCAATTTTGTAAGTTATCCAATTTTGATAGGGTAAAAATTGGATAACATGATGTGTTTCTTCAACTAGAAAAATAATAATTCACACTATCCTTACAAATTTTTCCTTCAAAATAAGGATAAAAATAAGTCACATTAAAAATGTTTGATATGTCTATACCTTTTGAAAACTCAATCTCATATGCACTAAATGTAATTTTTCTCAAGATTTTACATGGTCCTATCTTCTTCCTCTTCAACTTATCACATGTACCATTTGGAAATATTTTTTTCCTTAAATGAATTAAGACCATGTCTTTAATATAAAATTGAAATTCACTTTTATTCATATATTTATGCTAATTATATTTATCATTACTTTCCTCCTACCACTTATGCACTCTTTTATGCACCTCATACATATAATTTGTAAAATCCCCATATTATGCACTCCTTCCTTATTCACTACTAACGTTGATAAATTATGCAACCCCTTTTGGAATACTACCAAATACAATTTGAATTGGTGTTTTCCAAGTACTTTCATTCATTGAATTGGTATATTCAAACTCTCATTGTGGGAATATTGAATCATATGTCTTTCGGATATCTCTAACTAAACATATTATAATATCCTTCAAAAATAAGTTTTTAATGTGTGTTGAATCACTTTTCTTCTTACATGTTATAAAATGTGCCATGGAAATACTATTTAATGTAATGAAACTCCTATTATGTCCTAGGAAAACCTAAAACAAAATCTAAAATAATAGCTTCCCATAGCTTCTACAAAATACGAAATGGTTAATATAATTGTGCATTTTGATTTTTACCTTTCTCCAATCGACATCTAATTTCTTGTACATACTTGTGTACATATGTAATCATCTCGGGCCACAAGTATTGGCATACCTGAAATGACCTCCAAGACCAATACTATTTTTTTCTTTACCAATTTTTTATGCACTAACCCTCCTTGTATGGATAATTGACTACCCTTAAATAATAATCTTACTTGAATGAAATAATCAAACCAAGATGTTTTGTCCATAATTTTTTTTTCACAAGCATGTCGTGCTTTCTTAAAATATACATCATCTTTGTATAACTCCTTTGTAGAATCAAATCCTATGATTTCACATGTAATTCTATCAACGTAATATTTATCATGATTAATGGATCCACAACTATGGTTGACGTGCCACTTACGTGATTCAATAAAAATAAGTAGCTCTGCAGATATTCCACATAATTAATGTGCATCTAATTCAAATTTCTTTGATTTTTTATAAAATATAAGGACTCGACAATCTACATACAAAACAAAAATTTTAGGCAACAAATAATGTCTCCACCGCTTGATTACTTATACAATAGTATAGAACTCCTAGCCATATACTAAATATTTTTACTTCACATTGTTTAACTTCTTATTGCACTATGCTATCAAATTTCCTTTGGCATAACATTACACCAATTGTTACACTACTTCTATCAATAAGTGACATGAAAAACCTTGGATAAATATGGCAATGTTAACATTGGTTGTTTAATTACTTTCCTCCTGAAACTTCTAAAATTTTTCTTTCGTGTTAACTATCCATGCAAATTACTTTTTGATATTGGATAAATCCCAAGTGTTTAGCACCACAAGAGTAGTTAGATATATTTTTATTAATGTGAGTGGAGATTACATGGGGATCATGATAAGGTATGACTCTTAAGTTGTAGGAGAATACAAGACTCTATATGTAAACAATATTATTTTTAGTGTAACCAAAATTTTCATTTGGTATAAGAGCATGAATGATTTTATGAGTTTAAATATGGAACAAATCTATTAAATTTCTTATTTTCCCCTTCGATGGAGATGTTATTCTATTTTAATAATTCATATATGTAGTTTTAAAAAATTTCATTATTGGGATACCAATGATTACATAGATATCATCATCTCTTCCCTTAATAAAATGGAGATTACAAACAACTGATTTACACATGATGAGTAAGCATATATCTATATCAAAGCCTTCCTTTAGCTAAGCAAAGCAATGACTAGGGGTATCCAATCGCCAAAGTTATAATTTTTTTAGCACGGGTAGGATCAAGTAATATTAAATTTAATAAATAACAATTTAATTACTTGATTAATTATTTTAACCATCATATTATATAAATTGAATGCACAAATATATCATGGAGTAATTAAATATCAAATTTATTGAACGTAAAAATAGAAACATATTTAACTTAACATATAAGATGCGAAATATCCAAGAGTAAAAACCCCACCATAATAATATAATTTCATTTATATTAAATGAGGAATGTTATAGAGTTACCCAACACACACACACACACACAATAAATCTTCATTTTTTAGAATTTATGCGTCAAGGTCTCGGGTTCCACAAGTAATCCTATAAAATGATCAAAATAAGTATTTCGCATCATCATTTCCAATCTCAAAAGATATCACCCTATTATATAGGACAATATTTTTGGTTACACATATTGGCTGCACCATTTCACTCTTCAATTAATTCAAATGAATGAATTAATCAATTTTTTCATACTAAGGTGGAATGAACCCAAATATATAATTTATATTATTAATTTATACTATGTATGTATATATATGGTGGCTCACAAAATGTGACCCCACTTATTGTCATACACTCGACACTCGCCTTAATGTTAACTAGGGAAACATTCTAAAGTTATATTTTTATACAAATAGATTTACAATCCATAAATAATCCACAATGATTTAAGCTAGCATGCCAACAAGGATAATCTAATAGAAATATTCTCAAGGATAAGTGTTTACATGAAGTCTTATATGATTTCATGAAGCCTTTTATAAAAGGAGGATCTTCCATAACCAATGTTTCACTAGTTTTACAAGTAAATTCACGCAATGTGATAATTTACATAAGACTTACTTACAGTGTTCTTTCACAACAAAATAAGTATAGAAGATTTACAAAAGGTCGTTATGAGGTGGCATTGTTATACACACTCCCCTTAATGACATATTTGAAAGGCATAACATTGCATAAAACATGGAAAATTTTACGACATGAAGTGGCTTAGTGAAAATATCTATAATTTGATCATCTTATGACAAAAATAAAGATAAATACCATCATTGAGAAATTTCTCATGAATAAAATACATATGAAACTTATTATGCTTCATTTGTTCATGTTAAATTGGATAATTTACAAGATTTATAAAAATCTTGTTGTCATATAGAAGATGCTTACTTCTTTGGATGGTCATATGAAGTTATTATTACAATATTTTCAACCACATGGCTTCTTTAGTTGATTCCATAACACTTTTATATTTAACTTCCATATAAGAGATATATACCATGTGTTGCTTCTTGTTTCTCCAAATGATGAAACCTACACCAAACTTGAAAACATATCCAAAAGTAGACTTTCTATCTAAAATATCATTAGGATGGTCAGAATGACACTTGCCATATAATATTACATCATTATTACAAGTATAATACAAACCATAATTGATTGTACCTTTAATATAATTTAAAATTTATCATTCCATTTTTCTAATGGTTCTCATATGCATCATGTATAAATATAGAAGCAATACATAATGCATATGAATTATCAGGTCTAGTAATAATTAAATCGATCAAACTACTAACAAGCTACGTATATAAAGTAGGAATTGTTTTCACACATGCAAAGTTTATGATCAAGCTCAATACAAACTTATATAGGAATGGCCATATGTTTGCAATCAGTCAAATTAAACATTTAAACCAAATTATTAACATATTGGGATTGAGACACAATAGATTATTGATCCTATAATATAGTCATGTATAATAAATGATGCAAACGGCCTCGATTAGACATTTCAAAATACTATACTTCAACTTAGATTTATTTCAAAAATTAAATTAGCATTATTGTTGGTAATAATAATATTATCAACATATAAAAAATATTCTAATATTATTATTTTTAGCTTTAACAAACAAATCATTATCTAAAAAATAATTTACATCCATACTATACCGATCTTTACACACTCATTCTAAATCTACATCATTCTAAATCTACATCCATGCTTTTCCCTACACTTTTTTAACCTATCTCTACCACTAACTCACATACACCTCATCCCCAAACAACCTATTCCCACCTAATTATTTAAAGCATTCGGCCAACTCCTAAAAAAACATGAAATCACGCCAAAAGTAGAAAAATATTCCCATTAGGAAATGTTCCCTAAACGGCGGCAACCGATCCCATTCTTTGTCGACCCTATAAAGCTAAGTGCTTTCTTTCTATTCAAGGGAGAGATGCATGCAATTTTGGGCTATCTCATGAACTTAGCATCCTTCCTCATGCAGGAGCATTCCCAAAAACATATACTGTGGCTTCCAAACATCCTTTCGAAGTGTGTTTGCATCACCCATGATCATTCGTTGTGAGGTTTATCATTGTATTTTTAGTGCTTTACCTTATATTTATCATATTATCTTAGTATTTCTTGTGTCTAACGTTTTGCAGTTCATATTACCTTCTATATCACTCGAGCTCCATTGTATGCCCTCTATTCCAGCTTTCTTGCTTGTAGGTTTCCATTTTTCCATCCATTTATCCTCGGTTCTATCTAATTCTGCCACAGCGATCTTTGTTGATTTCCCTTGTTCACCATCAACTAGGGTCCCATTTTATCCAATAACCTATCCAAATCATTGTTTTTGTCTTTTCTCTACTTTTCTGTCTCAGAGATCATTCTGTAGGTCATCCACAAGCCCAACTTGCCATCCATCCTCCCTTGTTTCTATCCTTTATCATTATCTAGTTCCTACTCCCTCAGATCCCTTCTATAGGTTGACTCCAACATACTCAAGCTTCTACAACTTCCAGATTCCATCCAAATCTTGTAGGGTTTGCATATTTAGCTCATATTCTAGATCCATCCTCCTAGGTTGTTGTTGACTAACCTCTACATAATTTTGATCGTCAGTCATGACCTGCATAAAAAAATATTTCATTTATAGTAATTCTAATCTAATTAGATTTAGATCAAAAAATTTCATTGTTTTAGATTCAGTAATACTTTTGTCTCTGCATGCTTTTTCTATTACATTCTTTATTTCACTTTATCTAAACTAAATGGGGGTTGACATCCACCAAGGAATTTAACACTTCTTGAGTCCACTTTGTCGAGAAACCCCACATATTATCTAATCAATCTCCTTTTCAGTAATTCTTGTTTGCATGTTTATTAGGTTGCAGCAGGGATCTATCATTCACTTTATGTCCGCATCCATTCATCACATATGAGGTACCGTAAACCCTCCATATTATGAGTTTACTAGTTTCTTTAGTACTAGATCATTTAATTGATAGGGAAAAAAATCTAGAAAAAAATTCTGGCACGCCCAGTGGGACCGCCATTTAGGTGATCCCTTTCTTTTATATATTTTGTTTCTTTTGTCTTCTACGACACTACAACATGGACCTTCACTTTATTTATTTCTCGTGTTGGGTTCATGGCTTGGACCATTCATCACTCAAGAGTGTAGACAAATAGGAAAATATTTATCTAGGTATTCCTCTCCTTTTCCCTATTTTCTCCTTTTTTTCATCATAACCTCATGTTCTTGTCTGTGTTTTCATTGAATATAACACTTCATTTTGAGATTAAAAAGAACATTCTTTTTACATCCTTCTTGATCACCTAGTTTAAGTAGGGGTCTAACTTACTGCATATCACATCTTATCACACATGACCTAAAAATCACACATCTAAATAACACATCAAAACATCTCCTTACTTGGTTGACTGATTGGTATTTCATCACCCAATAGGAAATCACCAGAGACTTCCCTAGCAAAAACAAACTTGAAACCATACATAGATTACCTTTTCTTAGACACCTTTACTATCCATTTTTTTCACATCTTTTAATTAATCATGATGATAAGAAACTTGTTTCTTGATTTATTTGTTAACAAATTACATAAACAAATGTTCATCTATTTCATGCCTATTATTACCCTTTCTCAAGTTGAAACAACACAACAATCCACCTCATCTAATGACATTCCTTCCTCTAATGATATCTCCCAACAAGATTTTAAACTTGAGACCACACCTTCGGTTACCCAACCCCTTGTCTATATGGCTTTGCTTCTTGAAGACCATGTCATCCAAAATCATCCTTATCTTGAAATCAATCCCAGTATCTCTCACCAATCCAACCTTTCTAGGCCAACTACACCCCCATATCCCACTCCTTTAGAGGCATTTCAACCTCCTTCTAGCCCCATTTATGACTTTTTACTTCGAAAATATCCCACAACCTTTCGATCCTATCAATCTACTTAGCTGGTGGATCCTATTCCGCCCATGCCACCGTATGTCAATTCTATCTCTATTCCATCTGCTACTAGTATGCCTATTCAACCATCTCAACCTTTTAACATTCAACAGTCATATCATGTGCCCATCCCCCAACAAGAATTATTTCAACCACCACCCCTTCAATCACAACCCATGGTTTACACTCACCCCCATTAAATGATTCCCAAACACCTGCACATCCACAAAATTATCAACCACCTTATCAAGCTATTTTTCATGCCATACAATCACAATCCCAACCAATCATCACAACAAACGATCCTATGCATGTCCTAATGAATAGGTTGGCTAGTCTAGAGGTTACTACCTTAGGATACAAGGCTACATTATCTTACAAACAAATCTGCAATGAACTCATTCATCCATCTGGTTCCAATTAAAACTTAACTTCTTCATTGAGATATTCCCAAGTTTACTAAGTTCAACAGTAAGGAATATCCCCAATATCACCTCTGTGCATTTAAACATGCATGTTACCTTATTGCACATGATCAAGAATTTATGCTTCACACCTTCCCTATATCTTTGGTCATTCCAACATTGGATTGGTACAATAAGATTCCATAACATTCCTTATTCTCCTTTACCCATCTCACACAATTGTTCCTAGAGCATTTTTCGATTAATATTGCATGCAAAATCACTATCAATAACTTATATACCATTAAACAGTCTAACGACAAGTCTATCATAGATTTTTTTGCATGTTGGCATGGCATTATAAGCCAACTGTCATTTACTCTTTCGTAAGCTGAACTCATTGAACTCTTCTCATTTTCTTATGCAGAGCATATCTCTTCTACATTACAAATCTAATCTTTCAAACATTTGAAGAATCCTTCACCATGGCTCATAAAATAAATAAAAATCCCTTGAGCAAGGTTGATTCAAACCTAAATAAAAAAATTAAATTTGGTTTCACCAAGCCATACACATACAATGATAAATCTAAAAGTGTAGCCAATACCGTGATCATCAACTCCTCTGTTGCACCCACATCTAGTACAGGCGCTCAACAACGAACCCTTAGACCAATGCCCAACTATACCCCCTTAGGGGAATCCTATAGCTCGGTATTTGACAAGTTGATGGTAGTACACTCCATCCAACTTCCTCCCATATGACCCATAGATGACTTGCGACCCAAGCCCATTTAGTATCATGAATCCTACTATTGTAAATATCATCAAGTCAAAGTTTACAACATTGAGAAGTGTCGTCCCTTCAAATATCACATCCAACAACTTATAATCGACAAAGGTAGAGATAAGAACGAATCTCTACGGCCGACAACATGCCTGTCGGTTGACAAAAGAAGACGCACTAACAAAAGCAAAGGATAAGATAGAATCTTATCCGACAAGTGTGGCAACATGCCTGCCACAATAGCAAGTAGTGCGGAGCGCACTAAGTGTCAGCTGAATGAGACGGAGGGACCCTCATGGTCAGAATCATCGCTGGAGGATGATGTGCTATCATGTCGTTGTGGAGCACCAGGAAGTCTCCTTTCATGTTGTTCAATCCATATCCGAGACATGTGTGCAGTGCCGTCTATATTGGGTCGCAGGTGTACTCTGGTAGGATACATGTAGTGGTCAAGGATCCTAAGATCCTGATCTGGAGCAGGAGGCCTGACAACCATGGTGTGATGTAGAAGTATTCTCCTCCAAAGAGTTGCATTAGGTCTTTCGACCATATTTCTGTGATTAATCTTTACATAATAATGTGCTTTAACAAACCACGGATCTTACACTGAATAAGAACATTTCTGGCTATATCCGGATGCACATTAACAAGAGGAGAGTCAGACAGTTTTGTAGGAAGATATTTTGATAAGAAATATTTAAAATGGGAAGAAATATACTTCCTGTCTCCCAAAGTGGGAGGACGATTCCATAAGTCGTTGAGCAAGGGGTGTTCTTCAGTCCATAATCTGGAGAA
This sequence comes from Taxus wallichiana var. yunnanensis, assembly GCA_018340775.1. Lineage (NCBI taxonomy): Eukaryota > Viridiplantae > Streptophyta > Pinopsida > Cupressales > Taxaceae > Taxus > Taxus wallichiana. The sequence continues at coordinate 950,892,717 of CM031237.1, read as the reverse complement.
CTCGAATCGCCAAATAGTGTCCTTGCGAGGTATCAGCTGTCTGAGTCTGAGTCCTTCGACATGTAGGTGATCAGGTCGTTCAACAGCATACATAGATCTCCATTGCCAATGGAGACAGCATTTAACAATTGGTTCCTGTAATGAGTGGAATTCTCTGCCAGGAATGTCTGGTCATAGAACTTGCATTCTGGCTCAGTCATGGCGAAACTCTGTGTTGAGATCAAATCTCTGGAAGTTAAAAGAGTTTCAGCTTCATCAGACATTCTGTTGTCACATCTAACCAATGCATCTATTTGCTCTTTAGCATGCCTGTGGTCCCATCATCTGTTCCATGGGATTCATGTATCACCTGTGTTACATTCACAGCTTTATGTGTGTTGAGTTCTCGACTTGCAAAATCTGCAAGTGCATTATTTTTCCCTGAAATGTGTTCTACGGAGAACTCAAAATTATCGAACCATAGGCCCCATCTCTGGAGTCTATTGAAGGCAGTTTTATTAGCCGGATCACCACCATTCAACCTTTTCTTGAAATCCTTAAGATCTGATCTAAGGATGAATGATTCATTTTGCACAAAGAATAAGAAAGCTTTAATGGCTTTCTTTGCGGCTAATAATTCCTTATGAGAAGAATGATATTTTAGTTCAGAACCAGAAAAGGCTCCTGATGCAAATCTACATACCTTTTCTTGACCATCTTCTCCTTTTTCTTTTAGAACAGCTCCCCAAAATTCTTCACTGGCGTCGCATTCAATGATTTTAATGCCAGCTCCGGAAGTGACATTGCTGGAAGCTGAAGGACTTGTCTTTTAATTCTTTGTACTGCCATAGTCATCTCCTGAGTCCATGCAGGAGCATCTTTCTTCAACCTTCTGTTGAGCAGTACACGATCAGCTGCTATGTTCTGGTAGAAACCAGCAACATAGTTGACGCATCCTAAGAAACGCGAAGCTGCTTGTTTTCTAGGATCTGATCGGGAAATTCTGGATATTTGAGACAACATGCTGTTGCATTGTTATAGATCCAGAACTAATCTTGATTCCGAGGAAATCAATTTCCTCCTTGAAGACTTCCATCTTTGTGGGGGACAAGCAGATTCCATTTTTATACACAGTCTCATAAAATCTTTCTAGATGTGCTAAATGCTCTTTTGGAGATTTAGAAAATATGAGAATGTCATCTATGTAAACAATCAAAAATCAAACAACTCACCAAAGATTCTGTCCATAATCTTTTGAAAAACTGATGGAGCTGTTTTGAGTCCAAATGGAAGAACCTTCCATTCGTATTGTCCACCTGGCACTATGAATGCCGTTTTGAACATGTCTTCATTATGCAGAAATATCTGCCAGAATCCGCTCTTGAGATCAAATTTACTGTATACCTTTGATCCTTTGATCCTTCTGAGTATGTCATCCTTAGCAGGTATAGGATGCTGGACTGCGGCAATAAACTTGTTGAGTGGCTTATAGTCCACTACAAGTCTCTTCTTATTTCTCAGCTGTTCACTCCTTTTATTTACATAAAAGGCAGTGCAAGACCAGGGTGAATTGGATTCTTGGATGAATCCTGCTTTTAACAATTTCTGTATTTCATTCTGGCATTCTCTTTCTCTCAGCTGGGGGCATGCCTCTGTGGTGTGCCTTGAATTTAGGCACAATCTCATTGCCGTTGCTATCTCTGGACAAGCTGTAGGTCAAGAGAGCAATAGTGCTTTTTCCTGTTGATGAATGCATGCGGATCATCGCTGCAGATGTTTTGCTTGATCTTGGATACCATTTCTTCAATGCTTACACTGCAATTAGAAATAGACTTGTGTATCCAAGTATTATTAATATTTTTTACCTTCTGAGGTAAAGGAACTATTGACTGGAAAGAATACCTCCTTGGAATTTGTACAGGAGGTTGGAACAACATGATATGTTCTTTAGAAATAGAAAATGTGTTGCATTTCTGTAGAAAATCTATTCCTAAAAGACAGTCATAGTTTTCCATGTTGTGTTGATAGAATTCTATTTCAATAGAATTTCCTTCAACATCAATCATGACCTTAGCCATTGATTTACAGACGACTTCCCTCTTGTCAAATCTTATTTTGGTATGGGTATTAACCCAACAATCACTAGGGATAGCATACTGTCTAATCAAGCTAATTTCAGCCCCTGTATCTATCATTGCATCAAGACTGTATGGCTTAATGTGAGGGATGCAGATAGTTATTGCAATGAAGGGGTTCTGAGTACAACTTAAAGTACATACCTTTGCCTCTTCTGTCTTTTCTTCTTTGTTGGCAAGGTTCTGGTATGTTTCTTCTAAATCCTCTCCTGGGATTTCTGTATCAGCTTCTTGTTCGGCAATAAGCTTGCTGTATTCTTGTGTAGCATTTGCCAATACTTTTTCAAGAAGTTCAATCCTGGCTGTTCTCCAGGTTCTGTAGACTTTCTTTGAATTAACAGAAGATTGTCCTTCTTCATGGGAAGAATAAACTGGGGGACTTAATCCTCTGCCTCTACCATGCCAAGATCCATATCTTCCCCTGGTGGGAACTTGTCTTTGCCGGATCCTTGCTTGGAATGGTGGCCTTACTGGAAAGGCTTCAAAGGGCTCATCAGGCTCCTGTTCTGCTTTACTTTGTGCTTGACTTTGTTCAAGCTCCTGCTGCCTGATATATTTATCTTGTAAGTCTCTGAGTTCCTTATTCAGAGACATCTTTCTAGCAGTGTCCCATGGGGGACAGCTTTCATACACAGATTGAAGGCTTTCAACCTGTCTCCTTAAAAGGGCTGCACTTGGTGGAATCATAGGATGTATGAAGTTAGAAACCATATTTATACTGAAGCGAGCAAATGAAGGAAGTGAGTCATACCCACTTTCATCCGTGACTGTCACTGTCTTCAGTAGCCTGCTGGATAGCATTGCATGCTTCACCATCAATGGAAGCATATGATATATCTCGATGTCGATCGCTTAATCCAAACAAGTGCATATTCATCTTCTTCAATTCCTTTTAAGGATAAGGCATTTACCTTGGCCTTTCCTCCTGGCAAATGTCTCTCTCATGGACATTTATTTGCATAATGAAAAGCAAGTTGGCTTGAATCTTTTGGATTTGCCTAGATGCTTGTATCTTCTGAATTTGAACTTTTCTTAGGCTTTCTCGAATTCTTTATATTTCTCTTTGTATTTTTCTTTTGGATTTCATTTACGCTACAAGCACCCTTCCCCTTTGAAAAAAGACAATCTTTGCAAGAAGATTTCTTTCTAGAGGATTGGATTTCAAGATCTGGACACCCAAAAGGTTCCAGTGCATATTGTTCACAGAAAGTGTTGTTCAAAGCTTTCTGATGTTTGAAAGCTTGCTTTCTTTCCCACTTTTCCTTACACATCAACCTCGTCTCCTTAAAAGAGCTGCACTTGGTGGAATCATAGGATGTATGAAGTTAGAAACCATATTTATATTGAAGCGAGCAAATGAAGGAAGTGAGTCATACCACTTTCATCCGCATCGCCATCGTCTTCGTAATTTGCTGGATAGCATTGCATGCTTCACCATCAATGGAAGCATATGATATATCTGATGACAGACTGTCAGAATCTGAAACAAGTGCATATTCATCTTCTTCAATTCCTTTTAAGGATAAGGCATTTACCTTGGCCTTACCTTTGGCAGTGTCTCTCTGAGGACACTTATTTGCATAATGATCTTCCTTGCAGATGTAGCAAGTTGGCTTGAATCTTTTAGATTTGCCTAGATGCTTGTATCTTCTAAATTTGAACTTTTTCTTAGGCTTTCCTTCTCTGAACTCTTTATACTTCTCTTTGTGTTTTTTCTTTTTGTATTTCTCTTTCTACTGCCAAGCACCCTTCCCTTTTGAAAAAGACAATCTTTGCAAGAAGATTTCTTTCGGGAGGATTGTATTTCCAGATCTGGACACCCAAAGGGTTCCAGTGCATATTGTTCACAGAAAGTGTTGTTCAATGCTTTCTGATGTTTGAAAGCTTGCTTTCTTTCCCACTTTTCCTTGCACATCTTGGCATTACATTGGTCAATAATTTGATTAATATGACCAAAACTTAGTTCAGAAGTTTTCATACCATGCATGGCCTTTCTATATTGAGTTGCAAAGAAAGGCGGAAAGGATTCTATGTACCTGAGTCGCATGGTTTCATCATTTATGTTGCCAGAGCTGTAGTAGAGTTTCTGCATAAAGCATTGGTACTCCTTTATGCGAGTCATGTCACATAAACGTGCTCTGAGGAACATGGCTGTATTCATCATTTTATCATCATCGATATTACCGATGAATTCTTTGATCAATGCTGCAGTTAAACCTGTAAAACCTGTTTCAAGAATTGCAGCTTTGTTGGGTAGAACATCCCACCATTCTTTCAATATACCAACGAATCCATTTACAATGGTGGCGGCTATATTCTTGGGGTCCTGCCATATGTTTCTTGCTGGGTGTTACCCCATCCAATCATGGCATGAATAGACATCTATGTTGATTCACCTAGCTAGCCTCCTGATGGAATTAAGAAACCTTTTTCCAACCATACAATAACAAGCTGCTGCCATTGCTCTCACAACCCAAACACCTAACGCTAATACTATAATCACTTTAAACAATTTTGATCACAAGCCTTCAACTTTTCCTCCTTCATTTCCAATCACATCGATCCCTGTCATTATTATTCCCACATCTATAATCTTGTTAACACTTCTCCCCACAACTGCACCAATCGTATCTACATTGGCATCCACTCCTACTACGTTATTTGTTATATTCACTTCATTATCCACCAAATCCACTTCACCAGATCTGACTACCTCACCTACATCCACCCCACCTCTACCTATTATACCATCCTTAGAATTGAGGTCAGTACCTCTTTCAGAGCTTGTACCCATATCAACTATTGAAAGTATGTTCACACCCCTTTCCTCTTCAATGTCACCTTTATCATTCAAAGAACCTTTGAAAACACTTCAAATGATCCTTCTATATCATTAATGTAATCAAATCAATCTCCACATTCCATCAAACAAATATTTCTTCCTACGTCTATGCCAACTATGACACCACCTCTAGATCCTCTAGAAGAAATTGTTGTCACTCCTCCTAAGGATGCACCCTTACAAATAAATCCTTCAACCATTAATACATTACCTCAAAAATCCCCTGTATGTTTCTACAAGAAACTTGATATTTCCACCTCTAAACCATCCAACACAACAACCTATTCCTTAAGAACATTTCGTCAACCTAAACTAAATCCATCCAATGCTAAGACGTTGACCTATGTTAGAATCACACCAGACCACCAAGACATCAACATACTCAAACTATATTATCCCATACGTTCACATCTCCTTCAAGTACCAAGAAAAATGTGAGGGGTATTTTTCTCCCTTTACAAAATTAAGTGCTTCTACACTAACCAACTCCAAACCTACACTTACATCTTCAAATCGACTAGTTGAAATTGTAGGTATCACTGCTAAGAGTAAACCATCTCAATCAAGATCTATGACTCTTGGTGAGCATCCCCAAAATTCTCTCGTGCACCCTCATAAGGAATTAATACTTATGTCTCCTTAGCAATCCAACATTACAAAATATGTCCCAAGCACCCCTCATCTATTTTAGGATTAGTCCCTTCATCTAAGACACCTCGTAATAATAAATTCTGATCCAAACAATCTAACTCTCTTCCCAAATTTGGTCCATCTTTTAAGATATCTAATTCACCCATTCAATCTATATCCACTCCTTCCCTAAATCCAAGCCAAAATATCTTACCCAACCTCATAAGAGTAATCTTCCCTTTACTACTTCTATTAGATCTTACACAGAGATCCTTAGACATTTAATCCAAACATCTTCCATCATGTTTCCACCCATCAAATATTTTAACCCTCATAGTAAGAAACCTTCATGGTTCAATCCCAATCACATTTGTGCCTATCATCATACCCTGGGCCATGACACTGAGCATTGTAAGGCCCTCCAAGTTATCATCCATGATCTTATTAAGAGGGATGGATTTCTCCTCTAAGAGAATCATCCTTCTCTATCCGCCATTTTATCTCGTAACCAATCAGCTCTCCTAATCCTTGATCATTTTCCCAATCAAAATCCAAATTTATCATTGATACTCTTAAAAATCCTACCCCATCATCCCCATCTTCCAATCCATCTGCATCCACATTCAAATTACTTAATGCGATGTGGCATCTCTCGTTGGGGGATTATCTATCCCTCGCTTCTATCCCTCTCACATCTACACATCCTAAATGTATCCATTCATCCTCCTATCCATCGGACAACTTCATGGACATAAGGGGACTACATTTTAACATTGGTTAGCTATGTAACTATCTCCTTTCATTCCTATTACCTTAATTATCTCATCCAATCTCATCCAATCTATCTATTCACATTTTAAGTCCACTCTTGTGGCCATATTTGTCTCTCCATTGAGGGATCATCGATTCTCATCCAAAATCCATCGTTGTGGTCATATTCATCTCTCCCTTAGGGGGAAACTTTCATCTCAATAAGGGACGTCATATTTTTCACTTCTTTAAGTGTATAGTTTTTTCATTTTCACTCATCTATCTCATTTTATCCTATCCTTCGTAAGTTATCATCCTATTCTCGAGGAGCCAATGCGACTCTAATGGACCATACATTAACATTATGTGGAAGTTTTGCCCTCCCGTGATGGTAAACCATAATTGGAACCTCTTAACGCATTGCATTTGTGACCATTCTACTATTAGCACACTACCAGTGAGAACTTAGTTCTATCCTTAGATCATTCTTCCATTTTATCCTCTTACATCCTCCATTATAATGATTTGGAATTATGTTGTCTACTGTCACTTCCTAGATGTGAGCTTAAATATGGGCACCACAACTCTTCCTATAGCATATTCCTTATGGATAGGTTCTCCCCTTTGGTGAGAACTCCGTGATCATTACATCCATCATCCTCTTATTCACCTATTAGAACCATGCAAAGGGTCCGGGGGTGTCTCTTGTACATTCATTGTCCCCTCTAAGTGGTCTACTTAGCTATTCCCAACTCTTCCCCATGTAAAGTCAAAATTCATGGATACTCTTATCAAAATAAAATTTATAAAAATTAGACTACTCCCTCAAAGGAAAATTGTTCATGCAAAAAAAAAAAAAAAAAAGAAAAATATAAGATCAAAATCAAATTCAAAGCGAATAGACCGATCCCTCGAAGGGTGACTATCATAGAGTATTTTCTCTATCTATATTATGTATAAATTAGACCATACCCTCGAAGGATGGATACCCTCATGGAATTTGAAGGCTTCCCGCATTGATCAGCCTTCCATTTTATTAGTATCCTAAGAAATCTTCCCACATTGATCAACTTTCTTCTAGCAGATTTCCCGCAATTATCATTTTGTTCTTTCCCCTACCCAAAGCTAGGGCATAGTTTTAGGGAATGCCACTTTCAAAGAACCATCTTCTCACATACAAGTTACATCTCAAGCCCCTTTTTCATGTCAACATTTGGTTTATGAGATTCTCTCATCCATTATTTATTCATGATATTTGAAGTGACTAACTATCATTGGTTACTTACTAACATTGGTTCTAGTCGCATGTGCCTTGTGTTACCTGGATCCTCTTCTTGTTTACCTCTAGTGTATTTGGAGGTGTCTTTTCCCTGAATATTTATTTGGTATGACATAGTTTCATTCATATCTATAGGTAATATTTTTGTGTTTTTTTCCATCCTTGATCCTATCACATCTATCTTTTATCCCCACCTTTGTTTTATTACAAAACTTACCTTTTCTTTATCCCAATCACTTATATGTTATCTAATTATCCTAAACACATTTATTCTTACTTATATTCATCATTTAATCACATCCATTTCCAAATTTTTTCATCACATTTTACCATACGCATCATAATCACCATGATCAAATTCAAAAGAAAAACATATTAATCATAACACACAACATATTTATATCATTATCCATACATATGTACATCCAAATTAACCATCTAATCATACGCATATTGCAAAATCATCATAAAAATAAAAACATATACATTCCACCACATCATCATAACATATGATCTAAACATCATCAATGACATCATATAAAATCCAACTCATCACATCACATAAACACATAATCAAATATAACGTGAATCAAAATCATATATATACATGTATCAAGAAGTGTATCAATACATCACAGCCCTTTCTCTCTGGGGATCTCTCAAAGCAGAGAAGCTATCAAAATTTGTAAAGTGTACATATGAGAGCCTCAAGTCCTCTCCTCCTAGGGTGGGAATGACACCTAATCCTGTGTAACTCCACCACCATCATGGCCTCCCTCTACCCGTTGTGGTTGTGCCACACTCATCGTACTCCTAGACATCCTTGATCCTCATGTAGTTGTTCTCTACATTTGCTCCTAGTAGACAGTTGATGTCTTGATAGCTTCTCAAATAGAATCCCCTCGTAATATCTAGCCTCTGTGGCTAGTGCTCTGTATCTATCCATAGAAATCATGCGGGAGGTACTACCTATCCGACACCTGTGGAGCTTCTCGCACACCACTAATTGACTCTGTCACCAAAATAGTAGAAATCACCAAAATAGGCCATGTAGGCCTCTCTCTGCATACGGTAGCGGTCTTTATCCTGAATGGCTTGGTCTCTCTCTTGAATGATCGCATCCTATTGTGTAGAGTTGTTTCTCGATCTACATGTGTATGATCTCTCTCCACTCTCATCTATCCTATCTTAGCATGTATCCATGTGACCTCTCTGAGACTCTCCTACTCCACCATCTCAATCTCCTCCAGATTTGCCTCCACATCAATCTCCATATCCTCTACCTCCTCCTCTCCTCCCTCCTCAACCACTCGAGTTGCCCATGTTGTGGTATGCCAATCATAATACCCCACTCCGACTCCAATGTAATCATCCTCATCCCATAGAGCTGCCTCCTCCTCCATTGGATCAGCCATGATAGGACTTAGTCGCTCCCTATCGAACTCCTCTCTCCTATATAAAATAAGATCATGAGGAACTGTCTATATGACTCCAAAATTTCATCACATTCAAACAAACTAAATGACCTCTATCATCTTTGGTCATCTCCCCTGAATCCACCTCTTCCTCCTCATCCCCATTAACTCCACATCTTCACCAGGCCATCCAGGGAATCCCTAGTATGACTTCCATATAATATGAACGACATATAACTTTGTGATCCAATCCACATACCAATATACCCTCCTCTCACTCTTGTCACAAAATGCCTAATCGATCCTCCATCTCAAAAATCCAACTAAGAGCTCAATATGGTCTCTTGTGACCCATGGAAGCCTTTGTGGCTTAATCACAACAATATACTCATATGTCGAACAATGCAATAAGAAACTCACATTCAAACCTAACTTCCTACCTACCTTGTACATGGATAGCTTATGGTATACCTGAGCTAACAAGGTAGTCCCAAATGAAAATAAATTTTGATGCTCTACAATATCTACTACCACACCAACTAGCATCAATGGAAACCAAGCTCCTCCCGAGTATAGAAAATCATAACAGACACCGCCATCATGACTAAGAAAATCAATTGGTTGCATAACACTCCAACCTCATATCATAGCTCATATGAAAAATCCCTAAGGAAGACTTGATATGGGTCGCATCTAATCCAAGATAGTCATGTCAATACCACCAATATGTTATCACCTATAATGGGAGCTATTTACTCCCCCTGTATTGGCAGCCTAAGGATGTGGTATACATCCTCTAAGGTGATGGTCATCTCCCCTGTCCTAAACTAGAATGAACATGTCTGCCTATCCCACCTCTCAACCAATGTTATCATCAAACCCACATCTCATGGGATCCTCTAATAAAATTTGAATCCCCTTAATCCAACTACAGACAGATGATCCCACTCAACATCTGTCACATCTCCTATGATTTGCTCATACAGAACATGCACAGGATATCTCAGGTACAAGGTCTCTCTAGCCTATAATAACAAATGAGACATTCATACATTAGAAAAATGATCCATAATCCATCCAAAATGGATTAAAATCCATTAAAAATCTAATATATTCTAACAACCAATATAACCCTAGTCTACACCGACCTAGGTCAGTCGATATATATTGGGGTTGCTCGACATGTCTTAGGGCTAGGTTGGACGTTGACCCACCTGGGTCATCGCCGACTACCCCTAACATCATCCACTTTTTCTAAAAAATGCAAGAAAATAAATAAAACATTAAAATTAAGTTAAAAACTAGTGTGGGTTTTGTTACTCACCATCCTCCACACCCTCTGGCATTTCCTTATAGCTCCTACAGACCTCCATCTTTCAATTGTCTCTTTTATCACTTTGTTTCTCTTATAAATATCGGTGTGAAAATGAGCATCGTCATACGACCCTTGGGCTTATATAGCCATCAACTTCAGGTCACCGTCAACCCTCTTAGGTTACCGTCGATTAGCTTCGATCGCCCATCGACTAGCCTTTCCAAAAATTATTTTGGGCTTTTTCCTCTTTCATCACTTTGGGTGTTCTTCATAAATCCATTGTTTTGGTCATATCTATCTTTCCTTTGGGCATACATGTTCTCAAAGTCTTCTTATTGTGGCCATATTCATTTCAATTCTACATCTAAATCATTACTTTGTACATTCAAAACCCCACCTGGGCCATACTTATTTTCTCCTTCGGGCATTTTACCTCACAATCCTATCTAATCCGCACACAAATTCCACCTTGTGGCCATACTTACCTCCCCTTTTGGGCATATTATTTCACCATCCAATTTTTCATTTTGCCTTCTCAGTCATTTCTTGTGTCTCAATGGGCACCATACCTCTTTCCCTTGGGCGCATACCTTTCCGCTTGATTCCTTGTGTATGAAGGAGTTCGCATACCTTTCGCATATAGTTGTGCATACTTTGATGACTTTCCTATGACCCATTGGTCATCCTGCATACACATACATACTATATTGATCTTTACACACTCACTGGTCCATAGAACATTGTATCCCATCTTTTTGAGACCGCAATTGTCCTCTACCGATGTGATATTGGAGCCACTGCCATAGTTTTTATTTCGTATCACGATCCTTTTTTCCTGGGGAATATTTCCTTGGTTATGCTTTCACCCATCTTTTCTTTCGCACCCCGCCCCTTCATCAATTATATTTTTCAAACACATTATTGATTTCCTTGGTGTCATTGATCCCCATTTGAGGGGGAGCTCATCATCTACCTTTCATCAATCCTCATCTAACTCATCATTTTTGTCTCATGGCTTGCTAGTTCAAACCACTCAAAAAAAGGGGGAAATGTAGACACCTAAATTTGGTATCTATACCTTTAATCACTCGTGTGCGCATATTTATTTAATCCATCCCCCTTATTTAATTAAATTCCCATCACCTTTAAATCTTATTTAATTAACATCAATCAATTAATTAATTAATTAATCCTCATCCATGCCCTAACCAACTTTCCATTTTGGAATGTTTTCATTCTAAATCTACATCCATTCTTTTCCCTATGCTTTTTCTAACCTATCTCTACCTAACTCACCTACACCTCATCCCTAAACAACCTCTTCCCACCTAATGCTTTAAAGCATTCAGCCAACTCCTAAAAAAACATGAAATCATGCCAAAAGAAGAAAAATCCTCCCATTGGGGAAACTTTCTCACAATCGGCGGTGACCTAACCCAGTCGTTGTCAACCCTATAAAGCTAAGTGCTTTATTTCTATTCAAGGGAGAGATGAATGTAATTTCGGGCTCTCTCGTGAACCAAGCATCCTTCCTCATTCTGGAGCATTCCTGAAATATAGATAGGGCTTCCAGACATCCTTTCAACATGCTTGCATTGCCCATGATCATTTGTCGTGAGGTTTATCACTATATTTGTAGTGATTTACATTATTTTATCATATTATCTTGGTATTGCTTATGTCTAACGTGTTGTAGGTTCAAATTACCTTCTACAACACTCATAACTCAATTTCAACCCTTTGTTCTAGCTTTTTTGCTTGTAGGTTTCCCTTTTCCATCCATTTATCCTTGGTTCTATCTAATTCTGCTACATAATCACCATCGATTTCCCTTGGTCACCATCGACCAAGGTCTAATTTATCCAAAAACCTATCCAAATCATTGCTTTCTATCCTTTTCTACTTTTCTATCTCAGAGATCATTATGTAGGTCATCCTTTAGCATCCACAGCCCATCTTTCGATCCTTTATCATTCTCCGGTTTTCGCTCCCTTAGATCCCTTCTCAGTAGGTTGATTCTAGAATACTCAAGCTTTAGCAGACTTCCATATTCCATCTAAATCTTGCAAGGTTTGTATATTTATCTCATATTCTAGATCTAGCCTCCCAGGTCACCATCAACCGGCCTCTACATAGTTTTGGTTGTCATCGATCCAGACCAGGTAATATTTCATTTACAATCATTCTAATCTAATTAGCTTTAGATCAAATTTTTTCATTGTTTCAGATTCAGTAATACTTCTATCTCTGCATGATTTTGTTGTTACATCCTTTATTTCACTTTATCTAAACTAAACAGGGTTGACATCCGCCGAGGAAGTTAACACTTCTCGAGACCACTTTTTCAAGCAAGCCCTGGATCTATTATCTAATCAATCTCCTTTTTAGTAATTATTATTTACAGTTTATTTGGTTGAAAGAGGATCTATCATTCACTTTTCATGTGCATCCATTCATCACATCGAGGTATAATAAACCCTCCATATTTTGAGTTTACTAGTTTCTTTAGTACTAGATAACAAAAATTGATAGGGAACAAACAAAAATATAGACATTTTTTATTTTATGAGATGTCACCTCAAACTATGTTTCTATATTATCTAGAGAATGATATTCATCCTCTAGGAATTTCATTTATTCATTCAACAAATATACATGAGTAAGAGGTAGGATCAAGTTTCTTCGATATAAATTTTGGAATGAAATTAGAGGCAGGACTACCAAATATTTTCAAGTAAGATAAATTTTATTTCTTATTCATTTACACTTCTAAAGGTGTAGTTTGATGTAAGTGTTTCATAGGAACTCTATATAAAATATGGACAATAATATTCATCGCTTCCACCCATTGGAACTTAAGAATATTTGAAGTGTTAATCATAGTCCTATCCATTTATAATATAGTATAATTTTTATTTTCTGCAATGTTGTTTTGTTGTGGGGTATGAGGTGGTTAGCTCACTCTATCCCACACGACATAAAATTCATCTTTTTTCTAATATATTCACCTCAATTATCTATCCTAATTGTTTTAATTTTATGATTATAAGATATTTCAACAAAAGCTTTAAATTCTTAAAACTTACAAAGGAATCCATATTTTTCTTAGTAAAATATAAAGAAAGTCATCCTAGATAAATAATCAATTAAAGTAACACCAAATAGAGACCCACCAAGAGAAGGAACCTCGAGTGGACCTCTAACATCACTATGAATTAACTCTAAAAGATGAGAGGAGTTAGAATCATGATGTTTGTGAAATGGTTTAACATGTTGCTTACCATGTAAGAAACCCTCACAAGTTTCATGATTGGATTTCAAGTTAGGAAGGCTTGTCATTAGATTAAGATGAGACATTTCAGATATCTTAAATTTAAATGTCCTAATCTTTCATGTCATAGTTGCAATTCATGTTTAGTGTTAGTATAAAACTAAAATTGAAATGAAAAACCATTAAAAATGTACAATCCATTCTATCGAATACCGCTTGCAATAATTTTATCAAATTAATCTTTAACATACCTCCTATCTTGTAACAAAATAAATTTACAATTTTCTTGAATTAACCGAGAGCAAGATAAGAGATTTTTTCAAATTTGGCACATGAAAAATATTTTAATCACATAATTAGTGAGTTTAACATTTCCAAGAATTTCAAATTAAAAAACAAAGTCATCTTCCGATAGATGTTTTCAAGACATTCAATGACATCCACAAGGATATCACACATGTAGGTCATGTGTCTAGAGGGACCATTATCTTTGTGGTAAATAAAGTAAATGTGATTTTTGTTTGCATTATTGGCTTGGTTTTAGTTTTGATTTTTCTTCTACTTGTTAAATTTTTTACCGTTTAAATTTTTAATAAACATTTTCTTGTTTTGATTATAATTTTCTTCTTTATGTCCAAATTTACCACAATTTTTTATAGGTTCCATTGAATTTCACTTTGAAATATTGCTTATTCATGTTATTATTAGGGTTTGATTTGAATTTTGATTTGAAATTAGGTCTAGAGTGTTAGGAAATCAATATGTTAGTGCTCCACATTTGTATGTGTGTGAATAATAATTACATTGGTAATTATTATAGTGAATGTTAGTAAGTTAGTAGCTTGTTAAATTAAACAACTATAACTAATATTGTTTATACGTGAGATTTGGTTAAACAACCAACTCACGAATATAGGAGTTTGTGGAGAGAATTATGGGGAGAGTTGTTGGACAACCTCCATGAAAATAGGAGTAGTCTCTCCTATAAATATGTGATGTTGTAATAGCATGAATATATTGAATATCAATATAGAGTGATTATTATTTGTGTTAATATTATTTCTTGGTATTTTCCTTCAAATTGTCCAAATCCACATATGTGGTATCAAATCATGGCATTGATCATGTTCTAATGGATAAATAGAATGGTATTAGGGGCAATGCCATAGTCTGCAATCTTGCCCCAGATTTATGAGTTTCTTCATAAATACTTTTATACCAGAGAATTAGTTTGTTGGCGTGGTGATTTATCTTGTAGTGCTCAGATTACTATTCTGTTTTGGTGAAACATGTAAGATCCTACTACATTTCTACACAAATTTAATGTTGTTCTGAGTGTCAAGCCTCCAATCATAATTTTCCAATATCCAGCGCACTGGGTCTGCATAAAATTCTGTTAGAAAGTGGAGTTTTTAATCGCCATTCATCATTTAATCTGTTGTGTTACATTGTGTACATCTATTTTACCAAATATCTCAGCGCTGATTCTTCATCAAAATCTGTATCGACTCAAAGAAAAGCATGGAGAGGTGGTTTGGTCTAATTCTACATATTGATCGATCTCAATGTTGCATTACCATGACTAGTGGACGTGAACACTGAGATCTAGTACTCAAAATTGGCATACTATATTGAAAAAGACGTCAACAAAGATTCATTGGAATTCAAAGTTGTTATGAGGACATAGAGGAAGCGTGATATATTCTTCCCATTTCTATCTCGTATTCTTGTGCAACGTGTTAAGTGAAACTCGAATGATTAGGAAAGGTCTTCAAATATTTGCAACGTGTTAAGTGAAAGGTCTTCAGATTGGCCAATACTTGGCGTTTAGTCACTCCAAATCAAGACGTCCCAGATTTCTGTCATAATATGGGCGATTCAACATTCATCAGTCTCCTCGCCGTGATTGATGGGATTTGACAAAGTCTGCATAATATAAGATTAAACGTCATATCCAACGAATGGAATAAAATCTCTTTGGAAAAGACACGTGGATTTAGGTATTTAAGTTTAGAATTAATAGTCAGTTGTCAAGTAATAATTGATAGTTTATTTTCTTTAGTCCATAAGATTTGTTTTTCGTTATTAACCATGCCTATTCAAGTCCAGATTGTAAGAAATAATAGTTTATTGTTTAGTCGAGTCATTAATTTTATTATATCATTTAGAGTTTTTAAGGTTATGGTAAAATTATAATTTATTGTTAAGCTTATCATATGTCAAAATAGATTCAATAGTGCAAGTATAGTTGAGCTAATTAGAAATCCAACTTTTAATTTAATGTAATAGTCATTTGTTTGTAAAAGATTCAAAGTCAAATAGGCAATTTTAGGATTGTTCGATTGTCGAAGAGTCATTTTTAGTGGTAAGGGTTAATAATTGTATTTTTATGTTATTCCCTACGGTGAAATGTGATGAGGGTTAATAATTGTAATTGGTACACCATGATGTGGTTGTAGGTAAACCACTTGAAAAACTCCATTTTTGGTTTGTGGTACTCCAATTGAAAATCACCATTTTTGTTTTGTGGTTAACCATCATACAATTTTTTTGATCATCTTGCAGTCAAAATCACCTAATCATGAAAGCGGTGAAAACTAAAAGGCGGAGTTTTCCCCATGTTTGCACTAAGGGGGATGTTAGGAAATCAATATGTTAGTGCTCCACATTTGTATGTGTGTGAATAATAATTACATTGGTAATTATTTTAGTGAATGTTAGTAAGTTAGTAGGTTGTTATAAGTTGTTCTATTAAACAACTATGACTAATATTTTTTATACGTGAGATTTGGTTAAACAACCAACTCATGAATATAGGAGTTTGTGGAGAGAATTATGAGGAGAGTTGTTAGACTACCTCCATGAAAATAGGAGTAGTCTCTCCTATAAATATGTGATGTTGTAATAGTGTGAATATATTGAATATCAATATAGAGTGATTATTATTTGTGTTAATATTATTTCTTGGTATTTTCCTTTGGTTGTCCACATCCATATATGAATCAGTGGTTTTCATTGTTTTGAGATGGAAATGATTTTTGATTCGAAGAGAACAATGCCTAAGATGCATTTTCTTTTGAATAAAACTTTTCCACTATGTGTTCTTCCTAAATTAGGAGAGTGAGTAATGTATCCAAATAAGGAAAGTCAAATTCATTTTGATACTTAAAATTTAGAATGGAAATAAAGTTTCTATATTTTTCATGTATATTCATCTGAATTATAAAGTAAAACAATTTATCTTGAAATAATTGACAGCCACAACCATCTAGTTGAGATTTAAAATTCTTAATTTTAGCAAGATAGTTAAAAATTTACTCCTCTCCTTTCATTAGAGTGGTCAAAAGTACCATGCTCAATTTGATAATTTTCAAAATACAATTTCCTTCATGCATCGACTCAATTTATTTCCAATATTTTCTTGGAGAGTCATGATATCCTATATGGAGCAATAATTCATCTTTTACACTCCTAAGTATAATGGATACGGTCTCCTATGAATGTTTTTGGAAATCACTTAATTTTTTAGATGTTGCATGTCTCTTGATGGTTTTCTTATCAATACAACTAATGAGATCCCATTACTTCCTGTAGACACTCAAATTTTTCAATTTATCCTTTGAAAACATTAATCTTGACATTGCACAATTGCATGCACAAATACACCCCGATAGCTCTTTGGATACGTTCTTATCATTTCACACCTTTTTTTATCAGTTCTTAAGGTTTTATAACAAAATACATCTAAAGACATCCATCCTCCGACCCCAGGAAAGATAAAGTGTCATTTTTCCTCTTGGTCAAAACCATAGATTTCAGTCGGAATCGACACATCTCAATCTTGATCCTACCGGACTAACATGTTTTGGGTCCAAAATTTCAATTCCATCATCTTCATATGAACTAATGTTCCATCTTGACCAGCCTTTCACGACATAACAACCATCAAAATATTATATAAGTAAGTCAATCATACCTCATTTAGGGCATGTGCATTTTATGTTCTCCTCATGTTAAAGTAAGCAAAAAGGAAGTTACTGCTCCCTAGAAAAAGAAGTAATTGATACAAATCCATTAGGAAAAAAACCTCTCCAAGTCTAAAGTCTCCTCCCATATCCAGGAGTATCTATCTTCTCTCCATAAGAAAACAAAGTGACCCTTCCTAAGTATTTGAGCAAGTGTGAAACTTAAGTTACTTAAGGCATTATCAAAGCATAATTTTCAAGTTATGATTGCACTACAATATTGTAGACACTCAAATTTGACATCATATCTTTTAAAATTGTTGGTCTTGATATTACACACTTACATGCACAAATACACCTTCCTTAATCTTGTTTGGAACACCCTAATGGATCTTCAAATACTTTATTTTCTTTGCACACTTTTTTTTTTTCATCATTTCCTGATGTTTTATAGCATAAAATGCATCTAAAGACATCCATCCTCTGACCTAGAAAGCTAAACTATGATTTTTCTCTTTGGATCAAAATCACTAGTTTAGGTCGTTTTTCCAAATATATAACTCGACCCTATTGTATGGTTTTGGAATGACATGATTGTGCACTAAAATTTTCAATTCCATCATCTTCATATAGATTAATATTCCCTCTTGGTTGGCATTTCACAACATAAAAACATCGGAATCCTATATAAGTAAGTCAATCATACCTCATTTAGGTTCTTAACACTTTATGTTATCCTCATGTTAAAGAAAGCACTAAAGGAACTTATTTCTCCCTAAACAATGAATTAATTCATGTAATTCCATTAGGAACCACCCTATATAGGTTTGAATTTTCCTCCCATGTTCAAGATTCTCCATCTTCTCTCCACAAGAAAACAAAGTGACTCTTTCTAATTATTTGAGTAAGTGTGAAACTCAAAAAAGGTGTTGTCAAAGCATATTTGTCAAGTTCGATTGTAGTACGGTAGATATCACATATTAGGATAATGACATGTGGTTTGACCCCTCTTCATAGTAGTGGCAACATCAATGGTGCACAGGAGTTCCCAAAATCCACCTAACTTTGTTTTTTGCAGAACTCCATCCGCACTATGAGGGTTTGAGCATAGTTTACAGATCCATTTTGAAGATGAGTGAAGAAGACCAACATACATCGACAGTCATTTCCAGGAAATCAAATCGCTTAGGAAGTTGCATACCTAGAATCCAAATAGGGCTAAGACTCGTATAATAGGGTCGAACTACATAGATGGTTTTAACTTATTTATACAGCTTTTACCAGATCCATTATTATGTGTTAGTTCCGAAAGGAAAAAAATCACCCCAAATCAACCCATTCATGTATCCATATCACTCAAAATCCTCCATATCCACACATAGTCAAATTTTTGTTTTGATAGTTGCTAGGAAAATAGTCACTTTATAAAGTGGTATTACGATTTGGGAAATCAATGTTGGAAGTTAATTAAATCAAAATATCTACCTATTGCATTATTTCATCCTTTTTATGTATGTTAATTAGAAACATACTAAATCTTAAAAGGGAATGAAATATATTCTCAAAAAGTGAAATCATTTTGTGAACCCGACCTCTAATCGAACATTGTATCCCTAACCCTAGTGGCCTTAGGGTTTCATTTACTATTCAGGTCTGATTTTTTGGCATTAATGGCTTATCATGTTGTTCCTTTTATATATGCATCCAAAGTAATCACTCTAACCCTAGTTCTATGGTTTACCAATTTATATCTGAAGCTACCTATGAGGATGATGTTTATACACAACAATATTATGTTATCAAATGATATCCTTACTCTTCACACTGATACTATCCAAGGTCACAATTATAATAGTGATTATGAAAATCATACATGAGACCTCCATGAGGATGAAGAACAACATTTGTAACATTTCTTACACAAACATTGTGATCACATTGATCTTCTTATCTATGTTGCAAGAGATCAACTCAAGCATGTTTATGTCAAAACATCTATTGTAACCACATTTTTGTGCCTGATTCCTTAAGGGTAAATAATACACTCATGTAAAATGTGTCTAAGCTTATTCTTGTAGCCACTATTACTACTACATATTCTATATATCATCATAATGGCTCGGATGCCTCTTCATCTATCAATAGGATCCTGAGTCGCTTGTTCATTCTCTCCAAGCACAATTGCAATAAGGTGTATCTCAAAATTTTTATTTTATGAACTCTTATCAATTATTGCATAACCCACTTGTACCTGATGTTGTCTCATACCCTTTTCCTATTAGTTTCACTAAACCTAAGCTTATTATTTATGATGATAAGGGTGATCCACAAGAACATCTTTGATCTTTTCATGTTGCTTTTTTATTATGCATCTAATGATATGTTGCTTAATAAGCTATTCCCTAGGATCCTTAAGGAATTTGTTTTGTAATTGTTATATAATCTCCCCGCACATTTGATGTGTTCTTTTAGTACATTGGAAAATCAATTCTTGGCACAATTTTCAATCAACATCGGGATAAGTTATCTTACACACAAATGTCCAAAATCAAACAAGGATATGAAGAGCATATTAGTGACTATGTATTACATTATTACACAATGCTTACTAAAATGAGAAATATATTAGTTGAAAGTGAGTTACAAGACCTTTTGTTCAAATTTTTCTTCCTCCCTTGCAAGAATTGGTCATATTCGACAAGTTTCAATCTTTTGACCATCTATGTCATACATTGAAAGAGCATGAAGCTAAGATATTACATATGAATAAAATCAAGTATGTTACTAGCACCTCTAATTCTTCCAATGCCAAGTTCCAAAGCAAACCTACTTTCAAAAGAAAAACTCATGACCCTAAGGTTGCTTCTAAATACACTATCAATGTTGTTTCTCAACATACTAAGCTACAATTACAACTTGTAAGATGAAAATTTACATGGTTACCTTGTCTTCCATGCATTGTTCTAAATAAATTACTTAAATGCAATATATGGTCTCTCTCCTCGACCATTTGAGGTCGATAAGAGTAAGTCCCAAACTAATAGATTTAATTTTAATGCCTATTGTGATTATCATAGATGCATTGGTCATTCTACATATCATTGTGTTAAGCTACAACACATCATTCATGATATCATTGACACTAATGTAATTGAATGGGATGAACCCACTTAATCTTCCAAGCTTATTAACAATAATACTAAGTTGAAAATAGTAAATTTTCATCTTCCTAATCATGACAATGATCCATATACCTCGTAATTTTATAACACACATTGTGTGTTACCTCCATCACCTTCTTACGATCACTCATTGGCTGCTATGATTGGCACTATTTATAGCACATATCCTTCTATAACGGTCATTTATTTTGATGTTTCTGATATAGATAACATACTTACTGTTGGTACCCAAACTTAATCTCCTTCACAACTCAAGTAGCATCATGGATTTGCACAAGACACTCAGAGGTAGATAAATGATTTGTATGTCGTTTGTAGTTGGGGAGACATCTATCTGACTTGTTAGGACTCAAGATTTTGAAGGAGTGGGTAGCACCTCAGAAGGATTTTGATTTGATCCTCACTATTTTAGGTTGTGCCTATCAACCAAGGCAAGAGAACCTATATTGCAGCCTTTGTTTGGTGAAGGAGGTGTGGATATCCTTGTATTTTGCATATTGTATGGAAGGGGCCTTGGGAAAACATGATCAATTCTCCATTATTCAAACTCAAAAGAGTTGTCACTATTAAATGATGGAAATGTTTTCAAAACAAGGTTGAGGCTGCTAGAGACATGGTATTATCCTGATTTTCTTTGTGCATGTTTGTAAATGGATTGTATTCTCTTGTTAACACACAATGCAATGCAGGGGTAGTATAGGGTAGGGTTAGTTATTCGAATGAAATTTTGTTGGGAGATGTTAGACAAGACCAACCAGAAATTACCAAACTCTTTGAGGACCTTTGCAAGAAATTTGTAACACTTAAACAATAGGAATGCTTCAAAAGGTTTAAAATACCCCTTCAACCAGGATATGTGCACAAATGGAGGCCTAGATCTGCACTCTTCCACACAATCTTTGACAACCTACTATAAAATATTGAAGCAAATATACCAACAAAGTATCTAGAAATCCCTATCTTATCATGACCTAAGGTGCACCCAAAGGTTTACAAATAATCTCAAGATTCAAGGACAGTTAAATGATTTTAAATCTGTTTATCTTTTATCAGATGAAAGCTCTTCTGAATATAAGATTGTAGATGCCATCAAACCATCAACAAGAAATGAGACCATGTATGATCAAGAGAGATCCCAAACACAAGATTGCAACATGAGCAAGAAACACAAATTGAAATCATTCTGAAACATAAGCATATACAAATTTTGCCAAGAGATAACACCAAATAATCCAAAAATGATCAAATATATCAGCAAGGGAATGTCATGAGAACAATCTCAGAGCTTGTTGATGGCTTTACAACTTGAAACCAACTCAACATGATAAAATATGATGCAAAATAGAATTAAAAATGGCTCTCAGGCGGTTTTCTTAGAGAAATGGGCTTCTTCCAATTTTCCCGTGAAATTCTAAATTCTCTCCCTTTCAAATTCTCCAAAATATGATATATACTCTATGCCAACTTGGAGTCTTGCTTCCCAAGAAAATAATATGCTTATGGGATCAAATTTGTTACAAAAACTTCATGATTTTAAAGATAGTGACACCAAACAGAAAAACAACTCACAAGTTGCCAGGTATGCACAAAAATTAAATCATTACAAAAATTTGGATCATTATCCATCCCAGGGTCACGTTTTTATCATTTAAGCATGCCAAAATGTTTTATCAATCATTTTTTACCCTTTTTACCTCATTATTTCACCTCTGCAACCTTTGATTTTAAATTTTCACGTGTTTTATCAAAGGCCGAGTAGAAATTTCATCAAAAACACCACAGATCGATGAATTAGGTCACAAAAATGTCACCAATGTCCTCAGAAGGCTGAGATGACATAAAATCATATAAGGTTCAATGTAATTTGATGAAGAAATGATGAATCCAAGTTTTCTGGAGCTCCAATGGCGGCAAGAAGGAAGAATGTATAGTTGCCGTTGATTTTGTATCGACGTTAAATGTCTGCCCTCCACGTGGCAGATGAGATCCATGAATAAGCTCAAAAATACCCTTTTTGACTCTGGATAAGGTGGGACACGTGTCAAAACACGATTAGATCGGGTCCCCTTTTTTAAAAATGCATTTGCGACCTTTTTTAATTTTGGAAAATTTTGCAAAATTTCCCGCTTACCTCCTAGCCTACTATGTGTCCATATATGGACCCCTTTGAAATTGTGGGCCACTTCTATCCATTTTGCTCCTTTTTTGAAAAAAGTAAATTTTTCTCAAAATTCTCTCGTGGGCTTGAACACACCGATTCTTCCCTACCATGTGACATCCTCCAATTTTCCACGGGTCCAAGCTTCCAATTTTTCCTTCGGACCTCCCTACCAAATTTGCAAATTTTCAAAATTCTCCCTGGGCCCGTGTTTCCCCATTTCTGCCTTTTGGGACATGTTTCCTTTTCTTATTGGTTCGGAGCTTCGGCCCAAAATTTGACATTATACCATTTGAAGTTAAAAACTTCAAAATCATCACAAAACCTCGCCCCATTTTGGCTCTCTTGGACATGTGTCGCCTCGTGATTTGTTACGGAGCTTCAGCTCAAATTTTAACTTTAAAGTTTTGAAGTTAAAAAACTTCAAATTCATCAAAACCTCCGCCCTCCCATGCTAAATTTTCTTAGACACGTGTCCACCTGCTATTGGATGAGGGCCTTCAGTCAAAATTTTCCCTTGACACTTTGAGCCAAAAAACATAAAAATTCACCAACTCCTCCCACCACCCGCATGTCCCCCGAGCCACGTGTCCTCTTCCCATTCGTTGTGGGCCTTTGGGCCAAAATGTGACTTTGAAAATTTTACAAAATGAAGGCAAAATTTCATAAGGACAACCCACCAATCCTCTGACCAATCACAATGTGCCACGTAGGCACTCTTTGCAGAAAGCGAAGCAATGGGTCAAAATGTGCCATATTGCCAAAAGTTTCAAAACAATAAGTTAAAAACATTTCCGACCATCCTCGGCCAATAGGAACCCGCCACGTTGCCCTTGTATGTAGAGGATGAATTTGATGGGTAGAAACCCCCATCGACCGTCAAAACATGGAAAATATAGAGGATTCCCTAGAATTTGAAATTTTCGACAAGGGAGGAAAATTTTTGGTTTTAAATCAATTGAAACATAATTTGACATTTTTTCGACTTGGGATTGGTATTTTAATTGTAAACAACTTGGATTCGATCAATTTTGAGTTTTTTCATGATTTGACAAAGGAAAAAATGACACAACCCGACCATTGAGAAAGCTAGGGCAAAAAGGGGGAAACTTGTAGAATTGTTTCAAATTAGGGCACAACAACACATTCTTGGGCACCTTCAAAGCATTCAACTAGGAGAAATGAATTACAGATCACCAAATTGAGCAATGAAACGTTTGTGAGAAAATTTGGGCATGGAACATTAGGGCACATTATGCAAACTAAGAATTAGCACCAACACTTACCTCTAATACATTATTTATTTTGGCCTCTATTTATCATATTTTTATTCAAGATGTCTTATTTATTCCACATCGTACATATAACATTTTTACATGTCCATTAATTTAATCCCTTGGTCTTTCTTTTGAGATTCTTGCACTTGATCCTAATCCACATTTTTTTGTATTACACTACTAATCACCATTATATCCACCTCTACACATATTTCATTATTAGTTTTTAAATCTATCACTATTGAGATATTGCATTTAGGTCTCCCTTGGCTACATGCTCTTAGGGATGTCCCATCCATCTTTCATTAGTCATCAATATTTTATCACTATCCATGATGCTCCTTTTAGGGACTTCTCTCCTCATGTGCCCCACTC
Source organism: Taxus wallichiana var. yunnanensis (assembly GCA_018340775.1). Taxonomy (NCBI): domain Eukaryota; kingdom Viridiplantae; phylum Streptophyta; class Pinopsida; order Cupressales; family Taxaceae; genus Taxus; species Taxus wallichiana. The sequence goes on along the minus strand of CM031237.1, from coordinate 950,868,144 downwards.
TTCTACAATTTCCATCCTACCTCTTAGTGCATCTACAGATATGCATATTGCTTCACATACTACCTCACATAACATTATTCCTCCTAGGTCTCATCACAGCCTTTGATTTCACATAAAAATTCACATCCTTCCGGGTCTCTTGATGGGCATTTAGTTGCACATGTTACATCACATAGTTTTAGGGCCTCTAGGTCTCTAGCTAGAACTTATTTAATGCACATTATCTCTTTTAGTATTGACCAAATTTCCCTAGTTCTTGTCTGATTAGTGAACTAGTACTAAAATAAAATACGTAACTCAAACATGTGAGGGTTTAAGGTACCTCGAGATGACAATTATGATGTGTACGGGCACAAAGATAGCTCCTCCTTACTGTAAGCTTGATAATCTACACAACAAAGAATACTAAGAAGAAAATGGATTAGTAGATATATGGAGGGCTACTCGACTAAGTCGGATCTAAGAAGTGTGAGCTTCCTTGGACATATGTCAACCCTCTTATAGATAAAATAAGATAAAATAAATGATGACGGATCTGGAAAATATGTAGGATCTGATATAAAATGGAAACTAAAAATGTTGATATATAAGGAAACACATATTGATCAAAATAGATGTAAATCGAACCAAACATGTACTAATCAATGGTAATTTGGGTTGGATGAGAGGAACCTGAAAACTCTTTTTTTGTGGATGAAAGGATGCCAAGAAATGGGATGGCTAAGGGAATCACAAGGGCATTTGGATGATATTATGATGATATTAGTGGAATCACAAGGGCATTAGGATGGTATTATGATGATAAGTGGAATCACAAGGGCATTATGATGGTATTATGATGATAAGTGGAATCACAAGAATGCCATAGTTTTTGCTATCATTTCTAGCTTGTTTGAAAGAGGGGGAAGGCTCTTATTTATATCCCTAAGGATGTGATTAATTTAGGTAATCATGATTTTGAAAAGTTACCCTGATTAGGTGAGTGGGGATTAGATTTGAATATTAAATTCAAAGGTGGATTGCATATGGATTATTTTTTAATATTAAATTCATGAGTGGATTGGATATGGATTATTTTTTAATATTAAATTCATGAGTGGTGGATAATTTTTAAATATTAAATTCATTAGTGGGATTGGATATGGATAATTTTTTAATATTAAATTCATTAGTAGGATGACATGGATTATTTTTTAATATTAAATTCATTAGTGGATGACATGGATTACTTTTGAATATTAAATTCGTTAGTGGAATGACATGGATTCATTTGGAATATTAAATTCATAAGTTGAAAAAGGGATTAATTAATCAATTAACATTGATTAATTAGATATGTATTTTTGGTGGGAAATGGAATTCGAATGAAATTAGGAGGGAAAAGGAATTTGAATGGGAAAGCCTAATGAAGGAGAGAAGACGCGGGGTGAAGTGGAGGAATGACACAAAAATTGTTGTCTACATTTTCCCCTTTTGATTAGTGGTTTGTGTTAGGGTAATCTGCAAGATTAAAATGATGAAGTATGAAAAGATGATTGATTGGGTCCTCCCCTCAAACTTGGGATTGATGAACTAAGGGACATCGATCATGATTTTGAAAGAGATATATGAATAAGGATGAGAATAAATATTAAGGGATAAGATATCCCATATGAGGATAAACAAAAAAATAAAAAATATGGCAGTGATTATGATATCACATTGATAGGGAATAAAGGATTGTCTTAATGGAGATGAAAGTAATTCCTACGTAGGACTTGTGAGTGGTTAAAAATCACTACAATATGTATTTACAAGCCATGTGATCAATTATTCAAAGGCTTGCGTTACAAAAAAATGTGTAAACAAATGTAATTGGATGTCTAAAAAAGTGTTTGACAAGTTATGGGGAAAAGAAGATGTGATATCCTTCATAAATGAGGAATCGAGCAAATATGTGTCTAGGTACTATGAAAGCAATGTTCTTTCAAAGAAAGTGGATGAGATGGATGAACATGCCCCAAAAAAATGGATCTATGGTTTTGAAGAGATATTTCCTAAGGAAGGTAGTCCTTTTATAAGAAACTATTAGAGGAAGAAAAGATAAGCAAGCACTATTTTTACTCATGTGAATGGGGGAAGAATTAAATCTTTTGTTAAGAAAAAATTAGAGCATACATTTGTGAGGGAGAATAAAGAGAGTGATAAGTGATGAACTTTATGGTATCCTCCAAGATAAAAATTCCATGGGAATATGTGATGAGGGATATATGTGATGATTCCCTCTCGAGAGGGTGATGAGAACGAAAGAGATGATAGAGCTCAAAAAAATGAGAGGGTCAATCTCATAGAGAGGAGGATGAGAATGGGGTGTAATAGAATGGAGAATCCATGGTCTACAAATGAAGAGATATTTTTATCAACCTTTAATGTTAAGTGTGAAGATGTGTTAAGAACATAATGATTGATAATGAAAAGAAGGAAAAAAAGGGAATGGATAGAGGAGTGGTTGATTATGGGTAAGTGAGGAATGAGAGAGAAAATTGGAGGTGAAGAGGACAAGGGTATGGAGTAGAGTGGACATGGTGGAGGAGAAAAATAAATGAAATAGGTGGAAGAGAATAATAGATAAGGATGATAGGAGAAGAAGGTAATGATGGAGGAAGAACAAGAATAAGATAAGCTGAGAAGAGATCAGATGTCAGAGTAGAGGGTGAAAGCATAGAAAAGGGAGAGAGATGTGCAATATGAAGGTAGTGGAAAAGATAAAGTGAGGGAGGTGATGAAGATGAAGGGATATAAATGATGGGAAAAATGGAGGAGATGATGAAGATGAAGGGAGAGAAATGATGGAAACATGGAGAGAGATGATGAAGATGAAGAATTTAAAGAAGAGGAAAGAGATGATAGAATGGAGAAAAGAAAGAAACTATAGAAGTAGGAGATGAATAATACCAAGGTAATGTAATAAATTGCATGGAGGGACAGAGGATGAGAAAAATGGGTGGAATAGAATATTAGAGAAGGATGATAGGAGAAGGGAATGAATAATAACAAACAAAAATGAGAAGATGAGATGAGAAAAGACAATATAGTAGAGGGAAAAATCAGAAAAAAAGGGAGAGATAAGTGCAAAATAATGGTAGTAGAATAGAAAAGATACAATGAATGAGGTGAAGAAGATGAATAATTTAAAGAATATGAAAGAGATGATAGAACCGAGAAAATAAAGAAACTAGAGAAGAGATCAGGAAGATGTGGAGAAGATCTAGAGAAAATAAGGGAAGGGGATATGGTACAGACCACATGGAAATGCATGTGGAAGGTGGGAGGATAAAAAATATGGGATAGTGAGGAGAAAAATAAGAATGGGAAAATAAGAATAATAAATATAAAAAGGGAAGAGACGAGGAGAGTGGTAAAGAGAGACAAGAAAGGGAGAGGAGGAGAGAGAGGAGAGAGATGAAAGAGAGAGATGAGAGAGAGAGGAAGAGAGAGAGGAGAGAGAGACTAAGAGATAAGAGAGAGAGATGAGAGAGAGAGAGAGAGAAAGAGAAGGAGAGAGAGAGAGAAGAGAGAGAGAGAAGAGAGAGAGAAGAGAGAGAGAGAGAGAGAAGAATTAGAGAGAGAGAGATGGGGGAGAGAGAGAGAGAGGAAATGGAGAAGGATGAAAAAAGAGAGAAAGAGAGAGAGAGAGAGTGATGAGAGAGAGAGGAGACAACAATGAAATTTGGAAGGAGAAACTACAACATAGAAAATGATGCAGAAGGAAGAGAATGAAGAATGGATACATTAGAAGAGGGATAGTGGGAAACATCAAGAAAGTAGTGAGGAGAAATAGAGTAGGAATGACATGGATTGGAAAATATGAAGAAATGCATGAGATGAGGATAAGAGGAAAAGAGGGTTGTGATGATGAAGACAATAATATATGAAAAGAGTGAAAGGAAGATGAAGGAGGTGGAAAAGAAGTGAAAAGAAAGGGTGGAGGAGTACAAGACAAGGAATGGGGAGGAAAGAGAGAATGGATGATTGAGAAAGGGTAATTCCAGAAAAAATGTTAGGGAAGACCAACAATAATTATTGTTGGTGAAGGATGAGAGGAAAAGTGAAGAAGGGTAAAAGGTGAATGGATAATGGAAGAGGCAATGCCAATGAAGGGACATTAGGGGAAGACCAACAATAATTATTTTTGGTGAAGGATGAGAGGAAAAGTGAAGAAGGGTAAAAAGGGAATGGATAATGGAAGAGACAATGCCAATGAAGGGACGTTAGGGGAAGACCAACAATAATTATTGTTGGTGCAAGATGGGGGAAGGAGTGGAAAAGAAATGGAGAAGGACAAAGAGAGTGAGAAAGGTAATGGAGAGTGATGTGGAGTGATTTTTAGGGGTCAACCAATAATAATAGTTATTATCATGGAAATTGAAGATGATCATGAAATCCCAATTTTAAGGGGACACTAACAACAAGGAGGGTTAGACCTAAGAGTGGATATTTGGGAGAATTTGAGAATATGGATGATGTGGAAAGAGTAAAGAGTCGAGGAATGATGATTTGTGAAAAGACAAAGGCAAGGAGAGGAAGCATGGATGAGGATAAATGAGGTGAAGATGATAAGACAGGAACCACTCAAGGTATTAGACTGAACCACAAGAGGGCACACATGCATAAGAAAAAGACATGAAAATAATGGTAGAAAGTGGTATGAAGGATGATGGATCATGAGGGAGAAAATGGGGAAAGGAATATAATTAATAAGATGGAGAAGGTGGACATACTCTATGATTTTATAGTTTGAGAATGGGTATATGTAGGAGTAAAAGTTGGTTGGTAGGGGATACCATCGGGAGGAAGGAATGGTTAATGGAGGGAATGTGAGTAATAATAAGGCATAGTCTAGAATGACATGTTTACTTTGAGTAAGATTGCCATGCTACTCGAATAGTTAAGTAAAATATTCAAGTTGGAGATGAAAAGACATAGAGTAGTCGAAGGGGATAGGGATGGTGAGAACAGTGATGTGGGGATGAGTGACGGGAAGATAAAGGTGATGAGGGGGGGATGAATGGATAAAAGACATGTTGACCATGGTGGGGGATGAGGAGTTGCACAGGATAGTGAACTCTCCTTAAGAATGATCCTCAAGTAGGATTCACAAACTACAATGGTGATCAAGTAGAATTCCCAAACTGAAAGGTATATTATATATAATGTTTATAGATGTTAACATAATCATGGAATTATGGATGATTGTAAGATATGTCATCCTTAAAATTAAACATATGGATATAGGTTTCATGGTTTGAAATTAGATATGCAAGAATGTGAGCTCGATTTGAGGTGATTGTAATGAGATAAATGACACATCATCCATAGGAAGGAGCTTATGAGGATGCTTCAAACCGGATTGGAGGTAAACAATAAAGGGAACCACTCAAGACATTTCACTTGTAGCCAATAGTATGCTAATGTTAACACAGTAACCAATGATAATTAGCTATACCAAAAGACCATGAGGTAAATATGGATGAAATAATCTCATAAAACTAATGTTGACATGAAAAAGGGGTTTCAGTGGATGTAACATGTACACGGGAAAAAGGTTCTCCGTAGGTGGATTTCCATCATTCTATGCCCTAGCTCTAGGTAGTGGAAAGAGATCAAATTGATCAATGTGGGGAGTTTGATAAGAGAAAGTTGATTAATGTGGGAAGCTTTTAAGGATGCAAATAAAATAGAAGGTTAATCAATGTGGGAATCCTTCTAAGGATGCTAATAAAACAAAAGGTCGATCAACGAGATGCGAATCCTTGCTGATATGATAAGAGAGTGGCCATCCTTCAAAGGTATGGTCTACTTTATACATTTATGATTTCTATGGAAAGAATGATATACATGATAGTCATCATTCAAAAAGGGATCGGTCTATTAATTAGGATTTTTTTATTTTCGACACAAAATACGGTTGTCCTTTGAGGGAAAGGTATTTTAGATAACTTTGAATTTTGATGGGAGCATCCATGAATTTTGAATTTTACATGGGGAGGAGCTAGGCATAGCTAGGTAGACCATTTAGAAAGGGATGATGATGCCCCAACAAGAGATACCCTTGGAACCTTAGCGTAGCTCCAATAGGTAGAAAAGAGGGTGATGGATGTAATGATCATGGAGTTCTCACTAAAAGGGAGAACCTATCCAAAATAAAATTCTATGGATGGAGTCGTGGTGCCTATATTTAAGGTCATGTCTAGGAAAGTGATGGTAGACCACATAGTTCTATATCATTACAATGATAGATGGAAGGGGTTGATGATGGATGAAAGATCTAAAGATATGACTATTTTAGATTGGATGGAACTATGGTATAATATAATAACAATAGAATTCAAAAACGAGGAAGTGTAATGCATTAAGATGCTTTTGTTTAGATTTATCATTAAGGAAGCCAAGTGGTAGGCCCTAGACCCATACTTATGAATGATAATGTAAGGTCCAATATGGATTAGGAGAAAAATTTCCTTGTTGGACTTTTTCTAAAGTGGTAACATTTTGATTTTATTTAAGGACGAGGTTTCCGACATTAAAGTTGCAGTAGGATAGGATGATAACTTGCAAAGATGGGATGAGATATATGAGTAAAGATAAAAATATGCATTATCCTTGAGGAAGCGAATAAAATATACATTCCTAACAAGATGAAAATATGGCCACAAAGGTGGGCTTAGGATGAAAATAAATGGTCCCCCAAGGAAAGGAAAAACATGGCCACAACGGTGGATTTTGGGATAATAGAATGGCCATAAACGTGGACTTTGGATACAAAATATGGTGCCTCGAGAGGGACACAAACATTTCCACAAAGGTACTTAGAATAAATGATCCCTAAGGAAGGGACAACCACAATGGTGGATTTTGGATGATAATAAATGGTCCCCCAAGGGAGGGACAAAATATGGAAAAAAGGTGGACTTTGGGATAATTTTATGCCACAAAGATGGACTTCGGATGAAAATATGGTGACAAAGACACAAACATTTCCATAAAAAAGGAGTTAGGATGAGAGGATAAATTGATGATATTATGGTTCCCCAAGAGAGGTATGAGTATAGCCATAAAGGTGGACTTATGAATAAATGGTCCCCAAGGTATGGAAAAATATGGCCACAACGGTGGATTTAGGATAGGTATGAATGGTCCCCCAAGGAAGGAAAAATATGGCTACTACGGTGGACTTAGGACGAGAGGATAGATTAGATGAAATCGGATAAGGTAAAATATGTGCAAGATCTCAAAAATGAGGAAGCAAAAAACATGTGTATTAGAAGACAAGAAAAACCAAAATAGTGGGCTTAGGATGAGAATAAATGGTCCCCAAAGGGAGGGAAAATATGGCCTCAACGGTGGACTTTTGATGAGGTGGTAGATAAGAAGATTTAGACAAGATAAATTTGGATTAGGTTGGATGAGATGAGTTGGATAAAGATTATAAAATATGTGCAACACCTCAAAGATGGGGAAGTGAAAATATGCATAATGGCCACAAAAGTGTAATTTAGATAAAACCATGGTGTCCCCTAAGGGGAGCACAGATATGGCCACAAAGGTGGACTTAGGGTGAGTAGATGGTGGATAGATAAAATAGATAGGATTGGATGAGCTGAGTTAGATAAGACAAGACAATGTCAAGGAAAGGAATCAATCTGCAAGCATACCAATCCTAGAATGAATTCCCCAACACCAAGGGAGCCATGGGGATAAGATGTGTGGATGAGGAAGAGGAAATGACAAATAAATAGGGAAGGCATGCCCATAGATGTAGATGAGCTAGTGGATGTCGAAAGAGATTGGATGTCGATGATAACTTTAAATTTGGATTGGGTAGATGGCTGGGGATCATAGGAAAACTAATGTTGATGAATAAGGGAGGACCCTCTATAGGAGGAATGATATGCAAAGGAGAGATGTTAATGGAGGATGAAGGAGGAGACTTAGTGATTTTGATAGATGAGGATGTAGAAATAGGAATTGGATTGGTTGTGGATAAAATGGTAGATGGAGAGGGACAATCCTCGAGAAGGTCGTCTCTCTCAATGAGATCATGGATGATGGTCTGAAGGGCCTTACAATGTTCAGTGTCATGACTCGGGGTATGATGGTAGGCATAAATGAGGTGGGAATTGAACCACGATGGCTTCTTACTATTTGGGTCAAAGGCCTTAATAGGTGGAAGTGTGATGGTGGAAATTTGTAATAAGTGTTGAAGGAATTCCACATAGGATTTGATTGATACATTAGGAGATGTCTTTTCTTTGGAATTTTTAGACTTGGATTTGGATGCAGATGCTTGGGATGTGGATGTATGAGATATCTTAGAGGATTGAGTCTTGTCATTCCATGGTTTTTATTCCATCTTAGTGACACTTGATGATTTAGAGGAAGATTCAGATCTTGAAGGAATGTTGGATGGTTTGGATTTTGGTTGGTTGAGTGATTATGATGCCTTAGATGAAGGAGGTGGCCCTAGAATAGATGGATGTTACCCAAAATAGATGATGTAGATTTGATCTTTTTGGAGGAATGTTTATCTTCTTTTGGAGATGCATAAGAGATCATTGTGGAAGTGTACCAAGGTTCTTGGAGTTTGGATTATGAAGGAGCACCTTAGAAGGGATGACAATGATTTCAACCGAAGGGTCTAAAGGTTGTGTTGTGGTTGATATAGGTGGAGGGAGTATTCTTTGCATGATGATGTCAAAATAAGGTAAAGATTGGTTTGATGTGGAAGTATCTATAGATGAGATGGGAGGATCATTTGAAGTTGCTAAAAGTTGAAGTGCTTTCCAATATTTTTCAAATGATGATGTGGATGTTTTACAATAGTTGATGCGGTTGGCATGGGTAGAAGTGTGGAAAGAGGAACTGGGATTGAATCTATGGATGGTATGATAGGTAAAGGTGGAATAGATGTGGATGGGGGAGTCAAATCCAATGAAGTGGATGAAGTAGATATAGGTTCGGGATCAATGGTAGGTGTATATATGGATATTGATAGGAAATATGTTTTTGGATGATGCAATTGATGAGTTCTATGTGGGACATGGGTAGTGTAGGTGTGGATGGGCCAATGTAGAAATGGGGGATGAAATAAATGATTTGATCATGGGAAAATATTTAGGGATGTGTGATAAAGATGTCAAGGTAGACATAAGTGAATTTTTAATGTGGTGAGTGATGTAGATGTTGTGATGGGTATGTTTGATGTGGATGTGGATAAGGGGTTAGATATAATAGTTGGGGCATGATAGATGTTTATGAAGTGGTAGGTATGGTCAAATTTGATGTGAATGTGGTAAAGATAGGGATAGATGTAGATGTGGGGGTATATTATGAAGAATTTGTGGGCATAATGTCTAAGGTAGAAGAAAATGAAGATGTTTGATGTATGGCATTGACTATATAAGGATTGAGTTTGTAAGATATGGAAGGTGGATATTTATTTAATGGTGGATTAAGAAAATGTTGTTTGAATATGCCAAGGGGTTGGCTAAGAGATGAGACAAAATTGTCCACTTGGAGATCCCCCTGATTTATAAGTTGTTGAACACAATCTTTAAAAGAACGACACTTTTCAATGTCATGACCTATGACTCGATGATATTTACAATAGTGATTTCTATGATACCAAGTGGGTTTGGGATGTGAGTCATCAATAGGTTGGATGGGGGAATTTGGATGAGGTGAACTATCACCACTTGTCGAGAATTGAACTATAAGATTCCCCCAATGAGATATAATTGGAAGATTGTATGAAATTTTCGTGTGAAAGAATTGTGTAGGAGGTAGATGGTTTTGGTTTCCCATCATGGGAAATGGATGGATAAGGATATAAAGAAGCTTGAGGGTATGTTAAAGTTGAATAATACGTTTGATGAAAGGGTATATGATTAAGGGTGGAGATTGAAATAATTAGGTGGGCATGTGATGTTGGAAAGTAGGAACATGATAGGATGGTTAGGATTGGATAGAAACACTTAATTTTTGAGACACCTAAGAAGTGTGAATATTGGTAGATTGGGATGGTTGGATAGGAATTTTAGTGCTAATATTAGATGAAGTAGGGACACTATTTATATGAGATGATGGAGGTGGAATAGGATCCACTAGTTCATTGGGATTGATAAATCGTGTGAGATATACGAAGTAGGAAATCATAAATGGGACTAGAAGGAGGCCCAAGGGTTTCTAAAGGAGCATGAGATGGAGGAGTGGCTGGTTGAGGGGAAATAGACTGATGGGAGATAAGTAGAGTGGATTTGAAAGGGGGTTTTATGATGAGTGCATTGTTTGGCTCATTGATATCATTTCTTCAAGCCGAAAATACCCTTTTGATATGACTTATTAATACATGGGGATGTTTTGTGTAGTTATATCTTAGTAGGTTTGATGCATTTTCCTTGCTATAGTTTATGAAAACCGATTATCACATGAACCTCCTACTAACTGTCTTTGTGAGATAAAATGTGATGATGTGTGCAAGAAATGATGGATGTTGCTGGTAGTTATGGAGCCCGAGTTCAGAGCAAGCGGCAGAGACTGTTTCCACCAAAGTTGACCTATTAGTTTGGGGCTTGTTCCTAACTTAGTAGAAATTTATGCGTTTTAATTAGTATTTGGTGGACGGTGATTAATGCCACCTATTATGGTGAGCCTTGTAACTAACAGTACCTATATGAAGACTTCATCTTCAGAACATATGAAGAGAACTACTTTTGATATACTGAGATAGATTATCTACATTCAGTTTTTTGGCATTATTATTTACTGTCTATGCTATGAAACTTATTCTGAGTTAATGAAAGTCACGATGTTTTGAGAATCAAAGGTTGTTAATCCCTCTATCCCAAGGAAGAGAAAGGGCCCACTCAACCAAGGAGATAAGAGGTTATTTTGAGTTCATTTACACATACAGTTCTTTGATTGGATTTACTACAATTGTTGTTTGAGAATCTTACATGCATGCTTTGATTGACTATATTTTTTTCTTCATTACCACTTTCATTTAGAATAGATGTTTCCATTATGCAAATATGGTTAACAAGTAATCTCGCTTTCTGCTAAGCTTCATTTATATAATTGTAATTTCATTTGTTAAAAGTAGTGTGTGCGCATTTCATTTTCCAGCAGAAGATTAGTTGTTAGTTTCCTTTCATCGCAAATAGTTGAATTCTATAGAACTGTATTTCAATTCTGTAGATTTGTATTACATTTCCATAGATTAGTCACTAAACTAAGCAACCCCCAATAGACCCAATAGATAACTGGTTCCATTAAACTCCATTGCATACTGCCTAGGACACAACCCTGGTTTAGAATGACACTGACAAGAGATTATGTCAGTTAAATGATTGGAGCAATACAACGACCCATCATTTTTGGTGCCATTGCCGGGGAATAACCATAAGCACCATCATTTTTATTCCATATGCTATGGGTGTTAATGGAGTTCATATAGGAAACTAGTAGTTGTCTTGGACCTCATTTTAAAACAACCAACCTTGATGCATAGGTCATGAGACAACCAAGGGAGATTTATAGCACATAATATTCTACACATATCTCTAGACAATTTACAAGGAAGAAACACTGAGAGTGATACAAATTCTAACTCAATGCCTAGAACCACTTCTGAGCATTTTGTATCCTCTTCACAACACTCGGCAATGGGGGACCTTGGGAATCCTAGAGACCAACCTTTAGGGTGAACCTTTACGTATCCCATTGTCCTCGATGCGGATGAGGATGCACCTATGAAAAACATCTCACCATCCATCCTCCCCATCTTTTGAGGTATGACCAAAGAAGACCCTGATCAGTTTCTGTTTGAATTTAAAATCTGTGCTAGACATATGATTACCGAACTGACAATCAAAAACTCAAACTGTTTCCTTCCACTCTCAAAGATTCTGCTATGAGATGGTTTATGGGGTTACCATCTAACTCCATTAATTCCTGGGAAGCCATGGAAACAGCCTTCCTGGATAAATACCAAGACTATTGTAGGGGAAGGGATAGGAAGGAAGAGTTCTTCCAAATATGGAAAAAGGAAGATGAGAATCTAGAGGATTATCTAGACAAATTCCTCTTTCTCCACAAACGTAGTGGGTATGAGTTACATGTAGACATCACTAAGACAAAGTATTTCTTAAAGGAATGGATGAGGAAACCAAGGATTCCCTCCATCTCATGGGAGGAGGAGACGTGCATAAACTCACCATGGACCAAATCACTGAGCTATGTATAATATACTCTAGAACACGTGGAGGAATACGAAAAAACAAACATCCAAGTATTCCATGGGTACCTCTAAACTTCTAGAAGAAATGGCCAACATGAAAATGGACATTTTTTTGCAATTAACATCAACCATGGATGGAATCAAGGCAAAAACCATCCCTGCCAAAGAACCATTGGACATATATTGCCCTAAGTGTCGAAAGAGACACCCCTTGAGAGAATTTCCTTTAGATGTCACAGACATGTGCTTAATTTGTGAAGTTACTGACCATGACACTAAGCATTGCACATTCTTACCATAGTTAAAGGGAGGTTTGAATGTTATCTCTCAAACAAGTGCTGAATTAAACTTTGTCCAAAGACCAAACAATCAGGGTGGGTTCCCATCTAGGCCAGCTCAGAATCCCTGGAGGATGTCATGGCCGAATCAAGCCTCTCAGTCTTCTTAGGGACAACCTGAGTGGGCAAACTCAAACTGGATGACTTATCCATATCCACCACCCTGGACAAATCCCTACACTTAGCCAGGTTGGGCACCACCACCCATAGCCAATCCTTGGCACAACCAACAAGTGGGGTCCTCAACCAAATTTTAGCCAAAATCAGTCTTGGGCACCACCACAAAATGGTAATCACCAACATAGATTCCAGCAACCACAACAAGCTTTAATGCCTCCACCTCAAGCCTACCAACATCAAGGACAAGCAACACAAACACAACTTCTAGCTCAACCAGTATCCAATCCTAAAAATCAACAGACAACTTCAATTGATGACGTAGACCTAGGTAACACCATGCAGGTTAATACTATTGGTAATTTACGCTGCGATCTGGAAAAATATTGAATCCTCCTGTTGTTATCACAGACTGCTGTTGATGCCGATAAAGAAGAAACCCTTGAGGATAATACTGGTCCTTCACCAATACCAAATACACCAGATGATCAAATACTCAAACAGAATATAGCCCCTTTTCCTGAGCGATTACAGGACATTCGAACTGCAGATGAAACAAAGCTAGTTCAGAATTAAAAAAGTACATATTGAGGTCCCACTTCTGCGAGCAATAAGGGACATCCCTGAACTAAACCAAACCATTAGAAATGAGTGTATAAAAACACCGGGAAGGAAAAATAAGTACCCAAAGACTGTCAGGGTCAAAGGGAATTTGGCTGATTTAGTCGTTGGCACCCTTATCTCACCAAAATATGGGGATCCTGGGAGTCTTGTCATTACTATTTGTATAAACAACTAGTCAATATCTAACATTTTGGTGGATCTTGGTGTTGCCATTAATGTCATCACAACATAAATGTTTAATCTACTATCCTTAACATGACTTCAACCTACCAACATTGTTATGTAGTTAGCAGATCAATCCATTGCTTGTACTGATGGTGTGGTTGAAGATATAATGGTCACTGTTGAATCATGGGAGTACCCAGTTGATTTCATGGTTTTGCAGCCTAAAGCTCAGAAGTTGGGATATCCAGTCATCTTGGGAAGGCCCTGGTTGGCTACGGTTGTTGCATACATCGATTGTAGGTCAGGCAACATGACAATTCTAAATGGGTAGAAATCCAAACACATTTCATTATACCCTCCTACCCAGCCTTATGCAAACAATTGTGACCAGGTATGGGTGGATTCTTTGGATACTAACTCTTTGAGTTCTTCTTTTCTGGCCACTATTGCAGTACACAACCATATGGCAGAAGTTGTGGAGTCATATACACTGACTGATTCTAAGGACCCTATGACTACGGAAATCAACACTATTGCTATGGAATCTGGAACTCCGACATTAGACATATCCTCTACTATTTCTCTGGTAGGAACTACCTCTGCTGAGTCTGGTAGGAAACTCTATGCTTATAATTCTGAATATTTAGTTCCTGATTTCTATTGTCCTTTAACTAAGATTTTGTCTTTTGACAACATACCCATCCTGCACATGCTTCAGCCCCATGTTTTCCCATTGAATTCTTTTATCACTAGTACAGAGCTATCTCTTGTGAATGATACCAAGTAGGTGCTTATCGATATGGGAAGAGATCTGACCATAGGTAACGATCTGGAGGTCAAGCAAGAAGCTAGGGTGCTTGAGGTTCTGAAGAAATACTCCCATGCTTTTGCTTGGGATTAAACTGATATGAAGGGAATTCATCCTAGCATCTTTACACATCATATTTACACTAATGACGTCAAACCTATAAGGCAGCCGTAATGAAGAATCAATCCAGCATTGAGAGATAGTCAAAATTGAGATAGAAGAACTCCTAAAGGTAGGTTTCATCTATCATATATCTGATAGTCAGTGGGTTTCCCCATTAGTTATTTTTCCCAAGAAAAATGGTAAGTGGTGAATATGTGTTGATTACAGGGAACTTAACAAAGCCACCAAGAAGGATTATTTTCCCATGCATTTCATTGACCAAGTTCTAGACAATTTGGCTGGTAAGAAATATTTTTCTTTCTTGGATGGGTTTAGTGGGTATAATCAAATTATTATTGCCTCGCTAATCAAGATAAGACTACTTTTACGTGCCCTTGGGGTACATTTGCTTACCGAGTCTTACCTTTTGGGCTTTGTAATGCCCCTGCTACATTTCAAAGTGGGCGATCTTGGCCATTTTGCAGATATTACTAACAACTGTGTTGAGGTTTACATAGATGATTTCACTGTCCATGGATCCACTTTTGAAGAATCTTTGAGTAACCTAGAGAAATTACTCATTCGATGTGAACAACACCAAATATCCCTGAGTCATGAAAAATTTCTAATGATGGTTGATCAAGGAATTGTCTTAGGTCACCATGTTTCAGCCCAAGGTATACAGGTGGACCCCAAAAAGATATCAGTCATCACCCAATTACCTACACCAGCTAATTAGACTAACATCAAAAGTTTCCTTGGTCATGCAGGTTATTACCGCCGATTCATAAAATATTTTAGCAAAATTGCTGCACCTATGTTCTCACTACTAACCAAAGATTGTGTTTTTGAATGGTCTCCTCAGTGTCAATAGGAATTTGATTCTATCAAAGAAAATCTGACCATGGCCCCTGTCTTACGTGGCCCTGACTGGGGACAACCTTTCCATATCCACACTGATGCTTCTAATACAGCCATGGGCGCTATCCTTGGGCAAAAAGACTCAGAAGATCATATGTATGCAATTTATTTTATCAAAAAAACCTGACTCCTACAGGAAAGGAATTACACTACTATGGAAAAAGAATTCTTGGCTATTGTCTATGCTTTGAATAAATTTCATCATTACATCACTGGATATAAAAAATTTGTTTACACTGACCACTCTGCCATTCGATATTTGATGAATAAACCAGTGGTTGGCAGAAGGCTTATTCACTGGTTACTCTTGTTGTAGGAATTCAATCTCACCATTATAGATAAGCCTAGGAAATTTAACGTTGTTGCTGATTTTCTTTCTAGATTAAATGTTTCAGGTGATGATGAAGCAGTCTAGGATCAATTTCGATGAACACTTGTTTGCTATCTCGACTAAGACTCCTTGGTTTGCTGATCTTGCAAATTATTTAACAACAGGGAAGTTTCTTGCCTATTTTACTCATAAGGAAAGAAGGCGATTGGTTAAAAATAGTGCAACATATAAATGGTGTAACGGATTCTTATTTAAATGTTGTCCTAACATGGTTCTTTGTAGGTGTGTTTGGGAGGATGAGGTACACGACATACTACGAGCTTGTCATGATGAGCCAGAGGCGAGACATTATTTAGTAAAACAAACAATTCACAAGATCCTTAGAGCAGGGTACTATTGGCCTTCCCTCCATAGGGTTGTCAAAAAGTATGTGTGGCAGTGTGATGCATGCCAATGAATGGGAAAACCCACACTTTCAACGGAAATGCCTCTTAATCCTCAGCTGGTTTTAGGACCATTTGAGAAATGGGGGATTGACTTTGTTGGACCATTTGATCCTCCATCTTTTAGGAAGGAGTATCTCTTGGTATGCACAGACTACGTCACTAAATGGGCTAAAGTTCAAGCATTGGCATCTACCAATAAGGATGTTGTTGCTGATTTTTTGTACAATCAGATATTGTTACGATTTGGAGCACCAAGGGCCATTGTATCTGATCAAGGTCCTCAATTTGTTTCAAATATGATTGAAGCTTTCTTGGAAATCTATAGAATTAGGCACCAGAAATCATCACCCTATCACCCCCAATCCAATGGGCAAGTGGAGGTAACCAATCAAGAACTCGAGAATATTCTAACTAAGGTGGTCAATGCCGATAGAAAGAATTGGGTACCAAAGCTTCCTGAGGCCATCTAGGCCTACAACACGACCTAGAAAACAACTACTAGTTTTTCTCCCTATGAGCTGGTATTTGGGAAGAAGCCACTGTTACCTATTGAGTTCAAATTGTGCACCTGGTGAATAACATTAGAAGTTGGGATCGATTTGGATGAAGCACAATGTGAACGAGTGTTGAAAGCTGAATGAATCAAGATGAAATGTGGATGGAGGCACAGCAGCTAGACATAAATTATACAACATCAACAAAAACCTAGCATGATACTCATATTAAAAAAATGACATTTCATGAGGGAAAGTGGGTTTTACTCTTTGATTCCCGCTATCAGTAGTTTAAAGGCAAGTTGCGTACACGTTGGTTGGGTCCTTATTAGGTAAATCAAGTGTTTGATAATGGCTTTGTTCAGCTGTTACCTATTGATGGAGACAAACAAACTCTTTTGGTGAATGGACATAGGCTCGAATTTATCACCAACCACTGGATAAGAAGACTTTCACTGATGACATTTTGTTACGCATGGACATGCATGCTGAGGAGGATCTTTGCCCCTCGAACATGGAGTAATCAATATCTTGCAAATTCAATAAAGGAAGATGATCCTGCATTTGATCTTCTTCCCTTAGTAGTTTTTCTTGTTGTTGTTTTCAATAAATGTAGGAATTTTCATTATTTCTACAGCCGCTAATCACGCTTCATCTCGAACTGTAGGGCATAGGAATCTACGGATATCAACCGACTAAACATGGCATGGGTAAGTGCATCCTAACTTGCTAACGATATTTCCATGCAAAACATTTCCCCATGTGTGCATTTGTCATCATTACACCATCATGAAATGATCACTATATTTATTTCGGATCTCTTTCCAAATCCAGTTCTATGGATGATGGCATCAAAGGGGTAATGTCTCATAATCACCGCATGCCTTGAATGTGTCACATTCTTCAAGTCAGGACGGGTGGCGCTCGCTCCTCAACAAAGTGGGATATGTGTCGCCTCAAATATCTTAAATTCACATGGATGGCTAGTCTCATTCACTATTTTTCCACCGCCACCTTCGCTCGATTTTACATCATCCAAGGGATATGGTGTAATTCGAAATTAATGCTTCTTACCATTGTTGCATGTGCATCAAGCATGATTAGTTCTATCAATCACTAAATAGGAGTGGGGGCATGCTTTGTTTTGGCTCTTTCTACTACCTGGTATTACTCACCTTCAACTTCAACATGGGACAATGAAAGAAATCAGAGCCTGACTCACTGGACGCCTTACTCGGAATGTCGCGCTTTCACAAGTATTTCATGATTCTTGGGTGGCTGGATTTCATTCACCAATTTGAGGGTTTCGATGAAGGCATTATGGAGGAATTCTTAGACAATTTTGAGTCCACATGTTCACAAGTCGGTGGAAGATGGGTTGAGATTACCAGTCAGGTCATTTCTGACCTATCCGGCCTGCCAGACTTTGGTTTGAAGGTCATGACAAATTCTCCTCTACAAAGCTTGCTTGCTCTATTTCATGATGAAGGGGAAGCATTCCCTGAAGTCATCCTGACCCCCTTGGGTATCCAGAAGGGTGTTAGGTGGGCGAGTCTACCTAGAATCTAGAGTGAAATAGCAAAGTGGATCAACTGGTATTTCATATGCGATGGTCAGGCCTCTGTTTTGGGTGGTGATGCACTTAAAATGCTAATTCACCTTAAGAAGGGACATGTCAACTAGGCCCTCTAGGTAAATCTGCCTAAATACCTCATGGACTCCATTATTAAAGTTTTCCAGAAGTACCGGTCCGGTGGAGGAAAGTCTATCATTAAACACCTGGGGTTGATTCATTTGTTATGCTCACATCAGGTCTTCTTTAGACCAAAGTGGAGGCTCGAGGGACTTGTTGTGGGAGAAGGGTCCAGACCAAAGCAATTGAAATCTGGTCTCTTTTCTACACCCCGGTCTACCCTTACACTGGGCCCTTGCCCTTCACGCAACCAAAGAGGTAGTTGGTGTCCCCGAGCATGCAGACACATTTGGCACTCCCGAGGGTCCATCCCCTTCCATTTCTAGCTCAAAAGGCAAGTGCACCTTGGCTCCATCTTCTTCCATGCACCTATGGCCTCGATGACTCAGTTCATTGTTAAATTCTGGCAATTCCGATTAGAGACTTTGCCTGATGATACCACCCCCATTCAGGAAGAACAACATGAGGAGGATCACCTGGCCGTTCCGACACCTGCTATTCCTGCATCTACAAAAATTCACCCTGTGGTTCCCAAAGTGCTTGGCACCCAGGCTGCATCTTCTCGCAACTATTTGGAGGAAATCACACTACTGAAAGCTCAATTGCGAGGTATGGAAGAAACAAACCTTTTACTGCAAACTAAATTTACACAACGAATAATAGAGAAGGTTTGGGAAATCACTACCCTACAGCTTGAAGTAAGTAGTTTGAAGTGTCAATGCGATAAGAGTCTTAACATCTTGGATAGATTCCATCAGTTATCCCTTCAGGAAAGAGAATTGAGGAAGGAAAATCAGAAATTGAAAAGGGAAATGGAATCTATACAAGAGGAAAAGCAAAAAGTGACATCTATTTTAGACTCTGTCTATCCTTTGGCCCTCAAGCTTCTATCCTATAGAAAACCCTCTCCAGTCTATAGCATGTTCATTCAAGAACAATTTTATTCCTGGCAGTTGTTCCAATTGTGTCATCAAGCTCCTCATGAAATTCCCAATGGCACCAGTTTCTTATCAGTTTATAAGTGCAGTACTCCTGAGATCCAAAATTTGCTTTGTGAATTCTACCTTCATAACATGATAGTTACAAATGTGCCTGATTTCTTAATCAATTTATTTGTGGGTGATTTCCAAATCAAGGCCTTTCAGTCTACACTACGAAATCAGATCATCTGGGGTCAGCAAACAGATATTTTCAATCACACCACTCAGTCCATTGGGTTCCACATCCGTCCAACTCATCACACTGATGTAGCTCTGAGAAAAAACTTTCACTCACTTTACTATCAGCAGAGTCAGGGTAAACACTTCCCAGATTTTACTTCAATGTGTCATGGATTTTGAAAATTATAGTCAGCAGAACTTTGGGACAGCTTGGTAGGCATGTGATAGGAGGTGGGATACTCTGATTCTGCCCTTGAAACGCAGGGAGGTTCTCTCTCCCCAAAACTTGAGTTGGAGCATGTGCAGGGGTGATGCCCTCATCACCATTATAAGACAGACCACAGAGAAAACCAGCCAATAGTATAATGACAAATGGGCAGGCCTCCAAGTACGTCCACCACTCCTTTTGAGCCCTCTCACTACTTAGAAGAACAATGCAGCCTAGTCAAATGACAGTTTCATAGCATGGGTAGAGGTTACCTCCAACACTCAGGGCTATAAGAACACCAAAAAACAATATGCTAATCAATTTGAAGAATATGACATGGTTGAGTAGCTTGGTAAGTGGGCAGGATGAAGATAAGTTGCATAGGGACATGCAATAGGTAAAGTCAGGGGGAAAATGATGAGTGCATTGTTTGGCTCATTGATATCATTTCTTCAAGCCGAAAATACCCTTTTGATATGACTTATTAATACATGGGGATGTTTTGTGTAGTTATATCTTAGTAGGTTTGATGCATTTTCCTTGCTATAGTTTATGAAAACCGATTATCACATGAACCTCCTACTAACTATCTTTGTGAGATAAAACATGATGATGTGTGTAGGAAATGATGGATGTTGCTAGTAGTTATGGAGCCCGAGTTTGGAGCAAGCTAGCAGGAGACTATTTCCACCAAAGTTGACCTATTAGTTTGGGGCTTGTTCCTAACTGCCCATAGAAATTTATGCATTTTAATTAGTATTTGGTGGATGGTGATTAATGTCACCTGTTATGGCAAGCCTTGTAACTAACAATTACCTATATGAAGACTTTGTCTTTAGAACATATGAAGAGAACTACTTTTGATATACTGAGATAGATTATCTGCATTCATTTTTGGCATTATTATTTACTGTCTATGCTATGAAACTTATTCTAAGTTAATGAAAGTCATGATGTTTTAAGAATCAATTTTTTTAATCCCTCTATCCTAAGGAAGAGCAAGGGCCCACTCGACCAAGGAGATAAGAGGTTATTTTGAGTTCATTTATGCATACAGTTCTTTGATTGGATTTACTACAATTGTTGTTTGAGAATCTTACATGCATGCTTTGATTGACTATATTTGTTTTCTTCATTACTGCTTTCATTTAGAATAGATGTTTCCATTACGAAAATATAGTTAACAAGTAATCTTGCTTTCTGCTAAGCTTCATTTATATAGTTGTAATTTCATTTGTCAAAAGTAGTGTGTGCGCATTTCATTTTACAACAGAAGATTAGTTGTTAGTTTCCTTTCATCGCGAATAGTTGAATTTTGTAGAACTGTATTTCAATTATATAGATTTGTATTGCATTTCCGTAGATTAGTCACTAAACTAAGCAACCCCAACAGACCCAATAGATAATTGGTTCCATTAAACTCCATTACATACTGCCTAGGACACAACCCTAGTTTAGAATGACACCGATAGGACATTATGTCAGTTAAATGATTGGAGCAATACAACGACCCATTAGTTTATTTAGATGACATGGTCTTCACAAGGCTGAGATATCCAATGTGGAATCTCAAGATTATTGGATGAAGTAACATCATTAGATATATTACATTGTTGCATTATTTGATCTTGAAAAGAAGTAGTAACATGTATGAAAGAGAAAATGTTTTTATATGAAATGTGTTAGCAAATAATTCAAGCAACAAAGTTTTCACTATCTAAATTTGTTTAAAAAGTGTGAAAAATAAAAAAGGGGATGGATAACTAGGTGCCTAGGAAATGGCAATCTATGTTTGGTTGTGGGAAGTTATGGATAAGGAGTCCTCAATGTACTCGAAGGTACGTGAGGCCCGAATATATGCGGGGATTTCTAACATGGTCGAATACCACGATGGCTTCTTATTAGGTGATGAAATTCCAATCAGCCCACTTGGTAGGAAGATTTCAATATGTGTAGATTGATTTGTGAGTTTAGTTGTGTGTGATAAAATGTGAAATGCAACCGATTAACCCTTACTTAAGATATTTTATCAAGCGAAAAAAGGGTTATTTTTAAATCAAATCCAAATGTGAAGTTCGATGAAGAAAAACACCCGGGAAAGGGAAAGTACAATGCAAAAGGAGAAAATACGGGAAAATGAAGAATACTTGGAGAACGCTTTTCTTTTATCTGATCATTTGCAAGATGACACAAGTGAAGAGTGGGATCCAAGAAATCCCAATGCAAGCAAGAAATTAATGTAGACAAATTGCAAAGTTAGTACAACAAAAATATAGAAGAAAATATGGAGTTATACGAAGTGAAGATGTTGATTAAAATATGTAAACTACTATGTGATCAAAGACCCTGCAGAAGCAATTAGTAGTTTTCCAAGATAAACAAAAAGAAAATGATGAAGGATACCACAGTCATATTCATGATTCTCAAGATCACTTGTAATAAGCACAAGAGAAGAGCATACGTATGATGGGTCACAATTATCTTCACAAAAATATAAAAATAAAACAACAACAATATGAGGATGAAAGTCACTAAAAAAGGATTAGATGATAACACAAAGTGAGTAAATGATAATGACACGTTTAAAAGTGGTACTTAGTTACGAGATACATCCGGGGACCCTACGTTTTCACCATTTAGCAAAATTTTGGAAGATATCGGTGAAAGCATTTTGATTTGTGTATATGTGTGAAAAATGGTCTTTCACAATGTATTGTGGTGGTCATAACGTTGTACAGTTTCATTGTAAAATAAAATAATACAATTAGTTCACATGGTCAAGAAAAATGATATAAATGTCCTAATTATTTTGGTTTTAAAAAGAGCCTATATAAAGAAATAAAAATAATTAATGTAATTAATTAATAAAAATTGTATTCTAATGTGCTTATTCAATTAAAGTAAATAAGATATGAAAGCTATGACAGACTATAAATTATGAAATGGTCAACTATAAAAGAAACTATGAAATGTGTTAACGGATTCGAGATAATAAACTATGAAATAATAAATAATATAGACTATAAACTATAAAAATAATCTATGAAATAAACTATGAAACAACTAAATGTTAAAATATGAAATGATAAATACAAACAACTTCGCACATAGGCCCACGTAACTTGGGCACTCTATATATTGTGCGGTAAAACATTAGTGCATGGACATGCCACGATTTGTGTATGGTCATCCAAGCCTTATAAAGGATTCCCCACTTTTCCTACCCATGTATGTGGGATAATAAAACAGTGCCACAACCAACCAAATATGCCAAAGTAACCCACTTGGCAAGTCTATGTGAACTGATTAGCATTGGAGGTTAAAGGCCAGCGTGGGAGATAGGGGCGGTGAATGGATATGAAGATGATTGGAGTGATCCCAAATGATCTCATGGGAACTATTGTATGGTGATCCGAGGGCTTAGGGGGATTGGATGATGTGAGGCCTATTTGAAGCGAGTTGAGGGCTTAGTGGAGTAACTATCGGGGTGGGGAAGAATAACTATAGAGGAGTTTAGGGAACCGAGAGGGTACGTGTGTCAAGTTAGGTATGGGGTCCACAAGGAAGGACGAGTTGAGTGCTTGGGGTTGCAAGGAAATGTGTGGCTGTATGTGGCCAAGTTGGTGAGTGAGAGGAGAGGAGCCGAGGTGTCCATGGGAACTGGTTTGAGTTGGGGTGTCGGGAGAGTCGGGAAGTGCTCGGCGAGCCCCTTGCAGAGTAGGGGTAAACAGAGGGGTCGGGGTAGTTGGGGACGACAAAGTAGGGAGGGTTCTTATCGGGTTGAGTGGGGATTCATTGTGAGATAAGTCGAGTGGGGTGGAACAAGAGGGCTTGATGAGGGGGAATCCATAGCGAGTGAGGTGAGGGAAAACAAGGCAGGGGCTTGAGTTGGTCTAAGTAGGAGGGGGTGTTCGGGGTGTGTCGGGGTAGCTCTTGGGCCATAAAGGTTAGGATATGGGGATGGGATGGTTGGGAATGGTGAGGGAGGTTGGGAATGGGGATGGTGTGGTTGGGAACGGGGATGGGATGGGGTGGCCAAGTGGCTAGGGGTGGGAGTCGGGTGTTAAGTTGAGAAGTTAGTTGGGTGTGGGTGTGAGAGAATAGCTTTGCCAAGTTGGATGTGGTGGGGGAGGGAGGGGATAGGGTTGGGGGTGGTTTAGGATAAATTTTAATATAAAAAAATTAATTTTTTTAATACTAATAATACTTTGTTTTTTACGGGTTTATACGCGCAATATTAAGACCTTTTGAAAATAACATCCCGAATTACTATAAACCACAAAATTAAAAGTAACACCACCCCCATACAACACTAAAAACCCTACAAACAAGTGAGTCTAAAAATGAAATGTTCCCAAAAAAATTCAAATAGACGACAATGATAAATCAAGACAATCTGTTATACTTTGGACACCTACACAAGACAAGTAAAGTGATGGAAAACGACAAGAACCGACTCAACACATCAAATATGTAAGCTAGTATTAATACAATGATACAAAAGGGTGTTTAACATGGAACAAAAAAAAAAATTCAGGATTCCATGACAAGATAAGCAGCCTATCCACCGTTATCATAACCTACATATACACCCTAAGACAACACAGAGCAATACTATCTCCCATGATATAAATGTTAACCAAAGTATTCTATTCGGAATGGAGAATGAAACTATGATAACAAACACTAGTAGGAAAATAATGGATAAAGTAACAAGTTACAAAACTAAAAAACAATAAATTGTGGGTAGGTCCCACTAGGAGTGCCAGACTGTTGACCAAATTTCCTCGGTTCCTATTAAGATTATAGTTTAAGGTAACTCAAGATAACACCGATGATGTGGATGGGTGCAACGATAGCTCCTATTTTTGGAAGCTCGATAATCTACACAATGAAGAAGACTAAGAAGAAAAATGGATTATTAGATATATGGAGGGTTGTCGACTAAGTTGGATCCAAGAAACGTGAGCTTCCTTGGATGGATGTCAACCCTCTTGTAGATAAAATAAGATGAAATAAATGATTGCGAGATATGGACAATATGCAAGATCGATATAAAGCGAAACTCAAAATGTCGATATATAAGGAAAACACGGATATGATCAAAATATATGTAAAGAAAACCAAACCTACATGAATCAATGGCAATTTATGTTGGATGAGAGGAACCTATAAACCCTTTTGTTTTGGATGAAAGGATGCCAAGAAATGGTAAGGTTAATGGAATCACAAGGGCATTTGGATGATATTATGATGGTATGAGTGAAATTACAAAGGCATTAGGATGGTATTATGATGATAAGTGGAATCATAAGAACGTCATAGTTTTTGCTATGATTTATATCTTGTTCGAAAGAGGGGGAAGGCTCTTATTTATAGCTTGGTGATGTGATTAGTTTAGGTAATCATGATTTGAAAATTTACCTTGACTAGGTGAGTGGGGATTATATTTGAATATTAAATTCAAAGGTAGATTGCATATGGATTATTTTTAATATTAAATTCATGATTGGATTTCATGTGGATTATTTTTAATATTAAATTCATGAGTGGATAATTTTTAAATATTAAACTCAATGGTGGGATTGGATGTGGATTTTTTTTTAACATTAAATTCATTAGCAAGATGACATGGATTTTTTTTTAATTAAATTCATTAGTAGGATGACATTGATTATTTTTGAATATTAAATTCGTTAGTGGTATAACATGAATTCATTTGGAATATTAAATTCATAAGTTGAAAAAGGGATTTAATTAATCAATTAACATTGATTAATTAGGTATGTATTTTTGGTGGGAAATGGAATTCGAATGAAATTAGGCGGGAAAAGGAATTTTAATGGGAAAACCTAATAAATGAGAGAAAAAATGGGGTGAAGTGGAGGAAAGACACTACATTTAGCTCGCAACATCCTCCTACCATACACGAGATCTTCTAGCTTTATGGATTACACTATTTATTCTCATTGGTCTTATAGGATTTCCCATTCTTAAAGTATTCCCCGCAAATATGACACATTGCATTCTACTTGGTGTTCTACTATTTATAGTTTTCCTCATAATCCTTTTACGGTGCATATCACCACCATGGTTATACTTTCTCTTGAGCCACATTCTATGATGCATTTGAGGCTTGACCCTTTATTGTATTTGGTATTTGTCTTACCTCATATTAAGGTTCTCTTGGGTTAGTGCTCATACTATTCCCCATTTATTTCTCGATGATGCACTTTGTTCATAGGTTCAACTCACCGTTGATGGATAATTTCTACACTGGACCTCACTTTGTATGCACACATTATGGAGCAATCTTATTTTTAATCCTTTAATTGCAACATTTCTATCTATTCCCTCCACGAGGGAATTCTTGGATCACCCTTCCTTCTCTTTAGATAATAGGTTTTCATCTATTCCCTTATGGAGGGCCTAAAACAAAAAGATATTAACATATTTGCAAAAATACAAAATCAAGACATGTTTTTATAGCATACATTGTTTACACTTTACATTATACATGTTGTTCATGCATTTGGTTTGATAGATAGAATTTTTATTTACACACATGTGTTCACATGGTATATTGAGCATGATATAGGACATACACAAAGTAGTACATAATTATAGGTGTTGGCCTTCCCTTTACCTAGACCGCTAACTTCTAGGAAATCTTCCTTTTCAATACCACATCCAAGTGTTATATTTCTATTATAGTTCCTTTCTTTCCTCATTACGTTTGGTTACATGTATCTTGTGTATTTGTTATCTTTTGAACTAATAGGACTAACACATGTATCTTGTGCAAAGTGCTTATAATTATTACTATCTCTTTCATATATCATATATCAAATTATCTTTATCACATCTTACTATGATTTTTGCATTCATGCTTACTAAGTTGTGTGTGTGCACATGCTTCTTTTCTAATCGATTATGGCCTAAGGGCCTTGATTTTCTTGTGACATTGTGGGTGTCACATGTCTACAAACATAATGTTTTATGTGTGTTTTAATACCTCTTTTTGTAGGTTCACATGCCTTGATTTTCTTGCAACATTGTGGGTGTCCCATGTTTGTAGGAATTCTTGTCTTTCATGTGACATTATTTGACATGTTTGCACTTGTTTCTATATTGTGTGAACTTGTTTTCTACTAACATATAATTTTTATATTTGTTACCATTATTTTTTTGCATTAGCATTATTCTTGTTATCATGCTTATTTTTCTTGATGTTATTGTTTTGTGTCTTGGTTTCTACCATTCACATCCCCTTTTGCAGGTATCATTTCTTCTTGGTTGCCACCACATCAGCTTTATAGAAGTTATCTACATGTTATCAACATCTCATACATGGGTATACATCTTTCCTTTTGAGCCATGCACTCAAATTATTCCTCGCACATGCCAAAAAAGTGGTGGAAAACATCTATGGATTTATTCTACATTTCCAACATGTATAGACATATGAAAAGACATGCAAAAATCTCACAGAATTGGATTCAAGAGCATAAAATTTGCAAAAACCATGCATGCTTAGGAATGTACAACTGGTCAAAGACCTTTGTATGGACAATTCTAATCCTATCCTACGGTTTTTCCCAAGGGATATTGTTGTCCAAAATAACATCCCATGTAATTTTGAACAATTCATCAAAAGGACTTAACCATTTTTGTGCGCTATAAAATCTGTATCAAATTGATTCGGTCTTTTGCATAATGCAAGAATGTAGTGTTTCGTAGGTTCTCCTAACCCGTAGAACAAAGGAATGAGCGATCTAGGACTTATGTGATAAAAATATTGGTTTTCCTCGTAGAATTTTTTAGACACTGCGACATTAAGAAATTTAGTCCCTTATGGTTAGAAGCCAAGTTAAAATACCATGGAGTTGCATATCTGCGGGGAGTGGAGAAATCATCCAAGGAAAAAAGTCACAAAATGAAGGAAAATAGTCATTTATTTAAAATCCACAAATCAATGGAATATATTTTGTGGGTATTGTGAAATATTTTAGTGCATTAGGAAGAGAAAAGAGAAAGTTGTGAGGATCCAAGGAAGGGGAAATTTTGAAATTCCATGGTGAAATCCATGGGATAAAGTAAAAATCATGGAAGGTATCACGGTCGTGCCACACTCGGGCGGGAGAAACCACCCCAACCACTAAATTTTAATGAAGCTTGGTTTCCTTCTCTCTAGATTGATGGTGTGTGATAGAATCAAGGGATCATGTTTTCATTGTTGGCATTTATTTGGGGCATTTATTCATGTACCTGCAAGTAAACTCGGAAGAAAACGTGGTGCCCATGATCATTCGTAGAAATTAATATGATCTAATACAAAGAATCCATGAAATAGCTACATGAATGATAATAATTGAAATCAACAACTCTATATTATATGTTTATTATTATTCATTCACTATTTCATTACACTCCATTATATAGGAGATGTAAAATAACAATCCTTACAACAACATTTGTCTTCATGTACAACCATACACCCATATGGTTTCAACCTCTCACCAATATAATAATAAAACAATACTAATTGTTTTATTATTCTAACTTACTAACTTACCACATACTAACCACATTTTACATTTACTATTTACATTTACATAGTAAATGTACTTTCACTAATTTACCATAATAATAATTACACATGTAATTATTATTCACCCATACATACAAATGGAGCACTAAGATATATTTCCTAACATTCCCCCCCTTAGTGCGAACATGGGGAAAACCTGCCTTATACTTGCACCTGCTCATGATCTGATGATTTTACAGGATGATCATAAACCTAATGGATGGTTTTTCATAGGGTTGACCATAAACCAAAAATGATGGTTTTGCAATTGGTTTACCATAAACCAAAAAGGGTGATGGTTTTGCATAGGGTTTACCAACAACCAAAAATGGTGGTTTTACAAGTGGTGTACCACAAACCAAAAGGGTGATGGTTTTGCATAGGGTTTACCAACAACCAAAAATGGTGGTTTTACAACTGGTGTACCACAAACCAAAAATGAAGGTTTTCAAGTGGTTTACCTACAACCACATCATGATATGCCAAGTATTATTCTTAGCCCTCATCACATCTCACTGCAGGGAATAACATAGAAAATTTTGAAATCTGCTGCATATATAGAAAATACCAGAAATGTAGAAAAATAGAAATGGAACATTGAGATCATGTTCCCCCCTCAATGTGAAATTTTCTTTATTCTGAAAACCACAATAGGAACACTGCAACCAAACACTCTGCCAGAAATACAAAGAAACAACAAGAACGCACTGTATAAAAAAATAATCACCATAGCTGATACGGCCCCGTCGTTGGTGACTGACGAGAGGTCGTTGAATGACCTCCAACCTCCTGTGCCTCCTTCCTCCAATAAATTCACTTAGTATAGAAATTCTTCATAATTATAGTCAATTTTATCTGTTATTTTTTCATCTCTAGTTTCCCATTCTACAATTTTGCTTACATCTGTAGGTGCTTTTTCTTTTCCATCTACTATCCTCCATAGATTTTTATTCATTAACTGCATCTGGATTTTTACTCTCCATGTATGGAAGTTCAGCCCATTAAATTTATCTAATGGTATATCCATTTTATTGAATCTAAATATCCAAAAAAAAATTGAATGTAGATTTGAATTACCTTTGATTCTCTGATTTCTTCAAAAAAAAAGCAGTGATCAATGTGTTGTATAGTAAATTGCACTTTTCTCCCAAACGATAAACTAGGTTTTGCTAAAAAATTTACTGTAGCTTCTTGTATAATAGATAATTCCATGTACAAAATTTTGGAGAAACCTAGATCGCGAAACAAAAGTTACGAGATCTTCTTTGAGACAGATTTAACCTGCTCTGGTACCAAATGTAGAAATTAATCTGATCTAATACAAAGAATCCATGAAATAGCTACACAGACAATAATTGAAATCAACAACTCTATATTATATGTTTATTATTATTCATTCACTATTTCATTACACTCCATTATATAGGAGATATAAAATAACAATCCTTACAACAACATTTTTCTTCATGTACAACCATACACCCATATGGTTTCAACCTCTCACTAATAGAATAATAAAACAATACTAATTGTTTTATTATTCTAACTTACTAACTTACCACAAACTAACCACATTTTACATTTACTATTTACTTTTACATAGTAAATGTACTTTCACTAATTTACCATAATAATAATTACACATGTAATTATTATTCACCCATACATACAAATGGAGCACTAAGATATATTTCCTAACACATTCAACAAGTCTTTAGGGGAAGAATTTGATCTCGGAGGTCCTTTCTCATCTATCCTCCTTCTCTTTCTTCATTCCTTGAATTGTAAAAATCCAAGTGCTTGTGCACTTTATAGGGGTTCTTATCCTTTTTCATTCCTTATCAATTTTCAAGCTCTTCTTTGTGAAACTCGAAACTTTATGCTACTGAACTCTATAATTCACAAATAGTGATCTCCTTGCCTCGATCATGTATGTAAGCTATAGAGGATTGATTAATATAAGTTTGGTTTATCTCTTTCCTTTAAATATATTATGTTTGATGTGAATATTTTACCCTCTTGCATATCTCTTGTTATTTCATTTGTTTACATCTAAAATAAGTGCATTTTCACGATCCCAACCTCAAATATTTGCATTTGTGTCATTTGAATTTGGGAAAGTTCCACCTTTTTTTTTAGTAGTAGCACCACCCTTTAGCTTAGATTTCTTATTTCTTGCATCTCTCTCTCTCTCTCTCTCTCTCTCTCTATTAGAGTAGGATTAGCTTAGGAGTAGTTTTAACATTAGAAGTAGGTTGTGTTGTGCGGGTTTTCCCATATCCACACAACAAGGAAGTCGGCCTTCTCCAAAGATCTGTATCAAGATGAAAGTTCCACACTTGGAGACAGTCCCATGTTGCCTCAAAATTCTGGGTCTTTATGATTCAAAGCAGGGTGTGATTTTGAGCTCCAACAATTTTAGAAGACGCCCAATATGATAGTTAAATGAGCTATATTTAATTATTTCCAAGTTTTGGTGTGTGACTTAATGTTTCAACTTTCAGAGGAATTTTTTAACACATTTGGTGACTCCCTATCTATCAAATCTTCTAGTTTTAAGTAGCCGAGTTCCCCTTTCATAAGAAGAATGTAGCCAAGGAAAAGTGCAACAAGTAATGAGCCTTTTGAATGTTTCTAGTTGTCACCAAGGATAAGAAGAAAAATATCTCCATAAATATTTGATATTTCTCCAAGATGAATTCTTTCAACTACACCTCCGGAAGACCATTTTCAATTCTTGTCGAAGTTTGAGACCTATTCCATTTGTGGCGCATCGAGGAACTTGCCTTTGCTAGTTCTAGTGGAGGAAGTTTGTTGCTCTTAGTTGTGCATCATGATATCCCAATAATCACCTTGAAGAGTATCCCTTTCTTCAAAAGTGATAACTCTACCACACCCATGAAAAACATTCAAAACATTTAAAATGTATTCTCATTGCATGCGGACATGGAATATGATGTTGTGATGTAGATTTTGGCATCATCTCCCAAAGAAAAATCACTCAATGGTACATAATTCTTCCAACTGCATCAATCCACACTTGGGATGAACTTGGAACTGTTCTTTGTCAAAATTTTGATGTAAAGGAAGATAAAATTTCACTTTTGGAGAAGCTAACCGAAATCAAACAATCTCTAAGTGAGCTCATGGAAAATTTCAACTTTAGGTTCTAAAAGACATGGGACAAAATTCCAATCCTTCTAGGACCAACCCCTCAAGGTGCATTTTTATATTTTATTTTAGATTTGAATTTTGATATAGCAGTGATGATTCAGTTTGTAATAGCCATTACAACTGAATATTATCTTATTCAAGTAGGAAAGTTAGCCCTTAGACTACCTATGCCTATTTTCCCTGAGTTACTACAAAATTCTCAACTCGTCATTGTTCCCACTACTCAATATTATGCTTCATCTTTGGATTCAAAATTTGGTTGTCTATAAAACATGATGAAATCGAAAGCCTTAGTTTTCATCTTAAAAACTTACAAATGAGATTGTCTCCCTCAAGAGACAACAAGATCAAGCTCCTAAAAATTATCACTTTCTCGGGGTTTTCCAAAACAAGGATTTCAATATCCAAATCAAATATTTCCGCATAATTACCTGCCATTATAGCCACCAATTGTAAACTCGTAGCTCTACTAGATCCTAACATAAGAAAATTTATTTTTTCATTTCAAATTAATATGGTTGAAGGTTTTGAATGGTGTTATCCTTGTGCTCAACCCCTAATTAATACATATGTGAGGCTAGAATCAATTCCTTATGGGAGAAAGATATCATGATCCAAACTCCACTCTACCCACAAGAATAATTCACGACTCTATCAACAAGTAATGCAGAAAAAATTGAAGAAGCCCCTCCCACACCCAAATTCATGTTCTTCGGACTTGAATATTTATGTGTGGTTAATTAAGACATGGGAAACCTAAGCAAGACAAGAATTCATTTAGCATACAATAAAATATCACACCTCTATCATGATCCAAACTCCACTCTACCCACAAGAAAAAGTTGTGGCTCTATCAACAAGCAATGTAGGATAAATTCAAGAAGCCCCTCCAGGCCCAACTTCATGTTCTTTAGAGTTGAATATTTTTGTGCGATTAATCAAGTTGTGGGAAACATAAGTAGACCGCAACTTCTTATTAATCCAATTCTATGTAATGCTTCCAATCAATCTAGAAACTTAAGTAGAAATCAAACTTCATCCACTTTACTACGGGTTACTCAACAACCGCAAAGTGAACAACTTCCGTGGAACACACAAATCTGGGTCACATTACGTAAGCGTGAAACATACAAATTCCACTAACCAAAGATATTCCACGGGTAGATGAAAGAAACAAGAAACATTCCACTCCATTGCAAAAATTTGTGGGTCTTCCTATCAATATTTTGGAGCAAATGAAAAAGACAAACTCGAATGTCATGATGTGGGATGTCTTATCTATCCCATTCCAAAGGGATTTATTGCGATAATCCCTAAAGAAACTTCCACCTCTAGAACCCACCATGCACAAATCAGATGTCGCATTCAATATTTTCCATCCCAAGGAGGAACAAGTAAGTTCAATTTTCAAGCCTCCTCCTTTCTACATGTCTCTCATAGTTGGAAAGCACCTCGTTCATAATTACATGATAGAATCTGGTGCTAGTACTTTGGTCATGCCAAAGAAGATTGCATACATCTTTGGGATTGAGTACAACCCAACTTCTAAGGGTGTCTTAAAACTTGATGGATCAACAATGCAAGTTTTGGGCATAATTAAGGATTTAAAATTAACTCTACATGTTTTCCCAAGCTTAACCATAATACAGGACATTTATGTGATTAACTTTCTGCCATTATTCACCCTTTACCTCTCGATATATTTCACATCAAAGGTGGGAGAATATGTTTAGTATTGGTCTCATATGATACTTAAAATGAGTTATAGTACTAGATTTACAATTAAGGTTGAACCTATTTCATTTTATCATGTGGAAGTTCTTAACACTAGTCCTATCAATGAAAATTGTATGATCCAAGGAGATACAAATTATGATCTTGAATCAGCTGAAACAATATATTCATCAAATTCAATTATTGATCTTATGCTAAATGAATGGGCCAAGGAGCACTATGATTTTTACCCCTATGACACAATTTTTGAAACTGATCTAGGAACTTATTGCATCCATGAAGAAAATATCATCATCCCCAAGTTGCGCAAAGAAGAAGATAATGATGCTTTTGGGTTATCAAAGATGTATTTTGATGGTTCCAGAAGTAGGAATGGAGTTAGGGTTGGTTTTTTCTTATCTCTCTAATTGACATAATATTCCTTTATTCTCATAGGTTACAATTTGCATGCTCCAACAACATAGTGAAATATGAGGCGTTGGTCCATAGTTTTCTTATTGTAGAAAAGAAATAAATCAAATCTCTAAAATTATTTGGGGATACCAAATTTTCATCCATAAATTCATAGGAATATGTGTGGCTAAAAACAATCTTTTGAGAGATTATAGGCACCGATTTGTGGATCTCCTTGAGAGTTTGAATCCGTCAACCTTCGGTGGTGTCGTGGAAACAAAATAAGGAGACGGATAAAATGGCAAGCATTGTTTCTTAGTTTTCTTCCACATAGGATCTTATTCAAGTAAATCATCATGTCAATATGGTTGTGAGACCATCCATCTTGGAAAATAAATCCAACTAGTAGGTTTTTGAGAATGATGAGAAAAATTTTCAATTCATTCAAAATGGAGCTGAATTCTCTTCAAATTTTCAATGTACCTTGCAATACTGAGTTATGGTGATCGAGCATTTGGCCGAGGAAAAACAAGCTACCCAAAGGGTTAGTTACCATTAAAGACATTTTCAATTCGATGATGAGGTTATAGAGCAAAACAAAAGCATGTTTGTAGGTCAAGAGAATTGCAAGTTAGTCACCATTGTGGAAGCAAAAGAGATTTTGTTGGGAAAGGTATGTAGTGTTGATGAAGAACGAGATTTTATTTCCCTTTGTCATAAATTTCACAATGTATTTTCATGGAGTTATGAGGATCTTAAAGGTTTTGATCCCAACATTGCTCAACATATTATTGACCTTGATCCTGCGGCTAATCCAATTAGGCAAAAATAAAGTCTTGTGAACCCCATGATTGAGACACTCATGAGGAATGATTTATCCAAACTCATTGAGTCAAAAATAATATTTCGTACAAGAATTTCATTTTTGGGTGGAAAATTTAGTTCCTATCGGGAAGAATAATGGAGAAATAAGACTCTAAGTGGACTTTAGGGATTTGAACAAGGCTTCATTGAAAGATCATCATCCTTTTCCTTCCATGGAACAAATCCTTCAAGCGGTGGTTGGATCTTAGAGGTTCTTTAAGCTTGATGGTTATTCGGGATATAATCATACCTTAGGAGGATCGGTATAAAACCACATTCAAAACCAAGTGGGGAACATATACACTTATCATAAAATGCCCTTTTGTTTGTCAAACATGAGTGTTGCCTTTCGAAGGCAATGGGCATTGCTTTTGGTGGACTCATAAACCATTTTTTCCTTCTTTATATGGACGACATCACAGTCTTTTCAAAATAGGGAAAACAACATATGGGGCATTTGGATAAAGTTTTGAAAAATGCACGAATTTGGTGTATCACTAAACCCCATGAAGTACATTTTTACATTTCTGCGGGGAAAGTTATTGGGTTACATTGTTTCAAAGGATGGAATTACAATTGACCCAGAAATAGTCTTTCGCAATTCTCTCTCTCCTTACCAACTCACAAGAAGGCCCTTCAGTATTTTCTAAACAAGATCAATTTCATTAGGAAGTTCGTTCCTAACTTTGCAAGATTAGTTAGGCCAATCACCTTAATGTTGAGAAAGGATATTGCTTTTAAATGGACTTCGGAAGGAAGAGAAAGCTTCATTAAGATAAAAGACAAAATAGCTCAAGCACTAAAACTCATTAATCCAAATTTTGAAAATGATTTCATCCTTTATGCATATGGTGTTGATCTTAATGTAGTCATGGTTCTCGCTCAAAATAATAATAAATACTTGGAGTATCCTAGCTTTCTTCAACCAAGCTTTGAAATATTTCGATCTTAGGTATAATCATTTGGAAAAATAGTTTTCTGTCTTGCAGGATCTCAAAAAAATTCAATCCCGTGATAGCCATCAACCACATAAAAGTTCTAGTCTCACATCCCAAAGTGTGAGATATTTCATTATAGGGGTAGAAATCAGCGAAAAGAGAGCCGAATGTGTGACCAAAATTTGGATTTTGATGTAACCATCAAGGCCAAAAAGTTGGTAAGAAGCAAAGCACTATGTGAGCATGTTGTCTTAGAGGCTTAAGATAATCAAGACACTTCTTTCTTCATGGAAGAAGAGAAAGGAAAATCTACGGAGGGTATACAAGAATTGGAATTTCCTCAACAAGAAAATCCATAGAGTGTTGTAAACCCGTGGTACGATGAAAAATTGCACAACATAGAAGACTCGTGTGACCAATAAACTCAACCTATCCATGAAAGTTGGATCAGCAACATGGAAAATTTCTTAGCAACTAATGTCTACCCACCTGATTTAAGTAAGACAAAGAGAAGACACCTCAAGTTACAATCAATTCCTTATGTTTTAATTGGTGGTATTCTTTTCAAAAGGAATTTGGATGGTGTCTTGCTAAGATGCATTGAAGGAGAATAAATAGACAAGGTCTTGGAAAATTTTCATGATTGTTCTCGGGAAGACATTTCTCAGCCAAGGCTATAATAATGAAAATCCTTAGAACATGATACTTTTGGTCCACCTTGTTCTCGGATGCATATCAATAGGTCAAGAAATGTAAAGAATGTTCCCTTTTCACTGGTAAAAAAATGGTGGCCCTTCCCCTTCATCCTATCCAAGGTGGATGAACCATTTTCTTTATGGGGACTTGACTTCATAAGAAGGATTAATCTCCTTCAAGTGCGGGCCACAAATGGGTTTTGACAACAACATATTATTTTCCTAGGTGGAAAAAGGATATACCACTCAAGGGGGGTACTGAATCAGTCATCCTTGATTTATTGGAAGACATTGCAATAAGGCTTGGGATCCCTCAAATTATCATCTCTGACAATGCTAAGGCATTTTTATGATCCAAGGTATTTGATTGGGCTCTTAGAAATTGAGTTTGTTTGAAAAATTTCTCCAATTATTACCTAAAAGGTAATGATTTGGTGGAATCAACCAATAAGAACTTGATCGGGATCATGCATAGGAATATGGAAGTCAATCAAATAAAATTTCACACCAAAGTAAAGAATGCTCTTTGGTTTGATAGAATCACTCCAAAGAAGGAAATTGGCAATTCACCATTTGTCCTTATTTATGGAAGAGAATCTAGGCTCCCACTGAATCGGAGTTACCTTCATTCAAGCTAGCTCAAAAATGTAATTTGAGGGGTGCATATGAAAGAGAAATCAATATGGATGAGTTCTTTGAAATTGAGGAACAGAGACAATTTGTCATAGTCAAGCTAGAAGAGCATCAAAGATCAACCAAGCGATCGTTTGAAAATAATTTCAGGCCGTAGGATAGGTAATTTAGTACACAAATAGGAGATAGAGATAAAACAGGGTGACACTCTAAGTTTGATGTACTTTGGATTGGGCCGTACATTATCACTTCTTGTAAAAAGGCCAACTAATTTGAGTTGTCCAATCTTAATGGAGAAGTATTACAAATCTCACTCAATAGGATTTATCTCAAACACTTCCATTAAATTGTCTCATCACATATTGTAAATATTTTGTGTAGTTGTTTGTTGTTGGATGCCCCCACCATTTTTTTGTGTTAATCACTGATTGAGTGCTTTCTCCTCAATCCTTGTGGTGATCCCTTTGTTTATAATAAGTGTTTTGCACTCTCTGCATGTTTCACTTGAAGCATGTATGATCTTCCCTTTTGTACATAAGTTTTGGAGCCACTTGCAGTCACACACACTATTAGGAATATTTTATATAGTGCTCACATTAGTAAATATTATATGTGCAGTTTATATTAGTTAGTTGTTATGGTTGTTGACCGGACTCACACCTTGTTTATAAGAGAAGCTTTACCTCTGGATGTAGTGTGGCCGAATAAATCAATATAGAAGAAATCGATTTTGTGTGTGTGTAATCTGCTGCTATACCAACATTTGGTATCAAATCCAGGCCATTCCCGAAAGAAAAATCATGGAAAAATATTTCACTATGGGGAAATTCAAATATCTTTCCTTCACTGATGCAATTCTATTGAATGATTTCTCTCATGTATTTAGGTGCAGTATAAAATCGATTTCGTTGATTTTTATTTGCAAAACCTTAGGTAGAATCGTTATTTTTGGCATAGTCTATTGACTATAATTTGAGAGATCTGAAATGCTAAGATTCGGAGTTGAATCTCTCCATGAAAGGCCCACGACCTGCATATCCGCTGCCCAATAGTCGTAACAGATATGTGTTGAATACATTCAAATTCTTTTGTATCAGTCGTATATTGACGAACATTATTTTTTCAAGTTTGCTTGGTGAATACTTGGACGCATCCACATTGGAAACAACATGGTCCACATTGAGCTTATAATAGATTGACGTTGGGCTTTGAAATCTATCATTTGGACAGAATTTGATTTACTGTCACTATTTTGGACTTGTTTTCATGTATTTGGAGGGCCAACATGTGTAGTCGTCGTATAAGAGCCTGACGAGAAGGAGGTGTCAAAGTGTATATCTCCACCTTGAATTTGGTTCAGTTGGGACGTCCTAGTCTGTTAAAGGCATTGAAATTTTCTACTTGAACATGCAAAGTTGAAAATGTGTAGGTATGTCAGATTTAAATGAGAGTTGCTCATCTTTGTCTCTTGGTGTCAAACTCACAATTTTCTTGCTTCTGCTTCGTATTTCTCTGGATTGAAAAATTCAACAATGCACTGACTTTGAGGGAATGTGTATTATATCTAAGAGAGTTAATTCGTCACTTGTCACCAACAATAGGCTACGCTTGAGTCTTTTGCATTGGACAACAAGTGTCTACCTTTCAATGAGATTACTCTCATAATCACATTACTCCATTTGACACGCAACACTCCTCCCTGATTTCTTGGTGTACGTTTTTATATAAAGTCTTGCATTTAGTTGGTCCATATTAATGTTCCAATATAGTTTGGCTAGATGTTTATAGCTTATGTGGATTTTTGTTATTATAAAAGTTATAGTAAATTTAGATTTTTAAGTGTAATCCTTTAAATAGGTTTGGGTGTTGAAGGTAGTTTTGAGTTGCTTTTATTAAGTCCAAAAGGAGTCTAGATATTTTAATATGTTTTTTTAAGAAAAGTCTTTTTGTTGTTTATAATAATTTTGTCTTATTTTGATAAAGGTATCAGCGTAATCCTAGTCAAAAGTTAAAATTTCATGATCTAAGTCAAGTGTCACACTTATAGCCATAGTCTATCATTGTTGTCATTATTTTGTAAAATAATTGTTTATAGGTTGGGTCTTTAGTCTTAGTAGTCAAAATAAAGAATGAGTCTTTTTAAGAGTGTTGTATTTATCAAGAGTTAAATTTGTAAAAATATACAAAAATGCCTCACGGACATTTTTTGGTGGAATCTCGTGTCCGAGTCAAAATTGATGGGTGGCATTTCAATTTGAGTTCCATGATCAAATACAAAAGAGTTAGCAACATTCGTACGGGAGGAAGGAGGTCATTCATCAACCTCTCATCACTCGACATCGACGGGGCCATGCGAAGCTATGGTGGAATTTATGTGTTATGAGCATTTAAGTTTCGGTTGTGCGAGTTTGTTTTAGTTTTTTTCTTTGCATGGTGTGTATTGTGGGTGTTAGAAAATAATTGTATAGGAAGGAAACTCTTTAGAGATCCTCACGATTGTAGAGATCCTCTAACTTCCATACTTCGTTGGAAAATGATCGATAAGTGAATATGTTCACTGGAAATGGTGATCATGTACAACAAGATCTAGACAACAAGATCTGGATAGTAGTGTGCAAGATACGGTTTTATTTTCTTGTCGGTGTTTCTAGTTGTGTGAATAAGTGGAAATTTCACATTGGGGGGGCATAACACCAATGTTCCATTTTCATTTTGCGCTAAACCACTAAATTCAAGGGTATCTTCTAGTGGCACTAGCACTTTTCTATGTTGTTTGAGATCGAGTGGCGGTGATCAACAACAAAGTGGTTCGATTAAGAACATTTTTTCTTATGGATGTAACGTGAAATCTTTTCCAATGTGATTATTCTTGTTTAGATTTGTAATAAGCGAGCATTGATTCCTATGTTATTCCATGATGTAAAAACATAGTGGAGAAAAAAGCACCGAGTAAGTCGGTTCATGGATCTTGAAAATGTTTTTGGGAGATCCGAAAAAAACCACACAAGGTGGACAGATCAATGGGTTCTGTCACATCAATATTTTTGGTACACCTATTTAAAACCATGGAATGAGAGATTCTTTCTTTTTTATCAAGGTCGTGAGTCACATAGTAGGACATGCTTCACGGGGTGATCATACGTAGATGAAAGTGTGAATGTTTTTCTACCATGTTCCCAAGAAAGAGGGAATGCTAGAAATATTTTATATAGTTCTCACATTAGTAAATATTATAAGGGTAGTTTATATTAGTGTGAGTTGTTATGGTTGTTGACCGGACTCACGTGAACATAATGTTTGTAAAGTTACCTCCTTGTTTTTATGATAATATTTACCTATATATATGGATGTATTATGGCCGAAAAAAAAATCAATAGAGAAGAAATCAATTTTCTATATGTGTAATCTGCTACCATACCAACATGTGGATCATATTAGATCCAGTTTCATGGCAGAAATTAGATAGTTGGAGCAGTTCTTAATTTTATCTTCCATATCCAAATATCACCTTCATTTTAATGGTAAGCTCATGTGGATTTGGAGATATATTTTACAAGGTGAAATCAATTTCTTCAAGGTTATGTGTGACTCCATGCCCAATGGATGCTTCAAGGAAATTAATATTCATCATCTAGTAGGCAGATGTCCCCTGGAGGTCACCAAAATGTTGTCCAAAATTACACCCCATGTAATTTTGAACAACTCATTAAAAGGACAACCATTTTTGTGATGTCGAAAATTCATGGGACACTAATTTAGTTTTCGAAAAAATGTAGGAACGGAGTGTCCAGGCGGGTTCTCCTAACCTTGCAACATAGAGGAATGAGCGATGCTGGGACTTAGGCGAAATTGGAAATATTAGTGCTCTACTAAATTTGTTAGACACCCATAGTACTAAGTAATTTAGTCCCTTGTGGGTAGAATCTAAGTTAGTATACCGCGGAGTTACATATCTACGAGGAGTGGAGAAATTGGCCAAGGTAGAAAGCCGAGGAACAAAGGAAAGTGGTCATTTGTTTAAAATTCATGGATCAAAAGAATATATTTTGTGGGTATTGTGAAATCATTTCGCACATCATGATGAGCAAAGGGAAAGTTACGAGGGTTTGTATAAGGGGAAAATTTGAAATGCCACCGTGAAAGTCATTCGACAAAGTAAAAACCGTAGAAGGTCTTAAAGCTGCGTCGGACTCTAAACCAAAGAGCTAACCACCCCAACCACTAGAATTTAATGAAGCATGGTGTCC
Organism: Taxus wallichiana var. yunnanensis; assembly: GCA_018340775.1. Classification (NCBI taxonomy): domain Eukaryota; kingdom Viridiplantae; phylum Streptophyta; class Pinopsida; order Cupressales; family Taxaceae; genus Taxus; species Taxus wallichiana. Next base: position 950,827,192 of record CM031237.1, on the reverse strand, counting down.
TTATCTATAGAATGATGGTGTGCAATAGACTCAAGGGTCATGTTGTGGTGGTTGGTATTTATATGTGGTGGCCATATTTGTACTACAAGAAAAATATGTAAAAACCTGGCACCCATACATATTCAACACGTCTTTAGGGGATGGATTCCATCTCAACGGTCATTTCTCCTCTCTCCTTCTCTTTCTTCATTCCATGAATTATATAAATACAAGTTCTTATGCACTTTGTATGGGTTCTTCTCCTTTTTCTTCCTTGGAAATGTTTGAACTCTTCTTTGTGAAACTCAAAACTTTATGTTACCGACCTCTGTAACTCGTGAATGGTGATACCCTTGCCTCAACCCTATATGTAAACTATAAAATATTGGTTAATGTGAGTTTGGTTTATCTTTCATTTGAATACATTGTCTTTGATGTGAATATTTCACCCTCTTCGATATCCCATGTTCTTTCATTTGTTTGCATCGAAATGCATACATTTTCATGATCCCAACCTTGCACTTTGCATCTATATCATTTGGATTTTGGGTAAGTTCCAACTTATTTTAGTGTTATCACCGTTGTCTAGCTTATTATTCTTATTTCCCAGTTCCTTGGAATTGTTAAATTAGGATTAGCTTAGGATTAGTTTTAGCATTATGAGTAGGTTGTGTTGTGTGGGTTTTCCAAAATCCACGAAACAAGGAATTCGGACTTCTCCAGAGGTCTGTCTCAAGATGCAAGTCCCACACTTAGAGACAATCCCATGTTGCCTCAAAATTCAGGTCTTTATGATTTAAAGCGGGGTGCAATTTTGAGCTCCAACAAAAATTCTCCGAGTTATCATTATTTTCATATTTATCATCATTATTACAACATTCTTATATGGTTTCATATTTAGATTGACTCAATTTGGCACAGTTTCAGGGGGCATGAAGTATTTCATTCTCTCCTTCTCCACGGTACTCAGTTTCACTTCCATTTTTAACACATTGGGGGCATGGATATCCTTTCTCCACTCATATTTTAACATGCAATCAATTCTATGCAGCTTCTTACTTAGTCAGCATTTACGACGCATGGGAAGAGTATAGGGAACTTATTTCTCTTTTCTATTGTGTGTCTCAAGTTAAAAATTTGGGCTTATATCCTTCTACAACAGTATGGTCCTGGGGTTATAGAAGACAAAAAATTAGCTAAGTTCTTCATGGGAAGGTTTTTTTATCCTCTTTACAATTAAGAGGAAGATATCATATTTGTTGAATGGATTTGATACACGGTCTTCCTCCTTAGTAGGGGTGCTTCAGATCCTATTTTTGGTTCTTCTCTTTGGCATTCATGTGTTGGGTTGGTACACCTAGCACATCAACCTCTCCTTGGCACAATTGGGAACTAATCACCCTCAATTATTCATCGATTTTAACTCAAAATCTCCAAATAAAAATAACGAGAGCACATTCCCTCTACAAAAATAACAGTGTATTCCTTCCATGTTTTGCATATCTTTTACATTTCTTTATATTACTTTCATTACATTCTGAGTTAAAGTTCAGTTTCCTATTTTGGGCATCGACCACACTTTGTGTTGCAGGTTTTATTTTGGAGTGTGTCAATACCAACACAACAAGATACTACAAAAAAAAAGTTATTGTGAGAAAAATAAAGTGTTTCTACACACACATATATCTTTTCCTTTAAGTATGTAATTTTCATTTCATACTTAAAGGGGGAAATGGAGACACTAAAAATTGGCACTCTATCCTTTGACATTTCTAATCTTGACATTACACACTTGCATGCACAAATACACCCTCCTCACTCTTACTTGGACACCCTGATAGATCTTTGACTAATTTCTTATCTTTGTACACCTTTCTGCCATTAGTTCTTGAGGTTTTATAGTATAAAATGCATCTAAAGACATCCATCCTCCAACCTAAGAAGATAAAGCGTGATTTTCCCTCAGCATCAAAACCATTAGTTTGGGTTGGTTTGTTCAAATCTATAACCTAACCCTATTGTAGGGTTTTGAATGACACATCGAGCACTAAAAATTTTAATTCCATCATCTTCATATGGACTAATATTCCCTTTTTTTGACCTTTCACAAAATAAAAACCATCGGAAGCTTTGTATAAGTAATTCAATCATACCTCATTTAGGGTCCTAGCAATTTATGTTCTCATGTTAAAGTAAGAACTAAAGGAACTTATTTCTCCATAAACAAAAAAATAACTAATAAAATTAATTAGGGCAGCACCCTCTATAGGTCTGAAGTCTCCTCCCGGGTCTAGGAGTCTCTGTCTTCTCTCCACAAGAAAGAAAAGTGACCCTTCCCAAGTATTTGAACAAGTTTGAAACTTAAGTACAAGGTATGGTCAAATCATGTTTATCAAGTTCTAATTACACTACGGTAGATATCACAAGATAGGAGAACAATGTGTAGTTTGAGCCCTCTTAGGAGTAGTGGCGATATCGGTGGTGAATAGGAACACTCACAACCCACCTAACTATGTTTTGTAGGAGCTCCATTTTGCACTATGAGGGTTTGAGCTGAGTTTACAAAGTCATTCTGAAGGTGAGCGAAGAATACCGAAAAACAATGACAATCAATTCTAGGAAAGAGAAGCACTCAGGAAGTTGTAGAACTAGAATCAAAGTATGACCAATATTTTACATAGGGTCAAAACCATACAGATGATATTGACCTATTTATACGGTTTTGACCAGATCCTATCTCTAACGCCAATTCCTGTAAAGAAACATTTTCACTTCCCGATCAACCTGTTCTTTCATCCAGATCACTCAAACTCCTCCAAATCCACACATAATCAGCTAAGTGAAATCTCTCCTTTTGTTTTGATATTTTCTAGGACAATCATCACTTTGTAAAGTGTTATTATGATTTAGAAAATTAATGTTGGAAGTTACCTAAATCAGAATGTTCACCTATTGCATTATTTCATCATTTTTATGTATGTTAATTAGAAACACACTAAATATTAAAAGGGAATAAAATATATTCACAAAAACTAAAATCAGGTAGATATCACATGCTAGGAAAATGATGTGCATTTTGATCCCTCTTTGGAGTAGTAGCGATGTTGAAAGTGCACATGGGTGCCCACAAACCACCTAAATTTGTTTTACAAGAACTCCATCTTGCACTATGAGGTTTTAAGGGTTTGAGCATAATTTACAAAACCATTCCAAAGGTGAGCTAAGAATACCAACATATAGTGGCGAGTTATTTTCAGACAAGAAAAGCACTTAGGAAGTTGTAAACCTAGAATCCAAGCAGGGACAATACCTTATAGTAGAATTCGAGAACCATATGGATGATCTTGACTTAATTATATAGTTTTGACTAGATACACTCTCAAGTTTTTTCTCATCCATAAAATCATTTTCAATTCCATATCGGCATGTTCATGCATTCACGTCACTTAGCATATTCTAGATCCACGTGGAACTATCTAAGTGCAATCTCTCCTTTGTTTTTTTATAGTTGGTACGTCGATAGCCACTTTGTAAAGGGTTGTTCGATTTATGAAATTAATGTTGGAAGTTAATTAAATAAGAATAGTCTCTGTAATATTAATTCATCATTTTTATGCATGTTATTTGGGAACATTCTAAAGCTTTAAAAGGTTGAGATTATTTCACCAAAAAAGTGAAATGACTTCCTAGACATAAATTATGCTTTTAACCTAATTTTCCAAATGTTGAAATTCAATCCATTTAATAATTTTGATTTATCCATTGAAAAAATTCTGGATGAAGCCTTATTTTTCACAAAAAATAAGGTAGCTTAACTACTTTAGAAAATTAACAAAAATATCTAAAATAATATCTTTTTGTATATTTTGAACAATAATTTTTATGAAAAATATTTAACAATAGCAATCTTTTAATTTTTCCAAAAATGCAAGATAGATTTTAAAATGAAATTATTAAAAATATTTTTTAAAAATAATTTCTATTTTTCCTTTTAAAGAATAATAGATTCAAAAAAGAAGTAATTTTAATACTAATTTTTATTATTATCTTGCTTATTTTTGTAAATATAACAAAGAGGTAGGGAATGGTTTGAATCCTAACCCCTAAACCTCTAAGCTTGTAACAAAATATTATAGACTGTTTGGTTTATTTATGAACTTTAGTGTATATATTAAGCCACTTATTTTTAAGGGTTATCAAAATGATTTGGAGGATCAGCGACTACATAACTTATACATCATCATATTATAAAATTTATACATTGTAATACATCATAAATTAACATACTCATCCCTCAAACATCACCTTCATTGATTGGAGGACATCTAATACTTTGATTTGATGGTGAGTGGATCGTATCCCGCAAGGTCCATATATTTACTTTTTTATACTACTTGGATACTCTAATACCTTTGCATCTCGCATGTTGCCTCTCCTATGAGCCTAAAATAACTTGCCACATCCTTAGATGCAAGGTTTTTGTCTTATCCAATATATTTTCTAAAATATCAATGTGTGCACTCTCAATTAGATAATTCCACTCGCCTCCATAGTATGGTCTACAATCACAACATATAACTCATTAGAAATCCATATACATATATCAACATACTAATCTATTTTGTGATAAAACTCTACAAGTCACATAAGTCACTTCACCTAGCTAATCGAGACACCCTACCATGACTTCCTTATTTGTATGACCTCCCAACACTGCATCATCATCATCATCATCATCATCATCTTTTGATGGGTGGGATCCCACTACTTGTGCACTCCTATCTCGGGGCACAAAGATCATTTATGGCCTCATCCGAACCCCAACTATCTCGACTGGATGTTGTGTAATATGGGTCATAGTTAATACCTATATCGATTTCGAGATACCCTCCTCTTGCTCCACATCCACCACTCACAATGGCATCCTCTAAGTCGCTCCTCTCCTCTTGCCTCTCAGAAACCTTTTTCCGACCACCTATGTGTCATGATTATTCCCCACCTCTATGATATGCGGCCCCTCCACCCCTCCCTCTCCCCATGTCATTTTTTTATCCTAGATGTGGGGAACACCTCAATGAGTTTGGTATCAATGGTGGAACTGATTTCAATATCCCTAATCTCCCTCCTTTTTCCTAAGTATGTCATCAACTATATGTTAGGAGATATGGTGGTACTTTTTATGCACTTAATCCTATGTCATATATTGGATTTGTATAGTTTACATGCGCTAACATAATCCCTTATCATGTCATATCACATGTATTTATACTTTTATATGCTTATTAAGTCAACCTAGGTAGATTATATAACATAAGTAGGGTATATATATGAGGTATTAACTACTACTTGATCATCATATTGAGCACGAGTCTTATTGTTTGATTTGGAAGTCGCTCCTTGAAGTGGCTAAGTCATTTTAATTAGACATTTTGATCTTATCTCTCTAATCTAGTGTTATGTTTATTCTATTATTATGATGTATCTAAGTAATGTCCTTTCAATTGATATTAGAGATTTGATTTGGGTAAAATTAGGTTAAAACCCTAATTCTTAGGATTTACTTAAATTTAGCAAACTAATTTGTATTGTTCTACTATTTTTTATTTGAGTTTCAACATAATTAGACATAGTTACTCTCCAAATTTCAACTTATTTTGATCTGCATTTTGTGGAATTTATTTACATTTTAGGGATTTTCACAAATTCATTCCCTAAGCCACTAATAGTGGAACTCTTGAATTTTTATATTTTTGGAAAGCTCTTTGAATTTGATTTTTGGTTTTTTCTTAAGGTTTTAAAATATCTCTATCCAAAATCATTGACAAAACCTAAACCCTAATCGTAATGGTGAGGTTATCAACTAAAGGCCAAGGAAAAGGTTCTACCACTCTAGGAAAAACTCCTAACAAGAAAGATGTTGAATCATAGTTAGAATGGGGTGGAACTTCTAATGTTATGTTTTCCTTAGTGGATGAAAAAATATAATCCGTGGTGGAGAGAATGAAAAATTGAATGGAGATGTTGATTGTATGAGTCATAACATGCAAGGAGAGGCTAAGGTGCTTAAAGGAGACATGACAAAGATATAAAAAAATATTATGTTATTATACTCACATGCAAATCAAGGTGGATCTAACAGACATACAAGTCATGAACTAAATAGTACATCACATTCCTTTGGGTAAAGGTGGAAGAACCTACTCCAAAAGGTGGATATGCATAAGTTTGATGGGAAGGACCCACTCAACTGGATCAACCAACTAGAGAATTTATTTGATGTACACTAGATCCCATGTAGTCATAAGAATACTATGGCATATTTGTATCTAGAACCTGAACAATTCACTTGGTATCAATGGTTGAGTGCTAAAAATAAGAAGAAGACTCTTAGTGTCACTTGGTCAATTTTTACAAAGGAGATAAAAACTCACTATAATAAGAGTGTGGCTTAGAAATACTTTAATCAACTGGAAAATATGCAAAAAATGGGGACAATGAAGGATTATATTCAACAGGTCGAGATTCCATGTGGAGATAATTATAAATGATAATTTGAATGACTTGCTCCTTGGCGATCTCAAGGAACACATCCAACATGAGGTACAAATGTTTGATCCATCCAATGCTTTTGATTCTATTATCATGGCACACAATGCAGAGGAAAAAAATCCAATGAAAGGAACGCATTTAGAAATCATAGCATTCAAGCATAGTAATTCCCTTTACCTACCATATTGAATCTTCACCAAATTGAAGAGAAATGAGAAAAAGATTATGTTTCAATTGTGCTAACACATACAACAAAGGACATATATATGATGAAAATAATTTGTTCTCCATGGATTTCATTGAGGATGAAGTAAAAGATGTAGAAAAAGAAGTAGATATTATAGAGTGAAAATTAGTTTTTAGGGAATGTCATAGTATCAAAATTGACATGAGAGTATACAATATATATTCCCCTATGTTTTTTATTCCTATGGGTGAAGCAGATATTATTTTGGGATTCCAATGCCTCACAACCTTAGAATAAATTGAAATAAACTTCCCAAAATTATTCATGATTTTTTTCACAAGGAAACATGTTTGAGTTGATAGTGTTGCATGTAAAGTCACCATAAAGGAAATCTCTCATCAAGTGAAAAATTTAATTAAGGGCCTTAAAACACAATTATTTGTAGTGGAAGAAAACCAATCTTTAGCCCACATACCACCATATTCTCAATAAAAGAGGGAAAAATATTTATTTATTGTTGAGGATATGTCATTCACCAAAACACCTATGTGAGACATGTTTTCCAAACTCTTTGATAAATGCATCATAAGGTTCTAAATACATAATTTAGAACTCACAAATCAAATAACCATTCATTAAATACATGAGATAACCATATAATTGTAATGACTAATGACTCGGAGTACCTCCGATCTATTCATTTCATGACTCGGTTATCTACCGATCTATTCATGAGTAATATGAGTTGGCGTTATTATTTAACACTTCACTCTCTGTGGTTCTCTTCCCTATTCTGGGATTCAGAATGCTCTGTCCAAGGAACCTAACTGAATAATTGTTACCATTATTCATCGGCATCTCATCCCTTAGACTAGGTGAATTAGGACAACGCAATCAGCAGCTTGCGATACTTTGGCCAAAGATTTGAAACATACTGTTTATGTCTCGTATTCCTTAACGGCATACTCGTCAATCTGGAATACGCCCTTCACCCCATTCTTATGTTATATAGAATGTCTTACACTGACTACTGTCAGTCCTTCCTTTCACAACTTAATCACTCGGAGATAGATTAACAAGGTGATAATGTTATATGGATGCCCACGAGTATTAGGGATACGATGACATACTGGTTTAACCCTGCAGTTAGACCAGTGTGTCAAGATACCCCGAACCTCCTAGGCAGCCTTATAACATGGCCACATTCCTAATTGGTCCCTGAGTAATTCGTCGAGATCAAAGTGTAAATCTTAGCGATCAATGCAAAGGGTGTCGCCATAAGTCACCTGCATTGTTGTAACTTTGAGAAGATCCTAATCTTCTCGGAGGTACAACCCTGCAGTTGACTTGTGTCGTCAACCTTTAAATCCACCTCGAAAAGATCTACTTAATAATATGCGTTACGCACGTTGAGTTTTAAATTACTTTAAAGACTTTCCCCATAGGTTAGCCTTTCCCAATCCCTGGATTCTTCGTCTTAAGACGACCTTCCTCAATAAAACCCATTACATGGTAGAGGTATTAAGGTCAAGCTCTCATCAAGGAGTCATTAGAATACACATGATTCTAAAACAACAGAATTGGACATTATCTCATTACCTTCATATGAGATTGCCATCTGAACCCCATTAGGTTTATTTCAGTTCTCTTAACTGAATTTATATCATACTTATTAGTATAAAGATATAAATGATTAAGAATCCAATTTAATATTGTCCTGTCATACTAGGACTAGGGATTAGTAATTTACTTCTGCTTGATTAGTGTTCTGTTTAGGTTCGTTTTAACCCTATCTTTTAAAAAGACAATGATTTAAATTTCAATCACATTCTCTTTAAGCTTTCATTGTCAATCACAAAAGCATCCAATTACACAAAGATAACATTGCCACTCTGGTATATAAACCGAAGAAGGTCAACTATCAGAATTAAGAATACAACACATAAGTATCAATACTTATTTTTATTCCTTCATAACTATACAATTACATTTTATGCAAGCAGCATACTTGATACAATGCTTAACGGAAAAGAAACATCTTTCCACATATAGTACATTTAGAAAATCAAGCTGTAATTCTTATAAATCAAATTAAACAATCTGATCATCCTGTCAGATCTGCATTGCTTTTACCACTTACGGCAACCATCTGCAAAAATAGTCAACATGAGTCAGTTCGATGAACTGAGCATGATAAGCACTAACTTTTAAAACAATTGCAATCCGTCAATTGTTTTCATTAAACACCCTGTTTAAATGAGTTCCATTAGCCAAACAAGTAAACATATTCAGACTATGCCCTTGTAATACAAAATGACTACAAACGTGTAACTCTATCATTGTTACAGAATAGTCCTAAACATTTCTCAAATATTTCTTCAAGTATTAAGAATCAAAGAACGAAAGTATCCAAACAATTATCTTTAATCCAAGATCAGCAACATTGGACAGATCGTTCCATTCATCCGAAAAGGAAATATCATAACAACTCTTGAGTACATCAATATGTTAAAATAGCTCCTACTAATACAGATATCAACATGTATTAAAGTAATAGAAGAGAAGGAAACCAAACATTCACACTTCCTTCCACATAAGTTCACTACTGTACCGTCTCCACATATGGAAAACATTCATCTGGTAAGTATACGAACAAGTCCGACAAGCCACAAGAAGAATCACTATTTTATTAACAAAATAGAACACAGCAATAAATCAGTCGAGACGTCAACAACACACTGTATTATTTAAACCTTTAATTAAACAACTACAGTCGGTAGCCCCCATGCCAAACAATGATGTCTATCTACCAGGCAGACTCAGAGTGACCTTTCACAAGAAGCGACGGACAAGAAGATAACACAGCCGTTACCTGCTTTGGTACAGTCAACAACTCCAAATTCAAACATACACAAGAATGGATAACAATGCGAAGAAAACATATTACGTCTTCAATCCCAATAACAACCTACAGCCTGTTCAAGCCTTTCTTACTGTGTAAGGCTTTAGACCCAAGGTCAAATTCAGAGGATCTCCTTTGTTGTCACAGTCGACAAGAGGCTCGAAAACATTAAGCCATGACATTTACCCATAACTAAGCAAAGAGATCTTAAAACGAAAACCACGCACCATGTACAGTCTCGCCAAACGGAAGTAAAATCAGGATGGAAGCATAACATGGGACAACGAAGCCACTTCTGAACGCAATCAGAACTGAAAGTATGTGTTTACAACCTTCTTTACAGAAGCCATAACTCATGGCGTCAAGATATTGAAGAAAGCCAACAGGGCCAAGAACATTACCCGTTCAAACTCGGGCTTATACATACTGTGTGACATGTATACCATTCGAGGATTTAAAACAAAGTCCATAAACAGTATTCACCGTTTAGCTTTGTCCAAAGGCCGATATACAAATATCCTTCCATACCCATGGTACCCAATGGTGTCAAAACAATAGTAAACCAACAGGCTTAAATTGAGTCAGTAACACTATTTAAATAATAAGTTCAACAGAGTTTAAACAACAGTAAACAAAATAAAAAAGAAGATAATGAATCCATCCGTGCCAACAATGGCAACATTTAAATTCAGGCATAAGCCAATTCTGAATACCGAATTTCCAAACAAGGAATCCAACGGAACCCTTACCAATATTTTTCGCACAAGATGGCACAGGAAGGAAACGTAGAATTTCATCCAAAGAGTATATACCACAATTTCTTGCAACACGAAGGTAAAATAACAGAGGTCGTGTTACCAGTCACTCCTCGAGTACAAAATCAAATTACCAGTATTCAAATAGATATTTAAACGAAGTTTCAACAGTGATCCACAATACGAATCATTCAATGGACTCAACAGAGTCGTTTGAATACAACAATACCTATTTCCATAATGCGTACTGTCAACGGGTAAATCCTTTAACCACAACGCAAGAAATACACAATTTCCACAAAGGTCGCAATGAAATACTGAAACACAACAAATCAACCGTTCATAATGAACTTAAATTACCATAGCGATACCTTACTAGACTCTGTAACCTTCAACTATGACAACCACCACGAAATATACAAGGAAGCCCAGTAAGACTGAACATTCACACAAAAGTTCAACAGTATCTTTTCCGACAGTACCACAATAAGCATCGACGACCAAAAATCGACAAGCATTACAGTGGCCTATACCCATCACAGGAATAATCTATGGACTCTCACCGAACAGGCCGAGCAATCATACTTTTCATATATATATCTCCCATATTTAAGCCAGAATGAAAACACGAAGAATAAAGCCACAATTCAAATTTAACAAACACCCATCAAGGGATAATTGAAAAAAATCGAACCAGAAGAGATACAGTACCAAAAATCACACAAAACCACCATAGAAAATCATTCATTTCCATAAATCATTTGAACAGAGTTGTTCTAATGAAATCACTTGAAAGACAACAAGATATTTAAAGGTTAGGGCCTAACATGCCTGGATTTTTGCTCAAAATTCCGAAGCAGACCACTGGAAGAGCTCAGACTTCCTTTTCCTTTTCCAAGTTAGAGCGATCAACAAAATTTTGTTATCTCCATGACATATATATTTTCCTTGCCAGAGAAAAGAGCTAGATACCCTCATACTCGCCATGCAACTCAAAGAAGACTGGTGCGAAGAACCAGTGAACAGGCAGAAGGAAAACCGAAAATCGCGATAAGCCAAACAAACCAACAACTTCCCAGTTTGCATGCCTTCACGCGAGTTCCGAGCTCGACTACCGAGCGCATTGAATGCATTTACACCAACTTTCCCGCTCAAACTCCACTGCCACCGACCGCCAAAGTTGGCGACAGACAAATGAAATCTCAAGTCCATTTCCAATTTTGGCGACCTGCCACGTCGGCTTAGGTTAGCTGTTGCTAAAACCTCCGCCATGACCTGCCCTTCATACATATCCTTAGCATTTAATCCCATAGAAAATGCCGCCCATGGTTCGCACCCCTCCATAGGCCCCTTTACATTCTTGCTCATAGTTAGGTTAGTATCTTAGGTTAGAATTTAGGATAACACCTAATCTAACTTCCATAACATAGATACTAACTTAGGACATTAGTACTTAGCCTAGGTCTAGGTTAGATTAACACTAATCTAACCCCTAGGTTAGGTTTAGTTTTAGGTTACTAACCAATAATAATTCCAGTTAGGTCTACATTTCGTACACTCAGAAAAAGACCTACATCATACGTCTTCGAACAGGTTTAGCTCCTGTTCTGCCTTAGGCTGCAGAATCGTATGTAACCGAATTATTACCTGGTCCACAATCGAGACCTTCCAGATATACTTCCATATCGGGAACCAATTCATTTCACTTGATCAGCCTGAGTCATACTCCTGACTAGCTTATTAAATGCTTCTAGACCTTGCAACCTGTTCAAGGTCTGTAATTTTTAATTCATCACGAACAGACTTAGAGCAATACTTGGATCAATTCCACTGATCCAAGATTAGATCTTAAAGATGGATAACTCTATAATTCATTCCGAGATCAGATTAAACTCAGATGCAAAATGAAATAGATAAAAGAGTCTAATCATATTCTGACTCAGTCAAAGATCTGCAAAGAAAATACAGTACATATCAAGCATGATTTCTAAATCGAGGAACACATCCTTTTACAAGAAATCACATATCAACACTTGTATGCTCAGGAGAAAGTAACAACAGTTCAGGGTGTTACATGCTTCCCTCCTAAAAAGATTCATCGTCCCGATGAATTACATATTAAATTAACCTTCAGGTCAACCAATTTATTAGTACACAAACAATGTGACTACTTCCATATTTGAATAGTTCCAGAAATCAATGTCACAACACATTTTATTCAACCTGAATAAAGTCTGCCTTATCTGGCTTTCATAAATACTTAAAAACAATAAGTTCATAAAAGTATGTTTTGTCAACAGATTTCATTCTGTTGAAAAAGAGAAGGAAAAGCAATTTTCATCTCTTCCAGATTTTCCCAAGTTGCACTTTCTTCGCTAAACTGGTCCCACTGGACCTTACATTGCTGAATATCACGATTTCTTAAATGCAATTGGCGAGTTTCCAGCACTCGTGTGGGTTTAACCACGATTATTCCTGGGTCTTGGACCTGCAAGGAATTCCAATTTAAAACATGTGACAGATCTGAAACGTATTTCTTAAGCAAAGAAATATGGAAAACATCATGCATGCGAGATAAAGCAGGTGGCAATGCTAAACGATAAGCTACACGAGGATTGATTATTTGACAATTTGAAAGGTCCCCACGAATCGAGGTGACAACTTGGCAGCCTTGCCAAAAGTTATAGAACTCTTTCTGGGTTTAACACGAAGAAAAACCTTATCACCAAGTTCAAACCTTCTATCAACCCGCTTAAGGTCAGCATAGCTCTTCTGTCTATCCACTGCTTCCTTTAGTCGTTCACGAATCAGCTTAACTTCTTTGTTCCATTTCTGTGAGAATCTCTGGTCCAATTACCACTCTATCCTCAACACTTTGTCCCAACTTACAGGGGTTCTGCACTTTCTTCCATAAAGCGCTTCAAATGGTGCCATTTTGAGAGATGAGTGATAAGTATTGTTGTATGCGAACTCAACTAATGGAAGATACTCTTCCCATTTATACTGTTGATCCATGCAATACATTCGCAACATGTCCTCCAACACTTGGTTTACTCTCTCAGTTTGTCCATCCGTTTCCGGATGATATGCAGAACTGAAGTTTAGTTTCGTTCCAAGAGCTGCGTTAAGCGTTTGCCAAAACCTTGACGTCATTCTAGGATCCCTGTCAGATATAATCAATTCTGGTACACCATGCAATCTGAAAATTTCGTGTACGAATCTTTTGGCTAGCACTGGTGAATCATCCTTTAGATTTCCAGCGATGAAATGAGCTACCTTGGTCAGTTTATCTACAACTACCAAGATAACATCATGTTTGTTCCTGGACATAGGTAGTCCTTGTACAAAATCCATGGTTATTACTTGCCATTTGTACTGCGGTATGCTATGAGGATATAATCCCAGAAGGTGCATATGTTACGCCTTCACCCGCTGACATTCCAGACAATGAGTCACAAAATTAATTACATCCTTTTTCATACCTTTCCAGAAGTATTGTTGTTTTAAATCAGCAAGCATTTTTGTGATGCCTGGGTGTCCAGAGAAAGGTGAATTATGAAATTCAACTAACAACTTCTTTCTCAAATCGTTCAGCATAGGTACATATACCCTGTTTTCATAACGCAAGATTCCTTCATTATCAAAATGAAAACCTTTATACCTTATATCCTTAGGTTACTGCGTGGCCAAGCGCTTTGCTTTTACTTCTTGAAAGTATGCATCGATTCGAAGCACTTTTTACCTCGTCTTTAAACTGAGTTCTTAATGTTATAAGAAGCAGAAATGTGCCTCCTATGACTTAGAGCATCATTACTACTCTATTCTCCTTCCCTTTGATATAGCTAATATCAAAGTCATATTGTGATAAAAATTCTAACCACCTTCTCTGCATCGGCATTGATTGGGTGAGTAAAAATATATTTCAGTCCTAAGTGGTCAGTCTTCAACTCAAAAGGTTTCCCAAGTAAATAGTGTCTCCAGACTTGAAGTGCATGAACAATGGCAGCAAGTTCCAAATCATGAGGGGCATAGTTCAGCTCATGTAACTTAAGTTTTCTACTTTCATATGCTATGATGACTGATCATTTTGTAGTAAAACACCTCCAAGGCCTTCCCCAGAAGCATCCGTTACAACAGTAAAACTCCCATTAGGGTCTGGTACAGCTAGTATAGGTGCAGAAGTCAACTGGTCTTTCAAACTTTTGAAAGCCGCTTCGCACTTATCATTCCATATGAATTTCTTATCCTTCTTCTGCAATGAAGTTATTGGTGCAACTACTTTAGAAAAATCCTTTACAAATTTTCTATAATAACCAGCAAGACCCATGAAGCTTCTTACTTCATGCACATTCTTTGGTGCAGGCCACTCAGTTATTGCCACTATTTTTGAAGGATCTACAGCAATTCCTTCTTTACTTATAACATGACCCAAATAGTGAACTTCTGAATCAAAGAAAGAACATTTGGATAACTTACCATACAACTTCCTCTTTCTCAAAATTCCCAAAACTATCTTCAAATGCTCATTGTGCTCCTCAACGCTTTTAGAATAAATGAGAATATCGTCCAAGAATACAAGTACAAACTTGTCCAGGTATTCTTGAAAATATTGTTCATTAAATTCATAAAGGCTGCGGGTGCATTAGTTAATCCAAAGGGTAGAACTGTGAATTCATAATGTCCGTACCTTGTTCGGAAAGCTGTTTTATGAATGTCTTCTTCTTTAATCCTTAACTGATGATAACCAGATCGAAGATCTATCTTAGAATAAACCGCTGCTCCACGCATCTGATCAAACAGATCATCGATCCTTGGAAGTGGATATCGGTTCTTGATTGTTGCTTTGTTCAACATCCGATAATCAATACACAGCCTTAGTGTTCCATCCTTCTTTTTCACAAATATTACAGGTGCACCCCAAGGTGAAACACTTGGTCTAATCAAACCTTTTGTCAAAAGTTCATGCAACTGTGCCTTAAGCTCGACTAACTCTGTAGTAGTCATCCTATAAGGCGCTTTGGAAATAGGTTCAGTTCCTGGTTTGATTTCAATGGTGAAGTCAAATTCTCTCTTGGGTGGTAACCCTGGTAATTCTTCAGGAAAAACATCCCTGAAACTTTGTAACAGAGGAATTTCGTTCCATGAAATCATCATCTTCTTCGGAAGATTCAGATATCTTTACCGCATAAAGGGTACATCCTTTATTTTTAGCCTTTTTAAGCTGCATAGCTGACAGTTTTCTAACTGAAATTTCTCGTTTCACACCTTGAATCTCTGCTGATTCCAGCTGATCATCTAAACATTTTATGTTCTTTTCATAGCAATCTACCTTTGCTTTATGGTCAGCTAACCAATTGACACCGATGACAATGTCATACGATCCCAAAGGTGCAACATAGAGATCAACTTCCGTGGAAAAGTTAGGTAAGTCAAGGACTGCCCCAAAAAGACACATACTCACTGTATGAACAGAATTATTACCATACTGTACAGTCCAAGATTTATCCATTTTTCCAGCTTTTCTTTTAAGTTTAGAAGCAAGTTTATTAGATATAAAACATTCAGTAGCTCCTGTATCAAAAAGAATAGTGACAGGTATGCCGAATAACTTACCCGGAACTTCTATAGGTGTCACTTGCTTTTCAGCTTGCTTGTCCGCTACTGCAGCATGTATCTTATGCTGCTGATTACGATCATCCTTCTTTAAAGGGCATTGATTAGCATAGTGGTCTTTGCCACAATTGTAGCAGCCTCCTACAGGTCCCTTTTTAGGCTCAGAATTACCTCCAGCCTTGTAATTGTCACGTTGTCCTCCATAGGGCTTCTGCCCATTGTTATAATTTTTAGCAAAATTATCCCTTACGTTTCCAGCAGGCTTATTTACTGCTGCTTTCTTATTGTTATCTCCTGGAAACTTACTCTTGTTTCCAAACTTTTTCCATGGTCCTTTTCTGGGTGCAAGAGAGGTTGAAGAAGGGTTTGCAGTCTTCTTCCGCACTTCCTCCTTATGAGCAGAAATAGCCTTTAATTTCTATTTCTTGCCTAATGGCCTTTTCAACAACTCCTTCCATAGTGGTTGGATTGTGAACATCGACCTCTCCCCCTATCACGGGATTCAATCCCATGATGAATTTCCGTATTCTGAACTTTTCGTCAGTTTGATACTGCGGTACATACTTAAGGAGTTTTGTAAACCGCTCCCAGAATTCAGTTACCGTTAGCTTCCCTTGAGCTAAGTTCTGAAATTCTGTCATTTTCTGATCATAGAAAAGTTGTGGCAGCCAACGTTGCCTAAAATAGCCTTTAAATTGATCCCAAGTAATATTGGTCTCATCAATGTTTAGTTGAAAGCTTTACGGCTATCCCACCACGAAGATGCTTCGTGGGAAAGCTGATAGGCTCCCAAATAGCTTTGGTTTCCTCGAGAAGTTCCTTATTGCAAAGTACTTCTCCATTTCATTTTGAGCAGTTCTCAGCTCCATCTCCCAATGTGGTGCCATCATACTTAGGTGGACTTATCCTTTTTATATCATTAGTGAGTTCTGCTGCCAATCTGGCCTTTTTGTTTTCTGGTTGGACAGGTGCATTCCCAGCATTAACATCAACACCCATGTCGGGGTTGTCCTCAGGAGGTTGCTGATTATTATTATCAGCTTCTTCATCCTCCTCATTTCCCATCACCTGCTGTTCAAGTACAGCTAAGCGATCTCTTGTGTCCAACAGGGCAGCAAGGATTTCATCAAGTTTCTGGGTTGTTGCCGCTCCTCCTTCAGGTGGAGCATTATTCGCAACGTTCCCCCTTGTTCTAACCATTTTCTGTTACAAGAAAATTCAGGTTTTTATCAGATTATGGACACAATAGGTCCAAGAGCTGCAACCTTCAGCTCTGATACCAAGATGTAACATCCTCATTTTAGACAATAGAACAAGTCAATTTTTTTTTTTTTGATAAATGCATCCTGGTTCTAAATACATAATTTAGAACTCACAAATCAAATAACCATTCATTTAACAGATAACCATATGCAGCTGTAATGACTCGGAGTACCTCCGATCTATTCATTTCATGACTCGGTTATCTACCGATCTATTCATGAGTAATATGAGTTGGCGTTATTATTTAACACTTCACTCCTGTGGTTCTCTTCCCTATTCTGGGATTCAGAATGCTCTGTCCAAGGAACCTAACTGAATAATTGTTACCATTATTCATCGGCATCTCATCCCTTAGACTAGGTGAATTAGGACAACGCAATCAGTAGCTTGCGATACTTTGGCCAAAGATTTGAAACATACTGTTTATGTCTCGTATTCCTTAACGGCATACTCGTCAATCTGGAATACGCCCTTCACCCCATTCTTATGTTATATAGAATGTCTTACACTGACTACTGTCAGTCCTTCCTTTCACAACTTAATCACTCGGAGACAGATTAACAAGGTGATAATGTTATATGGATGCCCACGAGTATTAGGGATACGATGACATACTGGTTTAACCCTGCAGTTAGACCAGTGTGTCAAGATACCCCGAACCTCCTAGGCAGCCTTATAACATGGCCACATTCCTAATTGGTCCCTGAGTAATTCGTCGAGATCAAAGTGTAAATCTTAGCGATCAATGCAAAGGGTGTCGCCATAAGTCACCTGCATTGTTGTAACTTTGAGAAGATCCTAATCTTCTCGGAGGTACAACCCTGCAGTTGACTTGTGTCGTCAACCTTTAAATCCGCCTCGAAAAGATCTACTTAATAATATGCGTTACGCACGTTGAGTTTTAAATTACTTTAAAGACTTTCCCCATAGGTTAGCCTTTCCCAATCCCTGGATTCTTCGTCTTAAGACGACCTTCCTCAATAAAACCCATTACATGGTAGAGGTATTAAGGTCAAGCTCTCATCAAGGAGTCATTAGAATACACATGATTCTAAAACAACAGAATTGGACATTATCTCATTACCTTCATATGAGATTGCCATCTGAACCCCATTAGATTTATTTCAGTTCTCTTAACTGAATTTATATCATACTTATTAGTATAAAGATATAATTGGTTAAGAATCCAATTTAATGTTGTCCTGCCATACTAGGACTAGGGATTAGTAATTTACCTCAGCTTGATTAGTGTTCTGTTTAGGTTCGTTTTAACCCTATCTTTTAAAAAGACAATGATTTAAATTTCAATTTAGCTTTCGATAGAACAAATTAGAGCTACTAAACACTCATAAGAATTCAATCACATTTTCTTTAAGCTTTCATTGTCAATCACAAAAGCATCCAATTACACAAAGATAACATTGCCACTCTGGTATATAAACCGAAGAAGGTCAACTATCAGAATTAAGAATACAACACATAAGTATCAATACTTATTTTTATTCCTTTCAGAACTATACAATTACATTTTATGCAAGCAGCATACTTGATACAATGCTTAACGGAAAAGAAACATCTTTCCACATATAGTACATTTAGAAAATCAAGCTGTAATTCTTATAAATCAAATTAAACAATCGATCATCTGTCGGATCTGCATTGCTTTTACCACTTACGTGCAACCATCTCGCAAAAATAGTCAACATGAGTCGAGTTCGATGGGCTGAGCATGATAAGCACTAACTTTTAAAACAATTGCAATCCGTCAATTGTTTTCATTAAACACCCTGTTTAAATGAGTTCCATTAGCCAAACAAGTAAACATATTCAGACTATGCCCTTGTAATACAAAATGACTACAAACGTGTAACTCTATCATTGTTACAGAATAGTCCTAAACATTTCTCAAATATTTCTTCAAGTATTAAGAATCAAAGAACGAAAGTATCCAAACAATTATCTTTAATCCAAGATCAGCAACATTGGACAGATCGTTCCATTCATCCGAAAAGGAAATATCATAACAACTCTTGAGTACATCAATATGTTAAAATAGCTCCTACTAATACAGATATCAACATGTATTAAAGTAATAGAAGAGAAGGAAACCAAACATTCACACTTCCTTCCACATAAGTTCACTACTGTACCGTCTCCACATATGGAAAACATTCATCTGGTAAGTATACGAACAAGTCCGACAAGCCACAAGAAGAATCACTATTTTATTAACAAAATAGAACACAACAATAAATCGGTCGGACGTCAACAACACACTGTATTATTTAAACCTTTAATTAAACAACTACAGTCGGTAGCCCCCATGCCAAACAATGATGTCTATCTATCAGCGGACTCGAGTGACCTTTCACAAGAAGCGACGGACAAGAAGATAACACAGCCGTTACCTGCTTTGGTACAGATCAACAACTCCAAATTCAAACATACACAAGAATGGATAACAATGCGAAGAAAACATATTACGTCTTCAATCCCAATAACAACCTACAGCCTGTTCAAGCCTTTCTTACTGTGTAAGGCTTTAGACCCAAGGTCAAATTTAGAGGATCTCCTTTGTTGTCACAGTCGACAAGAGGCTCGAAAACATTAAGCCATGACATTTACCCATAACTAAGCAAAGAGATCTTAAAACGAAAACCACGCACCATGTACAGTCTCGCCAAACGGAAGTAAAATCAGGATGGAAGCATAACATGGGACAACGAAGCCACTTCTGAACGCAATCAGAACTGAAAGTATGTGTTTACAACCTTCTTTACAGAAGCCATAACTCATGGCGTCAAGATATTGAAGAAAGCCAACAGGGCCAAGAACATTACCCGTTCAAACTCGGGCTTATACATACAACAGTGACATGTATACCATTCGAGGATTTAAAACAAAGTCCATAAACAGTATTCACCGTTTAGCCTGTCCAAAGGCCGATATACAAAATATCCTTCCATACCCATGGTACCCAATGGTGTCAAAACAATAGTAAACCAACAGGCTTAAATTGAGTCAATAACACTGTTTAAATAATAAGTTCAACAGAGTTTAAACAACAGTAAACAAAATAAAAAAGAAGATAATGAATCCATCCGTGCCAACAATGGCAACATTTAAATTCAGGCATAAGCCAATTCTGAATACCGAATTTCCAAACAAGGAATCCAACGGAACCCTTACCAATATTTTTCGCACAAGATGGCACAGGAAGGAAACGTAGAATTTCATCCAAATAGTATATACCACAATTTCTTGCAACACGAAGGTAAAATAATAGAGGTCGTGTTACCAGTCACTCCTCGAGTACAAAATCAAATTACCAGTATTCAAATAGATATTTAAACGAAGTTTCAACAGTGATCCACAATACGAATCATTCAATGGACTCAACAGAGTCGTTTGAATACAACAATACCTATTTCCATAATGCGTACTGTCAACGGGTAAATCCTTTAAACACAACGCAAGAAATACACAATTTCCACAAAGGTTGCAATGAAATACTGAAACACAACAAATCAACCGTTCATAATGAACTTAAATTACCATAGCGATACCTTACTAGACTCTGTAACCTTCAACTATGACAACCACCACGAAATATACAAGGAAGCCCAGTAAGACTGAACATTCACACAAAAGTTCAACAGTATCTTTTCCGACAGTACCACAATAAGCATCGACGACCAAAAATCGACAAGCATTACAGTGGCCTATACCCATCACAGGAATAATCTATGGACTCTCGCCGAACAGGCCGAGCAGTCATACTTTTCATATATATATCTCCCATATTTAAGCCAGAATGAAAACACGAAGAATAAAGCCACAATTCGAATTTAACAAACACCCATCAAGGGATAATTGAAAAAATTGAACCGAGAAGAGATACGATACCAAAAATCACACAAAACCACCATAGAAATCATCATTCATTTCCATAAATCATTTGAACAGAGTTGTTCTAATGAAATCACTTGAAAAAGACAACAAGATATTTAAAGGTTAGGGCCTAACATGCCTGGATTTTTGCTCAAAATTCTGAAGCAGACCACTGGAAGAGCTCAGACTTCCTTTTCCTTTTCCAAGTTAGAGCGATCAACAAAATTTTGTTATCTCCATGACATATATATTTTCCTTGCAGAGAAAAGAGCTAGATACCCTCTCATACTCGCCATGCAACTCAAAGAAGACTAGTGCGAAGAACCAGTGAACAGGCAGAGAAGGAAAACCGAAAATCGCGATAAGCCAAACAAACCAACAACTTCCCAGTTTGCATGCCTTCACGCGAGTTCCGAGCTCGACTACCGAGCGCATTGAATGCATTTACACCAACTTTCCCGCTCAAACTCCACTGCCACCGACCGCCAAAGTTGGCGACAGACAAATGAAATCTCAAGTCCATTTCCAGTTTTGGCGACCTGCCACGTCGGCTTAGGTTAGCTGTTGCTAAAACCTCCGCCATGACCTGTCCTTCATACATATCCTTAGCATTTAATCCCATAGAAAATGCCGCCCATGGTTCGCACCCCTCCATAGGCCCCTTTACATTCTTGCTCATAGTTAGGTTAGTATCTTAGGTTAGAATTTAGGATAACACCTAATCTAACTTCCATAACATAGCTACTAACTTAGGACATTAGTACTTAGCCTAGGTCTAGGTTAGATTAACACTAATCTAACCCCTAGGTTAGGTTTAGTTTTAGGTTACTAACCAATAATAATTCCAGTTAGGTCTACATTTCGTACACTCAGAAAAAGACCTACATCATACGTCTTCGAACGGGTTTAGCTCATTCGCCTTAGCTCTGAGAATCGTATGTAACCGAATTATTACGGTCCACAATCGAGACCTTCGGATATACTTCCATATCGGGAACCAATTCATTTCACTTGATCAGCCTGAGTCATACTCGACTAGCTTATTAAATGCTGCTTCTAGACCTTTGCAACTGTTCAAAGTGCGTAATTTTAATTCATCACGAACAGACTTAGAGCAATACTTGGATCAATTCCACTGATCCAAGATTAGATCTTAAAGATGGATAACTCTATAATTCATTCCGAGATCAGATTAAACTCAGATGCAAAATGAAATAGATAAAAGAGTCTAATCATATTCTGACTCAGTCAAAGATCTGCAAAGAAAATACAGTACATATCAAGCATGATTTCTAAATCGAGGAACACATCCTTTACAAGAAATCACATATCAACACTTGTATGCTCGGGAGAAAGTAATGACAGTTCGAGGGTGTTACATGCTTCCCTCTAAAAAGATTCATCGTCCGATGAATTACATATTAAATTAACCTTGAGTCAACCAATTTATTAGTACACAAACAATGTGACTACTTCCATATTTGAATAGTTCCAGAAATCAATGTCACAACACATTTTATTCAACCTGAATAAAGTCTGCCTTCATCTGGCTTTCATAAATACTTAAAAACAATAAGTTCATAAAAGTATGTTTTGTCAACAGATTTCATTATTTGAAAAAGAGAAGGAAAAGCAATTTTCATCTCTTCCAGATTTTCCCAAGTTGCACTTTCTTCGCTAAACTGGTCCCACTGGACCTTACATTGCTGAATATCACGATTTCTTAAATGCAATTGGCGAGTTTCCAGCACTCGTGTGGGTTTAACCACGATTATTCCTGGGTCTTGGACCTGCAAGGAATTCCAATTTAAAACATGTGACAGATCTGAAACGTATTTCTTAAGCAAAGAAATATGGAAAACATCATGCATGCGAGATAAAGCAGGTGGCAATGCTAAATGATAAGCTACAGGATTGATTATTTTGACAATTTCGAAAGGTCCCACGAATCGAGGTGACAACTTGGCAGCCTTGCCAAAAGTTATAGAACTCTTTCTGGGTTTAACACGAAGAAAAACCTTATCACCAAGTTCAAACCTTCTATCAACCCGCTTAAGGTCGATAGCTCTTACGTCTATCCATTTGCTTCCTTTAGTCGTTCACGAATCAGCTTAACTTTTGTTCCATTTACGTGAGAATCTCTGGTCCAATTACCACTCTATCCTCAACCTTTGTCCCAACTTACGGGGGTTACGCACTTTCTTCCATAAAGCGCTTCAAATGGTGCCATTTTGAGAGATGAGTGATAAGTATTGTTGTATGCGAACTCAACTAATGGAAGATACTCTTCCCATTTATCTTTGTTGATCCATGCAATACATTCGCAACATGTCCTCCAACACTTGGTTTACTCTCTCGGTTTGTCCATCCGTTTCGGATGATATGCGAAGCTGAAGTTTAGTTTCGTTCAAGAGCTGCGTTAAGCGTTTGCCAAAACCTTGACGTCATTCTAGGATCTGTCGGATATAATCAATTACGGTACACCATGCAATCTGAAAATTTAGGTGTACGAATCTTTTGGCTAGCAACTTTGGTGAATCATCCTTTAGATTTCCAGTGATGAAATGAGCTACCTTGGTGGTTTATCTCAACTACCAAGATAACATCATGTTTGTTCTGGACATAGGTAGTCCTTGTACAAAATCCATGGTTATTACTTGCCATTTGTATCTGCGGTATGCTATGAGGATATAATAGTCCAGCGAGGTGCATATGTTCGCCTTCACCGTGACATTCAGAAAATGAGTCACAAAATTAATTACATCCTTTTTCATACCTTTCGAAGTATTGTTGTTTTAAATCAGCAAGCATTTTTGTGATGCTGGGTGTCAGAGAAAGGTGAATTATGAAATTCAACTAACAACTTCTTTCTCAAATCGTTCAAAGCATAGGTACATATACCTGTTTTCATAACGCAAGATTCCTTCATTATCAAAATGAAAACCTTTATACCTTATATCCTTAGGTTAAAGCAAGTTTTGCTTTTACTTGTTGAAAGTATGCATCGATTCGAAGCACTTTTTACCTCGTCTTTAAGCTGAGTTCTTAATGTTATAAGAGCAGAAATGTGCCTCCTACGACTTAGAGCATCGCCTACTCTATTCTCCTTCCCTTTGATATAGCTAATATCAAAGTCATATTGTGATAAAAATTCTAACCACCTTCTCTGTCATCGGCATTGATTGGGCTGAGTAAAAATATATTTCAGTCCTAAGTGGTCAGTCTTCAACTCAAAAGGTTTCCCAAGTAAATAGTGTCTCCAGACTTGAAGTGCATGAACAATGGCAGCAAGTTCCAAATCATGAGGGGCATAGTTCAGCTCATGTAACTTAAGTTTTCTACTTTCATATGCTATGACCTGATCATTTTGTAGTAAAACACCTCCAAGGCCTTCCCCAGAAGCATCCGTTACAACAGTAAAACTCCCATTAGGGTGCAGTACAGCTAGTATAGGTGCAGAAGTCAACTGGTCTTTCAAACTTTTGAAAGCCGCTTCGCACTTATCATTCCATATGAATTTCTTATCCTTCTTCTGCAAAGAAGTTATTGGTGCAGCTACTTTAGAAAAATCCTTTACAAATTTTCTATAATAACCAGCAAGACCCATGAAGCTTCTTACTTCATGCACATTCTTTGGTGCAGGCCACTCAGTTATTGCCACTATTTTTGAAGGATCTACAGCAATTCCTTCTTTACTTATAACATGACCCAAATAGTGAACTTCTGAATCAAAGAAAGAACATTTGGATAACTTACCATACAACTTCCTCTTTCTCAAAATTCCCAAAACTATCTTCAAATGCTCATTGTGCTCCTCAACGCTTTTAGAATAAATGAGAATATCGTCCAAGAATACAAGTACAAACTTGTCCAGGTATTCTTGAAAAATATTGTTCATTAAATTCATAAAGGCTGCGGGTGCATTAGTTAATCAAAGGGTAGAAGCTGTGAATTCATAATGTCCGTACCTTGTTCGGAAAATTTGTTTTATGAATGTCTTCTTCTTTAATCCTTAGCGATGATAACCGGATCGAAGATCTATCTTAGAATAAACCGCTGCTCCACGCATCGATCAAAGCAGATCATCGATCCTTGGAAGTGGATATCGGTTCTTGATTGTTGCTTTGTTGACATCCGATAATCAATACATGACCTTAGTGTTCCATCCTTCTTTTTCACAAATATTACGGAGGCGCTCCCAAGGTGAAACACTTGGTCTAATCAAACCTTTTGTCAAAAGTTCATGCATCTGTGCCTTAAGCTCGACTAACTCAGTAGTAGTCATCCGATAAGGCGCTTTGGATATAGGTTCTGTTCCTGGCTTGATTTCAATGGTGAAGTCAAATTCTCTCTTGGGTGGTAACCCTGGTAATTCCTCAGGAAAAACATCCCTGAAACCTTGTAAAAGAGGGAATCGTTCCATGAAATCATCATCTTCTTCGGAAGATTCGGATATCTTTACCGCATAAAGGGTACATCCTTTATTTTTAGCCTTTTTAAGCTGCATAGCTGACAGTTTTCTAACTGAAATTTCCCGTTTCACACCTTGAATCTCTGCTGATTCCAGCTGATCATCTAAACATTTTATGTTCTTTTCATAGCAATCTACCTTTGCTTTATGGTCAGCTAACCAATTGACACCGATGACAATGTCATACGATCCCAAAGGTGTAACATAGAGATCAACTTCCGTGGAAAAGTTAGGTAAGTCAAGGACTGCCCCAAAAAGACACATACTCACTTTGTATGAGCAGAATTATTACCATCTTATACGGTCAAGATTTATCCATTTTTCCAGCTTTTCTTTTAAGTTTAGAAGCAAGTTTATTAGATATAAAACATTGGTAGCTCTGTATCAAAAAGAATAGTGCGGTATGCCGAATAACTTACCGGAACTTCTATAGGTGTCACTTGCTTTTCAGCTTGCTTGTCCGCTACTGCAACATGTATCTTATGCTGCTGATTATGATCATCCTTCTTTAAAGGGCATTGATTAGCATAGTGGTCTTTGCCACAGTTGTAGCAGCCTCCTACAGGTCCCTTTTTAGGCTCAGAATTACCTCCAGCCTTATAATTGTCACGTTGTCCTCCATAGGGCTTCTGCCCATTGTTATAATTTTTAGCAAAATTATCCCTTACGTTTCCAGCAGGCTTATTTACTGCTGCTTTCTTATTGTTATCTCCGGAAACTTACTCTTGTTTCCAAACTTTTCCATGGTCCTTTTAAGGTGCGAGAGAGGTTGAAGAAGGGTTTGCGGTCTTCTTCCGCACTTCCTCCTTATGAGCGAGAAATAGCCTTTAATTTCTGTTCTTGCCTAATGGCCTTTTCAACAACTCCTTCCATAGTGGTTGGATTGTGAACATCGACCTCTCCCCTATCACGGGATTGATCCCATGATGAATTTCCGTATTCGAACTTTTCGTCGGTTTGATCTTTGCGGTACATACTTAAGGAGTTTTGTAAACCGCTCCCGAATTCGATTACCGTTAGCTTCCTTGAGCTAAGTTCTGAAATTCTGTCATTTTCGATCATAGAAAAGTTGTGGCAGCCAAGCGTTGCCTAAAATAGCCTTTAAATTGATCCCAAGTAATATTGGTCTCATCGATGTTTAGTTGACTTTACGGCTATCCCACCACGAAGATGCTTCGTGGGAAAGCTGATAGGCTCCCAAATAGCTTTGGTTTCCTCGAGAAGTTCCTTATTGCAAAGTACTTCTCCATTTATTTGAGCAGTTCTCGGCTCCATCTCCCTAATGTGGTGCCATCATACTTAGGTGGACTTATCCTTTTATATCATTAGTGAGTTTCTCACTGCCTAATCGGCCTTTTTGTTTTTACGGTTGGACAGGTGCATTCCCAGCATTAACATCAACACCCATGTCGGGGTTGTCCTCGGGAGGTTGCTGATTATTATTATCGGCTTCTTCATCCTCCTCATTTCCCATCACTTTGTTCAAGTATAGCTAAGCGATCTCTTGTGTCAACAGAGGCAGCGAGGATTTCATCAAGTTTACGGGTTGTTGCCGCTCCTCCTTGGTGGAGCATTATTATGCAACGTTCCCCCTTGTTCTAACCATTTTTACATTACAAGAAAATTCAGGTTTTTATCAGATTATGGACACAATAGGTCCAAGAGCTGCAACCTTGACTACGATACCAAGATGTAACATCCTCATTTTAGACAATAGAACAAGTCAATTTTTTTTTTTGATAAATGCATCCTGGTTCTAAATACATAATTTAGAACTCACAAATCAAATAACCATTCATTAAACAGATAACCATATGCAGCTGTAATGACTCGGAGTACCTCCGATCTATTCATTTCATGACTCGGTTATCTCGATCTATTCATGAGTAATATGAGTTGGCGTTATTATTTAACACTTCACTCTGTGGTTCTCTTCCCTATTCAGGATTGAGAATGCTCTGTCGAGGAACCTAAGCTGAATAATTTTACCATTATTCATCGGCATCTCATCCCTTAGACTAGGTGAATTAGGACAACGCAATCGGCGGCTTGCGATACTTTGGCCAAAGATTTGAAACATCTTGTTTATGTCTCGTATTCCTTAACGGCATACTCGTCAATCGGAATACGCCCTTCACCCCATTCTTATGTTATATAGAATGTCTTACACGACTCTTCATCGGTCCTTCCTTTCACAACTGAATCACTCGGAGGCAGTTAGCAAGGTGATAATGTTATATGGATGCCCACGAGGATTAGGGATACGATGACATCTTGGTTTAACCCTGAGTTAAACCGAGTGTGTCATGATACCCGAATCTCTAGGCAGCCTTATAACATGGCCACATTCCTAATTGGTCCACTGAGTAATTCGTCGAGATCAAAGTGTAAATCTTAGCGATCAATGCAAAGGGTGTCACCATAAGTCACTGCATTGTTGTAACTTTGAGAAGATCCTAATCTTCTCGGAGGTGCAAACCCTGATTGATTGACTTGTGTAAATCAACCTTTAAATCCGCCTCGAAAAGATCTACTTAATAATATGCGTTACGCACGTTGAGTTTTAAATTACTTTAAAGACTTTCCCCATAGGTTAGCCTTTCCCAATCCCTGGATTCTTCGTCTTAAGACGACCTTCCTCAATAAAACCCATTACATGGTAGAGGTATTAAGGTCAAGCTCTCATCAAGGAGTCATTAGAATACACATGATTCTAAAACAACAGAATTGGACATTATCTCATTACCTTCATATGAGATTGCCATCGAACCCCATTAGGTTTATTTCAGTTCTCTTAAGCTGAATTTATATCATACTTATTAGTATAAAGATATAAATGATTAAGAACCCAATTTAATATTGTCCTGTCATACTAGGACTAGGGATTAGTAATTTACCTCAGCTTGATTAGTGTTCTGTTTAGGTTCGTTTTAACCCTATCTTTTAAAAGACAATGATTTAAATTTCAATCACATTCTCTAAACACTTAAGAATTTCACATTTTCTTTAAGCTTTCATTGTCAATCACAAAAGCATCCAATTACACAAAGATAACATTGCCACTCTGGTATATAAACCGAAGAAGGTCAACTATCAGAATTAAGAATACAACACATAAGTATCAATACTTATTTTTATTCCTTCAAAACTATACAATTACATTTTATGCAAGCGGCATACTTGATACTGATGCTTAACGGAAAAGAAACATCTTTCCACATTTAGTACATTTAGAAAATCAAGTTTGTAATTCTTATAAATCAAATTAAACAATCGATCATCTGTCGGATCTGCATTGCTTTTACCACTTACGCTGCAACCATCTGCAAAAATAGTCAACATGAGTCGGTTCGATGATGGCGAGCATGATAAGCACTAACTTTTAAAACAATTGCAATCCGTCAATTGTTTTCATTAAACACCTACTGTTTAAATGAGTTCCATTAGCCAAACAAGTAAACATATTCGGACTATGCCCTTGTAATACAAAATGACTACAAACGTGTAACTCTATCATTGTTACTGAGAATAGTCCTAAACATTTCTCAAATATTTCTTCAAGTATTAAGAATCAAAGAACGAAAGTATCAAACAATTATCTTTAATCCAAGATCAGCAACATTGATGAGATCGTTCCATTCATCAGAAAAGGAAATATCATAACAACTCTTGAGTACATCAATATGTTAAAATAGCTCCTACTAATACAGATATCAACATGTATTAAAGTAATAGAAGAGAAGGAAACCAAACATTCACACTTCCTTCCACATAAGTTCACTACTGTACCGTCTCCACATATGGAAAACATTCATCTGGTAAGTATACGAACAAGTCGACAAGCCACAAGAAGAATCACTATTTTATTAACAAAATAGAACACAACAATAAATCAATCGGGACGTCAACGACACTGCTTTGTATTATTTAAACCTTTAATTAAACAACTACAGTCGGTAGCCCCCATGCCAAACAATGATGTCTATCTATCAGGCAGACTCAGAGTGACCTTTCACAAGAAGCGACGGACAAGAAGATAACACAGCCGTTACCTGCTTTGGTACAGTCAACAACTCCAAATTCAAACATACACAAGAATGGATAACAATGCGAAGAAAACATATTACGTCTTCAATCCCAATAACAACCTACGGCACTTTTCAAGCCTTTCTTCTTGTGTAAGGCTTTAGACCCAAGAGTCAAATTCGGAGGATCTCCTTTGTTGTCACGGTCGACAAGAGGCTCGAAAACATTAAGCCATGACATTTACCCATAACTAAGCAAAGAGATCTTAAAGCGAAAAACCACGCACCATGTACAGTCTCGCCAAACGGAAGTAAAATCAGGATGGAAGCATAACATGGGACAACGAAGCCACTTCTGAACGCAATCAGAACTGAAAGTATGTGTTTACAACCTTCTTTACAGAAGCCATAACTCATGGCGTCAAGATATTGAAGAAAGCCAATAGGGCAAGAACATTACCCGTTCAAACTCGGGCTTATACATACAACAGTGACATGTATACCATTCGAGGATTTAAAACAAGGTCCATAAACATTATTCACCGTTTAGCCTGTCCAAAGGCCGATATACAAAATATCCCTCCATACCCATGGTACCCAATGGTGTCAAAACAATAGTAAACCAACAGGCTTAAATTGAGTCAATAACACTGTTTAAATAATAAGTTCAACAGAGTTTAAACAACAGTAAACAAACTAAAAAAAGAAGATAATGAATCCATCCGTGCCAACAATGGCAACATTTAAATTCAGGCATAAGCCAATTCTGAATACCGAATTTCCAAACAAGGAATCCAACGGAACCCTTATCAATATTTTTCGCACAAGATGGCACAGGAAGGAAACGTAGAATTTCATCCAAATAGTATATACCACAATTTCTTGCAACACGAAGGTAAAATAACAGAGGTCGTGTTACCAGTCACTCCTCGAGTACAAAATCAAATTACCAGTATTCAAATAGATATTTAAACGAAGTTTCAACGGTGATCCACAATACGAATCATTGATGGACTCAGAGTCGTTTGAATACAACAATACCTATTTCCATAATGCGTCTTTGTCAGCGGGTAAATCCTTTAACCACAACGCAAGAAATACACAATTTCCACAAAGGTCGCAATGAAATACTGAAACACAACAAATCAACCGTTCATAATGAACTTAAATTACCATAGCGATACCTTACTAGACTCTGTAACCTTCAACTATGACAACCACCACGAAATATACAAGGAAGCCCGGAAGACCGAACATTCACACAAAAGTTCAACAAGTATCTTTTAAACAAAGTACCACAATAAGCATCGACGACCAAAAATCGACAAGCATTACAGTGGCCTATACCCATCACAGGAATAATCTATGGACTCTCGCCGAACAGGCCGAGCAGTCATACTTTTCATATATATATCTCCCATATTTAAGCCAGAATGAAAACACGAAGAATAAAGCCACAATTCGAATTTAACAAACACCCATCAAGGGATAATTGAAAAAAATCGAACCAGAAGAGATACAGTACCAAAAATCACACAAAACCACCATAGAAAATCATTCATTTCCATAAATCATTTGAACAGAGTTGTTCTAATGAAATCACTTGAAAGACAACAAGATATTTAAAGGTTAGGGCCTAACATGCCTGGATTTTTGCTCAAAATTCCGAAGCAGACCACTGGAAGAGCTCAGACTTCCTTTTCCTTTTCCAAGTTAGAGCGATCAACAAAATTTTGTTATCTCCATGACATATATATTTTCCTTACGAGAGAAAAGAGCTAGATACCCTCATACTCGCCATGCTGACTCAAAGAAGATCAAAAGTGCGAAGAACCGGTGAATGAGCAGAAGAAGAAAACCGAAAATCGCGATAAGCCAAACAAACCAACAACTTCCCGGTTTGCATGCCTTCACGCGAGTCCGAGCTCGACTACCGAGCGCATTGAATGCATTTACACCAACTTTCCCGCTCAAACTCCACTTGCCACCGACCGCCAAAGTTGGCGGCAGGACAAATGAAATCTCAAGTCCATTTCAATTTTGGCTACTGCCACGTCGGCTTAGGTTATTCATTGCTAAAACCTCCGCCATGACCTGCCCTTCATACATATCCTTAGCATTTAATCCCATAGAAAACTCCGCCCATGGTTCGCACCCCTCCATAGGCCCCTTTACATTCTTGCTCATAGTTAGGTTAGTATCTTAGGTTAGAATTTAGGATAACACCTAATCTAACTTCCATAACATAGCTACTAACTTAGGACATTAGTACTTAGCCTAGGTCTAGGTTAGATTAACACTAATCTAACCCCTAGGTTAGGTTTAGTTTTAGGTTACTAACCAATAATAATTCCAGTTAGGTCTACATCTCGTACACTCTAGAAAAAGACCTACATCACACGTCTTCGAACAGGTTTAGCTCCTGTTTCGCCTTAGGCTACAGAGAATCGTATGTAACCGAATTATTACCTGGTCCACAATCGAGACCTTCCAGATATACTTCCATATCGGGAACCAATTCATTTCACTTGATCAGCCTGAGTCATACTCCTGACTAGCTTATTAAATGCTTCTAGACCTCTGAACTGTTTAAGGTCGTAATTTTAATTCTCACGAAGCAGGACTTAGAGCAATACTTGGATCAATTCCACTGATCCAAGATTAGATCCTAAAGATGGATAACTCTATAATTCATTCCGAGATCAGATTAAACTCAAATGCAAAATGAAATAGATAAAAGAGTCTAAACATATTCGGCTCGACTCAAAGATCTGCAAAGAAATTACAAGTACATATCAAGCATGATTTCTAAATCGAGAACACATCCTTTTACAAGAAATCACATATCAACACTTGTATGCTCGGGAGGAAGTCTAAATTCAGGGTGTTACATGCTTCCTCTAAAAAGATTCATCGTCCCGAGATGAATTACATATTAAATTAACCTTGTGTCAACCAATTTATTCCCTATATCTCTTGCCTTTATTCCCCATTCTTTTACACCCTTGACTCCGGTGTTCTCCTCAAAATTGATGGGACTAACCATGGTCAATCATGTTGGGATTTTTATTTTTCTGCCAATGGGATTGACCATGGTCGATCTCATGATAAATATTTCAAATATCCAAACATATACTCATTGTGTCATTTTCGTATCAAATCAACACATCACATAGACACATTGAAATTTACACACACACTTGATCCTTTGTATGACTCCCCTTCTCCGCCCATTATGATTCTATATCGGTGTCATTGTCTACGAGAGAGGATCAATACATCAATATTCACACCACATGTCACTATTTCTAACCCTTATTTGTCCTTTATCTTATGCTTATTGTTATGTGGATGATTGATCATTCATTGTTTTAGATTATAGTAGTTGTGTGTTTTTTTAGTTTATTCATTTTCCTTATTTATGTTATGCCCCTTGGATTTATCCACCTGCTTAACCCATTTATCCTATCAATCCTAGTAGGATACCTCTCATTACTTTAGATATATGCCTTAGAAACCTATATTTATCTTAGGGTTAAGAATATTATCCTCTAATTTTCTAACCATTGCACTTCTTGAGCACCTTTGGTGTCTACATATTGTGTGTAGACCTAGACATGATCCCTAATATTTGAGAACATACATGGATCCATCTTATCCCTTCATATGCCCAATGTATGACTCGAAATAACTTTACATTATAGTCATTTTTACCCATCTACTAGTATCTAAACCCATACGCGATCACATATCATGTAGTGGGCGTTAGGTGCTCACCCTAGGCACGCGTAGGTGTCGATCCCCTCCTTTATGTGATCATTGTGAGAAGGTCTTGCCATTGTTAGAGGATTATTTGTAGAGAAGTGAATATTCATGTAAAAGCATAACATGAGCTATCATGTCCTTATACCCAAGCATTTAATAACAAGAGAAACATCATGGCATGAAATACAAAGAACAGATCTGCCATAAAATATAAGGAAATAACACTAGGGTTTGCACCCCTAAACCAAATATTTAGAATAGAGCCATATATTTATATTGATCATAGTCTCAACAACCACATTACATTCAAAAGGGTCGTATCAGACCAAATGTATCAAGACAAGGATCTAACCCATATATCAGAGGTCCTAGCTATGCTTTCTTTATTACAAAAATTTTACAGACCCATCCCTTAGACATGATAACATTCCTACAGTCCTCTAATGAGAACCCCAACTCCTAGGGCCTCCTAATATTTTTTGCAAAGCTTCACTTTCCTCATACTATATGTCTTCCTCGGTGTCTTCTTATTTTCTTCCAAGCATCTCTCTTTATAGCACCAACACCCACCACCATGCCTTTTCTCAAGAGTAGATTGGATGCCAAGTGTCCATGTGGTCCTTCAATGGTGCATGCTTATTCTTTTCCGAGCTCTCCACTTTCTGTAATGATGTCTTTTAAGAATATTCCATGCATGGAATATTCTTTCCTTGACCACCAAGTCTTCCAGGATGGCACCTTATCCACTCAACATGCCTAGTCGGGTCACATTTTTCCTAGAGTGCCTCTAAAATATTGAATATGGATAAGTCCTTAGACCCTATGTAGTGCCTTGTGCATGTACCCTAGTTTCTCCTAAACCCTTATTAAGCCCTTGTCTTGTGTGCTTTTCCCCATGTGTCCTTCTTCCTATTGGTCCCATGTTTTAATGCACCCTTTGGCACTTAACCAATATTTTGAGGCCCAACATCACCCCACACTAAGCTTGTTCTCCATCCTCGAAACATACTACTCCTTTAAAGAATAATGAATGGTGGAACCCAGAAAATTGAATGAAGAAGTAAAGAATGGAAGAATGAAGAATAGAAGAAATGAAAGAATCAAATATCTTGTTACTACTGCAAGAGGAGTGGGAACTCCTTCCTTATTGTTTCCTTGATCTTTTCTCAGCATCCACTTCACCCTGCACCTACTGAAGTAGGTCACCCACTAGAGAACTTACCTCCTCAAAACTTAGTTCATCACCCTTAGCATTTAGCACATCTACAATCCCTTCCAGTTGTTTGCTAAGGTCTTCTAGCGCATCATTCTATGGGTGATCTAGGGATACAGTTCCTTAAGTGATTTTTAATCGGTCCTTATAAGGTTTCGATCACTTCCATATTATTTTCTACCTCGGATAGGATCTTATCCCTCTCCGTCATGTTTCCTTTATTATTCTATTGGTATTCCTTCAGACTTGCATCATGTGTAGCAACTAGTATTCTTGCTACCCTGTCTCTATCAATGTAGTTATCATACTGAGCCTCGACCATCCACGTGGTGGTTTGTGACAGTGGAAAGGAGCCTAGAATATTGTTTCATTATCTCCCCAATATTTT
Organism: Taxus wallichiana var. yunnanensis; assembly: GCA_018340775.1. Taxonomy (NCBI): domain Eukaryota; kingdom Viridiplantae; phylum Streptophyta; class Pinopsida; order Cupressales; family Taxaceae; genus Taxus; species Taxus wallichiana. Next base: position 950,792,191 of record CM031237.1, on the reverse strand, counting down.
TCTTCTCTTTCTCCTTATGTCATGTTAATTCCTCTTCTACTGATTCTAGAGCGAGTGGCCACCTCTCCATGGTAAGGATGTGGGTTAAGTCTTCCAAGCATTGCAAGGTTGACTCGTATTTATGCTCAAGTGGTTCTAGGTATGGGTATTTCAAATTAATGGCATATGTGATCATTTAAAATTCTTGTACACCTCGTGCACCTTCACCTTCTCCTCCCTTAGTTCACGCCTTAACTGTGCACTGATCAACTCTTCCTACTTTAGATCCTTGCTCTTCTCAATGAGTTCCTCCTTCTTCTCCAATTCTTCTTCTAGGAACCTTACCCTGTCATTCCTTCTGAAGAGTCTCACCTCAACCTCAAGGGTATTGCAAACTTCCTCATCAGATAATCTGTTGAGCATTTACCAGAGCGGTTCACTCCCTTTGTCTCTAGTATCTTCATCAGTGCTCCTTGGCTGACCTCAAACTCGAGCTCATCAACATGGGACTCAAAAGCCCAAGATAGCATCTTCCTCATTTGTGGGTACACGCCTTCTTCTTCGAATGAAGACCATGCAAGGAGTTGGTCTATGGGCACGGTACTCTAGAAGTGTGTGTGTAGTACCTTACTTGGATCATTGATGTAACTCATTCCTTGTTCCTGTGCCACTACCACACTCTTCCCTCCTATGTGTGCTACCTTTGGAAATCTTACCGCTAGGTTGGGATCTCCACCCATGCTCCCATACTCCTTTCCTACACTTTCCTCTATCTCTTTGAGTATTTCCTCAATGTTACGCTCCACCTCCTACTCCACAAAATTCTTTATTATGTTTGCTACTTATCTTTCCATGGCTTCTTCTATCTGCTCCTTGGTGAGGCTTGGGGTCCTTCTAGATCCTTTGTATTCACTTCCTCACTCTCCCCTTTTCCTTGAGCACCTTCCTCTTCCCCATCCTTTTCTTCATTTCCCTCATCCTTGGAGTCATGCACATCGTACATAAGATGGTCTTGAGCCTCTTCATGCTCGTCATCATCTCGTATGCCTCTATAGTCCTCTAGGCTATCCATTCCTTTTGAGTCTACCTTCTTTGCTACCTTTTGCCTCTTCCTAATGGGTGATGCCAGTAAATGAGACTCTTTTTTCTCTTTTCTTCAATATGAAACTCCTTCCTTGGTGATTCTTATTGTGTAGGAGGATCTTCTTTCTCTAGCGCCTCTTCCTCAGGTGATTTTTCATTTTCCTTAATGGGGATTTCTTCCTTCGTTCATATGTACTCGTCTTCGTACTTGACTCCTATGCACCCCATGATTGTGTTGGTTACACACTTGGTACCTTCTTATATGGTGCCTCTTCTCTTTCCCTCTTCCTTAGTGTGGCCTTCTTCCTCTCTGTGGGGTCTTCTAGGATGGAGACATTATTCTATAAATAGGCACCCTTCTCATACTTGGGCCTGATGCACAAATATACCCTCATTGTGGTCCTTCTAGCAATTGGAAGTATCATAGGTTTTGTCATGCGCACCTCATGGGAGACATAATTCTCCACATAAGTGTGCTTCTTGGGGTATACTAGCTTTTTGTGTAGCTTGCGGTGGTCTTGGTCCACCTCACTAAGGTCAAACCTTAGTCTTTTGGCCTCCTTAAAGTGATTGGCCCATGTTTGTAAATATTACACGAGTGAACGAGAAAGGTATTTTACACCATGGGCTCTTGGTCCCATTTGTCAATGTGAATCTACTAATGCAAAAGTGCTAGTAAATAGCGAACTCAGCCTCTCCTTGCACTAGCGCTAGAAATTGTTCGGGTATCCTCCATTCAGCCCCAAACGCATCATGTATCCTCTTATACCATTTCTCTAGGCACACCTTGTGGGTGGCCGTCATGGTGTCACAAGTGTATTTTTCAAATCTCTTTATGGGGAAGGATCTTCATCTGGATATTCCCATAAAAACTTCTCTATCCCATCGGGCACTCTAATTTCGAGAAGATGATGGTGAGGAGGACATTGCCAAACATGATATTTTCTCCTTCATGCATGCGCAACACTGATGATTTCTTCTGTAATGAAGGTGGACATGTTATAGATGGTTCCTTCCAAAATATTTCAAAGCACACATTCAACCAAGCCTTGTTTATCTGTGTCCACCTCTCTTGCCCATTCAACTTGGATACCAAGTGCACGACCATCCTCATCATTGGGTTGGAGATATCGAGATATCAAAATAGTGCGAGCCCTTTTTATAATCATAAGCCTGGACTGTCTCCTTAATGGCTTCCTTGTCCTCCAAGTCATCATCTAATGGCTCCCCTTCGTAGACAAGGCCGATAAACTTAGAGATTAGTTGAGGGGTTATGCACATCCTTTGGCCTACGAAGTAGAAGTGGTCCTCGTGCATGCATGACATCAACCATTGGTATAGTCACTCAGGTTTTCCAAATTAGGCAACTCATAAATTTTCAAGTAATCCATCCTTCTCTAATTTTACCTTCACTTCATCACTGTAGATTGGCATCCCTTCGATGTCCTTTTTTTGTTGGTTAAATTAGTTCCAATGTCATATCTTTCTAGGTAGTGTTTGTTTAATGGTTGTAATCACTCACTTCCATCTTCCTTACATAGGATATCCATTCCTTTCTAAGAAACACGTCATCTTGGTATTACATCTTTGCATACCACTCCTTGTTGAAGCCGGTGTGGTGACAATGTATTTCCCTTTTCCCTTTTCCTTCTTTCAAAACGGTTGCCTTCTTTGGTGCCATATTCTTGTCGGGTTACTAAAAACAAACTATTCCTTAATCCTCTTCCTTTCTCTACTCAAATTTGTGGCTTATCTTCATGGAAAAATCCCTTTACTCCCGTGCCCTAGCTATAGAACCCTAATCTAGACAATCCTTCCACAAGACGGCATACTCTATTGAAACCTTCCTCCCTACGCCTGTGTACTTTATCCACTTTGGTTCATAAATCACACTAGTCCCACACTCAGATTCTCACAATTTTTCCTTCGCACAAATATTTTTCATGGATTCCCTAGTTCGCAAGAGCTCTTCTTTATCACAAATGCAAGGTAATAATAATGTATTCCGACCTTCTACTTATAGTGTTTGCTTCTCTCTCGTAATAAATGTTATTCCACCTACTAACATACTTTTACTTTAAAGGTGCAATAAAGGTGGCTTCTTCCACTAAATCCTTACATCGATCGAATATCCTCATGCATACACTTAGAGCGCAGAAGGCACTTCTTCTGTCCTTAACCTGATTTTGCCCTCACCTACCTCATGTTGTTCCTGTGCTTCTCATCCTTTATACGTGGTCTTTGTAAAGATTTCCTAACACCAAAATTCCTTATGTCCACCTTTTATACATGCACTCTTCTACACTACGTACTTTTAATCTGGGCTACCAAAACAAAAATTCTACTACCAACTTCCATTTTACTTTGCTTTACTCCACCCCACAAAAAATAGATAGGTGGCCCTCTACGCATACATAACATTTTGAAAATAATAAGTGGCTACCGATGCACAAGGCACGTAAAAAACAACACAAAGAGAAAGGAACAAGCAACAAGAAAGGGAAACACAGGAAAAGAAATGCATAAAAGGAAATCCTAGGCTAAATGGCAATACTGCCTTATTTATAAACACAAGGAAGACTTATTTATAGTAGGGCTTCAGCCTACTCCCATTGAAATGGCCGGGTAACCATGTTCCATCAAGCACTTCAGAATGGAAATCTCTTGAATCAAGGATGTGTGAGATGATATGTGGCCCTAACCAATGGACTTGCAGCTTCCCAAGATGGCACAGAAACTTGGAATCATATAACAAAACCATATGCCCAACTTCAAATTGTTTGTTTTAAATATGGTGATCATGTCATGCTTTTTTTGTTCCTTTTAATTCTTTTGAATCCATCTAGCAAGTTATCTCTTTTCTTCTAGCTACATTAACTTCTCCATGAACTCTTGAATTGTTTGTTCATCAGCTTATCCTCATGTGTGCAATACCTAATGATGGTAGCATAAATTCAACCGGTACAATAGCCTCCATGCCAAACACCAACTGAAATGGTGTGGCCTTGTTCAATCTCTTGTAGGTTGTCATGTATGCCCATAGAATGGATGATACCTTATCATCCCAATATTTTCTTCCCACATCACAAATTTTAGTCAACGTGTGACTCATAATTTTTTAAATGCCTTAGCAGTTCCATTAGCTTGTGGGTGATATGGGGTAGTCTTATGATGGGCCACCATGAACTTTTCCAACAAAATCTTGACTGTTTCATTCAGAAAATGTGTACCCCTGTCACTAGTCAAGCTTAAAGGACATCCATACCTATTAATTATGTTCTCCCATAAGAATCTTCAGAACTACCATTGATGTACAATCCTTGTAAGCATTCCCTCAACCCACCTTATTCAAGTAATCATTGCAAGTAATGATACAAAGACAAACTAGTCCTTTGCACGGTAGGTGAAATTGGTCCTACAAAATCAATGGCAAATTTCTCAAATGGTTATGCGCTAGTTATAGGTCTCAAGGTAATTTCATCTCTTTTTCCTGGCTTACCAAGGCATTGGTAATGGTCGCAGACCTTACAAAACTCAATGCAATCATGGTAGATACTTTTCCACCAAATCCCTGCAAGTAGAATCTTTTGCATTGTAGCATTCCTCGCATATTACCCTCCCCGTAATCCCAACATGTGATTCTTCCATGATTTCAATGCACTCATGTTCTAACACACATCAAAGATAGAACCTCATCATGGCCTAACTTGTATAAGTCTCCACTAATTAGCATGTAGGGCATGGCGCGTATAGCTAACTATTTTCTTTCCAAAGTTTTCATTCCTTCTAGTGCCATACCTGTTTTGAGAAACACAACAATATCTTTTAATTCATAGGGCACGCATCGTAACCTAAAGAGTTGTGCATCTCAAATAGATCCTCAATGCTTTGTGCATCCTCCCTTGAGTCAATTCTTGACAAATGGTCAAGCCCTAAGTTACTCTTTCCTAGTTTCACAATAACTGTAAACTCAAATTCTTGAAACAACAGGACCCACCAACATATGTGCCCTTACAAAATGGGCTTGTTCACCAAGTACTTCAATGCCATGTGATCCGTGTAAAATATGAAAGGTGTTGCCAACAAATTGCTTGAACTTATGTAGTGTGTAGATCATCGACGGTGCTTCACACTCGGTGAGTGGTATAGTAGCGTGTAGATCATCGACAAGATTAACTTGATTTTCATTTCTCCTAAGGAGTGGTGGACCCCATTAAGCTCATGGTATCCATGCAAAAATAAGTCCTGAAATTTACGCAATAGATCAATAATCTTCAAAACCTCCTCTCTCGACCAATAGTCTCCGATAGTGTCCTCTTTAGGTTCCGTTTCTAAACCGATGTTAACCTTCTTTGTTTTGAGGGGATCATGGTAGGTCCTTGCTTTCTCATCAGAACTATCAATAACTTCATGTGTACCTTTGGTATTGTTAACATCCAAACTCTCCATCTCTTGCTATCTATCACATAGACCATCTTTCCCTTTTCTTTCTCCATGTATGCACGCTCAAGTTGCACCTCTTCTGAATCTTCCTTATCAAAATTTGTTTCCAATCCAGTTCACCCAATAAATCTAGTATTCTATCTTCTTCCATGGCACTATCTCCCATCGTAAGGCACTTGACAACCTGCAACACCCTATCCACTGATGGTTTAGTACTCCGATACTCGAAAGCTTGAAGGATGTTAGTCGTGAACTCCTTTCAATTTCCTATCTGATGGTGCATCTCGAGTGAATATACCATGCACGCACACAACCTTGTAAGGTGGAATATAGTTTATGCACCCATAAAGAAGGTGGTAAGGCCTTCACGCCTTCCATCCATGCTTTCTCACATGCTTGGATGTGAGATGAGGTGGGTTCCTTCCCATGGTAGTCTTGTATTATAGTGGGTGCATTGCTTCAAGAGAACCTAACAGAGAACATGATTCTACCTCGCACCACTCTAGAAGGCTATCGTGATGTGTTACCCACCAACGCATTACGTTCCCAAGAAATTTATAGTTGATCATCCCTCTTCTTTTGATCTCATTTTTCCACTGAGCCTCCATTTCCGTAAGAAATCATCATGGATGGCCCCTCCAGAGTAGCTCGGTAACTTCTTCCCTCTCTATTTCTTGAATGAGTGCACCTTTGTCACCCTTATCATAAAGCCTCTTAGTTGTCACATAATAAATGAATAAGTCCTGTGCACCCAATTTCCACACACCATACTAGTTGTATCACTCATGGACTGAGCATCTTAAAATTGAATAACTCCCTCTGTAGCATTAATCACCTTAGGGTCCCTGATAGAGCAAACATAGATCCTATCAAGAACTTCTTCTCCCAATGGCTCAAGTATAGGGTGTTGATTTTCCATCAGTTAAGGGGATGATGACCTACTCTTCCTTATTTTCAAAACTTATGTATCCCTTATTGAACCTTAGGTCAACATTGTTCTTATAACACTAGGGGTTCCCAAGTAATGTTGGAAAGTTGTCTACCTCGAATAGTGCTAAGACTTCGAAGTCTCCAGTGAACATTGCCCCTTGGATAGTGATAACAACATCCTTTAAGACACCAATGGGAATTTCCTTTGTCTTGTTAGCCATATACAACACATTTGAATATGGTTGTAATGGGGCCTTCCTATTTAATGCCATGCATCTAGAGTGATAACATTGACTTATGCACCTGTGTCAATTAGAATATTACTCAGAAGCCACCCATCTATAATAGCATCAAGGTAATCTCCTTGTCATAATCAAGGTTATGGGGAGGAAGGTTGGCATGCAGAACCTGCCTCTCGTGCCCTCCTCCAATGTGTGGTACCTTCTCTTGTAACCACTCTCCTAGCAAGGGGATGATATTTTCTTGCCTCAACATCTTACATACTTCTCTAACCTCATCCAGATCCTTCTATGGAGCCTCATCATTCTTCCTTTTCTCTAACTATCTTGACTAATATTTTAGGCACTGGATCTCTCCTTGAAGGCTTTGAATCACATCTATTGTTTCTTAATACACTTATTTCTGATGAGTAGGGTCCGGATACTTTCCATGCACCACCTCTTCTCTAATAGCCAACGGTCTTTTCCTTGGTACTTCTCTTGGGTGCGTAGCCTCATTGCACACTGTAACTAGTACATGCTCTTGTTCGACTCGCGCACCACTCTTGGCATCCATTGTGAATCGACCTTCCTCATGCTTAGCATCTCGACACCTTTTTTGTTCCGGTTCGATGGCTCATATGTTCAAATAGCTATGGGCACTCCTCATACTTATGTTTTTCTCCACACCAAGAGCATTATAATAGGTCAGGTAATTCACGCTTATAGTGCTGTAGATCCACAATTGTAACAAGTTTCACATGGGAACTCACTTGTTCCTCCTCCATAGCAGCTTTATGACCACAAAATCATCCTTGGAAACCTCTTCCATGTGCCCCTCCATCCACGTGCCCTTCATAGTGACAACCATTGTCCTTGGAATTTTTTATGAGGATGGTTTTGCGTACACCAATATCAATGGCATCATGTATTTGGTCAATCAATCTACAATCCTTGGTGTCATGAGTAGTAGAGGTGCAGATATTGCAATAACAAGACACATTCTTACGGATCCCGCACCGCAAAGAAAGGTGGATTTCTACCTACATCATGATCTCCATGGAAAATTTCATAGTCCACCATCATGGTGCATACCAATCTCCTAGGGACAACCGTCCTTTGTATGCCCCTCTACCTCATAATATGTGCTCCACAAACCACTGTGAGTCTCATGTACCGAGTTTGTAGATAGTTTTTCTAGTTGTTTGGCCATCAGTAGCAATATGAGCCTCAAGAAAAGGGCTAACACCGATATCAATGCTTCAAACAACCTTAATGCATAAGGTAGCTTCTAAGGCCTTGTTTTTGCAAACTCACAAGCACCCCTAGATGCAGATCAAGCTTCTAGGTTTATCACTCTAGCATCCAAATGGTGTGATTGCACAACATGGAAACCTCTCTCCAAGTGTGGGGACTTTGTGGAAACCGAGAAAGGAATATCCAGATTAGAGGCTGGTTCCTCAAACTCCTCGATCTAGATCTATATTTTTGCAAAACTACAGAGGTTTGAAACCCAATCCTACTCTAAAATCCAAGGAGACAGAGATAGAAAGTGTAAAAATGAAACTAAACTAACAGGTGATACACCAAAGGAGGAGTAGTGAACACTTCTTATTCTACTGAGATAAACACAGATCATAAAAATGCAACATAAAACATCATGCACAAGATGATAAGATGTAATCGAAGTCGAAATGAAACAAGCAACACAAACAGAGGTTGTATTTGAGGATTGAAAATCGATCACAGAGCCTGTATTATCATTTCCACTTTCAAAATCCTTGTATTACAACATCAAAAAGGTAGAAAACCTGTTACAATTTTAGAAGAGGTCTGATACTTGCAAAAATCACTTGTTACAGGTGAAAGAAGAAGCTTGCTATCCAAAGAAATGTTCCCCCTTAGAAATGAGCCAAATCTGGCTTTTACATTGCATGGGTCGAGTCCAGGGGGACAAAAACGTACAAAACATGGGAGCCCATCCCTCCTTGATCTGAGATGCATTAAAACAGCATGGGGGACCTTACAAACCCATACCCTATCATTTTGACCAGATTTCAGGAGAATGCGACCCATTCTACATTAAATCTAGTCGCTGGAATGTCACTTCTGGCCATGAACATGCGTCAGAGCCGTTTCTCAATTTTCTCTCTCCAGTTGCACTAAAACTCAAGATTAACCCGGAATCATGTAGAGAATTTCACAATATTTCGTTGATATAAAGAACGTGTAAATATGAGCTCGGAGTGAAATATATTTCGATTCGAATATTTAGGGAACGAAACAGTGAAAATGCGTTTTGAAATTTCTTCCATGTCTCGCACACTGGATGACACGTGGCATGCATTGATTGGTCGCATGATTCTCTCTCCTTCTCTACTTTTTGGACACGTGTCCTCCTTTTATTGGCTCGGGTCAGTGCTTGAAACCTCGCCCTTTGACTTTTGGACTTTCCTCCTTGTGACACGTGTCATGATTTGGTTGGTCCGCGGGTCTGCCGGCTCTTCGCGCCCTTCGCGTCCATTTGTCCCGAATGTCCCAGTGCTGCGTGGGACAAAAACTTCTGATCCACCCGAAATGGGCTTCCATGTCCCTTTTCTACCTGTGACATGTGGCGTGATCTGATTGGCTTTCAGGCTCCTCCGGCTTTCCGCGTCCCGCGCGTCCCTTTGTCCCACTTGTCCTTGTGCTGAAGTTTCCTATTTCGGCCGAACCGCCGATTCGTGTCCTTCGCATCCATTTGTCCCAAATGTCCCAGTGCTGTCTGGGACAAATTCTTCCGAACCACCTGAAATGGCTTCCTTTGCTCTCGGCCGCTTCGCTTTTCGCGTCCTCGCGGCCCAGATGTCCCAACTGCTTAGTACGAAAGTTCTCCATTTCGGCCGATCCAGCGGTTCACGTCCTCAAGGCCCAAATGTCCCGAGTAGTTAGTCGATTTTCTTCTCCTTGAACCAATTCGGCTTTCCGCGTGCCACCTCGCGTCTTCGACAACCCGATTGTCCCTCTTTTCCTTTTAAATGAGCTTTAAACTGCCGGTTTGCATGCCCCTTCACGTACATTTGTTCCACTTGTCCCAGTGCTTTGCAGGCTGCGCAGCATTTCGGCCGAACCGCGCCTTGGTGTCCCGAATGTCCCAACTGTTCCTAGGACAAGGACTTAGCCGATTTTCACAATTTTTTCTGGCCCAAGCTTATTTTCTGCAACTTTTTCACATTTTCTCAGAGCTTGCTCTTTTCAACCTGGACAGGAGAGTTAGAAAAATTTCTGAGGGGACCCTAGAAACATGATTTTTGCCCTGAATCCATCCATTTGCCTAGGACTCAAGAATTGAACACGTTATCCAAATTAACCCCGGGGTGAATTTGGATAATGTGCCTGCATGGGTCTGTGAAAGTATTATGTGAAATTTATCTTCTAAATGGTGTTATCAATACTCCAACAAACCACCGAGCATGCCGAGAGGAATGAATATCATACTCCCACACACTCTCAGCCATTCCTTGTTGGATCTCCTTCAACACCTTGATGCTCTTCTATTTAAACTCGGGGATATGAAATTTATCCAATAAATCATTCTGCAACGCGGTGATAATATACTACTGTTTGGTGGGGGTCATACTTCTGATACTAACTATGTGTGCATCCTTACAATGTCATTGCAAACTAACTTGCCTTCTGCTCTGGGGTAGTGATCCCCTTCATGCATCATAGCAATTCACACTTGTGTACATGATCTACAGCATCCTCAACACCTTTGTAGTCTTGTAGATGTAAACACATTTCAAAAACACTTACTGATATGGTTGAGGCCCTTGTCAACTGATCTTTAACCTTGATTTTCTTCGGTGTTACCTCAACCACCAGATCCACTAGATCCACCAGGTCTTGTCCCTCCTAACCCACCAAATCCTCCAGTTCTTCTAGGTCCACTAGGTCCTCCAGCTCCTATACCACCAGATCAACCTCATATAGCTGGTAAAGGGCCTGAAGTGGTCATGCCTACCATTCCTCATGTCTCACTAAACTATGCACCAATAGTTTGTGATATTCACACTATCGATGAGTGTCCCATGTTTATTCTAGATGTGATACCCAAACTTTGTGTACCCATAATTTTCCCAAATGTCGTTCCAGACAATATTCCTCTAAACATAGGAAATGATTGTACAGCCATAGATGTACCAAATGAGAAATTATATCTCCTAGGTACAGATCGGTCTCTCCTAGCAATACCAATTGGGTTAGCAATACTTATCTCTTGATTTGGAAGACCAAGTGTCGGGGTTGGTCACTGGACATATTTAGATGTGCACCGATGGCTCTCCTTTCTCTAAGTGATGAACTCTCATCAAAAGCTGAAGGGGTATCTTTCCTCACTTTCAAAGATGGGGTAGCACAAACTGCTCAAGCTCCACATCCTCTACATGAACCTCAATTCCTTCCCGTAACATTTTCCCCATAGATCCATCACTCATGCAACCTCACATTGTCTAGCCAACTCCCTTTCACGAGCCTCACTATACTTGAGTCATCTCTCCTCTCTCTCCTTTTTAGCCGCAAGGTCTTCCATCTTCCTCCACCCTAGCTTCCTCACCCAATACTCAAAAAAGCTTAGCCAGCCATAGGGAATGCTTCCAAATTTAGTGTAATGAGCAGAATTTTATGGCTAAAGGGATAGCATGCAAAAATTATCCTCTAGGTTCCTTTAAGAACTCAAACTCAACAACCTCAGGACAAGAATACGTAGAAATAGTGTATTCTAGGGTATAACTAGTCAGCACTCTCTTCCACTAATGATCAACAACATGCATCCAAGTCAAATCCAAGTCATATCATCATCCTACAACCTCTGATATTCCTCTTTGTTCCAAATGTGAGATCTATAGTACCAGCATGATCTAGATGTGTACACCAAAATCCATTCATAAAAATCTACTGGGAAGAAACAAAATAAGGTCTCATATAGCTCATGATATAGGTGTTCTTCTACCCATTTATATGCATCAAACTCAGGTCCAGTACTAAATCTATGAGAAAACTCATCCTCTGTGCTCTTAAACCATGCTTTGACACTATCTAAGGTCAAGTGCTCTATCATCACACATCATTCTCACAAAAATTTGAAAAGAGGTCCCAGCAATGGAACCAAGATGTAGTCATTTTTACCCATCTACTAACTTCTAACCCCATGTGTGTCATCCTATCACCCAGCAGGCATTGGGAACTCACCAGAGGCACGTACAGGCACCGAGCCCCTTCTTTATGTGAGCATTATGAGAAGGTCTTGCCATTGTTAAATGATTAGTTGTAGAGAAGTGAATATTCATGTAAAATCACAACATGAGCTATCATGTCCTTATACCCAAGCATTTAATAACAAGAGAAACATCATGGCATGAAATACAAAGAATATATCTACCATAAAATATAAGGAAATAACACTAGGGTTTGTACCCCTGAACCAAATATTTAGAATAGAGATTTATATTTATATTGATCATAGTCTCAGCAACCACATTACATTCAAAAGTGTTGTATCAGACCAAATGTATAAAGATAGGGATCTAACCCATATATTAGAGGTCCTAGCTATGATTTCTTTAATACAAAAATTTTACATACCCTTCCCTTAGACATGATAACATTCCTACAGTCCTCTAATAAGAACCCCAACTCCTAGGGCCTCCTAATATTTTCTGCAAAGCTTTTTTTTCCTCATACTATATGTCTTCCATCTATGTCTTCCTCGGTGTCTTCTTTTCTTCCAATCATCTCTCTTTATAGCACCAACACCCACCGCCATGCCTTTTCTCAAGATTAGATCAGATGCCAAGTGTCCATGTGGTCCTTTAATGGTGCATGCTTATTTTGTTCTGAGATCTCCACTTTCTGTAATGATGTCTTCTAAGAATATTCCATGCATGGAATATTCTTTCCTTGACCATCAAGTCTTCCAAGCTGTCACCTTATCCACTCAGCATGCCTAGTCAGGTCACATTTTTCCTCAAGTTCCTCTAGAACACTGAATATGGCTAAGTCCTTAGACCCTATGTATTACCTTGTGTGTGTGCCCTGGTTTCTCCTAAACCCTTCTTAAACCCTTATCTGAATGCTTCTCCCTACACACCCTTCTTCTTATTGATCATGTGCGCTCACATTCCCTTTGGCACTTAGCCAATATTTTGAGGCCCAACATACACTCGAACCACATATAGGATGCCCTACAAAATAGTTAATAAGTTTTGTTGAAGTGTAATCTATACATTGCCTATGTTTGCAATACTCTAAAGAAGTCTCAAATAGTACATAGTTATCCACTTAGCATATGATATCTATATGGACACAACAAGATTGGGTAATTTGATCGCTAGATAATGCTATAATGTCTTGGCATGCTTAAATTGACTTGGTTTGGATTTTCTATAGCTTGGGAAAAGTGACTTTATAATCTAGTTAAGTATGCTTCCAACTTATGTAAAAGCTTCTCCTATTGTGTGTTGTTTTTACAAATTTATGAGAGCTTAGAGTGGTTTAGGAATGATATTTATAATAGATTCTCTTGAAATTTTCAAGTCAAGTAAATAAGTGCATTTGAATTTCTTATATAGGGGTTCATAAGTATAATTTTTCATTAAGGATGACCTACAAGGAAAGTGGCAATCCTTAAGAACATATCAAATCAATAAAATGATTTTTGGGTGGGTGGGGATGAATTTGCTAGTTTTAGACCAAATTATTTTGTGGTTTGGTCCTTGTTTGGTGGTCTCATTTAAGTAGGTGTTGGAATTCAAAAAATTATATGAATATTGTTTGGTTAAAATATATTGTTGTGAATTGATACAAGTATTGTTTCAAGTGACCTATTAATGAGATCAAGTCATGCATGTGACTAAGGATAGGCAATTAAGCTTGGAATGTGGGTACAATTCATGATTTATGGATTAAGTCAAAATCCCAAGTTATAGATTTATAAATTTAAGTGTCTATGCTTAGCAACCTTATTATTCAGCAAGGAGAAGACCCCTCCCATCATTGTATTTGGATCACAAATCCCATATAGGATAGAATAATTGGTTTATGTTCATATTATGGTTCCAATTATTTCATGAATGAATTCAAGTGGAAATGGATGGGGGATAACATTCCCTCTGTTGAGTGGGTTATTTTAGGAGATTTTAACATAATAAAAACCAAGGTATATAAAATTTGGCTTAGTAACCACAAGCTTTCCCTCATTGGATTTGGACTTTGGCTCTATTGCAGGAATACCTTACAAGTTTTTAACCCCATTCAAGGGAATTATGATACTCAAAAGGATCATTGGTTCACTTGTTCAAATTATAAAAGTGATATTGAAAAAAATTATTCACTTAGAAATATTTTTTCTATCTCAAAATATTCAAATCATACCCTTTGACCAAGGAAAAAATGTTTACATAGATATTGCAACCACCTTCTCTAATCAACTCGTTATTAATCTCTAACTCTTTTTAATGATGTCAAGTACCATTCCTCTAATTTCCCTATAAACTCAATGTTTGACCACCCTTACTACTATCTAGAATTTGGTATCCAAACCTCAAAAAGGGGATAGCTAGATAACTTGGTGGGAATAATAACCTTCCATATGCACATCCTTTCTCATATCCTATTATTGAAATGTAGCTTGGGCCAAAAAGAGAAAGGAATGTATGCTAAGAAGAATATTAGAGGAAAGGCGTACATGTTAGGAATTAGTGAACAAATATACGACAACAATTCCTCAAATCACAGTAATAGGAAACCAAATAGCAGAAGTATACATGCAGAAATATAACAACATAAATAAATAATGCACAAAAGAAGACAAGACAAGATTTAACATGGTTCACCCAATGTGGGCTACATCCACCAAGAACTTTCTCATATTTTATTATCAACAAGAGTAAAACAACTCTCACAAGTATTCTCTCAGTTATGAACTCACAATAGAATTCCAAAGATGTTAAACCACATCTAAACCACAATTGACACCCAATTGCTTAACCTTGATCACTCTTGATCACTCTTGATCACCTCTTGATCACTAAGACTCAAGACCTCTTGAACACACAAGATATCTTCAAGATACCCTAACACCTCTATTTATAGGATTACAATCCTTTAAGAAGTCCAAAAGTTGACCCTAGAAGTTTGAAAGTCATGACCTTTCATCTTCCCATGGCTAGAAAAGAAATTATCATGACCTTTCATCTTCCCATGGCTGGAAAAGAAATGGTCATGACCTTTCATCTTCCCAATTCAAACTCCACACTTCAATACTAATTTGAGAAGACCAAAAATAGGCTCCACACCCCAACAATCTCCCACTTGGAGACTGTTCCTACTGAGAAAATTTCTCAACCCTTCATTATCAACCATGAAGGCCAATCAAAGTTGAACAAAACTTCAACTTCTCCCTTGTGACCACCTTGGTCATCATATCCACAAGATTCTGACTAGTATGAATCTTTTCCAGCTTCAACTTATCTTCTTCCAAATCTTCCCTAATGAAATGATATCTCAGCTAAATGTGCTTCATCCTAGAGTGAAAAGTGGAGTTCTTCGCTAAATGAATAGCACTCTAACTATCACTATGTAGTCTCCCAACTTCCTGCTTATGACCCAACTCATCAAGCAACTATTGTAGCCAAATCATCTCCTTACTTGCCTCTATGGCAGCAACATACTCAACCTCTATGGTTGAAAAATCCACAACCTTTTGTAACCATGAAATCCAACTCACCGTTGTATCACCAACCGTAAATACATAACCTATCATGCTCCTCCTGCTGTCCAAATCTCCTGCCATGTTCGAATCTACATAACCACACAATGTAGTGTCCAATCCACCAAAACACAATGCTTCTCCCATGGTCCCTCTCAAATACCGAAGGATCCACTTCATTTTCTGTCAGTGCTCTCTACCTAGATCACTCATAAACTTGCTCACTACTCCCACTACATGGGCAATTTCAGGCCTAGTGCATACCATAGCATACATCAAGCTACCAATCGATGATGAGTACGGTACCTGGACATATGGATTTTATCCTTCTCAGTCTTGGGACTCTTCTCCTTTGATAATTTAAAGTGATATTCCAAAGGGGTACTAACCGGTTTAACATCCTACATACTAAACCTCTCCAAGACCTTATTTATGTACTCTTCTTGAGATAACACCACTTCTTGTCTTTCCGTTATTCGAGTTATTATCATACCAAGGATTTTTTTTCTACCCCAAATCCTTCATAGAAAATAAGTCACCTAGTTTCTTCTTGAGTACCTTTATTTCCTACATGTTCTTCCCTACAACAAGCATATCATCCACATACAGGCACATAATAATATAAATACCATCAAGAAACTTCTTGATGTACATGCAATGGTCTGAGTGACACTTGGAGTAACCTTGCTCCTACATAAAATTGTCAAACTTCTTGTACCACTACCATGGAGCTTGTTTCAGGCCATACAAGCTCTTCTTCAATTTGCACACTAACCTCTCCTTCCCTTTGACCTCATAACCTTGTGGCTGCTACATATACAATTCCTCCTCCAACTCACCATGAAGGAATGCAGTCTTCACATCTAACTGCTCTAAGTGCAGGTCTTCTATTGCTACTAAACTAAGAACAGTTCTAATAGAAGTCATTTTAACAACAGGAGAAAAAAAAATTCATCAAATTCTATACCTTTCTTTTGTGCAAATCCCTTTACCACCAACCACTCCTTATATCTTTTCCTACCCCCATATTCCTCTTTGATTATATACACCCATTGTTTCTGCAATGCTTTATTGCTCTTGGGTAGCTCCACCAGATCCCAAGTCTATTTTTCCATAAGAGATCTATGCTCTTCATCCATGGCCTGCTCCCACTTCTTCCTGGCATCCACCTGCATTGCTTCCTCAAAGCACTCTGGCTCTCCACTATCAGTGAACAATAAATAATTCAAAGATGGATTAAATCATTCAAGTTCCCTTCTTACCCTAGAAGACCTTCTCACCTTAGGATTTTGGTGTTCCTGATGAGTAGGTTCATGAACTGGCTATGCCAGAACATGCTACACCTAAACCGGCCCTTGGACACCTTGATGTTTGAAATGTCCTCTAACACTATGTATTATTTCTTTGATTCCTCTTTCTATTCCTGTAATTGATCTTTATACATGACTTTTTCATTAAAGACAATATCTCTAGACCAAAATATTTTCTTTTCCTTAAGACTCTAAACATGGAAACCAAATTCATCCTCACCATATCCAACAAAGGTGCATTTCTCATACTTAGCCTCTAACTTGGTCCTATCATCTTTATCAATGTGAACAAATACCTCACATCCAAATACTCTAAGAAATGAGTAATCAATTTTCTTACCAAACCAAGCCTCCTCAGGTGTACCTCCATCCAAATCCATAGAGGGTCCTCTATTAATCAGATAAATAGTTGTGCTCACTGCTTCTACCTAAAACATGAGTGGTAGCCCCACATGTAACCTCATGCACCTAGCATGCTCCATGATTGTCCTATTCATTCTCTCTGACACTCCATTTTCCTATGGATTATTTGGAACCATTATTTGCCTATGGATCCCATTTACCAAACAATAATCAAGAAATTCATTGTTGCAATACTCCCCTCCATTATCCGACCTGAGACATTTCAACTTGAGACTTGTTTCATTCTCAACCAAGGCTTTCCATATTTTGAAGGTTTCAAACACATCATATTTCTTTCTAATGCAATATACCCAAACATTTCTAGTTGCATCATCAATGAAAGTGACATAATAACATGAACCACCAATAGAGTTTACCTTAGCTGGCCCCCATACATTTGTATGCACTAAATCCAACTTACCCTCCTTCCTGGTAGGTCTAACCTTGAGGAATCTCACCCGCTTCTATTTTCCATAAACACAAAGTCCTCACAGAAGTCTAAATATAACTCCTTTAATCTGGGAAACCTATCCTTTATAATCTGCATGCCCTTTTGACTCATATGACCAAGTCTCTGGTGCCAAAAAGTTACATCTCCATCTGTAGCAACTAAATTACAATAATCAGCACCACTAGTTAAATACAAAGTACCATTTTTCTTACCTCTTGCAACCACAAGAGCTCCCTTAGTAACCTTCCAAGAATCTATTGTAAAACTAACCGTACAACAATCACTACCCAGCTGACCCGCTGATATCAAGTTCCGCCTCAACTTAGACACATACTTGACATCCTTAAGTAGCCATGTGTTCCCATTCTACATTTTCACCTGAACACAACCTTTCCATAATATTCTACATGGTTCATCATCACTAGGATATACATGTCTAAAATCTCCTTGAACAAAATCAATAAAGTAATGTCTATGTGGGGTGGCATGGAAAGAAGCTCTTGAATCTAACACCCAAGGCTCAGTAATATTATCTAAAGAAATAATTAAGGCATCCTAAAAAACATCACCAACTGCCACATTTACCTCTTTAGTTTCCTCCTTCTTGTTCTTCTTATCCCGAAGATCCCAAACAATCTTTCTTAACATGACCAACCTTCCCACATTACCAACATTCTAACTTACTCTTAGACTTTGAATTTCCGCAATCATTTGACTTCCCACGGTTACCTTTCCCTCTATTATTTTGTCTCCCTCTACTCTCCACTATTAAAGTGTTTCCAAAAGTAGAAGAATCTATGGTGCTCTTCCTTCATATTTCCTCGCTTAGGATCACACATATTACATCCTCAAACTTCAGTTTTGAATTATTAGAGACTGAATTACTTACAACCATAACCAAGATGTCCGGCTATCTGGTAAGGAGCAAAAAATCAACAAAGCTGTTACCTCATCATCAAAGTCATTTTTTACTAAGTTTAACATACTCACAACCGTATTAAATTCATTCAAATGAACAACAATAGAACCATTCTTAGACATCTTCATATTAAATAACTTTTTCATCAAAAATATTTTATTAGAGGCAGAGGGTTTTTCATATAACTTCCCCAATGCACTCATGAGACCTTCCGTGGTCTTCTCATGTGATATGTTGAAAGCAATCGAAGATGTAAGGCATAACCGAATTGCCCTAAGTTCCTTTCTATCTAGCAACTCCCAATCCTCATCCGACATGGCTGTAGGTTTCTTTTCTTTTCCAGCCAAAGGAACATGGAGGTCCTTTGATATAAGTAATCCTCTATTTGCATCTTCCACAAACCAAAGTTCTGCCCATTGAACTTCTCAACCCTTGATCTACCCTCATCCGCCATAGCTCCCACTCAAGCTAAAATTTCCCTGTGATTTACCACTTCAGAAAAAAACCACCAAAGCTCTGATACCAGTTAGGAATTAGTGAACAAATATGTAGAAACAATTCCTCAAATCACAAAAGTAGTATGAAACTATATAGCAGAAGTATACATGTAGAAATATAACAACATAAATAAATAATGCATAAAAGAAGACAAGACAAGATTTAATGTGGTTCACCCAATGTGGGCTACGTCCACTAAGAACTTGCTCATATTTTATTATCAACAAGAGTAAAACAACTCTCACAGTATTCTCTCAATTATGAACTCACAATAGAATTCCAAAGATGCTAAACCACATCTAAACCAAAATTGACACCCAATTGCTTAACCTTGATCACTCTTGATCACCTCTTGATCACTAAGACTCAAGACCTCTTGAACACACAATATATCTTCAAGATACCCTAAAACCTCTATTTATAGGATTACAATCCTTTAAGAAGTCCAAAATCGACCCTAGAAGTTTGAAATTCATGACCTTTCATCTTCCCACGGCTGGAAAAGAAACTGTCATGACCTTTCATCTTCCCATGGCTAGAAAATAAATGGTCATGACCTTTCATCTTCCCAATTCAAACTCCACACTTCAATACTAATTTGAGAAGACCAAAACAAGCTTCACACACCAACAATACACTCCTTATTAATCCTTTGAATGAAAACATACAAACCATTGTGATTTTCATGGAAATTTAGATAAGACATTTTGATTTGTATCGAGGAATAGTAGAGCGCATAGAGTAATGTCTTACATAGATGGGAGAGGGGGATAAAGGTTCTAATTTTTTCTTATAATAATAAAATCATTAACATAATAAGGAGAGGATAAGTTCCATCGAGAAAACAATGAAAATTATTTCTCTTCTTTAGTTGACATTAAGAATGTTTTCATCCATCACTTCCAAGTTCTCTTTATTTATAAGAATGTGTGTGATATTTTATATAATGAGTGGATAATGTAGTGAGCCATTATATTCCCACAAAGGTCCCACAAGACCTTAGTAATCATCTTGACAAACTACTCGACCTCTAAAGAGTTAGAGAACACTCTCTTTCTCGTGGTTGGTGAAAAATTCCTATATTGAATGGTTTTCTTATTGAATTATTTGAAGTCATGTGGCCTATAATTAATAAATATTGTTATCAACTTTATCTTGAAGCTAAGGTAACTAGTTCACTTGGCACCTCTATGAATGAAGGACTTTTAAAATTAATTCCTAAAGGAAGACATAACATAAACAATATTTCTAATTTGCATTCCATCTCTCCTAAATATTTCCTACAATAACATAGTCCCCTTTCCAAGGATAATGAGAAAGTCCCTAGATTAGATGGTTTTCCTTTTGAAATATTCAAAGTCATGTGCCTACAATTCATGAAGACTACTATTAAGTTTATCTTGAAGTCGAGGTAGTTAGTTCACTTAGCACATCTATCAATCAAGGAATTATAAAAATAATTCCTAAAGGAAACAATAACATAGACAATATTCTAATTGGCATTCCATCTCTCCCGAATATTTCCTACAATATCACAGTGAAGGTTGCACCTAGATGCATTAAAATTATGGTTCAAGAGATTGTTAGGATTGTTGGATATTGTGTGTTAGTGTTGTCATTGATATCAAGTACATCGATGGAAAATGATTTTATGTGGTCATGTGAGTCTCCATAATGTGATATTCAATCTGTCAAGCATTAAGATTGAGTGGTTTGGTGAGTTCTATGGTGTCTGGTGCATCGCCGAGTATGACTAGTCATGGTTTGAGTCCTCCTAATATTGGTTAGAGAGTTTCATGAGGTCAAGCATGGTCCTAATTATGTGTTTTTGGTGTCTAAGTGTCTCGCATGAGGTCAGCAAGGTTAGTTTAAATTATTATAAAGTGCCATTAGAAAAAATATAAATATATATCTAGCACTTATAATAATTTATATGACTTAATAAAGTATTATAATGATGCCAATGTAATTTTTATTCATCCTAGGAGCATTGGTGACTTGCCTTAGGGGGTAATGGGGAAATTAGAAGGAATAAAATAAAATTATAAATTTTGTATTCCCTCTAGGAGAATGTGACTTAGGTTGGGATGTTGTTTGGGTGCTTAGTGCATAGAAATCACACCAATTGTTGATTGGGTGTGTTGGAGGTAAATTTTGGGTCACTTCCTTTCTATATTGGAAGAGGTTGACTTGCTTGGGCATCATTCTATCACTTTACATTTTGTTATTTTGGCTTTGAGCTGAAGAATCACTGCTGTGATTTTCTGAGGACGAAAACCCTCAAGGAAATCAAGAGGAAGAACGAAAACTCTTCCTATTTTGGTGTGTTGCAAGTCCCAGCTTTAAATCTGATTCATAGATCAATTTTATTACAGCTGGAGCGACCCATTTTTGGTGTTATTCTCATCATTCAAGGGCTGGAAAATTCTATTTTTGTATCAGCTGTTGCAAGAGGCATTTCCAAAAATTATTGCAATATTTTCAAGTGTTTTGTAGAGGGTTTCAAGCCTATTTTCACTGCTGCAAGTACAGGTCAGATCTGAAGTTGTTCATCATTGGAAATCTGATTTTTGGCCTCAGTTGTTGGTGCTTTCAATTGCATTATATTTATAAAAATTAGTTCTTCCATAAAAATCAGAAAAGATCATATTTTTGGTGTGTTTTGTGGTATTTTCCCTCTCTTTCAAATCACATTTTTCAGCATAAATCAGGTCTGCAGTGTTTGCCTTTAGTTTTGTATTATTTCAGTTGGGTTTCATTCTATTTCATTGAATATTCAATCAGATTTTGGAGGGGACATTAATATTGTATCATAGACAAGTTTTTTCCCATCCTATGAGGGAAATCTTTAGAAATCAGATCTGAATGCAATCAACAAAAATCACATAGTATATCACAGAAGGAACACTCCAAAAAAGGGCACAATGGAAGAACATGATCAAAGGGCTCCTCCCAATGATGCTCTCAGCTATATGAATGAAACTATTACAGAGTGCAGAGAGAGTTGCAACAAACCATGAGGGAAAATCAAAGAGAAATGTGATGCATTTACCAATTTGATTCGTGATTTGGCTATGGCTCTACAAGGGAATGTTGCAGCTACTAATCATGTAGCAACTAATGTGGGAGAGGGAAGCTCCATGGGGGCAACCAAAATACTTCCAATACTACACATCCTACCTTCAAAGCCAAGTTTCTCCATAGAGAAGAACCAGTTGAGGAAGTGGCACAAAGTGATGTGGATGATGTAGAAGCCTATGGTGATGAGTATATGCAACTCAGCCTTAGGGTAAGGGATATGCTACCTTTCAAGGATTTTTTCCAGTTAAAAATAACAAGAGTGCAGGGAGGAATAGGAGAGCTCATCAAGAGGCACCAAGAAGAGACATCCAACAAAAGTTAGGAAAGGTAACTCTTCCTTCATTTGATGGTACTGAAAAATGTTCTGCTAGAGCTTGGTTGCAAAAGCTTGATACATATCTCTCTCTAAATCCTATGTATGAAGAGGAAGCCCTCAAATTTGCAACTTTACATTTAGAGGGGATAGCACATGAGTGGTGGTACCATGGGTTGATCACCCAAGGTCATGGTTCCATTACTACTATGGAGGAATTCAGTTCATGTTTGATTGAGATTTGATAGGACAGATCCGGATATGTACTTCAGGGAGCTAGCTCAACTTAAGCAAGAAGGGTCACTGGAAAAATATATTTCTGAATTTGAAAGAATTTCAGTTATGGTACCGGATATCAGCGAAAAGAGGTTAGTATTGTTGTTTATGGAAGGGTTAGAAGAACAACTAAAGGGTCTTGTGAAAGCATTCAGCCCACCATCTTTACAAGGTGCCATTAGGAAAGCATTTGACTTGGAAAAAGTGGTTCCAAAGGGTAAAAATCTGCAGCAAAAATCAGCAGCGTTTGGGCAGCCAAAGGGAATGTTTGGGCAGCCAAAGGTCCTCTTCATCAAGTGGGCAAAAGACACCAAATTATGGGCAGCAAGGTAAGCCATTTCAAAATAAATCAGATGTGAAAGATTGGAAAAAAAACAAGGAAATAGAGATCAAGAAATGAGCTTAGAAGAAAGAAATTATGTTTTCATTGTAGAGATCCTTGGACTCCTAATCATCATTGTCTTCCAAAAGGGGCAGCACACTATATTGAGATTATTTCAGATGATGAAGAAGAAGAAGAGATGATCATGAGGAAGAAGAACAAACAAAGGAGGAGAATGAAGGTCCCAAGGAGGGAACATTGGCCACCTTATCCGGAGCACCAAGGTACCATGCTTTCCATATCAAAGGTGTTCTTCATGGGCAAAGAATTATAACTTTGATTGATAGTGGAGCTACTCACAATTTTATTGATGAGAGCTTGGTGACAAGAATGGGTTTGAAAGTAGAAGATTTTCAAGGATTCAATGTAACCATGGCGGATGGATACACTCTTGCATGCACAAAAAAGTTCCTCAACTTGAGATCACATTGGGAAGACATAAGGTATGTGATGATTTTTATGTCATTGGGATTGGTGAAACTGATGTTGTTTTGGGAGTTCAATGGCTGCAATCTTTGGGTGAGTTCACTCAAAATTATAAAACCATGGAACTGAAATTTAAGTCCCAAGGCAAGGAAATAACATTGCAAGGCTTGAGGGTGGAGTTCCTCAAGTGGTGACCGCCAAAAGTATGGAGAGATCTTTTACTAGAGGGCAGATTGCATGGGCTGCACATTGTTTGGTAAGTGTTACTTCTGATTTTTCATCGCAACCATCATATCATGTGGATATTCAATCTATTTTGGATAGACATAGCAAAGTTTTTTCAGATTTACCTCACGGTTTGCCCCGGATAGAGGATTTCAGCATATTATTGAGTTGGAGCCCGGTTCAACTCCGGTTATATCTTCTCCTTACCGTCACCCAAGAGCTTTCAAGAAGAGATAGAAAAAGGTGATTAAGGAATTGTTGGAGATGGGCCACATAAGACCAAGTTCTAGCCCATTTGCTTCTTCAGTTGTGTTGGTAAAAAAGAAGGATGGAACTTTGAGAATGTGTGTGGACTACAGGTTGTTGAATAAGAAGACTATCAAAACAAGTACCCAATACCAAGGATTGATGAGTTGCTTGATGAGATTGCATGGGGTTGTTTTCTTCTCAAAATTGATCTAAGATCGGTTACCACCAAATCAAGGTAAGAGATGAAGATGTACATAAGACAACTTTTAGGTGTCACTTTGGTCATTTTGAATTTTTAGTGATGCCATTTGGGTTGACCAATGCTCCTGCTACTTTCCAATCATGCATGAATCACATTTTTAGGGAGCATTTGAGAAAGTTTGTCTTGGTATTTTTTGATGACATTTTGGTGTATAGAAAATCATGGGAAGAGCATTTGAAACATTTGGATATGGTCTAAGCATTTTGGAGCAGCAATCTCTCTTTGCAAAATTATCCAAATGTGAGTTTGGCATGGAAGAAATCTTATATCTAGGACATGTCATCAATGCAAGGGGGTACATGTGGACCAACAAAAGATTCAAGCCATTTTGGATTGGCCTACTCCCACTACTTTGACTCAACTAAGAGGATTCTTGGGTCTTTGTAGTTATTATCACAGATTTGTGAAGGGATTTTCACAACTTTCAGCCCCCCTAACAAATTTGACAAAGCAAGGAGCCTT
This sequence comes from Taxus wallichiana var. yunnanensis, assembly GCA_018340775.1. Classification (NCBI taxonomy): domain Eukaryota; kingdom Viridiplantae; phylum Streptophyta; class Pinopsida; order Cupressales; family Taxaceae; genus Taxus; species Taxus wallichiana. Next base: position 950,767,536 of record CM031237.1, on the reverse strand, counting down.
CACATGGTCACAATCAACCCAACAAGCATTTGATCATCTCAAAAAGGTAATGAGTTCATGTCCAGTACTCGTTGTTCCAGATTTTTCAAAGCCTTTTGTGGTGGAATGTGATGCATCGGTGATGGGATTGGAGTTGTTTTGATGCAAAATAAACATCCCATAGCATTTGAAAGTAGAAAACTTAAGGATGTGGAGAAAGGATATTCTATTTATGACAAAGAAATGTTGGCCATCATGCATGCTCTAGTGAAGTTTAGACAATATCTTGTTTGTGGCAGGTTTGTTGTCAAAACGGATCATAACAGTTTGAGGTATTTTCTTAACCAAACTGATTTAAATGATAGGCAACAAAAATGGGTAAGCAAAGTGCAATCTTTTGACTTTGAAATTGAGTTTGTGAAGGGAAAAAGAACATAGTTGCAGATGCTTTGTCAAGGAAACCTTATTGTTGTTCCATTAGTGAAATTGCAGCAGATTGGAAGGCTGATATAACAGCAGAGTATGCCAAAAATCAGCTTGCTTGTGATATATTTGATGGGAAAATTGATGATGACAGTACCAAGTGATTGATGGCCTCATCCTCTATAAAAATAGAGTTTTTTGGTGCCCGAATCTAAGGTAAAATGCAGAATTTTAGCAGCCATGCATGACTCACCCTTAGCTGGTCACCAAGGGTATTTTAAAACATATAAACAGGTAAGAGAGAAGTTTGTATGGAAGGGATTGAAGAAGGAGGTATTGCAGCACATTAGGGAGTGCCTTATATGCCAACAAAGCAAGGCACAACATGAATTTCCAGCAGGACTTTTGCAGCCCCTACCCATCCCAAATCAGAAATGGGAGAGCATTTCTATGGACTTCATCATTGGTCTTCCTTCGGTTCAAGGTAAGAGTGTTATCTATGTTGTGGTAGATAGATTGACCAAGTATGCTCATTTTTCTCCTCTTCCTACTAAAGTTTGATGGGCCTTTAGTGGCTGGAATATTTTTAAGGAAGTTTTTAGACTTCATGGGCTGCCTAAGAATATTGTGAGTGATAGGGACAGCAGATTCTTAAGCTCCTTTTGGCAAGAGCTCTTTCATCTTGCAGCACAGAACTAACTCCAAGCACAAGTTACCATCCACAAACGGATGGGAAAACAGAGATTGTAAACAAGTGGATAGAGGGGTATTTGAGATGCTTTGTTATAGGGCAGCAATCAAGCATGGATTAAGTGGCTCTATTTGGGAGAGTTTTGCTACAACACTTCTATCACATGTCCATTGGTATGTCTCCATTTAAGGCACTATATGGTTATGATGCATTCTCATTTGTTGATGTTGTTCTTCCGGATAGTAGAGTGTCGGGTGCTAAAGATTTGATACAACAGAGTCAAGATATCATGAAAGCACTCAAGGATAACCTTGCACATGCTCAAAATCAGCAGAAAGTTATATGCAGATCAGCAAAGAATAGAGAGGTCTTTTGAGGTGGGAGACATGGTTTTCCTAAGGTTGCAACCTTATAGACAATCTTCCCTCAAAGGGAAGGGTTCGGAAAAGTTAAAACCAAGGTTTTATGGTCCCTACAAGGTCATACAAAAGGTGGGAAAGGTTGCATACGAGCTTGAACTTCCAGCTCAAAGTAAAATACATAATGTGTTTCATGTATCTTGCTTGAAAAAACATTGGGGCAACATATTGTTCCCTCCATAGAGTTTGCCTCCTCTTGATGATGAAGGAAAACTTGTCTTGGAACCGGAAGTCATCTTAGAGGTACGTGAAAAAGGTTGAGGAATAGAGTTCATTCGGGAGTATTTGATTCAATGGAAAGGGCTACCTATTGAAGATGCAACGTGGGAAGGTGCAAAAATTTTGGAGCATCCAAATCTACAATTGCTTGTGGGCAAGCAATTCGAGGAAGGGAGGACTGAAATGTCCCTCTTTCGGAATAACATCTTGGAAGACCCTTGGCCTATTTTGTCTACCTGACAGCTAAGGGGGTTTTATAAGGGTGACTTAAGTCATTTTTAAATTATTATAAAGTGTCATTAGAAAATATATATATCTAGCACTTATAATAATTTATATGACTTAATAAAGTATTATAATGATGCCAATGTAATTTTTATTCATCCTAGGAGCATGGGCGACTTGCCTTAGGGGTAAATGGGAAATTAGAAGGAATAAAATAAAATTATAATTTTTGTATTCCCTCTAGGAGAAATGCGACTTAGGTTGGGATGTAGTTTGGGTGCTTAGTGCATAGAAATCACACCATTTGCTGATTGGGTGTGTTGGAGGTAATTTTTGGGTCACTTTCTTCTCATATTGGAAGGGGTCAACTTGTTTGGGCATCATTCTATCACTTTACATTTTTTCTAATTTGGATTTGAGATAAAGAATCACTGTTGTGATTTTTGAGGAAAACCCTCAAGGAAATCAAGAGGAATAACGAAAACTCTTCCTATTTTGGTGTGTTGTAAGTCCAACTTTAAATCTGATTCATAGATCGATTTTATTGCAGCTGGAGCAACCCAATTTTGGGTGTTATCTCATCCTTTCAAGGGCTAGAAAATTCTATTTTGTATCAGCTGTTGTAAGGGAATTTTCTAGAAATTTATTACAATATTTTCAAGTGTTTGTAGAGGGTTTTAAGCCTATATTTCACTTCTGCAAGTACAGGTCATATATGAAGTTATTCATCATTGGAAATATGATTTTTGGTCTTAGTTGTTGGTGATTTCAATTTCATTATATTTATAACAATTAGTTATGCCTTAAAAATCATAAAAGATCATATTTTTGGTGTTTTTAGTGGTATTTTCCCTTTCCATCCAAATCACATTTTCCAGCATAAATCAGGTCTGTAATCTTTGTCTTTATTTTTTGGTATTATTTCAGCTGGGGTTTCATTCTATTTCATTGAATATTTCAACCAGATCTTGGAGGGGAAATTACATTTTAGCATAGATAAATGAGATTATATGGAGAGTTTTAGAGATATTTTAGATATGGGGTGAGTATGGATAGGTACAGGATGTTTTCATGATGCTTCATGAAAAGCTTCAAGTCATTCTGAAGAAGGATTTGCAAGATATGCAAGTTTTGGAAAAATTGGGTAAGAAATAGTGTATTTTTGTGATAAAAGTTGACCTTCTGATGCTCATTGTGGATTGTATGCTTTGCATGGGGACCTAAGATCTTTGGAATAGATTCTTAGGTCAGTTATTAATCTTTCATAGATATAATGAGGTGGTTTGATCGTCACATTTTATGAGCGATCGTTAACAAGTTTAATTGATTTGAAACCCTAGCTAGGAGAAGCTTGGAGAAGATTGGTTGTACCGGCATAGTTTTGATTATTTTTTAAAAATTGGTGATTGTATTTTGTTGAGGACTCTCCCATATTTTCCATAAGGTGAATTAGAGCATGTGACCGTATGTGGGCTCCACATGAAATTGATTGTTTCAAGAAGTTTGAATTGTGGAAAAGTTCTCCAAAGAAGTTAAATATTAAATTGACATTTTTTTATTCCTTGAATTTTTATAGATGTATATGAAGGTTTCAGGTCATTTTTTGGCTGAAAAATGGAAAATTATTCCCTATTTATGAGGACTAATTTTTGGGCAATTTGGAGCGAGTTTCAAAGAAATTGACATTGCAAGAGATACATATAGAGTTAGGAATCCATTCAATTTTTTTGTGATCTTGGTTAAAATATATTTCCATTAGTATATCAAATGTGATGATTAGATAAGGTATGCAAAATTTATGATATGTTCTTTGAGGGTTAAGTTTGGAGGATGTTTGTTCTAGCAGGGTGTTAAGTGCTACATGAGGTAAAGTAATGTTTCTAAATTTTTAAACATTGATGAAGGTTTATGATTGATTATAAATCATGTATAAGTGTGTTACGTTATGTTTTATAGTGTGGAAGTGTGTATTTGTGTGATGGAGCATGTTGATCTCATTGTCGGTTTTGAGTCCTATAAGGCATAAGAAGCATGTTACGAGATTTTCTTGGAGAAGGTATTCCACTTGGATTTGCAAGGAGTTAAAATATCTTATAGAAAGGTGATTCATATGTATTTCCAATGGTGTATAGAATGAGTCTTGGTGAGTTTATTTTATGGATCTTTTAGGTGAATTTGTGAAGAATTTATGTTGGCTTTCAAGACAGTTTGTTTATGTTGAAAGATTAAGTTGATTTAGGCATGGAATGGATTGTTTGATGTTTGATATCACCTAGAGAGTGAATAGGGATTAATCATTCTCCTATTGAAGTAATTTTTATTTCTTGAAAGTGGCATAAATGGCGCAAACTAGTTGATTTTACAAAACTAGTTTTCGGGCAACATGATTTGGTAAAAGTAAATTTGATATGATTTGAACACATGGTTGTTCGATGATCTCTAACTTGCATATTTGTTATGTACCAATCCTAAGGATTACATATAGTGGTTGCATGTCATGGTTGATTTTATTTGAAGTGGTTTAGATTCCTAAAAGTGAAGACATGGTCTTTGGGAAACAGCTTGTTTGGTGATGGATATGAGCATGTGGGCCCATATTATGAAATATTTGATTGGCCAAAGAAACATTGAGACCATGGATGGTGCTTATATGTTATATTATTCATGTTTGATGAATTTTGGGGCTTGAATAATCATGGTTTTGGTGTTAGTGTATTTTACTCATCTTAGTGATGAGATTTTGAGCCTTTTTGGTGCAAGTTGGATGGTTTTGGGAATGGCCAACCTATATGGGTCATATGTGACCATTTTTATGAATGTAATGGGATTTAATTAAGTTTTATTGGTCATTATAAAGGTAAATTACTGACCTCTATTATGTTTTAAGGAAGAGAAGGGTATAAAGCAAGTGTTTTGAGTTCATTTTTGAACTAGTGCTCTTGGAGGGAAAAGTGCAACCCAAGGAGAAGTTTTTACATGTTTGATAACATGGGCTGAGGGCTGATAGATTGATTTACAAGTTGAGGAAGATTAGAGATCATGTGTGAAAAATTTTATAGCCAAGACAAGTTGAGAAGGAAGAAGATAAAGTGATTTGAAGTCGTGAGGGTTTGAACAAGAGTTTGTGAGATGAAATTATAATCTCCAGAGGTGTGGCAAGAAACAAAGTTCAAATATCATAATCATCAGGTGGCTCATTTAGTTCTTATTCATCTTTGGGAGTTATAGCCTCCTTGTGAAGTGGTTTCTTCACTAAATAAGGGTTTGGTGCTCCTTGTAGGGTTAGTGCTCTACTAAACTAGGGGTTAGTGCTCCTTGTGGGGTTGGTGCCTCACTAAATTTGAAGCATGAATAAATAAAGCTTGTGTTTCCATGGGTTTTTCCCTTGAGGGATTTCCACATAAGTTTTTGTTCATGTGTACTTTCTTTTTCTTGCTCATATGTATGGTGATTTCAATGCTTAAGTAAAAACACATATGGTTGATGGTTTATTTGAATGGTGGTATGAATGTTAATTAATGATACATGGAAATGAAATAATTTTTTAAAGGAATGATTCACCCCCTCTTAGTCTTGTACTTATAACAAGGTAAGAATAAACAATATTTATTGAGGTAGTTACATTCTAGACAATTTGGTTTTGGCTTGGGAAATCATAGAATCGGTCCTTCAAATTTCCCAAGACTCACTTTTAATCAAGCTTGACTTAAACAAAGCATATGATAGAATAAAATGGAAATTCATCCTTAATATGTTAAAATGGTCGGGATATGGGATAAAAATAATTCACAGGATCAAAATTTTGCTATATAATTCCTCATATAGAATTTCAAAGTGAATGATTTTCTCACCGAATCCTCCTCTCTCCAATGAATCATCCATCAAGGTTTCTATCTTATTCCATTTTTGTATATGTTGGTTATGGATGTTATTATATATCACTACAAAGAGTACATGACAAGAATTTATTAAAGGAATGATTCACCCCCTTCTCAGTCCCTTGTACTTCTAACAAGGTAAGAACAAACAATATTTCTTGAGGTAGTTACATTCTAAACAATTTGGTTTTGGCTTGGGAAATCATAGAATCGGTCCTTCAAATTTCCCAAGACTCACTTTTAATCAAGCTTGGCTTAAACAAAGCATATGATAGAATAAAATGGAAATTCATCCTTAATATGTTAAAATGGTCGGGATATGGGATAAAAATAATTCACAGGATCAAAATTTTGCTATATAATTCCTCATATAGAATTTCAATGAATGATTTTCTCACTGAATCCTCCTCTCTCCAATGAATCATCCATCAAGGTTTCTATCTTATTCCATTTTTGTATATGTTGGTTATGGATGTTATTATATATCACTACAAAGAGTACATGACAAGAATTTATTAAAGGAATGATTCACCCCTTCTCAGTCCCTTGTACTTCCAACAAGGTAAGAACAAACAATATTTCTTGAGGTAGTTACATTCTAAACAATTTGGTTTTGGCTTGGGAAATCATAGAATCGGTCCTTCAAATTTCCCAAGACTCACTTTTAATCAAGCTTGACTTAAACAAAGCATATGATAGAATAAAATGGAAATTCATCCTTAATATGTTAAAATGGTGGGATATGGGATAAAAATAATTCACAGGATCAAAATTTTGCTATATAATTCCTCATATAGACTTTCAAAGTGAATGATTTTCTCACCGAATCCTCCTCTCTCCAATGAATCATCCATCAAGGTTTCTATCTTATTCCATTTTTGTATATGTTGGTTATGGATGTTCTTATATATCACTACAAAGAGTACATGACAAGAATTTATTATTAAAGGAATGGTTCACCCCCCTCTCAAGTACCTTTTACTTCCAATAAGGTAAGAACAAACAATATTTCTTGAGGTAGTTACATTCTAGAAAATTTGGTTTTGGCTTGGGAAATCATAGAATCGGTCCTTCAAATTTCCTAAGACTCACTTTTAATCAAGCTTGACTTAAACAAAGCATATGATAGAATAAAATGGAAATTCATCCTTAATATGTTAAAATGGTCGGGATATGGGATAAAAATAATTCACAGGATCAAAATTTTGCTATATAATTCCTCATATAGACTTTCAAAGGTGAATGATTTTCTCATTGAATCCTCCTCTCTCCAATGAATCATCCATCAAGGTTTCTATCTTATTCCATTTTTGTATATGTTGGTTATGGATGTTCTTATATATCACTACAAAGAGTACATAACAAGAATTTATTAAAGGAATGATTCACCCCCTCTCAGTCCCTTGTACTTCCAACAAGGTAAGAACAAACAATATTTCTTGAGGTAGTTACATTTTAGACAATTTGGTTTTGGCTTGGGAAATCATATAATCGGTCCTTCAAATTTCCCAAGACTCACTTTTAATCAAGCTTGACTTAAACAAAGCATATGATAGAATAAAATGGAAATTCATCCTTAATATGTTAAAATGGTTGGGCTATGGGATAAAAATAATTCACAGGATCAAAATTTTGCTATATAATTCCTCATATAGACTTTCAATGAATGATTTTCTCACTAAATCCTCCTCTCTCCAATGAATCATCCATCAAGGTTTCTATCTTATTCCATTTTTTTATATGTTGGTTATGGATGTTCTTATATATCACTACAAAGAGTACATGACAAGAATTTATTAAAGGAATTTATTTCCTCAACAATTCTACTATCATCAATTCACATTTTTGATGAAAATATCTTATATCTCCATAATAGTGAAAAATAAATCAACAATTTTGTGTATGTGCTTAAGTTATACCGCACTATTTCAAGTTCTAAAATTTCAATACATAAAATTTATTTCATAATGACTAACTATATCCTCACTCCCTATTGGATTCCTTCTTACTTGGGGATTACTTTTGGGCTTAGTGATATGTGGAGTTGGTTTTTCAATATATATTTTTTTTAAATCTTGATAATTGGGTATCCAAATTTATATCATTTGTCGGAAGGATTGAAGTCGGAAAAAAGTCTTATTTGTGACTTGTGTATTGATGTAGCCTAGAATTCACTGCAAATAGCCCAAGGCGCGCTAACACATCACTCAATCTGAACTGAACACTCACCCAAAGTGCACAAGGGTATTGGTTCCCTCTTTATAGTTTCTTGTCAAGAATGTTAGCATAATTGAATATGTATATGTCTAGTCTCATAACAAATAGTAAATAATCCATAATGCATAAACCAAATCTAGATCTAAACCATATGAAAGATTGACTAAACAATTATTATAATGAGATTTACCATACAAGAACCATGTTCAGTCATATCTAACACCAATATCTAGCCAATATGATCCATTATATTAAGTACTGCAAAACATAGAAGCTTCATACATCATAGTAATGTCATCATGAGTCATGCGCGTGAACAAAACCAGCAACATAACTCTACAATAAAACAATATCAACGGGATCTCTAAACCATGTAAATCAATACATATATATAGGGGTGGGGACTTTCCCTTCACCACCCATGCACCTTCCAAAAATAGGCTACATGCTAATAATAGCCATGTGCCTTTACAAGAGAATACAAAAGCATGCAAGTGTTAATAATAGATCTTCTAAAGTTAACTCCTAGTATAGATCCTATTAATAGACCAAAACCCTGCATGGCACTTAAACTACTGCAACTCCCAAAATATCCTTGGCATGATCTACAAGTCTCCATATATTTTCATGCTCGCACTCTATGTCCCAAAAATAGCCTCATGCCAAAAATGGCTAAGTCCTCATTCCGAGTGCGCCATGTCTTACTACTTTTCCACGTGCACTTTACGTGCCCCATGTTTGCACACCCAAACCTTACATGCTTACCAGACTTAGGCCATATTTTTCAACCCAACATTACCCCACACTAAACTGGATTTATGCCCTTAGCAATGGGTAACCAACTTATCACTCCAAAAGAATATAAAAGAATGAAAGAATAAATAATATCTTCAAATGGAATGGTCTACTCGGCACTATAAAATAAGTCAAACTACTTGGTATTTTTTCTTCTTCTGGAAGAATCAACTCCAGATATTCACCCTGAACTTCTGCTTCAAATGCATACCAAGCATTTAGCATTGCATTTATTTTGTCTGGGATGTCTGCAACTACGCTCATCCAACTCATCAAGAGTCATCTTACCACCTTCATTCTATAGATTTTGAGTATATTGGCCATACTTGAGACCATCCCCTCCATTACATCCATATTCTCCATGATGAACTTTCTAATTTCCTTTATTCTCTCCTTGTGTGGGATCCTGGTAGCATCAAGTACATCACACTTAGTCTCTACTAGCTTAATTCTTTCCACGCACCCAAGTGTTTCATTCTTAGCTGCCTAAAGGAACTCATTTTTTCTCGATAGATTTTTTTCTTAATTTTTATATCTGGCACTACACATATGATCAAAACTAGATCCTCTTTCTTTAATTCATCCTTCAAAGCCTACATAACAAACTTGTAACTAGAAATCTTTCGCAACAACGGATTTTTCCCTTGATGCTTCTTCTGCAGCATCCTTCGGTTTTGGTAGGTGCATTAAACCTTCTTCTAGAATAAAATGAATTGTTGTGCGCAAATAATGAAGGGAAGATGGGAAATCCCTTGGCACCTTCTCTTGAAAATCGGCCTTTTCTACATAATTTCTTCAACTATCTTCTCAACCATATTTTAACATTTTGTGCTTCTATCACAACCTTATCACGTTACTCGGTTAGTCATTTGACCTTAGTGTCCTTGTCCTTCTTATCTTCTAGAAGTGCCCTTATAAGTGTCACTTTATCAATATTTCAGCGTGCAACTTCTTGTAGATACTTTAACAAGTGCATTGCTTACCTATTCATCTGATAGTTATGTAGGATTAATGGTGATATGGTGGGTATGTGGCACCCATTTCATCTTCCGTGATACACATGAATCCTTACAAACTTCAAAATTAGGCTCATCCATGTGAGTCTACATACTCTAAGACAATTCCTTGTAAGTGTGTGTTATCACCATTTTTGGGTCCATCGAATTCCAACCATATAATTGTTCTTTGGGAACTCGTACTCAAACTGGCATAAATATTCTTAGCCACTTCATCAATGTAGCCCAGGTTTTGAGTCCTTACCACATCTTCCTCCATTTTTACACCTATGCACTTGCCTTTGTTTTCTTGTGTAGAAGGACCTACATCTTGTTGTTCTTTAGTGCCCATGATCTATTGTACTTCCTCCTCGCCTTCTTTTCCTTCACGCATTGGGCATACTATTATCTTTGTATCCCCACCAGCGCTACTTTGATCTCCAATCAGATTCTAGATGCTTACACTTTGGCCAGCCTTCCTCATAAACTACCTCATCACCTATGTCCTCATCATCCTACATTTCCAAACTAGGAGAGGCCACTTCGTGTTACACGCTCTGGTGAGAGGACTTCTCCTCCTTGCTATCTCTTACCGATACATACTTTCAGCGCTTCTTATTTTTCTCATCATCATTCTTCACCAGAGTGACTCGTGGTGATCTCCTTACCGATGGTGGAGTCCTAACGCCGACATCCCTGGACATACGCCTCTTTGCAAAACTCTTCATGAACTGTCAAGTCCAAAGTGTTATTAGTTTCCTCCTCTTCCTTTTCCCAAACATTTTCCAAGCCCGTAAGCACTGGTTCTTCCTGAGTGGGTGGTACTGATGCAACTAGCCTTGAAGTTACCAATGTCTATTTCTGCTTTGGTAGACCTAGCATAGCTATGTCCTCTCCTTTGAGCACTTTTCTTTCCTTAAAGCATGGCCTCAAATAGACATAGACATGTTTCAGCTTGATCTTCCCTACGGCCATAGTCTCTGGGGTGATGTTAATATTATATGTCTCAATCGTTTCAACATACACCTCCCGATTCGGCCACACATGTTTTTCACATGATATGAGTATATGCATCTACCTTTTTAGTATCAAAGTTTAGTTTTCACACATTATGTAACTGATTGATGGAATCCCTAAAATATCATTTAGTAAACATAAATGGCAGCTTACACTAGGGGCTCTTCTCACCTATCTTCATATAAAACCACCCCAAGCTAAAATTTTGGTAGATGGAGAACACTACTTTTCCATTCAACACTGTGGAAAGCTCACGTGGAACACGCCACTCTCCTTCAAACACTGGCATAGCCTCCTAAACCATTTTTTAGCACTCCTTGTAGGTGTTAGAAATTGAACCCCGTAAGATATACTTTAAGAACTTCTTCACCTGGATACTTATTGTCTAAGGTAAATTCCCAAACATTTTCCCTTGGTCCATCTGGTACACCAATATCACAAAAAAAATGAATAGAAGGATGGTGCCCCAAGTTATCTTCTCACCTTTGTCTTCCTAGACGCATGCCTCGGTCACCAAGCTCTCGCAATGTATCCAACGATGTTGTAGTAAGTCTTGTTGGCCATATTGTGTGTTATGTGTAACCAATGTTGATTCACCTCATTCCATCTCTCAGAGGCACCCAATTTATAGCCTACCAGCCATGTTGCAACCCTTGTAGCCATATCCTCAATATTTGTCACCTTAAATGCTCATCCCCCTTCTTATACTTGAGCATAGCGGCCATTTCATCAATCCCCTCATCATCTGATAAGTCTCTTGTAATTTCTCATCCAATGTCATGTAACCATGTTACCTTCCCAATTAATTTAGCGGTGATCCACATTCATCTTCCCATGAAGTAAAAGAAATCTTCATGTACACGTGACATAAGCCAATGATATAACTACTCGGGCTTCCCAAAGTAAGGTAACTCGAGGATTTGCATGACCCCATATTCTCAAGCAATCTCCTCTCCTAGTAATTTAAAACCTCTCTCCATTTTTCATCCTTTGATTTGTCTTTATGATGACTTCAGCAGAAATATCCCACATACATTTGTCTCTGCTTTTGTGGTTGGTATCGAGATCTTACACTGTGTTATTTTTTTTCCATGGTCTCCCTCAATTATTTCCTCTGGGTACAAAATTTCCACTAGCCATTCTTTTTCCACTTCGTTGGACTCCACCTCAACAACCGGAGCTCACCGTGGTGCCATCCTCTTTTCCTCACTTGTCTAGAGAGTGAAAGGAATGATAATCAGGTCATACCAAGCCAAGAACATATATGCTAATCAAACACCACGATTAATAAGATGAAATCAATTCACCAAAATAGCTTTACATAAAACCTTTACAAACATATGAGCAACAATATCATATATTATTATGGAACTCAATGCAATACATTGAGAATGGGCCTTGCTTAAATAGGCAAGGAATAACAATCTAAGAACCAGTCAAGATCGTAGATCAAGTCATAAATCAAGGAAATAACTACTCATCAAAGAACTAGTCAAGACCATAGATTTAGGAGAGAACTAGACATCAAGGATCTATTCAATACCATAGATCAAGGAAAGAACTATACCTAACAACTAGATGATATCTTCTAATATCTAAATAAGATTAAAAGAAATATCCACACACATAAGTGGGTGAGGATAAATACAATAAAGGTAAATAAAGTACCTAGGTGAACATGAGCTAAGGTAAATACCTACTCTAACATGGAGTGTTCTCGCAACTCACAAACTGCTACTTTGAAAACCCTTCTTTCCACGGGTGTGAACCGTCTTCGATTTTTTAAACCCCATCTGCAGACTTTCTCCTTCAAACCCTATTCATACGAACCCTTCTCAAAACACTTTGCATTACTACCCAAATCTCAATTTTGTTTCAAATACTTCTAAACACCATGCTTCAATCCCACGTGGTTCGTTGATCGTAGATTACTCTTTGTCTCTAGCTCTTCTTCACACTTCACACTCCGTTCGCTCTCTCGGACATGCAAGGTCACAATTCCATTACGAAATGCCAACTTTATAAAAAAATCAAAAATCCTTCACATCAATTGTTCCCATCTACCACCGTACACGGCATTAATTTCACCTTTGAGCTTCCCAATACTTCTTATTTTTGTGCCTCATTCATAGCCTTCTAGTGTACCCAATACTTCTCTATCACATATCTCCTCTCCCCGCACTTTCATGCGCTAAAGTACCTATCTAATGTGACTCTTCCTAAGTATTCTCCAATGTTTTAGCCTCCTTTACATTAAACTGAGTGTCCATCTCCCTACACGTGGTCTAAAATTTGACCAAATTTCCTAATTTTTTCTTTTCTAAATCACTTGTTATTATGCACCACAATCCATCATACGGTACCAGTAGTCAATCTTTCTCCAACCACCCCACACTAAGGTTATGTGCAGTCCTCTATGCATAAAACACTTTAGATAGTAATCAGCTTCTAGAGTGCAAGCGTGCTTATTACACAAAACACTAAACTAAAGTGAAAAATCATAGAAATGATGAAGGAAACACATATAAAGGAATTCATTAAGGAAATTTAATCTAAGTGGAAATATTTCCTTATTACAAACACCAAGAAGACTTATTTTTAATAGGGATTTAGCCTACTCCCGTTGAAGTAACTGGGAAACTGTGTTCCATCTAATGCCTCTAATTGGCAAGCACCTAAATCAAGTATATGAGTGATAACATATGGTCCTAACCAATGCACCTTAAGATTTCCAGGGTGGCGCAAAAACTTTGAATCATATAGAAGTACCATTTTCCCAACCTTAATTTTATTTTCCTTGATGTTCATGTCATACCATTACTTTTGCCTAGCTTTTTCTTGCTTCGACTCCATATTGTTATAGCATTCCTTTCATCTAGTTTCATCAATTTATCAATACGTTCTTCCAATGCCTGCTCATCAGCCATACCTCCTGCATGCACAATACGTAAAGAAGGTAACATGAATTCCATGGGGAGAACTGCCTCTACACCAAACACCAACTGAAAGGGTGTTTCTTTATTTAACCTCTTGTAGGTTGTCTTGTATGCCCAAAGTATAGTAGAAACCTTGTCATCCCAATCTCTCCTTCCAACATCACAAATTTTTGTCAAGGTATGGCTCAATATCTTGTTGAAAGCCTCAACAGTTCCATTTTTCTGAGGGTGATAAGGGGTTGTCCTATGGTGTGCAACCATAAATTCATCCAATAATATCATGATAGTCTCATTAAGGAAATGAGTACCCCTATCACTTGTTAGACTTAAAGGCCATCCAAACCTACTAATAATATTTTCCCACATAAACGTTGCTATTGTAGCTGCTATGCAATCCCTTATAGGTACCGCTTCTTCCCACATTATAAGATAATATGTACAAGTTATAATATAGCACAATCATGTCATGTGCACGAATGGGGAAATAGGTCCCACAAAGTCAATTGCCCACTTCTCAAAGGTTTTTACACTAATAATAGGCCTCAAATGCATTTCATCTTGTTGTCCATGCTTTCCAAGATGCCGACAATGCTCACATGCCTTACAATATGCTTTGTAATCCTTATATAATGTTTCCCTCCATAGACCAACTAGTAGAATCTTACACATGGTGGCATCCCCGCATAGTCTCCACCTACAATACCGCCATGATCCTCTGCCATAATTGCGTCGCGCTCATGTTCAAGCACACACTAGTGAAAAAATTCATCATGGCCTAACTTGTATAAGTCTCCGTTGATCAAAATGTAAGGTGTGGCAAAAATACCAAGTTATTTCTTTTCTACATCCTTCATTCCTTTAGCGCCACACCTATGTGTAAAAAGACAATAATATCCTCCAAGTCCGAGGGTGCACAGTTCAGCCTAAATATCTAGGCATATGGGATTGTGTCTTTAATGCTCTGCATCCTCTTCGATTGAATCTTGATAAATGGTCTAAACCAGAATTTCTCTTACCTGGCTTAACCACCACCGTAAAATTAAACTCCTAAAATAATAGAACCCAACGGTATATGCACCCCTACAAAACGGGCTTGTTCACCAAGTAATTCAATGCCATGTGGTCTATATAAAAGATGAAAGGTGTAGCCAAAAAATATTATCAAAACTTATGGAGCACGTAGATCATAGACAAGGCCTTGTGCTCTGTCGTTGTATAATTTTGTTCTATTGGAGTCAACTTTTTTGCTATGAAATAAAATAGGATGATTGACAATCCCTTCTCCAAGTTGAGCTAATACCACACCAATGGCCATGCCATAGGTGTCTACATGAATGTGAAAGGGTTTGGTCCATGAAGGAAAGCGCAAAATAGGAACTGTAGTAAGTCTTTCCTTCAATGTGTCAAATGTGTGTTGTTGTGCCTCAACCCACTAGAAATTTCCTTTTCCCTTGAGTAATTCTTCCAAGGGTATGGTGATCTTGGAATTTCCCTTAATAAATTTTATGTAACAAAATGTGTGCCCCAAGAATTTGCGTACCTCACTCTGACTAGTAGGCTCTTCTAAGCCAAAAATGACAACTACCTTAGCAGGATCCACTACCAAGCCCTCTTTATAGATGATGTGTCCTAGAAAAATTCCAAATGGTGTGGAAAATATACACTTCTTAATGTTCAAATATATGCTCAACTTTTGGCACCTCTCGAACATCAGCCTCAGATTATCATAGTGATCCTTCACAAGCACATAGATTATCCAATCATCCAAATACACTTGCAATAATTTGTGAATAAAATCCTGAAACACTTATAACACTATGCATGAAAATAATGTAGGTGCATTCTTTAATCCAAAGGGAATAACTATGTATGCAAAAATTCCCCACTTAGTGGTGAAATTTGTCTTCTCTTAATCCTCTTTAGCTATCCTCACCTGATGATATCCAGAGAATCCATCAGTGAAGGAGTAGATTTCGTGCCCTACAACACCTTCCAAGATTTCCTCAGTAAATGGTGTGGGAAAGGTATCAATCACATATGCAACATTTAACTCCCTATAATCCACACAAATCATAATTTTTCTTTCTTTCTTAATGCTTATCACCATAGGGCTCATCCATTCTGACTCCTTGATGGGCACAATGATTCCAAAAATTAACATTTTTTTAATTTCTTCTTTTAATTTTACGTGTAAGTTCAGATTCATCCTATAAGGCCTCTTCAGACCGGGAGCGCACCTTCTTTTAGATTTATCTCCATCTCTCCCAATGATTCATGTACGGCTTTAAGTTCATGATAGCCTCTAGGGAATAAGTCCTGAAATTCACATAATAACTCAATGATTTTAGAAACTTCATAGTTAGACCAATAATATCTGATAATGGCTTCCTTGGGTTCAACATCATTTTCAATGTTTACTTTCTTGGTCTTCATAGGCTCATGGTAGGCACACACTTTATCATCTGCAATTTCCAAGACTTTACGTGTACCCTCTATGTGCTCAATTCCGTGTTCTCTACATCTTCATCATCAACCATGTAGATAACCTTACCCTTTTCTCTTTCTAGGAAGATGCACCCAAGTTTCTCAAGCATCTATTTCTTCCTCTTTAAATTGTGTCACTGTGTTTGATTCTCCTAATAACTCCTGAAGTAACTCTTCGTCTTTCACTATCATCCATAGTTAAGTGCTTCATAACATAAAAGCACCTCATTCACCGTGACGTTTAGAAGAAAATTAATCAAAGATCTGAGTCATACCTTCAAGTAAGTTCTTGTCAATTTCTAGTAACCCTATTCAATCAACTCTTCATAGACATACCATCCATGCGCGCAACCATGCAATGTGAAATAAAACTTGTGCACCCAAAAAAAGGTGTTAAATCTTCCCACCTCAATGTCTAGAGTCTCTCACATTGTTGAATGTGGTGTTGAACAGGATCATTACCATGAAATGCACAAATCGAGTAGGGTATTACTTCTTAAAACCGAGTAGATAAAGCAATCCTTACTTCTCTTCACCAAAAGATTATCCCCGTGAACCATCCACAACGCATTGTCTTTTCACAAGAGTATACACTAACATGTTCCTTCTTTCCACCTGAAATTCCCATTGAACTTCCATAGAAAGTAAGAATACTTCTGGATTCTCTTCACCTGTTTACTTTGGTACGTGGTTGTTACCCAAATTCCCGATATTACGTGGCTTACTTATGCACGCAGTTGCACTTCATACTTCACACCCAACCATTTCATAATTTTCATTTTCCTAATTTTCACATGCAACACTTGTAATATCACTAATGGACTATGCATCATCCCATTGGAGAACTCCTTCTTTTGATGGCTCAAGAACTTCTAGATATCGAATGGTGCACACATAAATTTTGTTAAAGTATTCTTCAGATAAGGATTCTACATAAGGTGTATATTTCCCATCTATTAAAGGGATAATAACATGTTATTCCTTACTCAAATCTTATGTACCCCTTATTAAAATGTAGGTCAATGTTGTTTTCATATCACTAAGGGCACCCAAGTAATGTGAGAAATTTGTTTACTTCTCCAAGTGCTAAAACCTCAAAATCCTTGATGAACCTAGCCCCCTATATAGTAATGGATGTATCTTGTAAAACTCCAATGGGTGTAGCCTTCATTTGGTTTTCCATGAACAACACATTAGAGAATGGTTATAATGGGGTCTACCCATTTGAACCTGTGCATCCAAAGTGAGCATATTTACTTTTGTGCCTATATCAATCAAGATGTTACTCAAAATCCAATCATCAACAACAGCATTTAGAGTAATCTCCTTGTCATAATCCAAATTTTCTGGAGGGAGATTAGCATGCAAAAGTTGTATCTCATGCTCAGTCCTAGTGCATGGAGTGTTTCCCTTCAACCAATTCCCTAACAATGGAATAATGTTTTCTTGGTGTAGCATCTTGCAAACCTCTTTCAAATCATCAACATTTGTCTAATGGAGATCAATTGCTTTCTTTTGTTCTAAATTCCATGATTGTTCCTTCAAAAAATGTATCTCACCCTGTAAATTCCAAATTACCTCCATGGTTTCTTGATAAACCTCCTTTTGATGCATAGGGTCTAGATACTTGGCATGTAGGACTTCCTCCTTAGTAATGGTAGGCTTTGGTTGTAGTTTTTCCTTGGCGCACTTAGCCTCAACGTGTGTAGTAATCTTCACATGCATCAACTTAGGATCTAGTGCTAACTTTGGCATCCATTGGTCTTCCACGATGTGTTGTACTCTAACCATTCCCGCACCCTTATTTTCATGTTTATGTTTCTTTCTTAAGTGTTCATACAAGTCGCACATTCTTCATAACTATGATTCTTTCCACAAAAAGAACACACAATATTCTGTGGACATTCGCACCTATAGTGATCAAGAGATCCACATGTATAACAAGTCCCATGAGGGAAATCACTCCTTTTGCCCCTATGACTCATCCTCCGAATCTGCCCATGTAACCTCATCCTTTGCCACAACCTCCATCAGAACATCCTCACTATGATCATAGTCATGATGCTCTCCCTTTTCCTTAGAATTATTTACAACACCAGTCTTTCATACGCCAATATCAATGGCATCATGGATCTGATCAATCAACCTGTAATCTTCAATATCATGAGTCGAGGACCTACAAATCTTACAATAATCGGATGATTCTTTCTTATTGCATGCTACAACAATGGGTACCATCTTGAAATATGGCCCAAGTGACATATCTTGCAATACAACAACAAGGAGCGTACTGATTTCTGAGGGAAATTATCCCTAGTATGCCCATCTACTTCAAAATTTGTACACCAAATTCCATTGTGTCTCATGCACTGAATTAACAAATAATTTCTCCAACTATTTCACCATTGCTGCAATTTGATCTTCCAAGAATGGGCTTACTCTTTTTCCACACTTCTTACTTCCTTAGCATGTAGATCTCGCTTCAAGTGCCTCGTGTGGATCTGCATAAGTCTTATGTGAAAGCACTCTTTTAAAAGGCATGATCAGTCCCCCAACGAACCATTGTTCATGTTGGCTTGTATGTATGTCATAAGATAACTTATAAAAAAGAATCTTGAACCAAGCATCATATTCCTAAACACCTTTAGTAGTTCCCTCTTTATGTCTTTGAGCGCTTATGTTTTTCCGATCGAACTCGGGATATAAAATTCCTGTAAGAAAGCATCTCCCAATGCCGTATAGTCCAGAGAAGTCTAATCAAGATCAAACTTTTTGTACCATCTATGCATGCATCCCTATAATGTAGTTACAAACTAACTTGAATTACGCACCACAAAAAGATTTCACACATATGCACATGTTCTCTACATCTTCAATGCCTCTATACTCCAAAAGACAAAAATAAATCTCAATGTAGATTTTTCGAGGTCGGTGTGGACCTTTCCCATGTAACCAGAGCCTCTGTGTTTCCTCCTGTATTTCCACCACCTCCTAGATCCACTAGATCCTCTAGTGCCCGAGCCACCTGATCCTCCCGATCCACCCCCTGTAGTAGGAAAAGGACCAGAGGATGCACTACCCTGTGTTTCGATGGTTGTGCTAAACTGAATGCCCACATCATCAAAGTTACACTACTTCTAGATGTGATGCCAAGGTTTTGCATGCCTACATTCTATGTCAATGATGCACTAGAAAAGATACCTCCAACTAGTCCTCCAAATAAAGTAGATGATGATTGCACCATAGATGAATAATCTCTTTGATTAACTCTTGAACTTGACTACAAATTAACTCTATCTACTACAACTCTACTGCTCACACTAGCTTGTTGATTATTGACTGTTGTAGAAAATGGAAAACCAAGTACAAGGGTGAGGTTTCTAGGTAGATTCAAATGTGCACCCACAGCCCATGTCATCTCTACCGGCATTCTCTCATTTGAGACTAAAGAGGGTTCCCTACCATGCTTTCCTAAATGGGGGAGATCCAAATTCTCTGGCTCTATGTCTTCTATGTGATCTCTAAATCCTTCACAAGCCATCTCTCTCCACAATTTCATACATTTTGTAACTTCCCACTGCTTCTCTAAATCCCTCTCACACACCTAATCAAACTCAAACCACATTTCTTCCCTCTGTATTTTTGCCACTTGGTCCGTCATCCTTACCAAACCTACTCCTTCCCCCACGCATGGTGGGTTTTAGTTAGCCATCAGATTCTCTTCCAAATCAAGGTTTACAATCAGAATCTTGATCACCATTAGAATACCACACAAATACAATCCTCTAGTTTCATGTAAAAACTAAAACTCGACAACCTCGGGAAAGAGTAAGTTGAAACTATGTACTCAAGAATATAGTTTTAAAAACACCACGGAACCAAACATCCACATAGCACGTCCAAATCATATCTACATCATACAAGGCCTAGAATTATTCCTACATCCAAACAAGCGTGTGAAACCTCCAATTCATCTTAGATGCATAAGCAACCAACAACCCATACATCTCTATAGGAAATATTAGCAAAGAACATATCATATAATGTGTCGTACAATTTTTATCAACCCACACGCATTCATTAAAATTAATTTCAATGTTGAATTTGCGAGCGTACTCTTCTTCCAAATCTTCTAACCACTCCTCAATACTATAAAAGGTCAATCGGTATGTCTTTATCATGCAACATCCTGAAAAACAACTGAGAAAGAGGTCCTGGAAACAAAAACATTGACTTAGCCTAAAATTCACTGCAAATAACCCAAGGCACACTAACACATCACTCAGCCTGAACTAAACGCTCACCCGAAGTGCACAAGGGTACCAAGTCCCTCTTTAGAATTTTTTTCTAGAATTTTAGCATGATTGAATATGTATATGTCCAATCTCATAATAGATAGTAAATAATCCACAATGCATAAACCCGATCTAAATCTAAACCATATGAAAGATTGACTAAACAATTATTATAATGAGATTTACTATACAAGATCCATGCTCAGTCATATCTAACACCAATATCTAGCCAATATGATCCATTATATTAAGTACTGCAAAACACAGAATCTTCATACATCATAGTAATGTCATCATGAGTCATGTGCATGAACAAAACCAGCAACATAACTCTACAATCAAACACAATCAACGTAATCTCTAAACTATGCAAATTAATACATATATATAGGGGTGGGGACTTTCCCTTCACTTCCCATGCACCTTCCAAAAATAGACTACATGCTAATAATAACCATGCACCTTTACAAGAGAATACAAAAGCATGCAAGTGTTAATAATAGATCTTCTAAAGTTAACTCCAAGTATAGATCCTATTAATAGACCACAACCTTGCATGGCACTCGAATCTGCTACAAATCCAAATATAGCCTTGGCATGATCTGCAAGTCTCCATATGTTTATGTGCTCCACACTCTATGTCCCAAAATAGCCTCATGCCAAAAATGGCTAAGTCTTGATTCCGAGTGCGCCCTGTCTTACTACTTTTCTACGCGCACATTACGCACCCCATGTTTGTGCACACAAACCTTACATGTTTGTCATTCTTAGAAAATATTTGTTATCTCATCATATTTATTACTCCTCATGTTGGTTATACTCTAATTCATGCTACAATCATTTCACCAAACTTAACATAAAATTCATATGAGCTAAAAGGGATGGTAGTAAGGAAAGGTGTAGTATCTATTGAGTCAATGCATCCAACCCAAAGACATGGGAGGCCTTAGAGTCATGGATTCATGGTCGCAAGGTAAATGTTTTATTTATAAATGTATCATTCATGCATTTGAAGGATCTAAACAATGGAAAATTCTTATTCACCATAGGTTATCTAAAGTTACCTAAAAGAAGTGTATATGAGTGACAAACTACTACTTACTAAGTACTTCAAGATATCATCCTTTTCTCCACTTAATAGCATGTGGACAACCTGTAAATAGGTATTTGGATTGTTTAAATGGAATGGAAACTCTCTTCAACATGGCATTAACATCCCCACTTCATCTATTTAGTGGAATAAACATGTCTAAATCAACGGGATGCCCCTTGCTCTTCACTCTCAACTGAAAGGAAAACACTTATTTAAAAAATGTTTGTTCTAAATTTCTAATGTATGGTACCTTTATTTTGGCCAATGGAAGCATTGACATCTTCTAAAATGGTTTTTTCACTTACATGCCAATGACAAGACAATCTTGGTTGAAATTATGCAACTAGTGGACAACTCTTTACAATCCAAAATGACCACTCTTGTTATATGCAACTTTGTGAAGGATAGGAGATGGCTAAAAGCAATAGGCTTGATCACTTTCCCACTCAAATTTTTATATTGAAATATTATCCCTGTGTTTTCCTTAGAATAAATTTTCATCTCAAAGTGGAGATACAAATTCAAAGAAGGCAAATGGCAGACCTTGGAGTTTTCATTTAGAGGTCCAAAGATGGTGCCATTGCTAAGACCACTACTTGAAGTTTCTCTTCCGCAAGCTTCGATTGGAAATAACTTATAATTTCTAGGAAATGGCTCCCATAAGTTCCTAATTTGAAATTATTTTTGGAATGTTATTCACACTTTTAGATATGCAATTTTTCCAACAATATTTAGGTTACTATCCATGATAATTTTCCTACCATTTTTTAAAATCACATAAACAAGTGTTGGGCCTTAATATCTCTCACAATATGATCCTCGAATATTTTAAATAGATAACTTGGTATTAGTCACTTGTGGAATAACAAATGTAGTATTGTTTCAATTGCACTTATACTTCGTTTGAAGTGGCAAAACAAATGTTATATTCCAAATTTATTTTACAATTGCCTAAACTTTTCAGGTTATTGCAAATAGATCTTATGTTTAATGATGATTTGGCTCAGCAAATGGAGAGGATTAAAGACTAGATTGAAAATCTTAAGGATAAACAAGTTATATGATTCAAAAGAATGAAACTGCAATGACATTTTATTGATATGTTTGACAATGCTTTACAACTTGTTTTGTGTTGTTTTGACAGATGTTGTAATTTTTTTATCATCTTCAATATAACAAAAATCTCTATGTAGAAATGATAATATATTCCAATCCTAATCCATTTGAGTACACTTTCAAAGTAAAATAATTCCCATATCCAACTATGTATTTATAATTAAGATCCATGAAGACATCTTGCAGTATTGATCCACTAATTAAGTACACTCCGAGATTTACCCAATTACAATGTAAAAATCTCTTAATTAATTCTTTGTTATTGTTTTGGTGTAGTTTTGGTGTTGTGGTTTTATTGTTTTGTGTCTCGTAGTTGGTATTCTATGTAGGAAATTGGCCCATGCCTTTGTCTTTATCATAATATCTAGCTCTTCTTAGGATTTTTTTGTTGGGGTATGGCCCCCACATATCAAAAAACCACTCTACTCTCATTTTCTATCTTATATTTTGATCCTTTTGTACTAAGGGTATGGTCCCTTCAAAACCATTTACCAATAATTAAAGAAATAACAAAAGTAGTAACATGCCCTGTGAAATCGTAATAGCTTGCACAAGGACACTCCTTTGCTTACATTTGGGAGGCTTTAGGAGCATAGCTCAAAGGAGTGCTCCAGCCTACACTACTTTATTCATAAGCTTGGAGAGTTTGAGAATTAGAGTTGTATGAAGTATATTTCCCTAAACCATTTATTTCTAGGTGTATAAGATCAAAGGAAATTATTTTGGTTATCTCCTTTAAGCAAGGAAAATGCAGATTCCCAAATATTTATCCTTAGACCTTTATTTCCATTTTTATTACCAAATGAACCACCTGAAAATGAAGAAGCGGAGTGGTACAAGTGGTTGTGATACCTAACTTGGCACCCACGTGATGATTAAATAGTGTCATGTTAGCACTTGAAATTTGTGACATATTTGAGTCAACATGTATTTAATATACATATTTCATTTTATGTGTTTATTAGAGGGAAATTCACCTTTTGAATTTTATTTAAAAATAGAAAATTTCAAATGTACTACAAAAATGGTTGGATCTAAACTTGTGCATGGGGTATCTAAAAGTTGGATAGATGATGTGTCACCTTATGATTGGCTACTTTACCTATTTGTTACGTGTACATTGTACAATAATATGTAATTTTTACAACTAATTTTCATTTAAATTTGTTCAAGTTTTGGGTATTCCCTCTCAAGTACCCTCTCAACTATTGCACCCCCTAAACTATGAGGTCCTCTCCCATTATTAAGAGCTTGAAAATTATAACAATGAGTTTTAAATATAAATTCAATGTTCTCCTCTACCCCCATAAATATAAGACTTGTGCACTAAATATATAGATTGTTAGAATATAAATTGTACTTGAGGTGTGAGAAACGAGGAAAGGAGGCAAATGTAATGTTTCTATGAATTTTCTCTATCATGTAGCAGGTGATACAAAACATCTAATATAGTTGTGTCATATTTTTGTGCAAGATAAGGGGTTTGATGAATGTCCATGAGAGTGGAAATATGGAACTAAATTTTTTTAAAAATATTGAAGGAGTTCATGTATTTTTCTTTCTTGCATATACATGTAAAGCTTTGGACATGTGTTTGTATCACTCGAATATAAATACTGGGAAACATGTTAGTCTATTAATGAATCCAAGATGGTATAAAATCTTTCACATTTACCGTGCACACCAAATCAGGAATGAAAGTTGTATAATTAAATATGATAACCCAATTAGAGAATCCTTCTTGGAAGGAACCCACATTCATGTAAAGGATATCTTGGAATTCATTAATTCATTTTAATTTGATTTTCTACCTTTCTATATCATTGTCAATTTTTTCATATAAAAACCATGTATCATGTTATGTAAGACTTACAAGATGTTCATTTAAGAGTGATTCTAAATTTTAAAATATGCATTTCCTTGATGTTTTCCTTCCAGTTACCTTTAAAAACATTTGGTGAAGGGAAGAGTGAACATCATGCACAAGTCACAACTTTGAAAAAAATTGAATTGGTGATTTCACTATGATAAATAATACTAGAAATGTACAAGATGAGGGCAAGTGTCAATATTTCTAATAGTTATCTACCTTTTATTTGTTACAAGCTAGTTATGTCCTACAATTTCAAATTACACAATCAATATGGATGTGCTTCTAGATTCTGAATCGTGTGTGGGAAAATTGGCGAAGGGAACTATAAAGTTATAAGTAAATTATGTCAAAAAGCTTGCCTAACTCCTTAATGAACCTCACTTGGTTTTTCACTTACATGAAGTGTAATCGGTGCTTGAGGGCATTATCATTGATCATATAAAGTTTAAAATGAATTTCTTTCTTTAAAAATAATTTCTTGTTATTTGTAATACATGTTCAATGTTGTGTTTTTTGGGATAAATATTTCACCTATTACTCTTTTGGAAAGAGAAATGGTGGCAATGGTCCTACAATTTCAACACAATTAACATAGGTACAAATATGGAATTTGAATCATGGATCAACAAAGTAATAAATATTGTTATAAATTTAGTAGTTGATGATGTTAACACACATGTCCAACTCCTTGATGGTAATCGGTAGTTTACCTACATTACTTGAAATTAGTTCTCAATGACATAACAATTGATAATTTGAAATTTAAAATAACTTTTTAGGTTTCAAATTAATTTCATGTTATTTATAATCTAGGTTTCAAGTTGTGTTTTGTGGGAAAGTATTACAATTATAAATATTTGGGAAAGGGAAAAGGTGGAAAACGTTGGGCCCACACGTTTAAGGTTACAAAGACCATGTCACGTTTCAAACATACATTAAAAATATCAAGAGTATCCTTATCAACACCAAGTCCCATGATATGGAACAAGATAATGGAGGATGTTATTTATAACCACATACATGTTCATACTGGTTGTAACATACAAGACCTAAGGTTTGCATCATTTCATTGAATCTTTTTTAAAGTTCTATCTGGAAGATCTAGTCAGGTTATGAGGGAAAATCACAAATCCATCCTTGAATGAAAGTTCCTATGTTCTCCATTTGCAGCCAAGATCAATAATAAGGACCATGATATGTATCATTGCATTGAATTTGATGTATTTTAATTTTGAAAAACTTAAATTTATCTAAATATTACTATTATATTTCTTTAATGATCTCCAAAAATGCCCATACCAAAAATTTGTAAATTTGAATTCCAAAAAGGCAATCCTTAGTCATGATCCCTAACAACTTTAACCTCGTGCAAACACATAAAAGATGAAACAATCCCAAATGAAATCTCTAAAATAGGGGGAATGTTTTGAGAATATTTCCTTAAAATGTGTGCTCAAGCATTCCCAAAAAAATAACCTAGATTACAAATTGTAACACACAAAAATAATCAATCCTTGACATTAGAACACATGATCCAAATTCCAATAGACAAGGCTCTATCTTACCACTGAATCAACATGGGAAATACCTTAAATTGGCAAGTCCACTACAATCAAAGATCTTATCACAATAGTTGTTAACTTGGACTTAATTATAATTGTTCAACTTTTCCAATTAACATGACAAGCGTGAGGAAAATTTTCCTGTGAGTATACGACTGCACCAAATCCGCCTAAATTAATTTTACTAGTAATGAATTCATAAGAAATTATGCAATCAAACTTCTCGAGTTGTGTGTGTGTCTATATATATATAGTCAACATGTTTTAAATCTCCAAATGCCCAAATATTTTTTAAGAAACTAGAAATAAAACTTGGTGCCTACTTTTCCATCAGAGGTCTAAAACATAATACCTTGGTATTGTACAAACCGTAGACACCCCAAATTCACATACTTGTTTCCAGTTTATCCCAGTTCACATCTTGTTATTCATTCTTATATGATTGATTAATTAAATTAATTAATTCATGTACATTCACCTTTTTGGGATTAATTAAATTAGTCCCTAGCACCACCTTAGCTAAGTTAATCAACATTTATTTAAATAAATAGTGAATTAATTATCTGCACACTCGTAGCTAATTAAATTAGTTAGTTAATTAGAAAAATATACCTATTTTCCTAGTCAACTACCACTTAGGTTTCATTTGGACCCCACTTGGACTCCACTTCACCATCCCAGTGAACTTCACTTGGACTACACTTCTAGAATCCTAGAAAAGTGGGCGCAATTGAATTGTGCATACAACCACCTTCATGGATGTAACTTCGCTAACAGGATAACCATTTCCCTTTAAATTTTCAATTACACAAACTAATTCTACTTGTTATTTCAGGTAATTATAATCATGAACCTCGAACTTATTCAAAATAAGACCCACTTCTCATAGCCTTACCCTTAGTTATAAAATGTAGGCCATTCCTTAGCAAATCCATCCTTATAAGTTTTGAACAAATTGTAGCCAACTTCTACAAATTTTAAATCGGATCCTTGTGTTTCGAATCTCGTAGCATTTTCATCCATCCATTTGGATAATTAATCAAGAACATCCACAATCATTCAAATCTTAATATTTTACAAGTCCAAGTGTTTCACAATCTTCTTGAGGTTTACAAGAAGGTTGAAATTGAGGTTTAATATGTGTTTATTTTCTTACTTTTTCTATCTTTAGTTTTCATTACTTACATTTTGGCACACCCAATAGGACCCCACATTTCATTAACCATTTTTAGCTTACATTTTAGTAATCTAATCATTTCGTATTTTTCTTGGTTTTTTCTAACCTTGTCCAAATTTCGTGTCCTGGTGTTGAAGCATGTCTTTCTGGTGTTTTCATTGATGACATAATGCCTTGATGGAAAATCAAGAGAGATGAAATGCCAACCCTTCAGAAAATGAAGGTTGATTAGTAGTGTATGTTTGAAGTGATTTGGTGAGGTTTCTTGAGAAGTCATGGTGTGTGCACAAGGTTTAGGTGTATGATCGTGTCTTAGAAAGAAACTTGGTGTATGAAGGAGCTTGATTTGAACTTTGAAGGTGACCTACAAGTGTCTCCAAGATGTGCCAAAGGAATTCAAGAGTTCTCATGATGAAAAATTGGACAAACATGTTGGATCATGGTTGGAACTAGCTCAATTAGGTCTAGTTCAAGGACCTAGTGCAAGCTTGGATGGTTTTATGAAGTAAAATAGGATAAAACAAGAAAGGAAAATCTTGAGAATAATGTAGGGACATTGTAAAGAGGCTTTATATGATGTTACAGTCATGTATCGGCTATTGGAGGCAAGTTTATGGTCCTATTCATGACTTTCCTTGAGGACAAACAAGATTAGTAGGTATAAATGGTGTTGGTCAAGAAGGTATATGACTATTTATGAGTAAACAATCCTTGGGAGATGTGAATAAGGGTATTTCAATGTCTGTGGACCAAATTTCATGTAAATGTGAAGAATAATTTTCAAGTTGTGATGTTTTTGGCTCTACCGAACTCTCATAATGTTATTTCATAGCTCGAGGGTCAACTTTGAAGAGCTCAAAGGTACGTTAAAATTGTGCATGGTGTCTAAATCTTCTCACTAGTGTTGTAGCATGGATTTTATATCTTTTATCAAGGGGAATGAGTTTAATTGATGGCTTAATATTTATGAAAATCCTTAACAAGGTAAGGTGCTCCAAACCCTCTCAAAACCCTAGCATTGTAGCGATGAAGGAAAAATGAAGTTTGTGATCATAAAATCACGTGGGAAATATAATTTGAACACTCAAGGATGTAGATAAATCCTTTTAGTTTAATTTGGTGGTCTTTTAATTCTCCAGTGTGATTATACGGTAGAATTTTACCCTTATTTTGCAAAGAATTGGTGGTGGTACATAAATACAACAAGATTCATGATGAAATATCAAGTGTGGGAGAAAGCTTAGAAAATCCTTTAAGTGTCCATGAGGTGATTTAGGTAAGTTATTTGCATTTTTTTGTGAACTATGTCAATCAATGCAGCCCTTCATCGCTAAAATCCAAACAATCCAAAACCAATCATGTAGATTTGAAGGGGTCTCGATGAAAAGGCATGGTTTTGAAGTGAAATATGGTCATGGATAGTTGATACAAGTCTTGTATGAAATTTTTGATTCGAAAACCTGTTGTAGTGAAGTGATTTTGAGCATTGGTCTTAATGATCCAAAATTCCTTTTAAGACAGTCAAGAAGGCCTAAGAACTAAGCATGCAAACATGATTTCCTCCATACAACCTATGAAGAATAGTATTTTTAGATGAAATAGAGGTACTTGTTGAAGTTTCCATGAAATGGTTTATCATGAAAGGATTTTTGGTGTGATAGAATCTCTATTGGCCAAGATTGGTTCTTGGAACTTGAAATCTAGTCTGAGTGAGTCGTAAAAAAAAACCATGTTTGACATATATGATCTCAAGTAAAGAAATGTATATATTTAATGATTTGTCTAAGAAATAGTTATTTTCATAAATATATCTTTGAAGCCATGAAAATTTCCTTCAATGTGTGAACTTTCTCAACATGTGAATATTTTCCTTTTGAGTGCACAAGCCCTTAAGGTTTTGTCCAAATTTGTGTGCCATTATGAAAATGAGCTTATTATAAATTCTCAAATGCCTTGAAGAATATCCATCAGTCACATATCACATGTGCCAAAAATCAAGAGACTTTTAAAATTTTGCATCAGTTGTAGTAGTTCAATCTTGTAACTGTGATTTTGAAGATACCATGAGAGTGCAAAACTTGTGAAGAAAATGAGCTAAGATGAAAAATATTTTCCTTGACCTAAAAAATTCATGCACTTGGTGATGTTGTGAATGTTCGAAGATTCATCCTTCATGTTTTCATGATTTTTTTTTGAATCCTAAGGCAAGTGCATGTATCCATGTTTGCAGACTCGATTTTGAAGACCTTGGACCTACTTTCGCATACAAGTCCTAATGAAGGTTTGAAGATGAAATGGAGAGATATGAAGCATGTCAAGGGGTTATAGAGAAATAAATAGTTTTTTGTAACATGCTTGCATACTCACAACACATTTCATTGAGTCCTCATGTGCTACAAGAAAATGAATCCTTGCAAAAGAAGAAGACAAACAAGTTTGTGATTCTGAGATCAAAATGTATAGAGGTAAGAGTGGAATGTTTGCATCCAAATCATAAGGTCATGGATTTTAGAAGATTTTCCTTTCTCATCATAGGTTTTAGAAGCACCTTAAAAGTTTGTGTAAGTTTTTACTTGATCTAACACCTATTGAGATGTAATGATTGCAACGTGGTAGTTTTGTATGATGTCATATCTTCCTCCTTATACAAGTTGAAGACCAAGTAGGTGAAGAGTTATATAGAGTGGAAGTATAAGAGGTGCATGAGGATGTCTCTCCTAAAGATATAAACACCTTGTTATGTATAAAGATTTGTTTATAAAGACAAGCTGATGATGTGTGAAGACTAATGCAAATAGGTGAGTGAAGGTGCATGAAATATGAGCATGAGAATGTATGAGCTGATTTAGTGATAACAAATGTGTTGTTTATGCAACTAGGAAAAATTAATGTGATCAAAATTTTGAAAATTATAAATAGGTGCTTAGAAAATTTGGGAGTAAGTGATTGCATGTGAGTCGTAATTTTTTTAAATGTCAAGGCAGTGCTTGATATAAATTTTGGATTGGGTGCTCAAAATTTTAAATCTTTGTAACTCTTCATTAGAAAACATTTCCACATTAGAACATTTATTTCAAAGTGGGTTTTTCACCCTTCAAGGGTTTTCCACATTAAATTTTTTTCTTCCAATGTGTTTACTTTTTTATTACTTATGGTTGAATGTTAAAGGAGCACATATTCATCCCTCCCTCTTAGTGTTTCACACAGAATGTTTCCGTTCTTGGAATAGAGTTGCTTCTATCCTTTCATTCTCTTGAGAAACAGAGATAAGGGTTAGGGCTAGGAGGAATACATGTTGAATGTTTGGAGGGTGTGCACGTACCGTAGAGAGAGATCAGATCGATTGCGAAGAACTCCTTTTTGTCTGGGAAGGACTACCTGCAAGTAAGAATACAAGACCACCAGATTCTAATTAGACAATAAATGAGGGAACTACCTTAGGCCCAGGAAATATTGGACTTCCTTTCGAAGGTGGTCAGTTCCCCTGCTAATACGAATTAACACAAATTCTAACAAAGAAGTTATTGCAAAATTACAATTTAATTACCTTGTTAAAACAATAGAGAAAAGGTTGGTCTTGGTTTTGAATCACAGTGACCGATGCCGGTCACTGTCACCGGTACCGGTTCCTAATAACCGATATCGGTAGGGGCAGTGATTTAGGGGCTTTTAGTGAAGGTTGGCTATAAGGTGGCTATGGTGTTTATTAGGCTGGTAAATGATTGGGGATAGGTAATGGGGTGATGGAGAAGACTCAGACAAGTATGGGGTTGTTCTTGGGGGCAATGTAAGGGTAGAGGAGGTACAGTTAGATGTAGGGTGTTACCGGGTAGTGGATCTGGGAGTAGACTTATAATTACTATGATTCAGAAGTCCAAGAAATGTTATTAAAAGAACGTACAAGACAGTACTTACTAGTTCCTGATGAAGATACAGGTCCAAAGACTGTGATAACGAAGGTAGGGCTCAGGTAGGATGATCAGACAATCAAAGATGAGTTATCTTCTCTCCCAATGCTTGGATGAGTGTCACTGGGCTCTGGTTACTCAGTTGTAGTCTTGGGCTTGATGTCCTTCTCTGCAAACTCCTTTCTTTCCTTCACTTGTCTCTGCTCAGCCAAGTGAATTCTTGATCTTTCCAATGAATTCCCGATCCTTTGTTTTTGGTTGGGGGAGGTCATTTACAGAGAACCGATGGTGGTTACGTAACCGACGGCGGTCGAGTAGGAACCGATGTTGGTTAAGTCAAAGTGGGCTATTTTTAGTAAAATAGCCAGCCTTCCCTCCTTTTCTTCCGAGGGATTAGTTGTGGGCTTGGTCAAGTCATTATTAGGTTGGTTTTGGTGTGGGTGAGGAGTAATTAGTCATGGGTGTGGATGTAGACCAAGTTATAGGTCTTAATTAGGTTAGTTTAGGATTAGAACTAGGTCATGATAAGGTGGAAAAATGAGGTGGAAGGTTTGGAGATGTGGATTTATTAATTATAAGGTAATTAATAAATAATTGTGTAAGGTTTAGGTGATGAGGTTAGGTTGCGAAATGAGATGCGGGGCACGGGGGTCGTAAGACACAAATAGGCATAGGGGTTGAGGGTTTTCCAGTGGGTAAAAGGGTAGAAATAGGCAAAAAGATGTTTTTGGGGGCCGCATCGGGTTCGGCTCTGGACCTGGACAGTGACCGATGTCGGTCACTAGGCGACCGCATCGGTCACCAAATATTTGGCACAAATTGGATTTTTGGTAGACCGGTCGGTCGTATGTCGACCGGCGCCGGTGCATAGGATGTGCTGGGGAGGGGACCGGTGGCGGTCAAGGGTGACCGGTACCGGTCATTAGTTAGGTTTGTTTTGTTTTGTTTTGTTGTTGTTTGTGTTTTGTTTGTTGTTTGGTTGTTTGTTGTTTTTGTTTGTTGTTGTATGTTGTGTGTTTTTGTTTGTTGTTGTGTTGTGTGTTTTTGTTTGTTGTTTTGTTGTTTTTGTTTTTTTTTTGTTGTTTGTTGTTTTTATTTTGTTTGTTGTTTGTTGTTTTTGTTTTGTTTGTTGTTTGGGGGTGAAGAGGGAGGGGGTAGAGTTGATAGGAAAGGTGATTGGGGTGGGGGGGGGAATGGGGTGGTTGTGTGGTTGGTTCGGTTAGGATAGATTAGGTGTTGGGTATGAAGTAGGAGGTGTTAAAGTGGCGGGGTATAGGTAGATGGCTAG
This sequence comes from Taxus wallichiana var. yunnanensis, assembly GCA_018340775.1. Taxonomy (NCBI): domain Eukaryota; kingdom Viridiplantae; phylum Streptophyta; class Pinopsida; order Cupressales; family Taxaceae; genus Taxus; species Taxus wallichiana. The sequence goes on along the minus strand of CM031237.1, from coordinate 950,734,946 downwards.
AGTATATCGGGGTGGTTGGTTGGTTGGTTGGTGGTAAAGGGGATGTGTAGGGTAAGTGTAGATGTGTGTTATAGAGTCGGGGTGTGGTTGGGTGGGTAAAAGGGGGTATAGAGGGTTAAGGTAGTTGTTTTTGTAAAGGGTAGGTCTAATGAAGTGGGTTGTTTTTACAGGCACGCCAGCAGCTTACGATGTGGGATCGGATGCCCCCGCTATTGAGACGGATGCGGCCACATGTGTCCACAGCAATGCAGTGGGCCATTATGCGAGAGGTGGGACTCGGTGGAGTCCAAAGCAAAGATAGGGTTGTGGATAGGGACCACACCTAATGGTTGCCCTCATCGAGAGATGGGATCCGGTAACAACGTCTTCCATCTCCCTCTTTGGAGAGAGATGATTACCCTAGAGGATGTGTATCACATCCTGAGACTGCCGATCGTAGGGGAGGTAGTGTTCCAGGTAGATTCGGAGATGGCGATGGACAGCATTCTTCAGGTATTTGGGGATGCAGCTGCATTATTGACTTATCAGGTGCGAGCATTTCTTATGGCGTACATGTATGCACAGACATGAGACATGAGACACGGCTTGCCGTGTTGATGATGATAGGCATCACATGCTTCGCCCTCCCGGACTCAGAGGGAGGCCGCTTCCCATGGGCTTTGATGGGAGTGTTGTACGAGATGGTAGAGGAGCATACGTGCTATGCTTGGGAACCAGTATATCTGGTGCAGCTATACAGAGAGCTATGGGGTTATCGCCGGATGAGGCGATTTGGGATTTTCTCGACATTTTTGTTACACTGCTGGGAATATGAGCACATCATATGTATACAACCAAAGAGGGCTACCCAAAGCCAGCTAGGGCCATAGATTGTATATAGATATGGCTCTCGAGAGGTGGTTGGGGGTCATGGGCCAGCCACGAGCGGTGCTCACAAGACAGGATGTGGCCTACTACCATCATATGCTAGAGGGTTTGACCGCACTAGAAATTATATGGAGGCCCTACAGAGGCCATCAGCCCCGAGGAGGAGCCCGAGCACAGATGCGCTGGATCTAGTATACTTTCTGGATAGCTAGATGGAGGCCCGGAGAGTATGAGTAGATACCCCTAGAGAGGGTACGACGGCAGTTGGGGCTGTGACAGGATGAGCCACCTCCCTTCCCACAGTACCGGAGGGATGATGTAGAGGCCCCACTACCTGCACCGCAGCCCGTTGACCCAGATTGGGTAGCAGAGAGGCCGGCGGACGATACAGTGGATGATGCCGGAGTGACAGGGCCTTTTTGGTTTGGTGGGTAGGGCAGAGAGCAGCCAGGAGAGCACAGCCCGCACAGCTAGATTTGGTGGCGGTTATAGTGGAGAGGGACCGGCTCGTAGGATAGGTGTAGTTATTACAGGGGCAGCTTGTTGCTGCATGCATACGATCGGGTACTATAGGGGGTTTGAGCACGAGTGCACACAGCCACGAGCACCAAGCACGTGCACCACAAGCACCACCACACAGTGCACCGGCCCTGCCGCGAGCACGTGCACCGCCACAGTACGAACAGGGTGTGCATGGCAGGATAGGGGCCACTATTATTAGGAGTCGGGGGACCAGCCCCAGCAGCCATGGTGGCACGGGCCCGCTATATGGAGGTGAGAGCAGAGGCCCGGTATTATCAGGACGTCCTTGATGGTACCGGGGCTGACTATCAGCCATATGCGGCACATAGAGCCGAGACCTCTCGGAGCCAGAGATCCCAGGGGCGCAAGCCACAGCCGGTGGGTCGGTGACAGGGAGGAGGCGAGAGCCAGCACAAGGACCAGCAGGGAGAGGGGCTGAGGGTGGTGGGGAGAGCTGAGACACCCCTGGAGCGGATATGGTTTTTTGGATATTGGATATAGACACCGGTCTACGAACCGGTTATGTATATAGAGGCCTGCGTGCCTACATATGATTTATGTATTCATTATTGTTGTATATACCGGCCTGCGAGCTAAGTACAAGTTGTATAGTTGATACCACCTGCGAGCCGAGTATATTTTTAGCATGAGATACCGGCCTACGAGCCGAGTTGAGATTTTTACGGTGATTGTGGCCTATGTGTTGGCTTTGTATTATTTTTACAGAGTCCCCATGCAGGGAAGTTGTATATTTAAACATTGATATATATATAGATGATGATTTTGATCCACATGGTGTGTATAAAAAATATTTTATGTGTTTTTTCGATGGTTTTTGAAATTGAATGTATATAGATGATGAGTTTGATCCACATGGTGTGTATACTGATGGGTTTGATGTATATATTTAAAATGTCGTATGTATTTTGTCGATGGTTGTTTTAATGTAGATAGATGATGTTGATGAAATTGTGATGATATATATATGTGTTGATGTGATTCTGATGACAAATAGTGATAATGGTGTAGTTATGCAGGAAAAAGAGGCGGGCGCCACAAAAATTTGCAAAAAATAAAGAAAAGGCCCAGGTTTAAGAAAAAGGAGGCATGTGACCGATATCGGTTAGCTAACCGACGTCGGTAGATTATTGACCGATATTGGTTAGGTAACCGATACCGGTTATGCCAAAACAAGATTTTCTAAAAATAGAAAAGCTTGGGCGGCAACTTAAGTTCTTATTTTTAGAGTCATGTAACAAGTTAAATACGTGAATGCGACGTTGTTTGATGACTAATACAGGTAATTGCATGAAAAATTGAGTGATAAGGAGGAAAGAGACAGGTAAAGCAATTGTGAGTTGGGATTAAGAAGGCAGAAAGGCAAGTTATATTTGAAGAGGGTGGTGAACATGGCTGAACAAGGAGAAGCATCCAGCAGGTAGGGACGAGAGGGAAGACAGGTTCCACCCCAAGCTGCTGCATCCCAAGAGGTAAACTGTTTGGTTGTATTTTAATTCTTGCATGTTTTGATGAATAGGATGAGAGAAGGTAAGAGGGTAGAGATGAGAAAGAAAAGGTGATAGGCAAGGGTTTGGGATAGAGTGAGTGTTATGGGGTAGGTAAGCAGGGTGTTCACGTATGTTTATAGGTATAGAGAGGAGTAAACGAGTAAAATAATTATCGTAGGGGATGTTTTTAAGCAGGTTGTATAGGATTGACAGTGACCGGTATCATTTAGAGATAACCGGTATCGGTTAGTAAACCGGTATCGGTTATCTATAACCGATACCGGTTACTGTAGGAATTTCCAGAATGTGAGAAAAAACACTTGGGGATTTGATTTATTGAATGGTTGTGTGTCATTTTGATGTATACAAAGCGGAGAGCGGGGTTGAGAATCAATGATAGTGTGTCACTTTGTATTTGTATTTGTTGATGATAGAGAAGATGTATTTGTTTAACATCTAAATAAAACTAAATATGTATGTTGATTTGAGTGATGATAATAATAAGAATGGTTGTGTTTTGAATGTTTTTGTTTTGAAAAAGGATAAAGATGAATGTTCTCAAATAGAAATACACAAAAATATTTATATTTACAACACATGATAGGTTATGGTAGGGGATGGTCGAGCTAACCTTGGGAGACCCCATGTCTCCTAAGTGATGCCTACATAGCCCATTGCACAAAGCGAGGAGGGCCTCGGACCGATGTAGTTCTCCCTTAGGACCAGGGAGAGGTGAATTTAGGCAACTTGGTTATAGTTAGGCAATTTGTTGACTAGTAAAAATATTGATATTAGTAGGGTAACGTTGTTGGTGTTGGTAAGGGATTGGCGATGTTGGTGTAGGTATAGGTGAAATAAAAGTTAGCTTACCCAAGTAGTAGGGAATCGTGTCCTGATTAAGGTCAACACACAATCCTAGATTCGAGTAAAAGAGGAAAAAGTGTCCCGTAGTTGAGAAGAGCTAAACAAACCACTTATTAACGTAGGATGAGCTTAAATCCCTAGGTGCCTTGCATAGGTGAGAAGTTGATAGGTGAAAAGAGTTATATAATCACAATATATCAGATATACGTCACGTCCCTTGAGTTTTGTTGCTTTGACAAATGGTGAGGTGAGGTGGCTGGTATAGCTAGGGTGCAAAGAACTTATTATAAGGTGATTATTCTGACGAAAGAGAACCAAACCTAAATAGACAAGTCCATGACTCAAAAGTGCTTTGGAATACTACTTTTACTTTTCTGGATATAGACTGATCGATGTGGGAAGTCCATAGGGGATATGCATTTTGTTGTTCTTGAGCTCTTCACGAAGCTGATCAATGCAAGAAGCTTCTGATAAAGGCTGACTTTGTATAGTTGTCCTTCAAGGGAGTAGTCTATTTATAGTAGCAGATGTGGTTTTTGTGTATAGCTGTCCTTCGGGGGAGCAGTCTATTTATAATAGTAGAAGTGGCTTTGCACATAGCTGTCCTTCGAGGGAGCAGTCTATGTAGAACTTAGAGGTCTAGATGTTCGGTTGGCATGAAGCATCTAGTTTTTAGGAAGTTTGACTCAAAAAATATCCCATAAGCGTATAATTGAGAACATGTTATTTTGATACTTTTAAGTCATGGACTAGACTAATAAGGGAAGGCATCTTTAAGGGAAGGCATCTTTAAGGGGAAATTATGACCAAATCATGTGAGCTTGATTTTATTTTGAGATGCATGAAACAAAGTGTATGAGGTGGTAAATGAGCTCAAGGGACAAGCGCAAGGTAGATAAGAAGTGATGTAACACTAAATTAAACAATAGAATGGTCGGAGATGCAAGGCATTAAGGGGTTTAGGCTCAGGTTTACCATTAAGCGAAGCTAAACGATAAGTGCCTGATCCATAGATGTGAGTGATAATGTAAGGCCCAATCCAATTTGGAGCAAATTTACCGTGTTTGCTCTTTTCTAGTTTGGTTACATGTTGATTCTCTTTGAGGAAAATATCACCAACCTTAAAGGTACACTCATGAAGTCACTTATCATAAGCACACTTGATGCGCTTTTGATAGATTTGAAGGTGGTCAAGAGCTGTAAGACGATGCTCGTCAAGAAGCTCCAATTGGGCTAACCGCTCTTGGTGGAAATCATCATTGGTGAGAATATCCTGAAGAGATATTCTTAGGGAGGGTATTTGTATTTCGAGAGGTAAGACAGCCTCGGTACCATATACCAAAGAAAATGGGGTGGCATTAGTGGAGGTACGAATGCTAGTCCGATAAGCCCAAAGGGCAAAGGGGATGTGATCAGGCCAATTGCTTCCAGAATCGTTAACAACTTTCATGAGGATTTTGGTTAGGGTTTTATTAGAAGATTCAGCTTGACCATTTGCTTGTGGATAGTAAGGTGATGAGAAGCTAAGTTTGATACCAAAGTTGTCACAAAGGTCTTGTAACAACTTATTTTTGAAATATTTTCCATTATCTGTTATCAGGCGATGAGGAACACCAAAACGACAAATAATGTGATGGTTAATGAATTCTACAATTTTTTCTTTTTTGGTTGAAATGAGTGGAATGGTTGACCCATTTAGTGTAATATTCAGTTTCTGTGATTATCCAACGGTGACGTTGCAAAGAGGGCGGGTGAATCTCACCAATAAGGTCTAAACCCCATTGTGAGAAAGGCCAAAGATCTCATGCGACCTGTAGCGGATGGCTAGGAGTATGTTGAAGGTTGGCATGTTGTTGACACATAACACAACACTTAACATATTCGTAGCAGTCATTATTAAGAGTAGGCCAATAATAGCCTAGGCGAAGGATCCGTTTGGCCATGGCAAGGCCACTAAAATGTCCACCACAAATACCGTCATGGACTTGTTGGATGGTATAGGTGACCTCCGCACCGGTTAGACATCGAAGGAGGATGCCATCAAAGCCACGTTTATAGAGGAGTCCCCCCATGACGACATAACGAGAAACACTTTTAAGAAAAGCACGTTTGCCATTACTAGTAAGGTCAGGTGGGAGAATAGAGGTTGTAAGGTAGTCGTGAAATTGGTGATACCAGGTATCCTGCAAATTAGAGACACATTATTTATCATACAAACATCCTGAAATTTGAGTAAGATGGGGCAAAGAGTTGTTGGACCAAGATGAATATGTCAGAGTCAGTTGGTGAGGTAGGAATTTGTGAGGCTAAGCAAGCCATAGTATCCGTAAATTTGTTAGTGGAGCGGGGAATGGTTTGGATAGAATAATGAGTAAATAAGGTCAAAAGTGAATCCACGTAATGTTTGTACTTTTGAAGTTCCTCATTTTTACATTGGTAGATGCCCATAACTTGATTGACTACCAATTGAGAGTCACCGAAAATATTGATAGATTTGACACCTAAGTGTAACGTAACCTGGAGACCCAAAACAAGGGCCTCGTATTCCGTTGTATTATTAGTGCAGGGGAAATCGAGCCGGAATGAAAGAGGCATAGGCTCAGCGTCAAGAGGAATGAGAACAATGCCGGCTCCTCCGCCGCACTGGCATTTGGATCCATCGAAGAAGAGGGTCATTGGATATGACTCCTCACTGAGTGAAAGAGTGGCGATGAGTTCGTCGGGGAAATTAAAATTGGTAAATTGTTCCCCAGGTAAAGGGGCTTCGCGAGTTGGTCTGTAATAGTTTGTCCTTTTATTGATTTCTGGTGTACAAATTCAAGGTCGAGGTCGGAAAGGAGCATAAGCCATCGGGCAATGCGTTGGTTTAGATGTTGTTTGGCGTACATATAATGAATGGGGTTCGCATTGGTGATGACAAAAGTTTTGTGATTCACGAGGTAGTGTCACAATTTGGTGGCTACGAATGATAGGGATAGGCACAACTTTTCTACATGTGTATACCTAGTCTCGTAATCCACAAGAGTATGACTTATGTAATAACGGCTTGTTCTTGATGCTCGAGTCATGATGTGCGAGCATGGCGCCTACAACATGGTCGTGGCGAAAGGTAAAGGTAGAAAGGGCGATCGTCCCGAGGTGGGATAAGCACAGTGGCTGCAAGAGATAGGCTTTAAGAGCCTCAAAGGCTTGGTGGCACTCTTTGCTCCATTGAAAGGAAATGTCCTTTTTAAGGAGATGATGGAAAGGTTGACATCGATCCGAGAGTTGAGAGATGAAACACCGGATAGATTGGAGTTTACCTTGCAAGCTACGCAATTGTTTGAGGTTAGTAGGTGGGGGTATTTCTAGGATAGATTTGACTTTAGCTAGATCAACCTCAATGCCACGCAAAGAGACAATAAAACCAAGGAATTTTCCTAAAAGGATGCCAAAGACACATTCCTTTGGTCAAGACGAACATAATATTGTAACAGGTGATCGAAAATAATGGTTAAAACATAGAGATGTTCACCTGCAATGTTTAGATTTGCCAAGAAGATCATCGACATAATCCTCAAGGATAGTGTGCATAATGTCATGAAAATGTAAGTCATAGCCCGCCGATAGGTTGCACCAAAGCATTCTTAAGGCCAAACAAAGCATGACACGATAATGAGGGTTCCCAAGGAGTTATGAAGGTAGTTTTATGTTAATCGGCCTAGGCTACCAAAATTTGATTGTATCCCGAGAAGCCATCCACGAGAGAAAGCATCTCATGGCCCTCAGTGAGATCAACAAGTTGATCAATACTTGGGAGGGGGAAGTCATCCTTTGGGCAAGTGAGGTTAAGGTCCCGGAAATCCATACATATCTCAAGTCCCCCCATTGCTTTAGTAACAGTATGATGTTAGAGATCCATTGAGGATAGTCAATAGGTAAGATGAAGGAAACAGAAAGGAGTCGTTGAAGCTCTTCTTTGACCAAGAGGGCAATGCGTGGATGCATTTTTCTCAGCTTTTACATTTAGCTGGTTTGGCATCGGGTTTTAAGGTAATGTTATGGACAGCAATGTCAGGATCCATTCCTGGCATGTCAACATAGGACCAAGCAAAAGCTTGGTCTGTGGGCATGGAGGAAGGTAATGAAGGCATTTTTTTCTGATGCGGTAAGAGATTGTCCGATCTTCACAATGTGAGGATCATCCTCGGTGTGGATGTTGATTTCTATAGTCGACTCATTCAACATGGTTTGAGTATTAGATGGCAAGGCACGTTGAATATAAGAGTCGTCTCGCACCAAGGTAAGTGAGGATGGAGTCGTCATCCTGGCACTCAACAACATTAATTAAAGGTGAGTCCTCTTCGATCATGTCTGGATATAGAAGGGGAAGAGAAGATGGGTCTTCATTATCACGTTGATAAGTGAGAGGACCCAGGAAGATAGCGTTTATGAAAAAAAAGTTAGGAGGGATAGATTCAGGGTCTATCGACTCTATGGGTGACGATGGCAAAATGGGTGATGATGGTTCGGAAGGGGTGACTTCGTCGCCTTCCTAGATATAGTGGATATGTAATGTTTTCAGTGTAGGTGGTTCAGAGAATCCAAGACCACGACGATCTTTGTGTTTGCGTGTAGTAATGGGAATGATCGTATGTCGGCCTTGTTCATAAAGACCGAAACCGAAGCCCTTCCAAGCACAACGCGTCAGGAAGGTGAGAGCAAAATGACGATTAGTTAGATATTGAAAATCAGATTGGAAGGGGACCACACCAAGGGGAGGTTCAGGGGTGACAGAGGATGTATCGACACCCCCATACGTTAGGTTGGTGCGGCAATTAGGTGGTCCGTAGGAGATTACTTCCCCCACACGACGGTCATAGGTAGGATGCACATGTAACTGTCCGTACTCCTGTGGGGTATGGAACATGCTAACGTTATATAGGCCATACTCCCAGCGTAAGGCATTGAAAAACATCAACTAAGGGATCTGAGGTTGGGATATTGTCCGCGGGAAAGGAAGCGGTATTTGCGATGGCGGTTTCATTGGTGAAGGTGTAGGTGCGGTTGAGGTGGATGGTTGAGGTGTGGTTGAAGTGTATGGTTGGGTTGGATGAATGGGTGTCTGACTGTACAAGCACATTATTAGGGTGATATAACATATTACGAGGTTTTGAAGGGGGAGGGTCAGCTTTTTATGGTGTAGGATTTCCCTCATACTCAAATTTTATGCATCTATGTAAGGTGGAGGGAACGCATCCCATAGCCCATATCCAAGGGCGGCCTAACAACATGTTGTATTGGAATTCACCCTCAAGGACATAGAAGAGTTCGGGTAAGGTACGTGGCCCTACACGAATGTTAAGGATCACAGTGCCTAAGGTAGAAGTAATAGCATCGTTGAATGAACGCAACATGGTGGGGTTGGCACACATGCAGCTAGAGGGGATATTCATTTGTTGGAAGGCTTTGGAAGAGATGATGTTTAGGCTAGCGCCCCGTCAATCATAACACGATGCACCCGGATGTCCCGGACGTAAGCTGAGATGAAAAGAGCGGGGTCAGGATCTTTTGCACCAAAGTCAACAATTTCATCTTCAGAGAAACCACGGAAGCGGTTTTTGCACAGGACGGAAGTGATAGATTGTTTGGTGAGAGAAGTAACGTGGTTGGGTGTTAAGATGGAGGTAATGGGGAAAGGTTTCATTAGGTAAGACCTCTATCCTTCAAGGATTTCAACGAGAGCTTATCGAAGAGATTCAGAGGTCGAATGAGATCATAAGTTGTCATTTTTACAGTGATTGGTGAAGTTTGTTTGATCATGGTTCGATGGGAAATTCCATCGAGAGACGGGGTAGGGAGGTGTACCACGAATAACCACTTTAGGTGGTGGTGCGGTCGGGATAGTGGACGGAGAAAGAGAGGCCGCAGTGTGCTTTCTTTAGCTTTCCCATTATTTTTCGCCTCGAGTAGCAACATTAATCATGTTGATCTCGTGAACACAAGAGGAGGAAGACGGTAGGGATAAGTCATGGTCTTCGAGAGGTGGGGTTGTAATAATGATAGATCTTGGTGAGGCGGGGACAGGTGGTATAGGAGAGGGACTTGAAGCTAAAGGTCTCTCCCTTCATAAGTTGTCTTTCTTAACCTTTCTATCTGAGAGAGGTGACTGACGAAGGATGGCTTTCAAAGCTTTGCATCCCTCTACATCATGTCCTGGTGTGCGGTGGTAAGCGCAGATTTTAGACTCATCATAACCTATAGGTCGAGGTTTAGATGGATCATAAGGTCTAAGTGGGGGTAGGGAAATGGTCACATTCTCCACCAACATATCAAGGATCTTAGCGTAAGATCCTTTAAGTGGGTCAAAGTCAGAGGAAGATGAAGCTATTGATTGGGTGGGTTTTGGTAATGTTTGGGTATGGTTGGTTCGTACGGATGGTGTTTTAGATAAGGGGTTTTCATAATGGATTTAACTAAACATGGATTCTTCGGCACGTGGTTATGTTTAGTCTGGTTAGATGATGAGGCCACAATGATGTGGTATCGTGGAAACAACCACGAGAGAAAGAGGAGTGACAAAGAAACAAATCCTTTGATGATGGAGTTTGTTTAGGGTCGATAGGTGGACGAGAATATGGATGTAGAAGGTGCGAGCAGTCATTTTAAAGAAAACTCGGGAGGTACGATGTATTGAGGCAAGGTGGAGGGGTGAGGTCCCAATATAGAAGGTAGGTGTGATGGCGAGGGTTTTAGTTGTGACAGAGGTATAGATTGGACTTGAGGAGATTGGGTCTGTCTCCTAGGTAGATGGACGGCTTGATTTTTGGATAAATCTAACCGTTTAGGTGGGTGTGTTAGGCTGGGTATTGGTGAAGTCCCAAGCATAGGGGGAGGTTTGGTTAGGTTAATAGAGGTGGATGAGGTATTCGGTAGAGATGAGGGGGTTGAAGGTGAGGACATAGGCATTTTGAGTTTTTGTAAACACCGCGGGTATATGATAGAGGTGTCTGGATCGGTCATCTGCATTTGAGTAGAGCATGGTGTATTCAAATGTCCCATAGGACTCGTCTATCTTCTGAGGGATGAAAATCTTCACGTGTGAATAGGAAATTTTGTATGGAAGAAAGGTGGGTTGTAATTCCGGTCCACTGTGGGTGTGATACAAGGGGTAAATGAGTCTCTGTATCAATGGTTGTTAAGAGGTCAACTGGTCGCTGAAAAGATTTAGGTGATGAAGAACTAATAGGTAGAAGGGCATGTTTGAGGGGATCCGTCATGATTAAAGAATGTGGTGATGTTGGTTCGAGGGGTTTCTCTTCCAAGGATGATAGAAACAGTGGCGAGCCTTCCTCTTTTATAGCAAGAGTGGTAGGAGGAGATGTTTGGGAAATAGATAAGTTAGATAACATCCGCTCACAGTCTTGCAGGGATGTGGTGTAAGAAGACTCATTCGTAAGAAGAGAATTCGGGGTGGTTAATTCCTTTATGGGTAAAGGAATGGAAAGGTTATCATCTTGTCTTGATGGTGGTGAAGTGGGTGCGGATTCCTGCGTTGGTGAAGAGGCTTGATTCAAAATTTTCTCAATAGAGGCTTTTGGTTGGGAATCGAAAACTGCATCGATTTCATGAACACTCTCCTCGCTAAGATATCTTGGTTTATGTTATCAGAAAGAGTGGTTTGGGAATGGTTTATTGAAGATTTTTAAATTTTGGTTAGCAGGGGCATTAGGATTATCGAGGGTTATATCTCCTGCATCAATCATTTCCTGCACTATGTTTTTCAACATCTTATAGTTTTCGTGACTGTGTCCCTTCACGCGGTGGAAGTTACAGTAAGTCATTTTCTTGGTACCAAGAAGGTATAAGTGGGTGGAATCAAACCCAGAGTGAGGTTTAATAGAGGCAAGGTGATAGCCCCGCTTTGAGCAATTTTTCCAAGATGACACCATAAGTTTCTCCCAAGGGAGTGTAATTGATGGGCTCGGCTTTATACTTATAGGTGGTTTCGGCGGAGTATTAGACGGTGCTTGGGATTTGACCATCACCGCGTGGATAGCCCCATTTGGTTTTGAAGCGGTCAATGTGTGAGAATTGGTGGTGTTGGGTTTGTTGGTGGAGTCTTGGGTTCAGAAATTACGGTTTTTGTTGCGCAACCACAATTTCTCTTCCTCTAAGGCTTGAATTTCTAGTTTCCAAGCCATAGTAAAGGCCTCATCAAAGGTGTGGAAAGTTTTAATTTGGAGGGTAGGAGAAATGTGCTTAGCACAGGCCCGCGTAAAGAGTTTGATGAGTTCGGCCTGAGGCAAGGCATAAGTAAGTTGGTTGATGAGACCCCGCCATCGTCCAACGAAATCTGCGATAGATTCATCTTCAAATTGTCGGATGGCATAGAGGTCGGTGATAGATACTTTCTTAGCAATATTAATGGAGAAATGATCCAAGAAAGATTGGGCTAATTGGTTAAAAGAGAAGATTGAGTGCTTGGTTAAAGCACTATACCACTCCAAGGTGGGTCCTGATAAGGACATGGGAAAGGTGCGGAGTAGTAAAGCATCGTCATGAGAAATCAGATAGCAGGCATGTCTAAATGATCGCAAGTGTTGTTGAGGATCCTCCTTACTATTAAAACGAGTGAATTTTGGTAATTCCCATTGAGGAGGATATGAATGAAGGGGGACAGAAGGATGAATAGGCTCCCGACAAACTTGCTCGTATGTCAGGGTGCTACGGCTTCCTGAAACAGAAGCCTCCAGATTTTACATCTTGTCCATCATGTGTTTGATGAAATCAGTGGTTGGATGAGATGATGGTGCGGTTGTTGTAAAAGGTGGAGGATTGGGCCAAGGGCCTCCACTAGACAATGGGGGGGCTAAATGTTGATAAGGTATTGAGGACGAATATGTTGAGGCAACCAAATAGGGATGTCCTATATAAGGTGTTGAAGCCACCGGATAAGTGTGTGGAAATGAAAAGGTGGGCGGAGCTTGAGAAGGAAAGCTCGTGTGGATAGGTGGCAGAGAGAAAGTTATGAAAGGAGCAGTCTGTGAGAGAGACGAGGTAGGAGCAGTTGGCGGTAATGATACGCGAGGCCCTAGATTAACAAAAGGAAAGCCAATCTGCCATAAGAACTTCCTCAAGCCACCGAGTTGGGAGACGGGGCTAAGGATGAAGAAGGCAAGGCAGAGTTATCAGTGGGGAAGGAGATAAGTGAGTGGCTATACTAATAGGAATGCCAACAAGGAGTCGACCGTCGGAGTTTACGGTCGAGGGCATGAGACAAATAGATCAGACAATGGCGCTAGGATTGGCATCCAAAAATTTTGTAAATTCCTTATCTCCTACAGGGATTTTGGGAACCTCACTGGTGTCCAGTAGGATTCCCTATAGAATGTGAAGGGGGTGATTCAGGAAAAGGCACGGAACAGACATGTGAAACCATGGCTGCGGCTTGTTTCAAGCGATAATAACCATGGAAAGGAGTACATAGTAGGGATGCAATCTATCAGGAATAGAAGCAGCAACAAAATGTTGGAATTGGTAGGTTCTTTGGTTTTGGGAACTATGAAAAGACAAAGAACCGATATCGCCTCAAGTAACCGATGTCGGTCGCCAAACTGTAGCCGCTATCGTCGAAGTTAACCGATGTCTCAGATAATAGGACCGGTGTAAGAAGTCAGTAGGAAGTTGCTGATTTGGGGTTAACAATGCTTAGTATGCCTACCCAACTATTCTCAAGTGAGCACTAAAACAAGCAGAGACAGAGAAACAGAACTAAAAACAAGCAAGATGCACAAGCAAATCAAGAGACTAACCCTAGGATTAGTTTTAATTATTGTGGGCTTATGCCTTAGACGCAAGATGATGTCAATCCTAAACAGAAGACTTAGGGGAAATGTCAAGTTTGTTTTGGCTTATAAGGTTACCTCAATCGGGCGGAGGAATACCGCGGAAAAGGGGGATGTTTGAGTTGTTGTGTTAATTTATGATGTGATTTGGTATGTGTTGTGCAGTGAAAGTAAGATTAATTTCTTGTCAATACCGTGGATATCACCCCCACGTGTACGACCTGTTACTTAATCTATGTTCACTAGAATTGAAAACAACAAGCAAGAATGTGATGCACGTGTTTTAAACCCAAATCGAAAATGATATTCGATGAAGCAAGGAGATGATTTTTACTAATGCAAAGATGTGAAAGCAAGACAAATTCTTTTACCAAAATGACAAAATATTTTGTGAATATTTAGCAAAAACAAACTGTAAATATGCTCCCTATATGAAAGCAAGCAAGAAAGAGTTTCAAAATGTTTCACACAGAATGTTTCCGTTCTTGGAATAGAGTTGCTTCTATCCTTTCATTCTCTTGAGAAACAGATAAGGGTTAGGGCTAGGAGGAATACCTGTTGAATGTTTGGAGGGTGTGCACGTACCGTAGAGAGAGATCAGATTGATTGCGAAGAACTCCTTTTTGTCTGGGAAGGACTACCTGCAAGTAAGAATACAAGACCACCAGATTCTAATTAGACAATAAATGAGGGAACTGCCTTAGGCCCAGGAAATATTGGACTTCCTTTCGAAGGTGGTCAGTTCCCCTGCTAATATGAATTAACAAAAATTCTAACAAAGAAGTTATTGCAAAATTACAATTTAATTACCTTGTTAAAACAATAGAGAAAAGGCTAGTCTTGGTTTTGAATCACAGTGACCGATGCGGTCCATCACATCGGGTACCAGTTCCTAATAACCAATATATCGGTAGGGGCAAAGCGATTTAGGGATTTTAGTGAAGGTTGGCTATAAGGTGGTTATGGTGTTTATTAGGTGGTAAATGATCGGGGATAGGTAATGGGGTGATGGAGAAGACTCAGAAAGTATGGGGCTGTTCTTGGGGGCAATGTAAGGGTAGAGGAGGTACAGTTAGATGTAGGGTGTTACCAGGTAGTGGATCTGGGAGTAGACTTATAATTACTGTGATTCAGAAGTCCAAGAAATGTTATTAAAAGAACGTACAAGACAAGTACTTACTAGTTCCTGATGAAGATACAGGTCCAAAGACTGTGATAACGAAGGCAGGGCTCAGGTAGGATGATCGGACAATCAAAGATGAGCTATCTTCTCTCCCAATGCTTGGATGAGTGTCACTGGCTCGAAGTTACTCGGTTGCATCTTGGGCTTGATGTCCTTCTCTGCAAACTCCTTTCTTTCCTTCACTTGTCTCTGCTCGGCCAAGTGAATTCCCGATCTTTCCAATGAATTCCCGATCCTTTGTTTTTGGTTGGGGGAGGTCATTTACAGAGAACCGATGGCGGTTACGTAACCGACGGCGGTCGAGTAGGAACCGATGTCGGTTAAGTCAAAGTGGGCTATTTTTAGTAAAATAGCCAGCCTTCCCTCCTTTTCTTCCGAGGGATTAGTTGTGGGCTTGGTCAAGTCATTATTAGGTTGGTTTTGGTGCGGGTGAGGAGTAATTAGTCATGGGTGTGGATGTAGACCAAGTTATAGGTCTTAATTAGGTTAGTTTAGGATTAGGGCTAGGTCATGATAAGGTGGCGAAATGAGGTGGCAGGTTTGGAGATGTGGATTTATTAATTATAAGGTAATTAATAAATAATTGTGTAAGGTTTAGGTGATGAGGTTAGGTTGCGAAATGAGATGCGGGGCACAGGGGGTCGTAAGACACAAATTTGGTGTCTACACTTAGAGCTTGTGCTTTTCAACACTCAGTGTAGTAGAGAAGGAGAAAATCCAAAAATACGGGTATCTATCCATTTTTATCAAATTTTGATCATTTCCAAATTCCTTGCGCTAGCATTATAGGAAAAACATGATATCATGCAAATGTGTGTACTAGTGTATCATGTGTGCGCTAAAGCATAACAACTCTGTGTGCTCTATCATATCATTGTGTATGCTAGTGTAACAACCGTGTGTGTTATCATATCATTACATGCGCTAGCATAACAAATGTGTAGTCGAAAGAAGGAATAATCCCAACTATGAAAAGTTTACATAACCCATAAACTAACCATGAGGAGTGCCATGAGAACCCCAAAGTAGTCGGCATCTTGAGTGAATTGGTTGACTAAACTAGTAGCCTCACCCAACTAACTAGTATGCCTTTATGAGAGGATAAAGTCAAATCTATCCATTGTGGTGACCCCTGGGTTTGATCCTTTGACCAAAGTAAAATTTGGTTTATCGTATCGGGGAGCAAAGTAAAATTAGAAACTAAAAATAGTATCGTGCTCGCTTGGATATATTTTTGACACCTAGGGATAGAACTTATTATAGGAAGTCACACCTTGTCCAATCTAGTTTAAGGTAGAGCCCCACCTTCCATAAACAAACATTATTTTCTTTCTTTTTTGTGTTAGTAAATTTTGTGTTCCACACTCTTTCGTTCATTCCCCAATTTTGTATCTTTTCGATCCATTCCAAATATCTTTCATTTAGATCTTACATCATCTCTTTTTCAAACCTTTCCAAATTTTCTTTTGGATCTTTCATCTCTTTTCAATCCTTTCCAAATATCCTTCATTTGGAATCGTTCTTTCTCTCTGTTCTAAGTTTCCAAACACTCCTTATTTGTAATGATCAACGTCTCTCTTCACTTCCCCCAAATATTCATTATTTGGACCTTTCTTTCATCTCTTCTCGAAATCATCCATATACCCCTTATTTGGATTTTTTATCATTTCTTTTCACCCCCTTCCAAATATTCTTTATTTGGACCTTTATTTCATCTATTTTATTTGGATCTTACATCTTTTCTTTAGAATTTTCATCCTCTCTTTTCGAACTTTCCATACACCTCCTACTTTCTTTTTTTTCAAAATTTCTATCTTTGGTTTTTTCTCATCTCAAGTTTCTTCCTATCTTACCTTAGTCTTAAATTTTTGGATCACTTTTCCAAAGTTTAAGCACTCTTTCCCTTTGAAAACAAAGTCTTGAGTTGTGGACATTTGTATTCAAACTTAAGCACAATCATCCTTCTATATAAGTCTTGACATCGTGATACTCACTTTATCACGGTCAAGCACCATCATGATCACCTTGATCTATCATTTTCCTAAGTCTTAAGTTTAACATTTACATTGTTGAACTTTAAGCATTCCACCATCTTACGTCATCAAATTTAACATTCACTTTGTTGAATTTTTGACATCTTCATTTTTCTTCCCTCCTCTCTTTTAAAGCATTCACTTTTCTATAATTTGATATCCTTAATCAATCATTTTCCCTTTGTCTCTTATCTCCACTTTTATGAGATTCGAACCCTTTCATCATCATCTATTCACCTCTAGATTTTGACATTCACATTTTCGTTATTTGAGCACTACCCTTCTATTGTTTAATCTCCTCTTTTAGCACTCATTTTGTTAAGATTTGAGAATCCTCGTCATGTGTTCAAGTCTTCTCTCTTCATACTCATTGTGTTAAGAATTGAGAATTTTATCGTATTTCTAAGTCTCTTCCTTCTTAACACTAATCTTGTTAAGATTCAATCATTTTCATCATGTTTCCAAGTCTTCTCTTTTAACACTCATCTTGTTAAGATTCGAGAAGCTTCATCATCATTTTTAAGTCTCTTCCTTCTTAACACTCATTTTGATGAGAGTTGAGCATTCTCATCATGTTTTCAAGTGTCTTACCTCTTAACACTCATTTTATTAAGATTCGAGTAGTCAACTAACCTTTTTAAGTCTCTTCTCTTTTAACATTAATTTTTGTTAAAGATTCGAACACATCTAACCCCTTGTAGTCCCTTTTATATTAACACTCATTTTGTTAAGAATTGGGAAATCGACTAATTTTTCTACCTCCTCCCTCTTCATACTCATTTTTCCATGTTTGAGCTTTCACACATTTTCTCGTCTTCCATCTTAGCATTCACTTTGCTAAGGTTTGAATTCTTCAATCTTCCTTTTTCCCCTCTTCCATATTAGCATTCACTTTGCTAAGGGTTGATTTTTCCATCACACTTTTATTTTTCATTCCCTCATTTAAAAATGGTGGGAACAAGACACTACGATTATAGTCCCATAAGAAGACAAGACAAAAATATTTTCTATTTTAGTTCCAAAGATGAGGACGAAGATCAACTTGAAGAACAACAAAATAACATCTCTTTTGAAGAACAAGCACAAGTCAAACATATTTTGTAAAAAGATAAAGACCAATTTTACTTCGTCTCCTCAAAATGGGAGCAAAAATACCTCCATATTTTGATGAGGACATTTTGAAAAACTTACGAGGTCAACCCAAATCACCTAAGGGTACACCACCCAAATCAAATACAATGATGGATCCAGACCAAGAAAAATGAATGATAATGATAAAGGTAAATCTAGTGCTTTGGCCCCCAATCCAAATCAAGCCTTAATTGATTAAATTAATGTGATGGAAAAATAACTAGCTCTCATATATTCCAAAGTCACTAGTGACACAATTGACAAAGAATAAAAGAATAGAAGAAAAGTGATGATCCATCTAAAACCCATACTACGAAAAATAAAGAGAACAACAATCTAAATAATGATAATACTTCCTTTATCCCACAAAATAATTCACCATTTTCTTGAGAATGGAAAATGATGAAAGACACAATTTTAGGTATGCAATACCAGCACAAAGACATACAATTTAACTTTGATGAATTGTGTCCTTACCCCTTCGATAAGAACATATTACATATAACCTTCCCACAATATTTTGGGATGCCCAAATTGATAAATATAAGGGAAAGAATGACCCACAAGAGCACATTAAGGAATTTTTCATGGCATGCCAAGAAGTGGTATATAATGATATCTTCTTATTATGTCTCTTCCCATGAAGTCTAGGAGGACAAGCTTTGAACTGGTTCCTATAACTTCCAAAGGGATCAATAACTACTTTCACGGACCTCTCAAAGAAGTTTGTTAAAAATATATATTTTAACGGAAACTCGAAATCAAAATGATGGATTTGTGCAACACAAAACAATGACCAAACGAGAGCTTTGCATAATTTTTACAACGATGGAGAGGAATCACAAGTTGGTTCCCATGTTCAATCCCTGAAAAACACATGGTTAGTATCTTCATACCAAACCTTAACAATGAGTTTTCCTTTCACATGTAGATGCATTGCCTCAACAATTTTGAGGAAGTTATTGAAAAGGGAACTCAAATTGAAAAATCCCTCATTGTTAAAGGCTTGATCAATCCTCATTCTAAAGACAATGGACACAATCACAATACTAGCAATAGCACTTCTCACAATAAATCTAGGTACCATAATCATAATGTTGTCAATGATGGTGTCACAATAATCAAAATTTGCACAACATACGTAATAACTAATATAAAATGAGACTAAGTCTACACAAGCCATCACCATTCCAAGAAGATAAACTCCTCCTCTTGATTACAAATGACGAAAATATACATCTTTGGGAGAATCCCTTTCAATCATCTTGCAAAACTGACAAGTGCCAATATGGTCACTTACCCTATCACGCAACCCTTTCTTGAAGGGGAACTTAAGCCATCTTGGTATCAACCTAAAACATATTGTGATTTTCATCAAATTAGTAGTTATCAAATAGATAGATGTCAAAAATTCACTGATTACATCCAGGACCTCATTGATAATGGAAACATCATGGTCAAATACCTAACACCAAATAAACCTAAACCTGGTACAAAGGGAAAAGCTCCCAAACATGTTGAATCCTCAAACAATGTCGATTTTAACTCTATCATATCATTTATCATAGACACTACTCTATGCAAATTCAAATGTCAGTTTACACCCCTTGGAGAAAGTCTCTCTAGTGCCTTCTAAAAATTAGCAAAGGCTAACATGATCAAATATCCATTTACAAAAACCTTTTCAAAGGGGAACTGTTTGAGCATAATTTTATTTCGAGAATAGAGTTTCTTCTATCCTTTCACTCTCTTGAGAAAAAGATAAGGGTTTAGGGTTAGGAGGAATACCCGTTGAGTGTTGGGAAGGTGTGCGCATACCGTAGAGAGATGGGACCGATTGTGAAGAACTCCTTTTTGTCTGCAGGAAGGACTACTACTTTCTCACGAGAATACAGGTCCGAGGAATGTGGTGATGAAGGCAAAGCCCAGGTGGGATGATCCGACAATTGAAAGTGAGATGATGAAGCTATCCTCTGACTCTCCCAATGCTTGGATGAGTGTGACAGTGATCTCATTGATCAGTTCCAATCTTGGACTCAATGCTCCTCTTTTGCAAAATCTTCTCTCCTTCTCACTTGTCCCTCCTTTTGCAAATGGATTCGGATCCTTTGGTTTTGGTTGGGGGAGGTCATTTACAGGGAACCAATGGCAGTTGCATAACCGATGGTGGTCGAGTAGGGACCGGCGTCGATCAATTCAAAGTTGGCTATTTTTATCAAAAATAGCCAACTTTCCCTCCTTTTCTCCCGAGGGGTCAGTTGTGGGCTTGGTCAAGTCATTATTAGGCTCGTTTTGATGCGGGTGAGGGGTGGTGAATCATGGGTGTGGGTCTGGACCAAGTCATAGGTCTTAATTAGGTTATTTTAGGGTTAGGGCTAGGTCATAGTGAGGTGGCGAGGTGAGGTGGCAGGGTTGGAGATGTGGATTTATTAATTATAAGGTAATTAATAAATAATTCAGTGTGTAAGGCTTTAGGTGGTGAGGTAGGGTTAGGTTGCGGGATGAGATACGGGGTACAGGGTGTCGTAAGACCCAAATTTGGTGTCTACATTTGCCCCTTGTTGTCGTGTAGCTTGTCTTGTAAAGCTGCACTGACAATAATAAAAAGTGGTTACCCCAGTTAAGGGTATAGGTAATCCCC
Organism: Taxus wallichiana var. yunnanensis; assembly: GCA_018340775.1. Lineage (NCBI taxonomy): Eukaryota > Viridiplantae > Streptophyta > Pinopsida > Cupressales > Taxaceae > Taxus > Taxus wallichiana. Next base: position 950,714,370 of record CM031237.1, on the reverse strand, counting down.
CTCAAGTCTATCACAGATTGAGGCGACATGAAATCAAGGATAGGGTTGATAAAGGGTAAATGATGGTGAGATGCTGGTAAGATGGTGGGGTAAGTTCAAGAAAGCCGACGCACGTTAAAATGTAGTAGTGCGACGATGTAATTGGGTACATGTTGTGAAGAGCAAACAAGCAATTCATAGGCAAAGGTTGATAGTTTATCCAAACAAGGTTGATATAATCCGGTATCCAAGGCATAAGAAGTATCTCCAAGGGATATAACGGGTAAGGTACCGGAACGTTTAAGCATGTTCGGCAGTACCAAATGGTTGGTTTGGTTGAAATAAACATCACGAGTCTTGGTCAGAAAGCAAAGCCGATCGGTTGAACAAAGCAAGTATCCTAGTCATGCTAAAACACAAACAGGTGAGCTCAATTGAACAAATAGGTACATGATGGGTGGAGAGAATTTTTGATTTGTAGGCCTCGGTCGAGGTACTTAATTGGTGCGGCCGTGGGTCGGGCCGATTGGGTGGTTGCGGCCTTGGGTCGGGCAAGTGATTGGTTACGGCCTTGGGTCGGGCCGATTGGTTGGTTACGGCCTTGGGTCGGGCCGATTGGTTGATTGCGGCCTTGGGTTGGGCGATTGGGTGGTTACGGCCTTGGGTCAGCTGATTGGTTGGATTTGCGGCCTTTGGTCGAGGCAATTGATTGATTGCGGCCTTGGGTTGGGCCGATGGGGTGGTTGCGGCCTTAGGTCGGGCCGATTGGGTGGTGGCGGCCTTGGGTCGGGCCGATTGGTTGGTTGCGGCCTTGGGTCGGGCCAATGAATTCAAAATAAGGCTATTTAGCAAAGGGGGTAGGCGATGTGGTAAAAATAGAGTTCAGTGGATAAGGGCAGGAGTTAGGTTAAACTAGGTAGGAAATAGATATCGAGTTAGTGGTGACTGGTATCGGTTAGGAGACCGATATTGGTTAGAGGTCAAAACCTATAAAAAGAAAAAATACGACATGTCATTTTCACATTGTGAATTTGAGTGCCAACCTTTTTCTTGTCTGAGTTTTGAATTGATTGGGTTGAGTTTTTGGGCTGAATTGGCACTAGTTGAGTGGGGGAGTGAATTATTGGTAGGCCCCAGAGATCAGAAGGTAGAGTTTGATTGGTTGAGGACCCGGCTGAGGAGATTTGGAGCTATAGCACGGCACACTGGAGGAGCGAGGAGGTGTTGGAGGAGTTAGACCACCACAACCTATCCCACCACGATGATGTGTAGTCATCCGGTAGGCTCTAAATCCCTATTTGTGTGAAGTTGATGAATTTATCTAGGATGTGGGTTTTGGGGTAGGAATCCAAATTTTCATAAAATAATGAATAAATGAAGGTAAATTTTAAAATGGAGTGGGTAGATATGTTAGGTAGGCCAAAACAAGGGGGGTGGGTAAGTTTTTAGGCAATTGTCTTTGGGTAGATGGTTAAAAATAGGAAAAAAGAGGATTTGGGGGTCACTTTTGGTCCGACCCAAAATCCCACAGTGACCGATGTCGGTCACTAGGCGACCAGCATCGGTCACAGCGAAAGCTATGTAGAATAGTTGTTATAGAGACCGGCGTCGGTCATGTATCGACCGACGTCGGTGCAAAAATCGACATAAAGCTGTTGGGGGCCGATGGCGGTGAGGGTGACCGCACGATCACCATGGGTAGGAGGTAAGGTTGTGAAATTTGTTGTGTTGGTTTGTTGTAGGCGGGTAGGATAGATTTTTGGGGTGAAGGGGGAGAAGGTAGAGTTGCTAGGAAAGGTTATTGGGGTGGGGGGTAATCAGGTCGGGTAGGATAGGTTATGGGTTGTGTATGAATTAGGAGGGGTTAAATTGGTTGAGGTATGGTTAGAGGGTGAGAGTAGAGCGGGTGGAGTATGAGTGGGGCGGTTAGTAGGGTGTGGGATAGGTAAAGGGGATATTGTAGATGTTTGTTGGGAGGGTTTATTGATGTTGAGGGAGATGAGGTGTTTTAGGTTTGATTGGAGTGGGTAGGATATTTAGAGAAGGACCATAAGAGTGAGAGGAATTTATAGATGTATAGGGTAAGATAGGTGGGTGTAGATGTGTTTATAGAGTCGGGTTGTGATTGGGTGGGTGAGTGAGTATAGAGGGTTAAGGTAGTTGTTTTGTAAAGGGTAGGCCTAATGGAGTGGGTTGTTTTTACGAGCAGCACGCGGCGGCAGCGATGACGATGCAAGATCGAGATGCCGCCTCTACTAGGGCGGATGCGGCCACATGTGACTGTAGCGCAGTGGGCAAGTTATGCGGGAGGTTGGACTTGGCGGAGTCCAGAGGTATAGGGTTGTGGATAGGGACCATAGCTTGATGGTTGCCCTCATCGAGAGATGGGATCCGGCAACCAATGTCTTCCATCTCCCTACTTGGAGAGATGATGACATTCACGCTAGAGGATGTGTATCGCATCCTGAGACTGTCGATCATAGGTGAGGTGGTGTTCGGTGGATCGAGGCAATGGATAGCATCCGTAGGTATTTGGGATGCGGCCCCATTGATTAAATATCATAGTGCGAGCATCTGTTATGGCGATATGTATCACGCGCATCGACAGGAGACACGGCTTGCCGTGCTGATGATGATCGGTATCACCTGCTTTGCCCTCCTTGACTCAGAGGGAGGCCGCTTCCCACGGGCTCTGATGGGAGTGCTACATGAGATGGTGGAGGAGAACACACTGCTTATGCATGCATGGGCACTTTGGTGTATCTCGGTGTAGCTATACAGAGAGCTCTGGGGCTATTGCCGTATGAGGTGATTTGGTATATGTTCGACATTCTTGTTACACTGCTGGGCCTATGAGCATATCATGTGTATACGACCAGTAGGGTTGCCCCAGCAACCAGGGCCAGGTAGTTTATAGGTATGGGTTTCAGAGGTGGTTGGGGGTCGTGGGCTAGCCACGAGCAGTTATCGTAGGGCGAGATGTCACTTATTACAGGCATATGTTAGAGGGCCTGACTGACATTAGATATTATATGGAGGCCATACAAAGGCCATCAGCCCCATGGAGGAGCCGAGCACAGCTGTGATGGATTCAGTACATCTTCTAGATAGCTAGACGGAGACCCGGGAGTATGAGCGGATTCCCCTAGAGAGGGTATGATGATAGTTAGGCCTACGGCAGGATGAGCCACCTCCCTTCCCACAGTATTGGAGGGAGGATGTAGAGGCACCACTACCTCTACCACAGCCATTGGACCCAGTCTGGGTAGTAGAGAGACCGGCAGATGAGACGGTGGGACGACTGGGGTGACAAAGCTCATTTTGGTTTGGTGGGTAGGGAAGAGGGTGGCTGTGAGCTATTACAGCGGAGAGGGACTGTCTCTTAGGTGGTGGTGCAAAGTTACTACGGGCAGGGGTCAGCTGCTGCTACATGTGCACAAATTAGAGTGTTACAGGGGCAGTTGGCCTAAGCACATGGGCAGAGTACGGGGGCGAGGCACGAGGCATAGGCACGGCCTCGAGTCTAGATCCCTATTCGGGAATAGGTACGGAGTCCCCTGTTTAGGCTCCGATGGCAGCTCCACCGCCACCACAGGTATAGGCTCAGGGTCAGGGTGTATAGGCAGGGTAGGGCCCACTTCTATTAGGAGCCGGGGACCAACCCCACTAGCCATGGTGGCGTGGGCCTGATACATGGAGGCAAGAGTGGAGGCCCGTTATTATCAAGACGTACTAGATGGTACCAGTGCCGAGTATCAACCATATGTGGCTTACAAATTTGAGATGTCCGAGTCATAGGTCATAGGGGCCATAGCCTGCCAAAGTGGTTTGAATTCTGAGTAGGAGGCGAGATCGCACGAGGCCGGGTGAGGGACAGGCCGAGGAGGGGAGAGAGCTGAGTCACCCCAGGAGCGGAGATGGGTTTTGTTGATTTGATAGAGGATTTGTTGATAGAGACACCGGTCTACGAACCGAGTGTGTATATAGAGGCCTGCGTGCCCTCATAGGATTTATGTATGCATTTTTGTTGTATATACCGGCCTGCGAGCCGAGTACTTTTTGTATAGTTGATACCGGACTGCGAGCTGAGTATATTTTGACATGAGAGACCGGCCTGCGAGCCGAGTCGAGATTTTGACAGAGACAGCGGCCTGCATGCGAATTTGTATTTTGGATTATAGAGGCCCCATGCAAGGCAATTTGTATATGTTGACATTGATTTGAGGATATATATAGATGATGAGTTTGATCCACATGGTGTGTATAATGTTTGATTTGATGCATATATTAAAATGTTGTATGTGTTTTGTCGATGGTATTGGAATTTGATGTATATATATAGATGATGTTGATGATGTTTTGATGATATGCATATGTTTTGAAATGTTGATGTTTATTATGATGATGGATGTTGATAGTGATGTCGTTATGCAGGGAAAAGAGGCTGGGCTCTGCAAAAAAATTTAAAAAACAAAGAAAAGGATTAGGTTTAAGCAAGAGGAGATGAGATGACCGATATCGGTTAGCTAGCTAACCGATGTCAATCACAACTGACCGATATCTTGTTAGCTAACCGATATCGGTTACTCTTAAACGAGCTTTTCTAAAAATAGAAAAGCTTGGGAGGCAACTGAAATCTTATTTTTAGAGTCATGCAACATGTTAAATACGAGGATGCGAGGCTGTTGACGTCGATACAGGTAATTGCATGGGAGAATTGAGTGATAAGGAGGAAAGAGACAGGTAAAGTGATCGTGGGCTTGGATTAAGAAGGCGTAAAGGAAAGTAATAGTGAAGAGGTGGTGAACATGGCTGAACAAGGAGAAGCATCCAGCAAGGCGAAGAGAGAGAGGGAAGACAGTTCCACCTCAAAGCTGCTTTGCATCCCAGGAGGTATAATTTTTGGTTGGAATTAAATTTTTGCATGTGTATGAATAGGATGTGGGAAGGTAAGTGGGTAGAGATGAAAAAGAAAGGTAATAGGCAAAGGTTTGGAATGGGTTGAGTGTTATGGGGTAGGTAATCGGGGTTTCGGATATGTTTTTAGGTATAGAGAGGCGCAAACAAGTGAATAAGCTATCATAGGTGGTGTTTTTAGCAAGTAGATGGAATTGATAAAGTGACCGATATCGTTGAGGAATAAGCGGTATCGGTTATGTAATTGGTATCGATTATCTATAACCGATATCGTAATCGTGTAAAGTTGCGGATTGTGATAAAAAACACATGGAAATTTATTTGTTGATTTATTGTTTGTTGGTTTGATGTGTGCAGTACGATGTGGTTGAGGATGAATGATAGGGTGTCAGCTTTGTTGTCACGAGTCCAAGTGGATGTAACACCAGCTGAGTGGGCATTAATAAACCATGTGGGGTTAAGCAGAATCCGCTATTATTCACAAATTGCACGCAATCATGCTATGTGCGAAAGTCTTTGATTGAGAGATGGAATCCATGAAAATAATACCTTTTATCTGCCAACAGGGGAGATGACAGTGATGTTACAAGATGTGTTTTGAATTTTGAGACTTCCAATTACAGGAAGACTAGTGTATCAGCGGGGCCCAATGCGGCGCGTGTCAGCGATACGGTAGTATTTGGTCCAGCCGCACGAGATTTGACACAGCGAGGTTTGACATTCACTTATGGTATAATGTTTGTGGCACACCCTGAGGCAACAAGGTTGGTCGTGGTATTAATGATAGCGGTGGGGTATTATGCATTACCTAGAGTAGACGGGGGAATATTTCCAAAATCATTGATGTGTATTATTCGGGAAATGATAGAAGGGAGCGTTACTTTTGCATGGGCACCCGCATATCTGGTGGAGCTATACAGGGGTTTATGGGCATGCAAGCGAAATCACAGGACTACACTGGATTGTGCATACTTATTACATTGTTGGGCCTATGAGCACATTGTGTGTGTGCGACCAATAGGCCGACCCATCCAGGCAGGAGAGACAGGAGTGCAAAGGTTGGGATTTAGGCGATGGGTCCAGACAGAGCAAGAGGCAAGATCCGAGGCCGTGACAGATGACGCCAAGTATTATAGGTAGATGTGGGAGATGGTGACGATTGCGGATATCCATTGGAGGCCTTATGGGAACTATATGGTGACGGTAAACATAGCCGAGGATTTGAGGGGTGTAGAGTGATTGAGGTGGATCACGGGACACAGGCCAGGTGAGTATGAGAGGATTCCTCTAGATCACGTGTGGTGACAATTTAGATTTGTTTAGGATATACCCATGGCTCATAGACCATATAGGAGGATTGACACCGAGGCACCATTCTCACCTCCACGGCCAACACTTCCAGAAGGACCAGAAGAGATAGCAGCCGATCGCAGGGTAATGGATGCAGGAGTGACAGAGTCTTATAGATTATGGTGGGCAGCAGAGCTACGAGATATACATGAGAGGGCCGATCATCCTGACATAGTTGTGGTTATAGTGGAGAGAGACCACCAGAGGGTTTAGTTCACCAGCTTCAAACACAGGTGAACGAGACTACGGGATTGTTAGAGGCTTCACAGTCACGAGTGGGGAGACTAGAGGCAAGATTCCTCCATGCGAGAGGGCGTATTCGTATGTTATAGGAGAGATTGGTGGATCAGTGGGAGGAACCAATAGCAATGGCACCTTTGAGGATGGAGAGGCCAGGTGAGCGGCGTCGACGATCACCATCGCTACCTGGTTCGGGATGAGGCGCGGGGCCTAAGTGAATTTCATAGGGGTAGAAGAATAAATAAGGATGTCGACCTATGCGTCGATGATAGAGAAGATGTATTTGTTTAACATCTAAATAAAACTAAATATGTATGTTGATTTGAGTTTATGATAATAATAAGAATGTTTGTGTTTTGAATGTTTGGATTGAAAAAGGACAAAGGTGAGTGTTATCAATATAAATATGTGAAAATATTTATAGTTTAAAAGAAAACACAACACATGATAGGTTATGGTAGGGGATGGTCAAGCTAACCTTGGGAGACCCCATGTCTCCTAAGTGCTGCCTACATAGCCCATTGCACAAAGCAAGGAGGGGCCTCAGACCGATGTAGTTCTCCCTTAGGACCAAGGAGAGGTGAATTCAGGCAATTTAGTTGTGGTTAGGCAATTTGTTTGGTTGGTAAAATTTTGATGTTGGTAGAGTAATGTTGTTGGTGTGGGTGTGGGTATAGGTGAAGTGAGGGTTAACTTACCTAAGCATAGGAAATTATGTCCTAATTAAGATCAATACACAATCCTAGATTTGGGTAAAAGAGGAAAAACTATTCCATAGTTGGAAAGAGCTAAACAAACCACGTATTATCGTAGGATGAGCTTGAATCCCTAGGTACCTTGCATAGGTGAGAAGTCGATAGGTGAAAAGAGTTGTATAATCACAAGATATCGGATATACACACGTCCCTTGAGTTTTTTTATTGTGAAGAATGGTGAGGAGGGGTGGATAGAATAGCTAAAGCGTAGAGAACTTGTTATAAGGTGATTATTCTGATGGAAGAGAACCAAACCAAAATAGACAAGTCCATGACTCAAAAGTACTTTTGAATACTGCTTTGATGTTTCTGGATATAGACTGATCGATGCGGGAAGTCTACATGGGATATGCATTTTGTTGTTCTTGAGGTCTTCACGAAGCTGATCAATGCGAGAAGCTTCTGATAGAGGCTGACTTTGTATAGTTGTCCTTCGAGGGAACAATCTACTTATAGTAGCAGACGCGGTGTTGCACATAGTTGTCCTTCGAGGGAGTAGTCTAGTTATAGTAGCAGATGCGGCTTTTGCACATAGCTGTCCTTCGAGGGAGTAGTCTAGTTTATAGCATGGAGGTCTAGATGTCTGTTTGGCATGAAGCATCTAGTTTTGCAGGAAGTTTGACTCAAGAATATCCCAGAATTGTATAATTGAGAACTTGTTATTTTGATACTTTTAAGTCATGGACCAGACTAAAAAGGAGAAGGCCTCTTTAAGAGGAGGTGATGATCAAACCATGTGGGTTTGATTTTACTTTGAGATGCACGAAAAAAAGGTGTATGAGGTGGTAAAAGAGCTCAAGGGACGAGCGCAAGGTGGATAAGGAGTGATGTAACACTAAATTCAACAGAAGAATGGTCAGAGATGCAAGGCATTAAGGGGTTCAGGCTCAATTTTACCATTAAGCGAAGCTAAATGATAAGTACCTGATCCATAAGTGTGAGTGATAATGTAAGGCCCAATTCAATTAGGAGAAAATTTTCCACGTTTGTTCTTTTCTAGTTTGGTTACATGTTGATTCTCTTTGAGGACAAGATCACCAATTTTAAAGGTACACTCATGAATTTTCTTATCATAAGCACGCTTAATGTGTTTTTGATAAATTTGAAGGTGGTCAAGAGGTGTAAGACGACACTCGTCAAGACGTTCCAATTTGGCTAACCACTCTTGGCGGAAGTCATCATTGGTGAGAATATCCTAAAGAGATATTCGAGGGAAGGGATTTGTATTTCGAGAGGTAAGACAGCCTCGTAACATACACCGAGAGAGAATGGTGTGGCATTAGTGGAAGTATGAATGCTGGTACAATAAGCCCAAATGGCAAAGGGGATGTGATCATGCCAATTTTGATTTTAATCGTTAACAAATTTCATGAGAATTTTGGTTAAGGTTTTGTTAGAAGATTCAGCTCAAATTTGACCATTTGCTTGTGGATAGTAGGGTGACGAGAAGCTAAGTTTGATACCAAAGTTTTCACAAAGGGCTCGTGAATAACTTATTTTTGAAATATTTTCCATTATCGATTATCGTTTAGCGATGAGGAACACTAAAACGGAAAATAATGTGATGATTGATGAATTCGATAATTTTTCTTCTTTTTGGTTGAAATGAGTGGAACGGCCTCCACCCATTTAGTGTAATATTTGGTTGCCATGATGATCAACGGTGACGTCGTGAAGAAGGTGGATGAATCTCACCAATAAGGTCCAAACCCCATTATGAGAAAGGCCAAAGATCTGTGTGACCTGTAGCGGATGGCTAGGAGTATGTTGAAGGTTGGCATGTTGTTGACACATAACACAACACTTAATATAATCGCAGTAGTCTTTATTAAGAGTAGGCCAATAATATCCTAGGCGAAGGATCCACTTGGCCATGGCAAAGCCACTAAAGTGCCCACCACAAATTCTGTCATGGACTAGTTGGATGGTATGAGTGACTTCAAGATTGGTTAGACATCGAACGAGGATACCATCGAAGCCACGTTTATAGAGGAGTCCCCCATGATGACATAATGAGAAACACCTTTAAGAAAAGCACGCGTTTTCCATTACTATTAAGGTCAGGTGGGAGAACAGAGTTTGTAAGGTAGTCATGAAATTGGTGATACCATGTATCCTACGAGTCAGCAGATGCATTATTTACCATACAAACATCCGGGACTAAGTAAGATGGGGCAAAGAGTTGTTAGACCAAGACAAATATGTCAGAATCAGTTGGTGATGCAGGAATTTGTAAGGCCAAGCAAGCCATAGTATCCGTAAATTTATTAGTTGAGCATGGAACGGTTTGGATAGTATAATGGGTAAATAAGGTCAAAAGTGAATCTACGTAACATTTGTACTTTTGAAGTTCCTCATTTTTACATTGGTAGATACCAGTGACTTGATTTACTACCAATTGAGAGTCACCGAAAATGTTAATAGACTTCACACCTAAGTGTAATGCAACGTGGAGACCCAAAACAAGGGCCTCGTATTCCGTTGTATTGTTAGTGCAGGGAAATCGAGCCTGAATGAAAGAGGCATAGGTTCACCTTCAAAAGGAATGAGAACAACGCCCCCCCTATGCCACGTTGGCATTTAAATCAATCGAAGAAGAGAGTCATTGGATAAGACACATCATTGAGTGAAAGAGTTGCGATGAGTTCATCAGGGAAAGTAAAATTGTTAAATTGTTCCTCAGGTAAAGGGGCTTCCGCGAGTTAGTCTGTGATAGTTTGTCCTTTGACTGATTTCTGGTGTACAAACTCAAGGTCAAGGTCGGCGAGAAGCATAAGCCATCGGGCGATGCGATGGTTTAGATGTGGTTTGGCGTACATATAATGTATGGGGTCAGTGTTGGTGATGACAAAAGTTTTGTGATTCAGGAGGTAATGTCAGAGTTTAGTGGCCACGAATGATAGGGCTAGGCACAACTTTTCAACATGTGTATACCTAGTTTCATAATCCACAAGAGTACGGCTTATGTAATAAACTGCTTGTTCTCGATTCTCAGAGTCATGATGGGCAAGCATGGCTCCTACGGCATGGTTGGTGGCAGAAAGGTAAAGGTAGAAAGGGTGATCATCCTGAGGTGGGATAAGCACGGGTGGCTGCAAGAGATAAGTTTTAAGAGCCTCAAAGGATTTGTGGCACTCCTCACTCCATTGAAAGACAATTTCCTTTTTAAGGAGATGATGGAAAGGTTGACATCGATCCGAGAGTTGTGAGATGAAACGATGGATAGATTGGAGTTTGTCCCTGCAAACTACACAATTGTTTTAGGTTAGTGGGTGGGGGCATTTCTAAAATAGCTTTGACTTTAGCGGGGTCAACCTCAATGCCATGCAAAGAGACGATAAAGCCAAGGAGTTTTCCCGAAAGGACGCCAAAGACACATTTCTTTGGCTGAAGATGAACACAATATTGTAACAGGTGGTCGAAAATAATGGTTAAAACATTGAGATGTTCACTGCGATGTTTGGATTTTCCAAGAAGATCATCGACATAATCCTCAAGGATAGTGTGCATAATGTCATGAAAAATGTAATTCATAGCCCATTGATAGGTTGCACCAGCATTCTTAAGGCCAAATGGCATGACACGATAGCAGAAGGTGCCCCAGGGGGTAATGAAGGCGGTTTTATGTTGATCGGTCGGGCTACTAAAATTTGATTATATCCCGAGAAACCATCCATGAGAGAAAGCATCTCATGGCCCGCAGTGAGATCGACAAGTTGATCAATGCTAGGTAGGGGAAGTTGTCCTTTGGGAAAGCGAGGTTAAGATCCCGAAATCCGTACATATCCAAAGTCCCCATGTCACTTTAGTGACAGTACAACATTAGAAATCCATGTGGATAGTCAATAGGTAAGATGAAAGAAACAGTAAAGGAGTCGTTGAAACTCTTATTTAACTAAGAGGGCAATGTATGGATGCATTTTTCTCACTTTGTTTACCTAGTTTGGAGTCTGGTTTCTGAGTGATGTTATGGACAGTGATGTCAGGATCGATTCCTGGCATGTCGGCGTAGGACCAAGTGAAAGCTTGATTACGGGCACGGAGAAAGGTAGTGAAGGTGGCCTATTCTGATGCGTCGAGAGATTGTCCGATCTTTACAATGTGAGGATCATCCTTCTGTGTGGATGTTGATTTCTATAGTCAACTCATTCAACATGGTTTGGGTTTCAGATGGTAAGGCACGTTGAATATAAGAGTCATCCGCACCAAGGTAGGTGAGGATGGAGTCATCATCTTGGCACTCCACAACATTAATCGAAGTGAATCTTCTTCGATCATGTCTAGATATAAAAGGGGGAAAGAAGATGGGTCTTCACCATCGCATTGATAAGTGAGAGGACCTAGGAAGATAGCATTCACGAAAAAAAAAAGTTAGGAGGGATATATTTCAGGTCTCTCAACTCCGTGGGTGAAGATGGTAAAATGGGTGATGATTGTTCGGAATGGGTGACTTCGTCATCTTCCTTGATACAATTGACACGAGGTTTCTTCAGTGTAGGTGGTTTAGAAAACCCAAGACCACTACGATCTTTGTGTTTGCGTGTTGTCATGGGAATAACCGTATGTCGTCCTTGCTCATAAAGACCGAAACCAAAACCTTTCTAAGCACAACACGTCAGGAAGGTGAGGGCAAAACAACGGTTGGTTAGATATTGAAAATCTGATTGGAAGGGAACCACACCAAGGGGAGGTTTGGGGGTGACAGAGGATGCGTCAACACCCCCATACGTTAGGTTGGTGTGGTAATTAGGTGGTCCATAGGAGATCACCTCCCCCACACGACGGTCATAGGTAGGATGTGCATGTAATTGTCCATACTCTTATGGGGTATGGAAGGTGATAACATTGTATAGGCGATACTCCCCCAGCGTAAGGTGTTGAAAAACACCTACCAAGGGATCCGAGGTTGGGATGTTGTCCACGGGAAAGGAAGAAGTATTTGTGTCGGTGGTTTCATTGGTCGAAGGTGTGGGTGTGGCTAAGGTGGATGGTTGAGGCGTGGTTGAAGTAGATGGTTGGGTTGGATCAATGGGTGTCTTGACTGGTACAAGCACATCATTAGGGCGGTATAACATATTACAAGTTTTGAAGGGGGAAGCGTCAGCTGTGACGGTGTATGACTTCCCTTCATACTCGAATTTGATGCATCTATGTAAGGTGGAGGGAACGCATCCCATAGCCCGGATCTAAGGGCGGCCTAACAACATGTTGTATTGGAATTCTCCCTCAAGGACATAGAAGAGTTCGGGTAAGGTACGTGGCCCTACACGAATGTTAAGGATCATGGTGCCTAAGGTAGAAGTAATAGCATCGTTGAATGAATGCAACATGGTGGGGTTGGCACACATGTAGCTAGGAGGGATATTCATCTATTGGAAGGCTTTGGAAGAGATGATGTTTAGGCTAGCACCCCATCGATCATAACACGATGTACCCGGATGTCCCAGACATAAGTTGAGATGAAAAGAGCAGGGTCAGGATCTTCTGCACCAAAGATGACAATTTCTTCTTCGGAAAAACTAATAGCAGCGGCTTCCTGTACAAGGACAGAAGTGGTTGTGGAGGTAGGTTGTTTGGTGAGAGAAGCGACATGGTTGGGTGTTAAGATGGAGGTGACAGGAAAGGTTTCGTTAGGTAGGACCTCTATCCCTTGAAGGATCTCAATTAGAGCTTGTCGATGCGATTCAGATGTTTGAATGAGATCATAGAGTATCATTTTTACAAGAGATTGGTGAAGTTGTTTGATCATAGTGCAATGGGAAACTCCATCAGAGACTGGATAGGCCAGTCCATGAATAACCACTTTAGGTGGTGGTGTGATCGGGATGGCGGAAGGAGAAAGAGAGACCGCCGGTGTGCTCTCTTTAGCTTTTCCATTATTTTTCTGACCTTGAGTAGTAATGCTAATCATGTTGATCTCATGAATGCGAGATGAGGAAGATGACAGGGATAAGTCATTGTTCTCGAGAGGTGGGGTTGCAATGATGATAGATTTTGGTGAGGTAGGGACAAGTGGTATAGGAGAAGGGATCGAAGCTAAGGGTTTTTCCTTTTGTAAGTCATCTTTTTGAGATTTTCTATCCGAGATAGGTGACTGGCGAAGGATGGCTTTCAAAGCTTTGCATCCTTCTACATTGTGTCCTGGTGTGTGGTGGTAGGCGTAGATTTTAGATTCATCATAACCTATAGGTCAAGGTTTAGATGGATCATAGGGTCTGAGTGGGGGTAGGGAAATGGTCGCATCCCCTACCAGCATATCAAGGATCTTAGCGTAAGATCCTTTGAGCGGGTCAAATGAAGATGAGGCTATTGATTGAGTGGGTGAGATTATTGATTATTTTGGTAATGGTTGGGTACGAGTGGTTCGTACGGGTGGTGGTTTAGGTAAGGGATTTTGATGATTGGGTTGAACTAGGCGTGGCTTCTTCTGCGCAGAAGTCATGTTTAGCTGGTTAGATGATGAGGCCACAGATGACGTGGTGGCAGAAAACAACCATGGGGAAAGAGGAGCGGCAGCAAACAAGTCCTTTGATGATCAAGTTTGCTTAGGGTTGGTAGGTAGGCAAGATACTTGGGGCAACGGTGTTGAGATGCCTATGGATTTTTGTATGGGTGCAGAAGGTGTTGGTCGTGTTAAAGAAGATGTGGGAGGCATGGTGTATTGAGGCAAGGTGGAGGGGTGAGGCCCCAATATAGAAGGTAGGTGTGACGGTGAGGGTTGAAGTTGTGCTTGCTATACTGGTGTGATTGGGGGCGAGGGATTTAGTTGTGGCGAGAGGCATAGATTGGACTTGAGGAGATTGGGTCCTGTCTCTAGGTGGATGACGGCTTTATCTTTGGATAAGTCTAACCATTTAGGTGGGTACGTCAGTTGGGTATTGGTAAAGTCCCAAAGCGTAGGGAAGGTTTGGGTAGGTTGATAGAGGTTGATGAGGTATTCGGCGAGAGATGAGGGGGTGGAGGTGAGGATATAGGCATTTTGAGCTTTTGTAAAAACTTCGGGTATATGGTAGAGGTGTCTGGATTAGTCATTTGCATTTGAGTAGAGCATGGTGTTCTCAAACGTGCCCATAAGAGTCATCTATCTTCTGGGGGATGACAATATTCACGTATGGATGGGCATTTTGATATGGAAGAGAAGTGGGTTGTGATTCCGGTCCACTGGGGGTGTGATACAGGGGGTGAATGAGGCATTGTATCAATGGGAGTTAAGGGGTCAACCGGTCGCTGGAAAGATTTAGGTGATGAAGAACTGATAGGGAGGAGGGCATGTTCTAGAGGATCTGTCATGATTAAGGAATTTGGTGATGTAGGCTCGAGGGGTTTCTCTTCTAAGGATGACAGAAAAAGTGGCGATCCTTCTTCTTTTGCAGCAAGAGTGGTAGAAGGAGATGTTTGAGAAATAGATAAGTTGGATAAAAGCCGCTCACGCGATCTTACAGGATGTGGTGTAGGAAGGCGCTTCTGTGAGAAGAGAACAGGCGTTAATTCCTTTATGGGTAAAGGAATAGTGGGGTTGTCCTCTTGTCCCGATGAAGAGAAGGCTCAGGACTCAGTCAGTGAAGAGGCTTGATTCAGAATTTCTTCGATGGAAGCCCTTAGTTGGAATTTCAAAACCACATGGATCTCATGCACACTCTTCTCCTCGGCTAAGGTTTATTCGTTTGTGTTACTGTTAAAGGAATGGTTTGGAAATGGTTTGTTGAATATTTTTAAATTTCGATTAGCAGGGGCATTAGGATTATCGAGGGTTATATCCCCTGCATCAACCATTTCCTGCACTATGTTTTTCAACATCTTACAGTTTTCGTGGCTATGTCCCTTCACGCGATGGAAGTTACAGAAGTCATTTTCTTTATACCAAGAAGGTATAGCGTGGGTAGAATCAAACCCAGAGTGAGGTTTAACAGGAGGCAAGGTGATAGCTCCTACTTTAAGCAATTTGTCCAAGATCACTTCATAAGTTTCTCCCAAGGGAGTGTACTTGATGGGCTCGGCTTTATACTTATAGGTGGATTTCAGCTGGGTATAAGACGGTGCTTGAGATTTGACTGTTACCGCGTGTACAAGCTCCTTTTGATTTCAAAGCAGCCGATGCATGAGAGTTGGTGGTGTTGGGTTTGTTCATGGAGTCCTGGGTTCAGAAATTTAAGTTTTTGTTGCGCAACTTCAATTTCTCCTCCTCTAAGGCTCGAATCTCTAGTTTCGAGCCATAGTAAAGGCCTCATCAAAGGTGCGGAAAGTTTGAATTTGGAGGGTGGGAGAAATGTGTTTAGCGCAGGCCCATGTAAAGAGTTTGATGAGCTCGGCCTGAGGTAAGGCATAAGTAAGTTGGTTGATGAGGCCCCGCCATCGTCCAATGAAATCTGTGATAGATTCGTCTTCAAATTGTCGGATGGCATAGAGATTGGTAATGGATACTTTCTTGGAAATATTGATGGAGAAATGATCCAAGAAAGATTGGGCTAACTGGTTAAAGGAGAAGATTGAGTGTTGGGCTAAAGCACTGTACCATTCCAAGGCAGGTCCTGATAAGGACATGGGGAAGGTACGGAGTAGTAAGGCATCGTCATGAGCAATCAGATAGCAAGCATGTCTAAACGATCGCAAGTGTTGTTGAGGGTCCTCCTTACTATTAAAGCGAGTAAATTTTGGTAATTCCCATTGAGGAGGATATGTATGAAGGGGGACAGAAGGATGAATAGGCTCCTGAAAAACTTTCTCGTATGTCAGGGTGTTACAGCTTCCTAAAACAGAAGCCTCAAGATTTTGCATCTTGTCCATCATCTGTTTGATTAAATCATTGGTTGGGTTAGATGATGGTGTTGTCATCG
Source organism: Taxus wallichiana var. yunnanensis (assembly GCA_018340775.1). Classification (NCBI taxonomy): domain Eukaryota; kingdom Viridiplantae; phylum Streptophyta; class Pinopsida; order Cupressales; family Taxaceae; genus Taxus; species Taxus wallichiana. Next base: position 950,698,295 of record CM031237.1, on the reverse strand, counting down.
TAAACGGAGGAGGATTGGGCCAAGAGCCGCTACTAGACAATGGTGGGGTTAAATGTTGATAAGGTATCGATGATGAATGTGTTGGGGGGCAACTGAATAAGGATGTCCTATATAAGATGTTGAGGCCACCGGATGAGGTTGTGGAAATGAAAAGGTGGGCGGAGCCTGAGAGGGAAAGCTCGTGTGAATAGGTGGTAGAGAACAAGTTATGAAAGAGGCAACCTACGAGAGAGATGAGGTAGGGGTAGTGGATGGTAGTGATATGTGGGGCCCCAAATTAACCAAAGGAAAGCCAATTGGTGCAGTATGGACCATCGAATCCACTGAGCTGGGAGATGGGGCTAAGGATGAAGACAGTGAGGCGGAGTTATTAGGTGGGGAAGGAGCTAAGTGAGCGGCTATACTAATAGGCATACCCAAGAGGAGCTGACCATCAGTGTACGGTCAGGGGTATGAGACAAATAATATTGTACAGCGCCAAGATTAGCATCCAAAAATTTAGCAAAATCCGGATCTCCGACAGAGATCTTGGGAAAAGCATTGGTGTCTGTAGGATTCCCCATAGGATGCGAAGGGGGTGACTCTCAGAAAAGATACTAACGAGCATGTGAAACCATGGTCGAGGTTTATTTTCGGGTGATAACAACCATGGACAAGAGGATACAACAGAGAATTAGTCAATCAGGAATAGAAAATGTAACCAAATGTTGGAATTGGTAGGTTGCTGGTGTGTCAGGAACTATAAAACACAGTAACCGATATCGGTTTGGTAATCAATGTCGGTCGATCAGTAAGCCGACGTTGGTCAGGTAACCGATGTCAGTAGAAGTGGACGACTAAAGGTGCGGTCATGCTAAAGGCAAAGAGAAAATGTAAGAGGCTACTGGTTTGGGGATAACAAGGCTTAGTATACCCACCAAACTGTCTGAGGTGATAACTGAGACAGGGTATAATAGAGAAACAAACTGAAAGAAAAACAGAAAACAAGCAAGATGCACAAGAAAATCAAGAGACTAACCCTAGGATTAGTTTTAATCACTTTTGGGCTTATGCCTTAGACGTAAGATGATGTCAATCCTAAACAAAAGACCTAAGGGAGATGTCAATTTTGTTTTGGCTTGTAAGGCTACCTCAATCGGGCAGAGGAATACCGTGGGAAAGGGGGGATGTTTGAGATGTTGTGTAGATTATGATGTGATTTGGTATGTGTTGTGCAGTGAGAGTAAGATTAATTTCTCGTCAATACCGTGGATATCACCCCCACGTGTATGACCTGTTACTTAATCTACGTTCACTAGAATTAAAAACAAGCAAGCAAGAATGTGATGCACGTGTTTTAAACCCAAATCGAAAATGATATTCGATGAAGCAAAGAAAGAGAAGAGGTCAAGAAGATGACTTTCACTAATGCAAAGATGCGAAAGAAAGACAAGTTATTTTACCAAAATGACAAAATATTTTGTGAATATTTAGAAGAAAGAAACAGCAAGTGTGCTCCCTATATGAAAACAAGCAAGAAAGAAAGAAACCCGAATAGGGTCCCACCGGGCGTGCCAAAATGTTTCGCACAGAATTTTAGTTCCAGAATAGAGTTGCTTCTATCCTTTCATTCTCTTGAGAAATAGATAAGGGGTTAGGGTTAGGAGGAATACCTGTTGAGTGTTGGGAAGGTGTGCGCATACCATAGAGAGATCAGACCGATTGTGAAGAACTCCTTTTTGTCTGGGAAGGACTACTACTTTCTGACGAGGATACAGGTCCGAGGAATGTGGTGACGAAGGCAAAGCTCCGGTGGGATGATCCGACAATCGAAAGTGAGCTGAAGAAGCTATCCTCCGACTCTCCCAATGCTTGGATGAGTGTGACATGATCTCGTTGATCAATTCCAGTCTTGGACTCAATGCTCCTCTTTTGCAAACTCTTCTCTCCTTCTCACTTGTCCCTCCTTTTGCAAATGGATTCGGATCCTTTGGTTTTGGTTGGGGAGGTCATTTACTGAGGAACCGACGGCGGTCGAGTAGGGATCGGGATCGATCAAGTCAAAGTTGGCTATTTTTACCAAAAATAGCCAACTTTCCCTCCTTAAAAATAGCCAACTTTCCCTCCTTTCTCCGAGGGGTCGGTTGTGGGCTTGGTCAAGTCATTATTAGGCCTCGTTTTGATGCGGGTGAGGGTGGTGAGTCATGGGTGTGGGTGGACCAAGTCATAGGTCTTAATTAGGTTAGTTTAGGGTTAGGGCTAGGTCATAGTGAGGTGGCGAGGTGAGGTGGTAGGGTTGGAGATGTGGATTTATTAATTATAAGGTAATTAATAAATAATTGTGTGTAAGGCTTTAGGTGGTGAGGTAGGGTTAGGTTCGGGATGAGATACAGTGGTACACAGGTGTCGTAAGACCCAAATTTGGTGTCTACGTAACCTAAGCCATATTGGTACAAACCTAATACATATTGTGATTTCCATCACATTAATGACCACTCTACATATAGATGTGTGTGATTTAAGCATTACGTCAAGACTTAATTGACGATGGAGTCATCTCTATAGAGCTCAATGATGAATCTACCGCAAATGAAGACATGTCAACTACCACAACTTCTAATGAATATTTTAACGTTGTCCAAAATCTTGTACATAATATAACTCAACAAGATCACAATGATAAATGTCAAATATCTCTAAATTAGAACTAATCAATCTCTTCTACAGATTTTCTTTCATTAGTTCAATCAGCCATTGAAGATGTTTTGGACAAAAGCCTTTAAACATAAAATGGGATCTTGAACTTGTATTAAGACTCCTTTCCACTCCTTGATATCATCTACCCATCCCTCATACATCAAGATTAAAAAAATTTCACATCTACATGGAACTCTTTCAAAACGATGAAGCCATCCAATAATTTATCAAGATTCAAGAACTTATTCCCTTATCAAACCACAAGAAGGGATTCAATATAAACTTTGACACCTATGCCTAATTTGGCAAGGAATTTGAGTGCTACTGATCCACTAGAAATCAAAAAGATAAAAATCCCTTACAACTTCAAAACTCCTTCACAACCAATGATACAAATGAAGACTTTAAATAATAGGGTCCATCGTAAAACATTGTTGAGCTTGATTCTATTCTTTTAATTTTATCACCTATGCCTAACATCCCTAGTCTCGTTAAAGACACAATAACCATAAGTTTGGAAACTTGCAACAATGCAGCATCATGTGTCCATAATACCTCAAACAATCAATCTTGTAGGCATTTCATCAATGATTATTCCTACATGTCAATACATCTACATGTGTACACTCTACAAGGTGTGTATACCCATAAATATCCTTACACCACCTTTTCAAGATTTAATTACAAATATTTCATCAAATCAACTAATCCATTTCCTAAATGGAGCAACATAAAATATTTTCTATCTACGGCCTATAAGGAGCCTCAGATGTACATCTAGGGATCAATCCTTCTTTCCTTGCATTCTTCCACTCACGAGTGAATATGAATTTCAACATATTATCTACCTCAACAATCCTCCTCTAACATCACATAGGTATTCCCATCTCATCGAAGTCTTATCTAATCATACCTTCGTTGACTTGGACCTTGTCCACCTAAGTCTCGTAATTCAGGACTTGTCAAATCTTTCAATTCTCTCCTTTGACTTGGACCTCGCTTGCCCAAGTCTTGTATTTCATGACTTACCAATTTTTTGATTCTCTCCTTTTACTTGGATCTTTTCTACTCAAGTCTCATAAATCAGGACTCATCCAATCATGGATACATTGAAAATCCTTCTAACTACTCCTTTGACTTGGATCTCATCCACCCAAGTCTCGTACATCAGGACCATTCCACTTTCATAAACATGGAACTCTCTCTCTGATGAGTCCATTACAAACCTTCATCCACCAAAATTTAGAAAAATCAAAAAGTGTAAAAAGAGAATTAAAATCCATATCAAACCCATCATTAAAGCACTATTTGAACATCAAAAACGTAGAAGCAAAAACATCTTCTTCCATGGGTACTTTCCACACTAGGGGAGGCCTCTTGCACGGTTAACTCATTTAACAAAAAAATTAATTGTTTCATCCATTGGAAGATATCTTAATCATAACATTATCATATCTTCACATTCTTCACCTCTATGACACATGTTAACCTTATTCCTATTGGGCATTGTGTGTCTCATCCCTATTATGGTTTCTACCATTCTAGATATTTTTACCTATGATTTTGTCTTAAAGCTTACTGATAGAAAATCCTCCTTTTAAATAAGCTCTCTATTTAACAATGTAAGCTCAAATTTCTTTACCCGATCCTTTTTGACCGCCCATCTCAGTCTACAGTGTTGAATCCTTGTGTCCTACTAGTCGCATGTAGCTGAGACTTGGGGAAAATGTTCCTTCCCAACAAGCATAATATCGACATACAAGGAAAAATCAATATAAAATACAAAAATATATAAATCAATCATTACACATTTCATCCTTCATGGTCTTCGGCGATTAACCCATACTTCTCACTAGTAGTATGAGATTGGGAATGGAGACAGGTGCCCTTACTTGCCTACATTTTGTCTTCAGTGTTGAGCCCTTTCCTTTTACTAATGACATGGGGCAAGATGTAGGGGGTCCTTTAAAAATAATCAAACAAACTAAATCCTTCGAGAAAATATGAATCAAAAGTGCTTAATCAAAAACATCCTAAGAATATTTTTATGATAAAGAGAGACAACAATTCCTTCAACCGGATCTTTTCAATCATTAGGAAATCTACATGTCTAAGTCTATTAAAAACCTATAAAGTGGAATCATTTTAGAATATGTTAGATAATTTTGACTGAGGATGAGTTATATTTTTCTCACATGGATCATTGTTACACCTTATGTCTTAGCATCTATCATCTTCATTTTCATATCACTATTCACCTCATTCTCACATCCTTTTGGCTCTTGATGATGAGCCCTCGCATCTTCCTAGTTGTGTGGAGCCACGATTGGAGTGAGATATCTTATCATTATATCATTTACATTATGCCAATGGAATGAAATGCTTACAATTGTTTGACCATGAGTTCAGACTGTGCACACTTTTACTAAGTCAAAAATAATAAAAATTAAAAATGTTTAAAAATCAAAAAACATTCAAATATGTTTTAAAAACTTAAAACATTCAAATATGTTTCACAAAACACAAAAACATTCAAATATGTTTCAAAACTCCAAAAACATTAAAATATGTTTTAAAAAAACTAGAAACATTTAAATATGTTTCCGAACTTCCAAAACATTTAAATATGTTTCAAAAACCAAAAAAATATAAAAGCGGCATAAAAAGCAAAACATTCATAAAATGTTTGAAAACGTCTTACTAATCTGAATAACACAGTTCAACAATATCACCATTTTGATGGCACTCCTCATGATCATTCCAGATCATCTTCGATAATCACTTTTCTTGCTTATGGTGTATATCTATGCTCGAGGAAATAAATCAATTGTTTACCCTTTCGCAATATAAATTTGTTTGGGGCACACCTAGATATCACATTTTAATCCAATACAGATCAAACTTCAATGGGATAAGACAAGATTTGTTTTTAGAGTATCTAAACATTACTCCACTCTTCAGCCCAATCTAATCCTCTCACGTTCTAAGCTATCACTCAAGGGCATTCATATTTGTCTAATTATTCAATGTGGAAAATATTAGGAGTATCATTAGATGTCATTATTGCAAATTGTGTTGTATTATTGTGGTTTTTCAACATTGTGACGATGCTTTTGCTTTTTGTCAGTTTGTTATTTTTTTGTACTTTGTCATTGTAGACCAATTGCAGGAAAATTCTTTGCATCTTAGTTCACAAATAAGTTTGGTGTTGTTCCTTCCTGTTCATATTGGGTTTTTTTATGAGATTTCCATAGTTCAACATTGTGCCAAAATGTATTTGGAATATACTGTGTAGAATTTTGTTACAAAGTCCAACGTTTTGGGTCACACTTTTGGACCCATCCTCAAGGGACAAATCAAAAATATAATGCAAAGAATTTTTGATAGATTAAATTATAAATATTATTTTAAAAATAAATTTACAAAAGAGGGGAAGGAGTCGGCTAAGGGAGGTAAAATCAAGAAATTAAAACAATATAAAAGGATAAAAAGAAAATTACATTAAAGTAAAATAATAAATGACATGTCTAAATTAAGATTAAAAAATATGAAATTTCTTTTCATTACGAATTAACAATTTTATTAATCAATTTGTTGAATTTTACACTTAGGGAGATTGAGAACCACAGGCTTCCAAGTGTTACTAATAAACCAACCCGAATCCTGGTTAATGTTCTTGGAATGATGCATAATCTCAATCGCTTCACGGAGATGATGTTTCACATAATGATCCTCAGAAGCCAGGACCAAGGCAAAATCAATGCAAATGGAATGCTTAGTGTTAAGAGAGTGCTCTGCCAAGGCCGATCATTCAACCCTATCATGTTCAATGTCTCTGATATGTTCATAAATCCGTGTTTTGATCGAATGTCCAATTTATCCAATGTAGGGTATACCACAGAATAATTTATCATGTAGACACCACTACAAAGGTGAGGGTCAAACTTATCTTTGATTGATCTCAAATTGTTTCTTAATGTATTGACCGGGAGAAAAGTGGTTTTTATTCCTTTTTTACTAAGAAGTCGTGCAATTCTATCAGTAGTATTTTTAATGTAAGGCAAAATAGCTTTACGATTATTGTCAGGAGTGGAAGTCTTAACATGGGGAAGGTTTGTTGCATTATTTAAAATTTTATTAAATTGATTAACATTATATCCATTATCTTTAAAAATAGAGGAAAGGTGCTTAAATTCATCAACCAAATGCTCACTATCCAAAATTCGTAAAGCTCTAGATACAAGTGTTTTAAGAACACCAATTTTCTGGGCAGGAGGATGGTGAGAGTCAGCTCTGAGGTATAAATTTGTATGTATTTTCTTTCTATATACCTCGTGTGAGAGAGACCCATCATTTTTCCGACCAAGGAGAACATCCAAAAACGGAATAAAACCCTCATTTTCAACTTCCATCATGAATTGAATGTGAGGGGATATGTTATTAAGGTATATGATAAATTCGTTAAGCTTATCCATTCCATGATGCCAATAAACATTTGTATCATCCACAAAACATTTCCACCACTTGGGTTTTAATTGATAAGAATTGATTGCCTTCTTTTCAAAGTGTTCCATGAATAGGTTTGCAACAATGGGAGATAGTGGGGAGCCCATAGCAATACCTTTAGTTTGTTCATATATTTCATTGTTGAAACTAAAGAAGGTAGAGCGTAAACATAACTCAATGAGTTTTGTGGTCTCTGGATCAGTGATTTGAGAGATGATAAGAATGGCTTCATTAACGGGAATTTTTGTGAACAGGAGACAACATCAAAGCTAATAATAGAACCATTGTCGAATTTTTTGTTTCTTAATGAATTCAACAAAGGCAAAGGAATATTTTATAAAGGATGAAGTATTACCCACAAGAGGTTTTAGCTTTTTGGCCAAAAAAGAAGCAAGAGGATAAGTAGGGGAATGAATTGTATTAACAATGGGATGAATAGGAGCATCAAGCTTATGAACTTTAGGAAGACCATAAATCCTAGGGGTAACTTCTTTAGAAGGAATTAACTTCTTTTTAATATCATTATCCAAGGACTAGTTTTTTATAGCAGTAGTTATAGTCCTAAGAATCTTATTAATAGGGTTTTTCTTCAATTTTCTATAGCTACCACAACCTAGATGATCCAACATTTTTTTACTATAGTCTAAGTGATCTAATACTACCACAACATTACCTTTATCTGCTTTCATAACAACAACATCTTTATTATTCTTTAAATTTTTAAGTGTAATGAATTATGTTGTAGTAATGTTACTTTTAAGGGGTTTGGCTCAACGCAATAGGTAAGCACAATCTTGATAAATCTCCTCTGTAACATTATTAGGTAGACCATAAAGAGATTGTTCAAGGCTAACAATGATCTCCTTAATTGGAATAAATTTTTGAGTAATAGCAAAACCAAGGCCCCGGTTTAAAATTTTTAAGGTAGGGGGTCAAGAGCAACACTTGAAAGATTGATTACATTCCCCACCCTATCAGGGAATCACATATTTTGAGATAAGGAACCACATATCTCTCGGAAATTTGGGATAGCATACACCGATGGTATTTGAGCACACGTTACTAGCATTGGAGAAAATGTTAATGTAATTAGGGTACACATTAGCGAGAATTAGGGAACACACTAGTGGAATGAGGGCACACATTAGAAGAGACAATATTGGAATTAGAGTAATTATCTAAGGGAATGGATGCAGGCATGGGAATGAAGGATTTATAACAAAATGAGGATGGCTAATGCATATAATAGGACAATGGACTACAAGGTGAGACCGTGGATGCGATAGGATTGGACGGAGTCTACGGGCATGGTGGGAGAGGGGAAGTTAACAGCCTGCTACAAAAGCAGGAGAAGCACATAATAGAAAGGAGAGGCGCGGTGAAAGAGGGAGTCCCTGGAAAAAGAGCATTCCATAGTATGAGATGGTGAAGCTTGAGAAGATCATTGCTTGAATAAGATATGTTAGGAGAAGAAACCACCTGATGCTAGTAAGAACACTCGAGCCAAGGAAGATCAAATTTAGACCAAGAATTAATGTTTTGACAGTGTGTTTTATTCCATAATTTCTGAAATTTAGTTTTTGACAACCACCGTTTTAATGAGACATTCTTTAGCCTTTCTTGCTAAGAAAAATTCAATTCGCATCTAGATGTCAAAATTTAGGGAGGAAGATAGTTCAAGGTATAAATCCAATAGTTGAATAGATAATTTATTAATGTTGAAGCACAAGTTGTGGATTTTAGATTTTAAGAGAGAAAAATTGGCCTTCCTGAAGATTTTTTATTGTGTTTGTTTTTATTTTTAATATTATGATAAATTAGGGTAAAATATTATAGTACTACAGAATTTTAGAAATGTTAAATCAACGATTTTATGCGATAAATTAATTCTAAGATTTTCAAAAAGCCTTACCTTATCCGTGAAAACTCTTCCATGTAGGTTGATAATTGTTTTTCCGAGATTTCCATAGTTCAACATTGTGCCAAAATGTATTTGGAATATCTTTGTGTAAAAGTTTGTTACAAATTCCAACAGTTCATGTCACACTTCCGAGACCCATCGTCAAGGAAAAATCAAAAATATAATGCAAAGAATTGTTGATAGATTTAAGTATATATATAATTCTTTTTAAAATTACAAAAGGGGGAGGAGTCGGCTAAGGGAGGTAAATCATCATTTTACGTTTTTAACATCATATTGGGTTTGTTTGACATGTTTGTTTTATGTTTTTAACATCATCATTTGTCTATAACAAATCCAATGTAACAAACACGTTGTTCCTCTTATTTGCATCAAAAATTTATAAGACTTTTTGAAACCAAAAAAATAATCATACATTAAGAAAAAATTTAAAAATAAAAAACAAAAAAAATCAAACAAACAGTCACTCATCACATAAATCCTACAATTGGAAAACCCGTGAAGTTAATATTTCATAAACTCAACACAATCTTGATAAAGTCATACCTTTATCTATTACCCTAGTGATCATTCCAATTTTACGACTATCACTTTCTTCCCTTTGCATGTTAGTAACTCTACTTGGGGCAAGTCAAATCAATTATTTTTCCTTCGTGATATAACTTCTCCCGAGAAATTTTCAGCTCTCATTCTACCTCTCTGCAATTCATAAGTTTATTACATGAGGCAATGATCCTTTTTCAACTTTCAAATTACTCTTTAATGCAGATCCAACAAGAGTTTCATTAGGAGTATTTAAGCATCACTCTGCTCTTCAGTTTGATCATATCCTACTACATTTCATAAGTTTAGTACTTAGGGGCATTTAGATCTACTTAATCATCATTGTGGCATGCATTAGAGGCATAGATAATTGTCTTCTTTTTGAAGTTGTGTTGCATTGTTGATGTTTACTTTTTGACCAATTACACGTATTATGTTATCATCTTGGCTTCTTCATAGTCATGGTGAATACATTTACGGCGTATATTGGATTTTTTTTTTCCTTTTTATATTTTCTTTTTTTTGTGTGTGTGTGTGTGTGTTTTTTTATGCGTATCTGGGTTACCCATCATGATTCTTTCATAATCATGGTGACAACTCTATTGTGTAACAACAAAATAAGGTTTCTCTAAATTTTACTCTCCAAATGACACTCATACTACAAGCATAGTCCTTCCCATTCTTGTTTAAATCCCTTCTCTTCTTCCTATCAAGTGGTTGACCATCACTTTGTTGTGCCACCCCCTATTTGAGGGGCATTCCCTTACTATCCTACTTGTTGGAGAATACAAATGCTTCACTAGGGAAAATCTAAACATCTACCATGTTTTTTTGTCTTCTGCTCATTGATATGCATATGTCTACTATCTTTAAAATGTTATTACTTCATAATAACACTTTAAAGAGGTGCAAATTCAAATACCCTAAATTCACATACGTGTTTCTAGTTTATCCCAGTTCACATCTTGTTATTAATTCTTGTATGATTGATTAATTTAATTAATTAATTCATGTACATTCACCTTTTGGGATTAATTAAATTAGTTCCTAACACTAAGTTAATTAACATTTATTAAATAAATGGTTAATTAATTATCTTGCACATTGTAGCTAATTAAATTAGTTACTTAATTAGGAAAATATACATATTTTCCTAGTCAACTACCACTTAGGTTCCATTTGGACCCCACTTGGACTCCACTTCACCATCCTAGTCAACTCCACTTGGAATCCACTTCTAGAATCCTAGAAAGGTGGGGAAATTGAATTACACGTACAACCACCTTCCGAATATAACTTCTACCAACCAGATAACCATTGCCCCTTCAAAGATGCAATTGCATAGACTAAGTCTACTTGTTATTTCAAGTAATTATAATCATGAACCTTGTACTTATTCAAACTAAGATTCACTTCTCATGGCCTTACCCTCAGCTATAAAATGCAGGTCATTCATTTTTAAATCCATTCTTGAAAGTTTTGAACAAATTATAGCTAACTTCTGCCAATTTGACATCTGCATCCTTGTGTTTCGAAGCTCATAACATGTGTATCCATCCATTTGGAGAATTAATCAAGAGCATCCACAATAATTCAAATCTTAAGATTCTACAATTCCAAGTGCTTCACAATCTTCTTGAGGTTTGCAAGAAGGTTACAATTGAGGTTTACTTTGTGTTTATTTTCTTACTTCTGGTTTTTTAATAGTTTTCATTTCTTACACAAACTATGTTTACAAATTGCTTCACATAGCATCACCAACTCTCTAGAAGAAATTTGTCCTTTCTCGAAATGATGGAGCTGATTTTCTTCTCTCATAACAACTGTTTATGCAAAAATCTTGGAGATAAAACTTCGTTGCAAAGTGTGGATGTCAACACATAATCGAAATGATCTTGATGACTCCACATATCATCTTTGTAAATTATATTTTATGTATATCCTGTAGTCATGGCATTCCATGAGATCCACGTATCTTTAAGCGATTTTTTCAAACAATTGACACTTTGTGTGTATGCTTCCACATTTACATACATATCTACATCGACATGCATCCGATAGAAATACACTTCCATTATGCTTTGGTGGATGTCCATGCTCTGCTCTAAAGCTCCCATTTTGACAATGTCTTGTAGGGTGGAGCAAAGGTTATGGAGTTTGTACTTACACTTGCAAATTGTATTTTTTTAAATATTCCAAGGTGTTTTCAACAAACCCATTTTATACATATCCTACGATTATTGTAGTCCATAAAACCATATTTATTTTAGGCATTTTTTGAATAGTTCACGTTTTGTTCATGATTCCACATTTTTCAAGCATACCTACTAGGAAGTTGGCAACAAAAACATCATTCAAAAATATTGTTGTAGGACACACTAAAGACTTTTAGGCCTAATTGATTGAATGGGGAGATTGTGCTAGTGAGATTGTTATTTTGCACTACCATTATCTCCGGTATGGTGGAATTCAACAGAGAAATAGGAATTGAGCCACTCGCATTGTTATTGTAGTTTTAACTACTTTAATGGTGTGAAAAGAACTCGCATTCTTGTGTGAAATATTAATGAATTACAATTTTGAGATTTGATAGATTAGGAAAGAATCTATTCAATCCATTTTCTCTAAAATAATTGTTGTTAATTCGGAAGATTAAGTCATGCATTTTCTTTAAGGAATCCTTTAGCCACATGTCTCCTAAGAGAAGCTTCATAACATGTCCATTCATACATGTAATCCCTTCAATTGCTCTAGCTCAAGACACCGAGGCCCTCCCCAAATTTTACACAATATTGTATTGTTCTTAAGATCATCTTTCAAATTCAACAATGCATCTCTCTTAGTTGAGTTGAAAGATTATGAAATATTAGAATAGGAACATTGTAACATCCCAAATTTTTGGACTTCCCTGTTAATAATGAATTTTTTTATTCGGTCTTGATAAAGGCATAGTCTTGAGCATTTTAAGGTGTTAAACTTGGCAATAATGTGCTTAGGTGATCACTTGGCAATGTGGCTTGGCATTTGTTTTGGTCATGCTTTGACTTGGCCATATGATTATTGTTATGAGGTGGCATTTGATTGGTGCTTAATGGAATTTGGCTTGTGATTTATCTTGGCATTAAATTATGTCTTAACCATTCCTTATGGAATGTGGCACATAAGTTTTATTTAATAAATAAATAAAACTTAGACTAAAGCTAAGTGGTGGAATTTTGGGAGTTTTAATGTTATTTTAATGGATTTGGAATCCATGGCATAAATGGGATTTAGGTTTTTATTTTATCCATTTGACATGGCATGAAGGAGAGGAGGAATTAGAGGGGAAACTCTATCAAAAATTCGAGAGGATTTTCTAGAGGTTTTTATGGAAATATTGGCTAATTTTTGGGCCTCCATTATGGGATTCCACCTTTTCTAGTGCATCCATGTTTGTGGAGAATTTTCTGGAAAATAAATAAGGTTTTGGGGTTTCATTTCGTGTGGTGTGGAGCTAAGAAGTTGGAGAAAATAGTAGAGAAGGAAGGAGGAAAAGTGCAGAGTTTTTTGGTCTTCTTTCATCTCGAATCTCTCGGAGACTATGTAGTATTTTATAAATGAATGCATATTTTGATTTATCCCTTTTTGGGTATTGAGAAATCTGGTTTTCTCATTCTGGGTATTAATATTTTTGATCTATCCTTTATGGGTATTGAGAAATCTAGTTTTCTCATTCTAGGTATTAATATTTTCGATCTATCCTTTATGGGTATTGGGAAAATATGGTTTTCTCATTATGGGCATTTTAGATTTCTAATTTCTCCATTATGAGTGCATGAGATTACATTTTACCTCCTTGTTGGATACCTGGAATTATTGATGCTATTCACTTGGGTATTTAGGAGATGGTATTTGACATTTTTAGTTTTCCATGTTTTGGTCGGTTCCATGCTACATTTTAGTTGTTAGTTGTTGTGTTCTTTGCTACAAAATTGGTTGTTAGATCGCTTTGTTTTTGTTGACTCCATGCTACATTTTAGTTGTTATTTGTTGTGCTCTTTGATGCAGCTTTGGTTGTCGGATCGTTATGTTTTTTGTTGATTCTTTGTTGCGATTCAATTGTTAGTTGGTTGTGTTCTTTTTGCAGCATTGACTATTAGATCGTTGTGTTTTTGGTTGATTTTATGCTACATTTTAGATGTTATTTGTTGTGTTCTTTGTTGCAACATTAGTTGTTAGATCGATGTGTTTTTGGTTAATTTCATGCTGCATTTTAGTTGTTAGTTGATGTGTTCTTTGTTGTAGCATTGGTTGTCATATCGTTGTGTTTTTTGTTGATTCTTTGTTGCAGTTCGGTTGTTAGTTGGTTGTGTTCTTTGCTAGAGTATTGGTTGTTAGATCACTAGATTTTGTCAAACATTTCATATACAATCATTTGATTGGCATATTTAAAATATTATGTGTTGTGACATTTTGTCAAATAGTTTGCATGTAATCATTTGATTGGCATATTTAAAAGATTATGTGTTATGACATTTTGTCAAACAGTTTGTGTACAATATTTTTATTGGCATATTTAAAAGATTATGTGTTAAGACATTTTGAAAAATAGTTGGCATGCAATATTTTGTTTGGCATATTTATATGAATATGGAATGAGGTATTTTGTCAAACAGTTCACATATAACCTCTTGTATGGCATATTCTATGAATATGTGTTGTGAAAATTTGTCAAACTTGTTTGTGTGCGATCTTTTAATTAGAATATTTAAAGGATTGTGTATTGAGACATTGTGGTAAACTATTGGCATGCATTCTTTGGACTATATGTGAAGTTCATTCTATGGAATTTTTCATGTTGTTGGCATGCATTCTTTGGACTATATGTGAAGTTAATTCTATGAAATTTTATCATGTTATTGGCATGAATTCTTTGGACTAGATGTGAATTTCATTCTATGACATTTTGTCATTTTTTTATTATTGGAAAATAGTTTTTTGGGAGGGACTATACCCCAATACAAAAGAGGCTCAAAATCTAAATATTACAATGTAGTAATCAAAAGGAGATCAACATCTCAAATGATTACATGAAATTCCAAGCTACAGATATAACATTTGCAAAGCCAAGTACCAAAAAACAAACAAGACTTCAAAATTACAAAGCAACTACACACGCCTACTAATCAAGCATCTAGACTACTGGACTAAAGCACCTATGATAGAATAGCATCACTAGGATGTTTTATCAATTGATTTCTTAAGCTCTTGTAAGGCCTTTGAATAAGTTAATGGCAGTAACCTAAGAGGGGTCATCTTTGTCAGTCTGATTGAAGGCTTGAATTTGGGTTGGTCCTTTCTCCCATATGTTTTTGATATGTTGTTGAGCATGCAGATGTTTTTCACATGATGTTCCTGAAAATCATAAAAATATTTGAGAGCTTTGAGAATGGATTCATGCTTGTTCCTCATATTTTCAGCCCTACCATCAAAGGAACTAAGTTTCTTTTAGATCTCTTGTATTTGGGTTTCTGTAAGACCAGGGTCCTCTTCTAATTTTATTTTACCCTCTCTTTTTTTCAATTGATTAAATTCTTTCTTTAGGGCCTCTAGGTCTTTCTCAAACCCATCCAGCCATTGTTGTCAGTCTTCATTCTTCTCCTCATCCCTACTACTTTGTTCTAGTTGACCCATATGGAGAAGGCTTTTAGCCAGCTCAAGTTCTTTGTTTTGGCTGCTTCGGAGGATTCTTTTTGGAGGAAAGGGGTGATTGAGGGGAAATGAGGAATTTTTGATCTAATCCTCCTCGGGCCTAAAGTGGTGTGAGTAGGGATGATGGGATCAGGAGTGGGATTAGGATTAGGAGGGGCAGAGGCTTGGGGAATGGTGGGATTAGTGGCCAGAAAATGACGATGAAGAAGGAGAATGATGCCTTGGTGGAGGGGAATGGCACGAGCATGCTTCTGAACCTCAAGAATAGAATGCTCCAAAGAATTCAGGATATAGTGAGGAAAACAAACTTTTATATTTCTCCTGAAATGGTTTAGAAAGACCAAATGTTTCATAGGTACAGAATATACCGCCTTCAAGAGAAACATATCAAACCATCATATAGTTGGCATGAATTATTTTGGGTATAAAGGTTATGTTGGGCCTTTTGAAAAATATGTTATGTTGCTGATTTGTTTTGGCATGTTGTTCATCTTTGAGCTTGTAAAGTGATATACATGTTGGCATTGTGTCAATTTGTTATGTATGCATTATCCTTTTTGCATATAAGGTTACTACGTTGGCATTTTGTCAAGTAGTTGGCATGTTGTTCCATTTTGGGCATGTTAAGATGATGTGCATGAAGGCATTTTTTCATACAGTTTGTATGATTTCTCATTATGGTTTATGAGATTATTGTTGAAGGCATTTTTTCATACTGTTTATATGCTTTCTCATTATGGTTTATGAGATTATTATTGAAGGCATTTTGTCATACTGTTTGTATGCTTTCTCATGATGGTTTATGAGATTATTATTGAAGGCATTTTGTCATATAGTTTGTATGCTTTCTCATTATGGTTTATGAGATTATTATTGAAGGCATTTTGTCATACAGTTTGTATGATTTCTCATGATGGTTTATGAGATTATTATTTAAGGCATTTTTTCATATTGTTTGTATGCTTTCTCATTATGGTTATGAGATTATTGGTTATGGAATTTTGCCAAGCAATTAGTATGCTCTCTTATGGGCATATAAGATGTTAATGTTGGAATCTTGTCAAAAGTTGTTTGTTGTTCCATTTTTGGCATAAATATTAATATGCTAGCATTATGTCAAAATAGTTAGAATGTTGTCTCATTTTGGGATATAAAACTATTGTGATGGCATTTGGTTAAACAATTGGTATGTTATTGGTTTTGATGCATACGGTTATTAAGATATGCATTATGTAATCAGCCTTACTTGTTGTAAGTTTTATGCATTTTTGTATGTCAATTAAAGGCTTCTGCCTTGAATGAGAATCTGAACTTGATTAGTTCATGCATGAATACATGTTTATCTACATCATTATTATAATAATGGATGTGTTATCCATATTTTACACCCTAGCAAAATGGACAACTAAATAGTTCAAGGCATTGGAAGTTGATTGGTCAAGCAGTGCTTTGTAATTTTCTAATCGAGAATCGATAAAGGTTTGGAGCCATCGGGCTAACGTGCATCAATTGTCCCTTTTTTCATGCATCAACCTCTTCTTATCATGCGTCAATGGACTGCACTATCACACATCAACCACGTGTCAATAACCATCCATTTTCATGCTTCAACCACTACTTCTTGACGTGCATCAACCATTTTCCGACGTGTGTCAACTATTTTGTTGTCACACAACCATTGCCTTCTTGTCACACGACAACCACCACTCCCTATTATGCATCAAAAACCTCTTGCGACACGCGTCACCATCTTCCTCTTATCATACAACAACATTCCTCGATATCATGTGACAACCCTTCCTCCCTTTTGTACATCATCCCTCTTTCCCATGTCATGTTCCCTTTGTTGTCGTGCAACAACATTCCATCTTGATATGCATCAACCTTTCCTCGTTGTCACGCGAAAACATTTCTTCTTGTCATGTGACAAATCATTCCCTTATTACTGGTGACTCCTCCCATTCTTGTCAAGTGTCAGTTGGTGGTTCCTATTGGGCATCAGCAAGGAATGTCAACTACGGATCGGGCATTAATTTCATCGTACAAGGTAGATCAACAACCGGTTTAATGAGGTATGGCACCCATGTTTGTCGTGCAAGAAAAGTACCATTGGAAAGTGAACTAGTATGGTCACCCATACCTCCGTACAATAAATTAATGAAGGTTTTTGGTTGGTAGCTCCCTTTCTCTATATATATGTAATTTTCCCTCATTTGGAGAAGGAGATTTTTAAAAGCAAAGGAACTCTGTCAAAATTGTTCCAAAGCTATTGTGAGCTAAAGGCCTCAAATTTGGGCTTATTATAAAGGATTTTACCTTATGCCTATATTGTAATGGATTGTGCATGTTTCTAAGAAATAAAATTGGTGTTTTGTGGCTTTTCTTTCCCTAATTCGGGTTATATTGCATCTTTTTCCTTCCATTATGTTTATAGGTATATTGTGCATGTTTATATCTCTTTGCAAGACCTTTAATTTGTTGTGCTTTATGAATATAGGGAATTAAATATTGTCTTATACTGTGGTGCCTCCACATGCCCTCTCTTACCTTGTTTGCTCCCTATTTTTCACTCACTTAGATTGTCTCACCCTTTCTTGGTGCATCACCTTCCTTAGAGTAGGTTTACTTTTATGCATTCTTCTATCCATGTCTCCTTGGAAAGCATTAGGGTAGGATTAGTTTAGTTTTCCATTCTCTACACTTTGGAGAAGTTAGCGCTAGGTTAGGAGAAGAATTTGGCTTTCTCTAGAGGATTATTCTACTTGTAACGTCCCACACTGTAGGATAATCCCATGTTATGTAAGTTACACTAATTGCCTCACACATAAATCACAAGCAATCAGGGGTGTTGTAATTTTGCACTAACAATTTTGGCACGCCCAATGGGATAGAGGTCAATTTTTTTAGGTTTATCAAGATTGGATGTGCATCTTGGTGAATTTTTAGCCTTTGGAGGCTTTGTAGCAACACATCTGAAACTCCCATGGCCAGGTCTCATTGGTTTCAACAATACCAGTGGACCAAGTACATGAGAAGGATCCAAACTCGGTCAGAGCAAGAGAAGAAGGTGTCTTTGAATACTTGCAGTTATCACCAAGAAGAGGAAGGAGAGGAAGAAGAGTACAAAGGTCTCCATCTCCACCAAACAGAACATTATCCACACCACCTGGTCGACCCTTCCTTCAATCAACTAGGGTTCTTAGGCCAATCAAGATGGCACATCAGCCACCACCACCACAAGGACCACTAAATCCCTATGTCCACTTCATGGGTAGTAGTCCACTTGCCCTCAATGCCCAGAACCCTATTCCAGTTATAGCATTAAAAAATATTCCCTACTTCATGAGGGAGAACCACATGACTCCACGACCATATTCAGGATATTGCGAATATTTGTACCATTCATGAGATCAATATGGTTAGGGATTAGGAGAGCTCTGTGAGCATTTAGCACATAGAAGGGGATGGGTTCTCATTCTTCTTTGTAATATGATGAGCATAATATAGCTCTGATGCATGATTTGGCTCTGCATAATTATATGAGGATTTTATGACCTCAAGGGATGTAATGTGGGTTATTAACTTTGATAGTATGAATATAATGCTTTGTTATAAATCATTTATGTTCAATACTTATGCATTTCCTTTTTGTATGAATCATCTCCATGTGTTGCTTGTTATTTCTCTTACTGCATACAATGAGATGACAACTCTTCCTAAGTTCATAAGAATGTGGTTTAGTTATTTTTTATCTTGCATTTGATTATTTGTTCTAAGATGATGCATTCTCACAAAACTCACATAAAGGAGAGACTCGATGCCGTGTGTGCCTCGGGTGAGCACCCAGTGCCTTTGGGTGATAGGTCGGTGCATGGGATTTTCCTATTCTATGAAGGGTATAAAAATGACTACATCTTGGTTCCATTTTAGGACCTCTTTTGAATTTGTTGTGAGAAATGGCATGCATCTTTGTCCTGTGATGTGTGATGATGACAGAGCCTGACCTTAGAAAGTGTTGAAACATGGTTCGAGAGCATGGAGGATGAGTTTTCTCAAAGATTCAACACTTGGACCTGAGTTCAATGCGTAGATGGGTAGAAGAGAACCTATACCATGAGTTATATGAGACATTATTTTTTGCTTCCCAGTAGAACTATATGAATGGCTTTCAGCATATGCATCTAGATCAAGCTGGTACTATAGATCATGCGTGTGGACCCAAGATGACTATCAAGAGGCTGTAGGATGTAGATCTGACTTGGAGATGTGTGTTATTGATCACTGGTGGAAGGAGTGTTGGCTAGTTATACTTTGGAATATGCCATTTTGATGTATTCTTTCCCAGAAGTTGTTGAGTTTGAGTTTCTAAGGGAGCCTAGAGGATCATTTTTATGTGTTATTCCTTTGGCTATGAAGATCTTGGTCATTACTTTGAGTTTAGAAGCATTTCCCATGGTGGCTAAAGCTTTCTTGAGTGTTGGGAGAGGAAGCTAGGGTGGAGGAAGATGGCGAGACATTGTGGCTGAAAAGGAAAGGGAGGAGAGATGACTCAAGTATAGAAAAGCTCATGAAAGGGAGATGACTAGACAATGTGAGGTTGTAAGTGTGATGGATCTATGGAGGTAGATGTTGTGGGAAGGAGTTGAGGTTCATGCATGAGAGGATGTGGAGCCTAAGTAGTTTGTGTTACCCCATCTTGGAAAGCATGGGAGAGAGGCCCCTTCAGATTCTGATGAGATTTCATCACATGGAGAAAGAAGAGTCATCGGTGCACATCTAAACCCACCTGGTGACCAACCCCTGGTGCTTGGTTTTCCAAATCAAGGAGAAGTATTATTAACCTAGTTGGTATCGGTGGGAGTGACTGATCGATCGCGCCAGGAGATATAATTTTTCATTTGGAACATCCATGGTTTGCTGTAAGCCATTCTTGTATTTGGAGGAATCTTTGGACAAGGTGTAAGTACGCAAGCTTTGGGTATCGCATCTAGGAGTGGTGGCATGGGACATACAACTGGTAGTGGGACAATATCACAAACCATCGGTGTGTAGTTTAGTGGGACATTGGGAACACTAGGTGTGACCACTTTTGGTCCTTTTTCAGACTATAGGAGGTGGATCTGGTGGGTCAGGAGGAATAGGACCTAGTGGATCTAGTGGATCTAGTGGGTCAGGAGGAAACACCGAAGGGAACCAAGGCTCTGGATCGGGAGGAAAGGACCCTAACCACCTCCCAAGTGTTTTTGAGATGTCTTTGCACTTACCAGACTATAGGGGTATTGAAGATGTTGTAGAGCATGTGCACAAGTGTGAGTTACTATGGCGCGTGAAGGGGATCACTACCCCAGAGTGGAAGGCAAGTCAGTTTGCAACAACATTGCAAGGGCACACATAGTTGGTATAGGAAGTATGACCCCCATCAGATGGTGGTAGACTACACCACGTTGAAGAATGCCTTCTAGTAGAGTTCCATATCCCAGAGTTTGAGTAGAAGAGCATCAGCGCTCTTAAGGAGATCAATAGGGAATGACAGAGAGTGTGTGGGAGTATGATGCATTTCAAGACTCTCTTGTCAAATTATCCTATGACATTCATCCTTCTCAACATGCTCAATGGTTTTTGGAGGATTGATAACACCATTTAGAAGGGCTCTGTCACACAAGACTTTCACAGACCACGTGAGGCATTGGAAGCTGCCCTACATGTGCCGAAGCTGTTGGGAGCATTGACACTAGTGTTAGCCCTTTTTGGAGGCTCAAATTTCTGCAATGGCCAAGTAGTTGGAAAATCTATCTGCAAACTCAGTGCATGAGGTTTGTAGTGGGCTTTGGTGTACATATTATGAAGTGGAGGGGCATGTAAAGGATAGTTTCCCTTGGAATTGGTGTGTGCTATGGTGGTAGACTGTGAGATTTTCCATGGGGATCATGATGCAAGTAGATGCCCTCTACTCCAGCACGTAATCACAAGAATGTTTCTTGCTATTGCAAGATTTGTACCTCTACGACCCATGATACCAAGGATTGTAGATTGATTGATCAAATCCATGATGTTATTGATTAGGTGTGTGCGCCAGACTAGCCTTGCAAGTAGTTTAAAGGATGATGACCGTCATTATGAAGGGCATGTAGATGGAGGGATGTGTGGAAGAGGTTTTTGAGAGGATTTCATGGTCATAGTAACCATGGTGGAGGATGAAGTGAGTTCCCATGAGGAACTTGTTATAATTGTGGATCTAGAGCATTACAAATGTGAGTGTCCTGATCTATTTACAATGCTCATGGTGTGGAAAGAAACATAAGTATGAAGAGTGTCAGAAATTTATGAGCATATGAACCAACAGCACGGAAGGAAAAGGGTTGGGATGGTGAGCATCAAGAAGGTTGATTCATAGTGGATGCCATGAGTGGCGCGTGAGTCAGGGCTAGAACTTGTATTGGTGATGACACGAGAGGCCCATGTGTGCGAGAGGAGATGCCAAGACCAAGGACACTAGTTTCAAGAGAGGAAGTAGTACATGGAAAGTATCAGGACCTGCTCATTAGAAAGAAGTATATCAGGAGACTATGGATGTCATTCAAAGTTTACTAAGGAGAGATCCAGTGTCTAAAGGAGTAGTCCAAGAAGAAGGAGAAAAGAAGGAATGTTGAGGCTCCGTAGAAGGACCTGGATGAAGTCAAAGAAGTGTGCAAAATGTTAAGGAAAGAGAATATTATTCCCTTTCTAGGAGAATGGATGAGAGAGAAGGTACCACATGTCGGAGTAGAGTGCAAAAGATAGGTTTTGCATGCAAACCTTCCTCCTCAACCTTGAATATGAAAAGGAGATTACTTTGAATGCGGTTGTTGATGGGTGGCTTCTGAGTAATATTCTCATCGACACAAGAGAGAGGTCAATGTTCTTACCTTAGATGCCGACATCAAATGGGGAGGCCCGCATTATAACCATCTTTGAATGTGTTGTATATGGAAAACAAGACTAAGGCAATGCCCATTGGAGTCCTAAAGGATGTAGTTATCACCATTCAAGGGGCCAAGTTCACTGGAGACTTTGAAGTCTTGGTGCTCACCGAGGTAGAAAACTTTCCAGCATTGCTTGGGTGCCCATGGTGTTATAAGAACAATGTTGACCTGTGGTTTAACAAAGGGTATATCATTTTTGAGAACAAGGAGGAAAGGGTGGTCATTCCTTTGACAGATGGGAATTCAGCACCCTATATTGAGCCCTTAGGAGAAGAAGTCCTTGATAGAATCTATGTGTGCTCCATCAGAGATCTGAGATAATTCACCCCACGGAGGAGTTATCAATTTGAAGATGCTCAGTCCATGAGTGATACCACTAGTGTGGCATGTGACAATTGGGTGCATGGGACTTATGAGTTAATTGGGTGATAGTTAAGAGGATCTATAACAAGGGTGAAAAAGGCATGCTCAGTCAAGTGCCTAGGAGGAAAGAAGTTTCCAAGTTACTCTGGAGGGCATATCTGAAATTTTCTTACGGGACATGGAAGCTCAGTGGAAAAATGAGGATGAAAGAAGAGGAATGCTCAATTATAACCTACTTGGATACTGTGTGTGCGTTGGTGGGCTACACATTGAGAGAACCTTCTAGAGTGGCGTGAGGTGAGAATCACATTTTTGTAAGGTTTTCAGGAGCAACGCACCCCATGGTCTATACAAGACTACCATGGTAAAGAGACCACTTCATTTCATATCCAAGCATGTGAGAAGGCCTGGATGGGAAGCACAGAAGCATTTCCACCTTTGTTATGGGTGCATAAGTTGTATTCCACCTTATAAGGTTGTGCATGCTTGGTACGTTCATTCGAGAGATGCGTCATCAGATGGGTAATTGGAAAGAGTTGGCGGTTGATCTCATTCAAGATTTTGAGTATAGGAGTACCAAACCATCAGTGGATAAGGTTGCAAGTGATCAAGCACCTTATGATGGGGGATAGTGCTATGGAAGAGGATAGGCTACTAGAATTTCTAGGTGAGCCTTCTTTGGAGATGCACCTCAATGAAGAAGAATCAGAGGAGGTACAACTTGAGCGCACGTGCATGGAAAAAGAAAAAGGAAAAATGGTCTATGTAATGGAGAAGAGATGGAGACTTTGGATGTTAACCATTTGGAGGGTACGTGTGAGGTCATAGATAGCGATTGATGAGTGAGCATGCACCTACCATGAGCCCTTAAAAACAAATAAGGTTAACATTGGGATGGAGGCAAGAACCTAAGGAAGCTATCATCGGTGACTATTGGTTGGAAAAGGAGGTTTCAAAGATCATTGATCTATTGTGTGAGTTCAAGATTTTTTTCCCTCATGGGTACCATGAACTCAAAGGCATTCACCATTCCTTGGGGGAGATGAAGATCAAGTTGAAGGAAGGTGCACACCCGATTGGAAGAGGCCTTATCGGATGAATCCAAATTTATGCGTATGGGTTAAGGAAGAAATAGACAAAATGATAGCATATGGTATCATTGAGGTAGTAGAAGAATCAGAATGGATAAGCCCAATGGTTATCAAGTATTAAGAAGGATGGGAGGATAAGAATTTGTGTTGACTATAGGGATCTGAATGTAGTGTGTGTCATCGATCCCTTCCCACCCCCTTTACTGAAGAAATTTTGGAAGGAGTAGTGGGCGTGAAGTCTACTCTTTCACGGATGGGTTCTCAGGGTACCACCAAGTTAGGATTGCAAAGGAAGACCAGAGAAAGACAACTTTTCCACTTGAATGGGGAAGTTTTTCCTACATGGTTATGCCTTTTGGATTAAAGAATGCACCTGTTGTGTTCTCACGCATTGTGGTACAAGCATTTCAGGACTTCATCCATAAGTTTCTTCAAGTTTACTGGATGACTGGACTTGTGTATGGATTGGTGAAAGACCATTGTGACAACTTAAGGCTGATGTTTGAGAGATGTCGGTAATTGAGGATATCCCTCAACATTAAGAAATGTGTCTTTGCTACTCCATTTGGAACCTGTTAGGACACATTATATGTAAAGAAGGCTTGTTAGTAGATCCGCTAAAGTTGTAGTTATTGTAGGATTAGGGGAGCCTACTAGTCAAAGTAGTGCATGGATTCCTTGGGCATATGGGGTATTATAGGAAGTTCATCAAGGGATATGCCAAGATCATCCATGCCCTTAGAAGAATTATTAAAACACAAGTGTGCCTTTCATTGGGGAGAGGTGCAATAGAAGGCATTTGACACTTTGAAGGATAGGCTTGTCATGGCGTGCCCATATTACATTTTCCTTCTTGGGATAAGCCTTTCCATGTGCATGTTGATGCCTCAGGAACAACTATGGGAGAAAGTACTAGCACAACCTAGAGAGGAATTGTTGATCATCCCTTGTGCTTTGCAAGTAGAAAGTTGACACCAGAGCAGAATTACACAACTACTGAGCGTGAAGCATTGTCTATGATCTACGCGTTGCATAAGTTTAGGTAGTATCTATTGGTGACACCATTTATATTCTACATAGACCATATGGCATTGAAATACTTGGTCAAAAAACCCATTCTGCAAGGGCGCATATGTCATTGGGTCCTACTATTTCAAGAATTTGAGTTCACGAGTGGTGTGAAACTAGGAAAAAAAGCAATTAGGACGACCACTTATCAAGGATTAATTCAGGGAGAGGACATGCAAAGCATTGAGGATACCATGCTAGACATGTAACTATTTAGGTTTGTGCGTGCCCTCAGACTTGGAAGATATCGTAGTGTTCTTAAAAATAGGTGTGGTGCTTGGAAGGAATGAAGGCCTGGAGAGAAAGTAGTTAGCAATATGTGCCACACCCTACATGTTGATTAGTGGAGATTTGTATAAGTTAGGTCATGATGAGGTTTGTGCCGATGCGTATTGGAACATGAGTGCGTAGCCATTATGGAAGAAGCACATGGTGGGATTGTAGGAGGACACTATGTAGGAAATGCTACCGCGTGGAAGATTTTATTAGTTGGGATTTGGTGGGAAACCATCTACAAAGGATTGTATTGAGTTTTGTAAGGCTGTGACCATTTTCAGTGCCTTGGAAAAACCTAGAAAAGAGAGATGAAATGCCTTTGTGACCAATAGCTAGTGTTGAACCATTTGAAAAATGGGAAATCAACTTTGTAGGACCAATTGCGCTAGCTGTGTGAAGGATTGGTTCATGGTATATCATCACTTGCATTGATTACTTGACATGGTGGGAAGAGGCAGCTACCTAAAGGATTGCACCATGATGACAACTGCTATATTTTTATGGGAGAACATAATCAGTAGGTATGGTTGCCCTTTAAGTTTAACAAGTGATAGGGGTACACACTTTCTCAATGAAATAGTTAGGATTCTATTAGTAGAATTTATGGTGGCCCATCATAAGACTACCCCATATCACCCTCAAGAAAATGGAACTTGAGGCATTTAACAAAATACTAAGTCACACGTTAACTAAGATCTGTGACGTTGGAAGACATGATTGGGATGATAAGGTATCATCCATTCTATGGGCATATCAGGACAACCTACAAAAGGTTGAACAAGGCCACACCATTTAATTGGTGTTTGGTGTGGAGGTTGTTTTACAGTGGAATTCATGTTACCTTTCATTGTGTATAGCGTGCACGCGTAGGAGGGTTAGTTGATGAACAAGCATTGGAAGAAAGAATTGATAAGTTGATGTAGTTAGATGAAAGGTGATCACTTGCTAGATGGAGTCAGAAGAACAGAAAAATCAAGACAAAAGGCATGGCATGATCATCATATCAAGAACAAGAAGTTTGAGGTTGGGAAGTTGGTGTTGTTGTATGATTCCAAGTATTGTGCCATCCTAGGAAGTTGAAAGTCCATTGGTTGGGACCTTACATCATCTCGTACATTCTTGATTCAGGTGCTTTCGATACAAGCATTGGATGGGATGAGGTTACCAGGTCACTTCAATGGGAGTAGGTTGAAGCCCTACTATAAATAAGTCTTCTTGGTGTTTGTAATAAGGTAGTATTTTCAGTTAGCTTAGAATTTCCCTTTATGCTTTTTTTTCTTCTTTTCTTGTGTTTCCCTTTCTTTTGCTTGTTCATTTCATTTTGTTTTTTTTTGTACCTTTGTGCATTTAGTAACCACATTATTTTTCTAAAAGTTGTGTATGCAGAGGACCATGCATTTTTTTAGTGTGGGGTGGAGTGATGCAAAGTATAGGCCTTTAATACAAAGTTGAATTGGCAGTGGAAGTTACGGTGAATGGCCGGTTGAAGAATGAAAAGTGTGTAAGGGTATGAAGAGTGTAGAAGAGAAGGTGGATGAGAATGGTTGGTGTCAAAAAAGGCTTTGCGAAACCACGTACAAAAAGGATGAAGAGCGCAGGAACAACATGAGGTAGGCGAGGGAAAAAATTGGGTAAAGGACAGAAGAAGTGCCTTTGGTGTTGTGGATGCGTGCGTAAGAGTCTTCGGTCGGGTTGGATTTTTTGCACAGAAGGTTGAAAAAGGTTTTTCACATAGGATGTGGCGTGGATAAAGTGCTTAAAGATGGCTTAGTGGAAAAATCACATTTAATGTTAAAGTATGTTGGTAGGTGGTATAGCATTTAATGTTGGAAAGAAGAAAAAACTATAAATACAAGGTCGGGTAAATCATTTGTTACCTTGCATTTATGAAGAAGAAAAATCTCTTGTGAACTAGGGCATCAAAGAGAGATTTGTGAAGAAAGGAGAATCCAAGAGATCTAAAGTGTGTGACTAGGGTAGATCCACAAACTAGTGTGGAAGGAGTACACGGGTGTGGGAAAATTTGTTGAGGAAGCATCATCTTGTGGAAGGATTTTTAGTTAGGGTTTGGTGGCTAGGGCATGGAGTTAGAAGGGTTTCTTCACAAGGTTGAGCTTTGGGATTGGATAGAGTGAGAGTAGAGAGAGCAAGGGGAAGAGGATTTAAGTGTTAGCATCGACCAGAAGAATGGCACCAAGGAAACCAACCATTTCACCAAAGAAAACAAAGGGAAAGGGAAAGGAAAGAAAATCATTGTTGTTGCAAGCACCAATGAAGAATGGTACATGGAAATGTAGTACCCTAGATGGGGTATTGCTAGGAAAAGAATGGGAGTCACACCTATGGAAGATGGCCGTAAGTGATTATAATCATCACAAGCACAATGGAGAAGGAAATGGCTTTGGAGTTGGTTCGACCCAACCAACAATAGGATGCCAGATGGAATGCCCATTTATAATGATGAGGTAAAGGTCAAACTAGAAAAGGTTGGGTTGTTGCAATTGTATGAGTTACCTACTTTGGAAAACCTAAGCCTTTATCAATGGTTGATGTCACACGTACATGAAGATCATTTTTATTTCATGGGGGCAAGATGCATCACACCACAGCTGATATCTAAGTTCACAGGCCTAATTGTGAAGGAGATAGCATTGATGATGATCTAAGTGCAAAGGAAGGCTATCAAAGAGAGACTTGTAGCCATGTATGACTACAAGAAGGGTTGAGATACTTTGACATCTCAGAAATACCAGACCTAGTGATGAGGATGGTTGCACATGCTTAGTCACCAAGCTCAATGATCAAGAAATATGGACACAAGTAAATAAGGCATGGCTAAAATGTATGTGGAAGATATCAGAAGGGACCATCTACAACTTGTCCACTTTCATCACGGATGAAATTATAAAAGCATACGTAGGAGGGAGAGAAGATACTCTTTGGTAATGTACTCCTCACTATTGTGTTCTCAGAGATTGGAGTGCCCGATGGGCTAGAAAAATTTATTTGGGAATATCCAGAAGAGGATCCCTCCACCAAAAGAGGTTTGCAAAGTATACTTGTGAAACCATGATGACCGCTCACAAGGCGCACTGGAGAATGGTATAAATGAATGCGTGATGCATTCGGGGCTGAGTGGAGGATCCCAGAGTAGTTTCCCATGCTCGTAAGTGGAGAGGTAGAATTTTAGTATACCAACACTTTTGCATTGGTAGATTTATGATGATAGATGGGAACATGAGTCCATGGTGCAAACTACCCTTCTCCTTCACCGTGTTATACTTCAAGCCAGAGTTAATCGGATTCAAGGAGGCCAAGAGACTAAGGTTTGACCTTAGTGAGGTAGATATAGACCACCATGAGATTTTGGAAGCTAGTCTACCCAAAGAAAGTGCGTACGTGGAGAGATATGTCTCCCATGAGATCAAAATGATGAAGCCTTGATGCTGCCAATTACAGGAAGGACTGCAACACAAGGTGTATACCTACGCATAAGGCCAAAATTTGAAAAAGGTGCTTACTTGGAGAATGATGTCTCCATTCCTAAAGACCCCATAGGAAGGAAGAAGGCCACACCTAGAAAGAGGGAGAGAGAAGAGGTGCAGAAGGCACCAAGTGTTCAAACTACTTGGAGTAAGTGTAAAGCACGCGGAGACAAGCGCTAAGCCTAGTACTTACATGCGGAGGAAAAAGTCCCCAGTGAAAGAAAAGACTCTAGAAGAAGAGGTGCTGAGAGCATGAAGAGCCCCTCACTCAGGAGGAATCACCAAGGAAGACATCACCTATCGAAGAAAAAGAAAGAGAAGAATCCCCTGTGTGCTGGAATCCCTAGTAAGGAAGAAGCAAAAAGGTGATGGATGAGGTTGATTCAGAAGAAACAGAAGACCTAGATGCCTACATCGGTGATAGAGATGATGATGAAGATGAACCAGGAGGTGAAGACCATCCCATCTATGAGATACATGATTTGAAGAAGAAGAAGGAGATGAGGAGTATAATGAAAGGAGATGAGGAAAAGGAGGATGAGAAGAAGAGTTGAGACCCAAGGCAAGGGGGTAGGTGGGGAAGAAGTTACAAAAGAAAAAGGACCCCAAGCCTCACAAAGGAATAGGTAGATGAGGCCATGGAGAAAGAAGTGGAAAAAATCATCAAGGACCTAGTGGAGCAAGAAGTGGAATGCAGTGCGGATGTGGTGATGAAGGAAGTTGAGGAGGAGAGCGTAGAAAAAGAATATGGCAGCATGGGAGGAGATCCCAGTTTGGTTGTAAGCTTTCCAAAGGCCACACACATAGGGAGGAAGAGCGCAGAAGCATCACAAGTTCAAGGAATGGGCTACATTGATGATCAAACAAGGTGTTTGTGTGTGCTTCAGAGCAGCATGTGCAATGAGAAAAACTTCTAGCCATGACTTCATTTGATGAGGAAGGTGCATACCCTCGGACAAGGAAAATGTTGTCATGGGCATTTGAGTCCCACATTGATGAGCCAGAATTTGAAGTAAGCCAAGGGGCATTGATGCAAGTGCCAAAAAAAAAAGGGATAAACCCCTTGGTGAATGCTCAGAGGTTTATCAGATGAGAAAATCTGCATGCATGCTCAACAAAGTCTTAGTTGAGGTTGAAGCTAGAGATCTTTGGGAGAAATGATAGGGTAAAGTTCCTAGAGGTAGAGATGGAGAAAAGGAAGAAGAGCTCATTGAAAAGACCAAGGACTTGAAGTAGGAAGAATCTAATCAAGCACTAGTTAAGGTGTGAGTTAAAAGATGAAAAGGAAAGTGTGTGAGGCATACAAGAAGATAGAGATGATCATGGATGCCATTGTCCTAAAGCATCATAGACTTAACACACCCGCGTAAAAGTATGGGTCATCCTTGCAATGCCTAGAGGACTTGACCCACATACTCACTATGGAGAGGTGACCACTTTCCCTAGAATCGAGTGGAGAGAGGTGTTGGTGTGCCAAGAGAAAGAAAATAAGATGAAGGTGGTGGAGATTTTCTAGTACAACAAAGATCCTCACCGATGTAAAAGGCCATCATGTAAACTGTTGAGGTTGCCTATGATAACTACATGAGATAGAGATAGAGTGGAAAGTATCCTAGTTTCCACCCATGAAGTGGAACTCAAGGAGTTCTAGGAAAAGAACAAAGGGAATAGGGTGGAGTGAGACAAGATCCTAGCCGAGGTAGAAAAGAAATCAGAGGCCATTGAGACCTTGTGGGGCTCAATCAAGAACCGGCTAAAGGAATTGTACCCTCAAATCACTCGAAGGATGGATGCGCTTGAAGATTTGGGAAAAAAAGCTGGAGGAGATTGTGGAGACAATGAGTGTTAAGGGAGAGGAGCTTAGTTTTGAAGAAGTGAGCACCCTGGTGGGTGACCTCTGTCAGCAAGCGCAGAATGAGGTCGACACTTGGGGAAATTAGAAGCTGATTTAAGGAAGGATTTCCCTCTCCTCCTCTAGAAGTAAATAAAGTTCCCCATTCTTTCATTCTTTTCCCCAATTCTTCATTCCTTCATTCTTCCATTCAACCATTTGTAAGGATCCACCATTCTTTAATTCTTTATTGAAGAGTGTTTCGAGGATGGAGAACAGGCGTAGTGTGGGGTGATGTTGGCCCCAAAATATCAAGCTAAGTACAAGAAGGCATGTGGGCACGTGGGACCTAGTTGAAGAAGGGTGTGTGGGTTGAAGGCATGTAGGGAAAGGGTTTACGGGGTTTTGCAGAACACACGACACGTGTGTAAGGAAAAATGGGTTTTGTACTTAGCCACATTCGGCATCCCAGGAAACACACAAGAAAAAGCATGACCCTTATGGATAAGGTGTCATCCTGGTGACTATGGATCAAAAAGGGAATATTCTAGGCATGCGATGGAAGTTTCTAGAAGACATCATTACAAGGAATGGAGAGCTCGGATCTGGAAAGGCATGCTTCCATGGAGGACCACTTGACACTTGCACCGATATGTAACTTTACGGAAGGCATGGCGGTGGAGTCTTAAGGCTATATATACAAGCACCGGTAGAAGAAAAGGATATAGTAGAGATAGTTGAAGAGAGGTGAAGCCCTAAAAAAAAATAGAATGGAGGATGTTATGGTTAGGGATTAGGAGAGCTCTGTGAGTGTTTAGCATATAAAGGGATGGGTTCTCATTTTCTTTGTAATATGATGAACATATATAGCTTTGATGCATGATTTGGCTCTGCATAATTATATGAGGATCTGTTATGACCTCAAGGGATGTAATGTGGGTTATTAACTTTGATAGTATGAATATAATGCTTTGTTATAAATCATTTGTGTTCAATACTTATGCATTTCCTTTCTATATAAATCATCTGCATGTGTTGCTTGTTATTTCTCTTACTGCATATAATGAGATGATAATTATTCCTAAGTTCATAAGAATGTGGTTTAGTTATTTTCTATCCTATGCATTTGATTATCTATTCTAAGATGATGCATTCTCACAAAACTCACATAAAGGAGATACTCGGCGCCCGCGTGTGCCTCGGGTGGCAAGAGTTCTCGGATGTCTTCACTTAGAGCTATGAGGATTTGAAGGGATTTAATCCTAAGTTGGCACAACACATGATTGAACTGGATCAGGAGCTAAACCCGTCAGGTAGAAGCAAAGGCAGTCAACCCCCATATTGAGCCTCTAATGAAGAAAGAGTTGAATAAGATGATAGAAGCGAGCATCATATTTCCACTCAAGTACTCAACTTGGGTTGCAAATATGGTACCCGTCAGGAAAAGGAGTGGGGAAATCAGGTTGTGCGTGGATTTTACTACCAACTTCCTTCTATGGAGAAGATATTGTAGGTAGTGGCCGGTTCAAAAATATTTTCCCTCCTAGACGGATATTCGGGCTACAATCAGATCATGGTGAAGGAGGAAGACCAATTCAAAATGGCCTTCACCACAAAATGGGGCACTTATGCCTACAAGAAGATGTCATTCGAATTGTCGAACGTTGGAGAAACATTTCAAAGGGCTATGGATATGGCGTTCAAAGGGATTTTGAACAAAATAGTGCTTGTCTATCTTGATGACATCACTATGTTTTCTAAGAATGTAGAAAGCCACCTCTTTCATCTCAAGCGGTATTCCAATGGTGTAGGAGGTTTGGAGTGTCCTTGAATCCCAAAAAGTGCATATTCTTGGCACATGAAGGAAAGATCCTAGGCCACATCGTGTCGAAAGAAGGATTGACAATTGATCCAAAGAGGGTAGAAGTCATTTGTGCTCTACCATTGCAAGTCACAAGAAGGCTCTCCAAAGCTTCTTGGGGAGGATTAACTTTGTACGAAGGTTCGTGCCATATTTTTTCGCTCTTGTGAAGCCATTAACAATGATGCTGAAAAATAATTTGGCATTCAAATGGACAGCGAGAAGGAAAAAGGAGTTTTGAAGCTATCAAGCAGGCCATATCTCAAGCTCCAACTCTCATTAATCCATACTTCTCCAAAGACTTATTTCTCTACGCCTTCGGTGGTTTGGACACCATCTCCACAATCTTGGTGCAACAGAATAAAGAAGGACTAGAACAGCCTATTGCATTCTTCATCCAAGGCCTTGTGGACTATGAGGTAAGATATTCATTCATTGAGAAACATGTCCTTGCTATGATTAGAAGTTTGAAGAAATTTAGGCATTTAGTGTCAAATAATAGGATTCATCTACTAGTCACACATGCTAGTATAAAATAATTTCTTTTAAACAAGGACCTCAATGAAAAAGAGCTGGTTGGGTGACCAAGGTCATGGAATATGACATTGATATTAAGGTGACCAAGTTGGTTAGGGGCAAGGGATTATGTGAACAACTAGCTTCCAGACAACATGATGAGTCAGCTAGTAGAGAAGATGTTGTTTTGGTGTTACATGATGATCAAGAGCAATCAGCCGATGCTTCACCCGATCCTTGTTGGACTCAAGATATAGTCCATTTCCTTCAAACAGTTAATGTCCTCAAGGGTTGAGCAAGGCCAAAAGAAGGTATTTCAGGTTTCATTGTATTCCCTTTGCATTGGTTGATGGTATCTTGTTCAAGAAAGATGTCAATGGTGTCCTCCTAAGGTGCATCAAGATAGATCAGATAGAGAAGGTGCTACATGAGTTCCATGATGGAGAAATAGGTGGCCATTTCTCCCCAAGGGTGATAGCTCTTAGAATTATGAAGGCATAATACTATTGGCCTAATCTTTTTAATGATTTTTACGCATGGATTAGGAAGTGTAAAAAGTGTTTCTTCTTCATAGGTAAAAAGAGGTTAGCAACCCTTCAACTCCACCCCATTCTATAAATGAACCATTCATGCATTGGGGTTGAATTTCATTGGGGTGAATAATCCAAATTCTAGTTTGGGCCACAAGTGGATCCTTACAGCCATAGATTATTTCACCAAGTGGACAAAGGTGGTTGCACTCAAAGAAGCAAATGAAGCCAACATACTGGATTTTTATGAAGGGATAGTGACAAGGTTCGGAGTCTTAGCCACAATCATATCAGATAATGCTCTAGCATTCCTAGGTGCCAAGATCACAGAGTGGGCAGTCAAAAATGGGATATACTTGAGCACCTCGTCAAATTACTACCCACGGGGTAATGGGCAGGTTGAGTCCACCAACAAAAATATTTTGAAGATCATAAGGAGGACTCTAGATGAGAATCAAGATAACTGGCACACCAAGTTGAAATCAGCCTTGTGGGCTGATAGGATTACTCCCAAGAAGTCAATAGGGAACTCTCCTTACAGGTTAGTCTATGGAAGGGAGGCAAGGTTGCCTATATCCCTCGAGTTGCCCACATTGGAGCTCATGAAGCAGCTAGAGCTATCCGAGTTTGAACCCATGGAAGCTAGATATGTAAAACTCATGGAGTTAGAGGAGCTGAGGGACCGAGCCATGTAAATCATGGAGAATGATCAAGCTTTGATCAAGAGGTGCTTTGACAAGAAGGCAAAGGATAGAAACTTCCAAGAGGGAGACTTGGTCCTAAAATGGGATGTAAACAAGGAAAAATCGGGAAGACACTCTAAGTTTGATACAATATGGAGTGGCCCTTATATGATTTCAATGGAATCTATCTCAAGCATTGTTATTGAGTGAAATATCCTTCTTGTACATATTAGTTTAGAGTTGTAATTCCTCCAAGTGCTTTTAGCACATTGCATTGTTTTAGTTTAGGTTTGATTTGTAATAAGTGCTTGTGCACTCTCTGCATGTTCCATTTGGAATATGTATGATTTTGATCTTTGTACATAGTTGTGCTTTGTTGTTGTTGCACCTTCCAATTTCAGCAAGGTCTGATGATGAAACAATGTCCCAAAGCAGTGTTCTAGAGGTTTAAGAGGTTTCAAGCATCAGGGTAGTTTCAGCAATCAAAATGACTCCATGCCTAATGGATCCTCACGAGGTTAGGGGTCTTTCGGATCTAATGGTAGATCACCTGCAAGTCACCAATTGTTATCCATATTTTGCACCCCTGCAAAATGGACAACTAAACAGTCAAGGCGTTGGAAGTTGATTGGTCAAACAATGCCTTGTAATTTTTCAATCAGCAACTAATCTTAACTTGTGGCGAGCTAGCTCGCCGTGGCAAAGGTTTGGAGCCATCAGGATGACGTGCGTCAACCTTCCCTTATTTGTCGTGTTTTAACCTCTTCTTGTCGTAAGCGTCAACGACCTCCACTATCGCAGCGTCAACCACGAGTCAACAACCATCCATTGTCACGTCGACCATTGTTTCTTGACACACGCGTCAACCATTTTGCTTACGCATGTCAACCGCTTTGTTGTCGCATGACTATTGCCTTCTTATCGTGTGTGGCAACCGCCGCTCCCTATCACGCGACAACCACCGCTCCCTATTGCGCAAGGTCAACCACCTCTTGTTGACGTGCATCATCGCCTTCCTTTTGTCGTGTGTGACAACATTCCTCATTGTCATGCAACAATCCTTCCTCCATGTCATGTGTCATCCCTCCTTCCCATGTCATGTTCCCTTTGCTGTCGTGCGACAACATTCCATCTTGATGCACATCAACCTTCCCTCGTTGTCACGCGACAACATTTCTTCTTGTCGTGTGACAACTCATTTCCCTTGTCGGCAACAACTCCTCCCATTCTTGTCGGGCGTCATTTGGTGGTTCCTATCGTGTGTCAAAGCAAGGAATGTCAACTATGGATCGGGCATTAATTACATCGTACAAGGTAGCTCAACAACAACCGGTTTGATGAGGTATGGCACCCATGTTATTTGCATGCAAGAAAAGTACCATTGGAAAGCAAACCGGTATGGTCACCCATACCTCTGTATAAGAAATTAATGAAGGTTTTCAGTTGGTAGCTCCCTTTCTCTATATATATATATGTAATTTTCCCTCATTTGGAGGAGGAGATTTTATAAAAGCAAAGGAACTCTCGGTCAAAATTGTTCCAGAGCTATTGTGAGCTAAAGGCCTCAAATTTGGGCTTATTGTAAAGGATTTAGCCTTGTGCCTATATTGTAATGGATTGTGCATATTTCTAAGCAATAAAATTGGTGTTTTGTGGCTTTTCTTGCCCTAATTCGGGTTATATTGCATCTTTTGCCTTCCATTATGTTCGCAGGTATATTATGCATGTTTATATCTCGTTGCAAGACCTTTAATTTGTTGTGCTTTATGAATATAGGGAATTAAATATTGTTTTAGACTGTGGCGCCTCCACCTACCCTCTCTTACCTTGTTTGCTCCCTATTTTTCACTCACTTAGATTGTCTCACCCTTTCTTGGTGCATCACCTTCCCTTAGAGTAGGTTTACTTTTATGCATTTTTTTATCCATGTCTCCTTAGAAAGCATTAGGGTAGGATTAGTTTATTGCCCTTCTCTCGCACTTTGGAGAAGTAAGCACCGGAGTTAGGAGAAAAAGTCATCTTTCTCCAGAGGATTATTCTACTTGCAACGTCCCACACCGGGATAATCCCTTGTTATGCGGAGTTACACTCGATTGTCTCACACATAAATCACAAGCAATGGGGTCTTTGTAATTTTGTATTAACTGGATGATTTTGTATGCGGATGCATGACTGAATATTGTTATGATTATTATGAAATACATTATGTAATCAGCCTTATGTGAGGTAAGTTTTATGTATTTTTTGTGTGATGGATGAAGGCATCATTCATGAATGAGATTTTGAACTTGGTTAGTTCATGCATGTATACATGCTTATTGACATCATTATAATAATAATGTATGAGTTTGTTTGTTGATGCATGATTGGATATTGTGGATATGTTTTCATTTGTAGAATACTACATGTATGAAAATGGAAACTCTTGCCAGTTCGGTTGGAACTGACCCTTTGTGGAAAATACAGGCCACTCTGGAGACAAAGGAAAGGAAAGAATCTGATAGGGATTTGAGCTGATTTTCAGATCTTGTTTAGTTTTATATTTCAGTTCTTGGAATAAAATTGTACTTGATATACTCTTTGGAATAACCTTGATTATATTGTGTAAGCCTATGAGGCTCTTTGACATTGCATGTAAACTTATAAGTTGTACTGAGATATTGGAAATAATGAAACGTCTTTTGGATTCAAATCGATTTGTACCGCTTTTTTCATGCATGTATGATTTAATTGTTTAGTTGTATGATTTGATTATGTTTGAAATCAACATATCAATTAAACAAAGGGAATAATGGGAGTTAAAAAAATGGACCTCGGTTTTGAGGTCCTTACAAACATATATAGAGGACGAATACCAAACAAGAGCAAATGTTCAATATCAAGCGGGTTATCAATCCCTCATGAGCCATGTTTAATACAGGGAAAACATATCACATTCTATAACATTTGCCTAACATATAAAGCTTAGAAAGCTCCTCCCCACCTCACTTGATGAAAGATTAAACATGTTTTTATTTAAACCCTTGGCAGATTGTGGTAGGTCATTACCTGTAAGGAGTTCATGCCTAAATAAAGCTAATATGTCTCAAATTATGTTGCCTCTATGTACACCCTATATAGAAAGTATTTTAAGGCAATTTGAGAGAGGTATGACAATTGGAGAGGGATGTTGGCGAAGTCATTTCTCAATTAATGTTATTTATTCCTTGTAAGGGTGGCCACATGAATATCACTAGAGAATGTGAGATACTTTATTTATGTCGAAAAAGTCTTGCTAAAAATCTTGACACTTTCCGACAAAGACTCCCACCATAAAGGATGCCTTCGACATAATTATATCCACAACAAACATCTATGTTGATATCAAATAATGTTACATCACTTGCCATTTGTGACGGACACAATGTCAATTATGATTACACAACTAGAAAATGAGAAATTATACTTCGTAGGTTCACTCAAGTGGATCTCGGATCTAGTACAACTAATCCAACACCCAAGATTGGCCCCAAAGAAAGACTCTAAAACTAAATTCTAATGTTTATTTGCAAAAATGATAGTTGAAGGAGATTAACAACAAAAATCAAATTGCTCTAGAGAATACCATGCCTAAACCATAATGCAAGATTCTACTATGCAATTTATGTATAATAATCCGAAAGAATGGGATGTATCAACCCAAAGCAAACTAACTAGCCAACCCTTTAATGAATAGTTATGTTACATCTAATTGAAAGAGAAGACAGAGATGGCCAGGTAGTTACAAGAATGCAACTACTTACATTTCTTGGTTCATTCTTTGTCTTGTCAATTTCTATAGGCATGCTTGTATTGTGTATTGAACAACATTGGCTTTGTCTCAATTGTGCAATATAGAACACAAGTTAGGACCGTGATTTAACCATGTGAGCTTGTGATGATGTTAAGCTGGTGGTGAAGACATTATAGTTTGGAGCACTACTTTGATACCATGAGATCCTTCTAGATCAATGGATGATGAGCTGATTGAATGATGTAAGGATTTTTTTGTTGAGTGTACCTACTTATTTTTACTTATCTTTGAAGAGAGAGTTCCCATGCGATGAAAATCATACACATGGATCCATATTTGAATGGTCTCCCATGTGATGAGAATCATATGTGGATCCATGTTTGAAGAGTATCATTTGCAATAAAAATTATATACATGGATCCATGTTTGAAGAGTCTCTGTGCGATGAAAATCATATATGTGGCTCCATGTTTGAACCCATGCGATGAAAATCATATATGTGGCTCCATGTTTGAACCCATGCGATGAAAATCATATAAATGGATCCATGTTTAAAGAGTCTCCCATGTGATGAAAATCATATATATGACTCCATGTTTGAAGAGCCTCCCATGTGATGAAAATCATATATGTGGATCCATGTTTGAAGAGCCTCCCATGTGATGAAAATCATATATATGACTCCATGTTTGAAGAGCCTCCCATGTGATGAAAATCATATATGTGGATCCATGTTTGAAGAGCCTCCCATGTGATGAAAATCATATTCATGCAGTCATGTTTCATGAGTCTCCTCCCCTCTATGATGAGTCTCACAACAAAGAGGAAAGAAAATCTCCCAACTATTTGGCAAGTCTTATCCTCCACACAATGAAAATCATTTATGTGGATTCATGTTTTATGAGTCTTATCCTCTCTATGATGAGTCCCGAGCAAGGAGGATATTAAGAGGAAAGAACATCTCCAACTTCAATTTGGCAAATCTCATCCTTCACACAATGAAAGTCATTTATTTGGGATCCATATTTAACAAGTCATCATAGAGCAAGGAGGAAATTAAGAGGAAAGAACATCTCCCAACTTCTGTTTGGCAAATCTTTGTAACAGTCTCGTCAACTGTATGGCGAATCTTACAATGAAGGAATGCACGGGGAAAAAGTTTAATAGATTCTTGAAACTAGTCAAGAACAATTTATCATATAGAGTTTAATTATAAAGTTCTCCTTTAAAAGATTGTATTTCAATAAACAATGATGATTTGTTTGGCCTTACCTTGCCTCCACTACACATATTAATACAATATTCTTTCCATTACCACAACTCTCATTGCATGTATATATGGATAATCATTTTGATCAAATGTTGAGAATGATTTATGACACCATCACACCAGAGAAGCGGATTGTAATAATGAAATGGGGTTTGTCTATATATTGGATCTAAGCATCCTTTTGTACATCGTATGTATTATCAACTCAACAAAGTATGCATTTCTTAAATGTCTCTCGGAGGAAGAGCATTATCACTTCTTAAGACTCGCAAGTGTAAGTTCAATTGAATCGCTGAAATCATTTCAAATTGATAAAAGTCATTTTGCTCCTTTTATATTAATCTTTAACATGGTTTCCACTTGTCACTATGATACAACATAGACATCTTTGCCAAAAAAAAAAAAAAAAATATGAGAAGCACGTCCAACATCTTTGCCATACAGAAACCAAATCAAAGGTTCCATGACATCTTGCTGCAAAGAATCAGGTGCATCCCTGCCTCAATGCCATCCTGCAACTTTATTCTCTTCCACACAGTGCAAAGATGAATATGTCCAACCCAATAGAAAGGGGGATTAACTGAAGTGGCGGTTTTACATAAGGATTATAGAACGTTGCACATAGCTGGTTATATATATGGATTGGATTTGGAAATAAAGATGCCAAAGGCCACCTGCTCCCTAAACTTTGGATGATATCTATGGAATTTCTTGAACGTCATAAAAATGGATGTAAGTTACACACAATTGAATAGAATACAACTCGCCCCTAGAAGACAACTACAACAGAATAAACAAGTCAAACACTTATTTCAGAGTTACAAGGTTGCTCTCCAGGCTTCTCTCTCTGACTGTTCTTCCTGCTCCCAAACAACATTTTTGAGCAGCTTGTTTTCTGTACCCTGGGGCTGACTGCCTCCTGTTGCTCGAGAGAAGAATCGGAGCCATTTTCAGAGGAAATTGAACCTGCAGCCGAGGTATCCTGCACAGGTGGTGGTGCTTGCTGAGAACTCTCTGTTTCCCGTCTGACATCAAGTGAAGAGCCAGGTTGATTGTTGCATGTACACAAAGGTAGGCTAACAGATGGGAATGGAGTACAGGACACACTACAAAATGAATCTGAAGATACAGGCGAAACCCTATTTTTGTGGTACTCAGATTGACATACTGGACTAGATGGTGAATCTGAATCACAAACATCCGTCACACACGGAGTGCACAATCCAAGGGTAAGGTTCAACTTAAGCTCTTTTGAGGGTGAACCAGGTAACTTTACAAAGGACACAATGCCTTGACGGCAAAAAGGGCACGATATGGACCCAGGAGGATCTGCAGTAGTGGAACTAGCAGAGTTTGTCGAGCAAAGATACAGTGCACATCTTGTGCAAAGTTCGTGACCGCAACCTGTACAACACACGTGGAATAAGATATCAGCAACAATTTCACTTCCTGTATGTGACATTTTCACTAATTCAACTGTATTTTCTCCTGCTTTTCCATCCCTAACATTGACATAAACACGAGTGCAGAAATATGTTAATGTACTGAAGACAAAAAGAACAAAAAGGATAATATTTTTGGAAAAGGATAATATTTTTGAAAATGGATAGTTGATTTTGCAGCTGGTAGTATAAAATAGAAAATATCATGGCAGTAGTAAAAATATCAAGGTATACCAGAACAAAAAGGATAATATTTTTGAAAAAGGATAATATTTTTGAAAATGGATAGTTGATTTTGCAGCTGGTAGTATAAAATAGAAAATATCATGGCAGTAGTAAAAATATCAAGGTATACCAGATTTTTTTAGAACCGATAGTGGCTTTTGCAGCTGATATAATGTATTTAGGCATTATGGAAAGCAATGTCATGGAACACAGCCTTGAAAGGGCAGCTGGCAATAGCCTTGATAGATTATGAGAAAGCAACACAATATAATAGTTATTCATATAGTTAGTTGGATTTACTAGGATTTGGTACTACGGTGTTAATAACTTCCTCACAGATGCTCTCATTTTCTTAAGGTCTATTTGCCAAGGATGCTCATTAGCCCTCAAATTATACCTTTAATGCAAAAGCCATGAAATTCCTTCGAACGGCTAAATTCCCCAATTAAGTTATCTAATAAATCAATTGTGATGAATTTTCTAGGCTTCAACCCTCAAACTTGATTTGGAGATATGAAGTGGTTCTAGGATCACCTGAAATGAAATGTGGAACTCAATTTATAGCAAAGATATTTAAAGGTAACATAATGTTCTTATATTGAACGGTAGGATTTAGGAGTGCCTAAAGGTTTTATTATCTGCCTCACATTTTTACTTCCGATCTCCTAATAAACAATTTCAACAATTAATGAAATTAATTTAAAATTCCTTCAGTTAGATAATAATGATAACAAAAGAAAACACTTAAGGAGTTGGAAGATTTGTGCTCATAGCAGAGGCAAGGTAGATTGAGCCTTAGAAATATAAAATGTATAGGATTTTGCTTAACTTTTAAATGGATTTGCACTCATAGCAGAACCAAAGGTACATTAGGACTTAAGAGTTAGAACTATAAAATGTATATGATTCTGCTTAACTTCTAAATGGATAATCAAAGCCATGAAGGATTCACAACCATGATAGAAAATTACTGTCAGATTTTAAAAACTTCTTTGCAAGCAATTTCCAAAGAATAAGAATCGATGGACATATCTTCCCACTGCTGATTTGGTTTTTGGCTAAGTGATTTTTGATTTCTTATGAAGACCACAGGAACTGATAGAAGACAATTTTTTTCCATGTATGCTTAAACAGATTATTATCATTTAGGCCTTTGATGAAGCCTTGACTTAGGTTCCAATACTATGGTCGGTTTACAATAAGTCTTTGGCTTCATAGGTGAATGGCAAACCAATATGGTATGGTGGAATTTAGAAAGATAACTTACCTACCATCAAAAAGAGCTCTTGGTCCATTAATCCATTCTAAGAATGAGTTAGTCTTAGGGGCAGAGGAAAGGTGGGTCATTGTACAGTACATCTATAATTTTGGAAACTTTTCCATGGGTCTCTTACTAGTTGGTGTATATTTTGAAAATAACTGGTATGGCCTCCAATTATGATATTAGTAAGAAGCTGATCAGAAAAGCCCAAATGCGAAAATAGGAATTCCCTCAAAGGCCCGTTCTCAAAATGAACACAAAGCTGCCTAGAATGGAAATAAGAGCCCAGCTACTACAAGGATAGGAGGGGGTAGGAATTGCAAGGCTAACATGGGTGTTGTGACATTTGGGCTTCTCAACCAATGCCATAGCTGACAGACATGATCTCAGTTGTCCAAGATGTCATCCATGAACTGATTGTGGAGTGATTCACAAGCTTTATGAAAAATGCTAGCAAATACACCACTTCAAGGCTAACATAGGTAATGTGACCCACTGGTTCCATAAGAAATCGGCTGTGGCTGACAGAGATGATACAACCTCAAAGGAGAAGACACAAATTGGGTACTATAACGTGGGTTATTAAATTGCTAAAATGGTGTGTTTGACATGACAGACTAAAGGTCAGTAGGGAAGCTGACTTGCACACGGAAGTGGTTTTACAGCTGAACAAAGATAAGCTGGTATGCAAGAAGCATCTCCACGTGAGCTGGATATATTTGATAATCTACAGCTTATCTTAGGAGATAAAAGGAAGCTTGCCATTATAAGTGGTCAGCCACAAATTTAATGTTTTCCATTTTTATTAAGTGAGCTGAGTTCCATCCCAAATAAGCCTGGTGGCAGGACTGCGAAAACAGAAGGGCAGACAGCTCATAATGATGTACATTGTAAACATAAGGGCAACCAGCTCAAAATGATGCTCGCTAAGTTATTTTGTAGCCATTGTGACCATGTCAACAAGTTGTTCAAGCTGATTCAAAAGTAAGGAATACTTTGATCTCAGTGCTATGTGGATAAGGAATTATCCTGAGGCCTTTATGATGGATGGCAGGCTAGTCCTGCCTGCTGCTACACAGTTCATGTTGTAACTGGAAAGGCTTTTGGCGTTCTTCGATGCTCTTTTGATCTAGGGCGGTGCTGTCAGAATTGGTTCAGGAGTTCTGGGGTGCAAAAGCCTCTTCCCTGTAATACTTATAAATATACTTATTAGGTTCAGGAAACCATGAGCTGTCTGTTCCATTGTATATCAGGATGTGGTAACTGGAAAGGCTTTCAGTGGGTGTCGACACTCTATTGATCAATGAGTGATGCTGTCAGAATTGGTTCAGAAGCTCTGGGGTGCAACTATAATACTTATCAAATGTTCTTATTAAGGCTCAGGAAACCATCAGCTGTCTGTTTCGCAGAATTTCTACTGATTTTGGCCAGTAGATTTAGAATGCAGTTAATTAATTCTTAGTCACAAGCTTTTAATATTTCCAATG
This sequence comes from Taxus wallichiana var. yunnanensis, assembly GCA_018340775.1. Lineage (NCBI taxonomy): Eukaryota > Viridiplantae > Streptophyta > Pinopsida > Cupressales > Taxaceae > Taxus > Taxus wallichiana. Next base: position 950,654,835 of record CM031237.1, on the reverse strand, counting down.
ATAAAATCCATTCAAAAGGATATGTAAAACCTGCCAGATTTGGGGACCAACTTTGTCCCTTTCAGTGCAAAAAGGAAAAGTGATTCCAAAAGCAGATAACAAAGAGATCTTATGAAAAGCTGATCATCTTTATTTCTCCTCCCTTTCTACGCATATAAAAGAATGTAAAGGAATATTGAGACTTAATTACAGTTACCATGTATATGGGAATTACCAACTACAAGTTATGTATTCTAGAGTCACTTAATCTATATTTAAAGATTTACATCAGTTGAAAGACAATACCCAATTATGAAAAGCTGATCATCTTCATTTTTCCTTCCTTTCTACATACAAAAAGAATGTAAAGGAATGTTTGAACTTAATTACAGTTACTGTATATATGTGAATTGCCAACTACAAGTTATAAGGTGTCTTCTAGAGTCACTTGACCTATATCTAAAGATTTACATCATTACAAAGATAATAACCAATAAAATGACCTGTATAGGACATGAAAGTGATGAAGTAGTCTTGGAACAAAACATGGGAAAGAAACAAATTCATATCTAAGGGAAATGAGTCCTTATGGGGGTACTTCTTGTATTACTCTATAAGATTATTTGCAATGTGTTAATAGAATTGTTAGGAAGAGGTGCTTCAGCAGGAACACGGGATATTAAAGCTCCAAAAAAAAAAACACAAGAAAACAATGCCTCTGCGGGATGAGCAGCAAAAAAGTAAAACTATGGGTTTAGATTTGAGGATGAAGAAAAAGGGGGAAAAAAAAAAGATGAGGAAAATTCATAGCCACAGGCCAGTACTGGTCACTGAAGAGGTTTTACAGATGTGTCGAACCATACTTAACAAAGAAAGAAGATGGGTAAGCCAATATAACTTTAATGGAATTCCTGGCTGAGAGGAGGAAAATACTAATAACATTTCATTGGCAGCAATGGCAAATGCATTGGCATTATAAAGATGGTGGAGCTGCAATTTCAGAACAGTGATAAAGAGAATTTTATGATGGATATTGTGCTGCCTTACAGAGAGAGTTCCTGCAACAGTGTTCCAGTTTTGAGGATCACATCATGGTTCTAAATTTGTGGACATTGATGCCTTCAATGATCCTGCTATCCAGAAGTTCATAATATTGAAATTGATGCCCACAGATGCTTCGACACATTCTCCACTATTTTTCTTCATGGATGGGAAGGGTTATATGTATCTGGTTAGCATGTTAAAAACAGCAACTCCCATTACATATACCTGATAATACCTAGAGCTGCTTTGACACATAGTTGCTGCTATTTTTCTTATCTATATATTCTGATACGGATGGGGCATGGGTTATACCATATACATATCTGCTTAGCAAGTTAAAAATGGAAACTCCCATTACATGTATGATGTATCTGATAAAGCTAGGTTAGTAGGTTTTCTTAGTTTCTTCTATTTTCTTATGAATGGGGCATGGATTGTATGTATCTGGATCGCATGGTAAAAACAGCAGCTAAGTTTTAGACATTTTATGGATTGTACTGAAAATATTTAATCTATTGAAATTGATGCATACAGCTGCTTCAACACATAGTCTCTGCTATTTTACTTATATATTTATTCTGATATGGAGGGCATGGGTTATCCAGACATAGGTTACAGGGTTTTAAGACCTTCTATGGGTTGTCCTGAAAACATTAAGTATGTTGACAACCGTAATTAATAATATACTGTAAATGTGTGGATTATCATCCTTACCGGTGATTTTGTATGTGATTTCATTGACATTGATATTGATGACAAAGTGTGCTGGACATTGATGGCAAGAGGTCATGACATGGAAAGTCCAACACTCATTGTGGTTACACGTGGTGATATTCATCATGGGGTGGTTTATATCTGGCATAAGCTGCAATATACCAGAAACAGAAATTTACACTGAAATTTAGCTCAAAAGTACTCTTGGCTTAGCAAATGCCAAAAAAGACTATCTGGTGTAAAATTGTAAATGCATTCCAACTTTCTCCCATCCATCTGTCATGAATTGGTCAATCCTTATGGAACTCGTGAAATATTTGCGATTACACGTAGTGCTATTCATGATGGGGATGGTTTATATCCGGAATAAGCTGCAATACCAGAAACTGAAATTTAGCTCGAAAGTACTCTTGGCTTAGCAAGTGCCAAAAAAGACACTGATGTAAATTTGTAAACGCATTCCAACTTTCGCATCCATCTGTCATGAATTGGCCAATCCTTATTGAACTCATGAAATATTGCTTTAAACAACCATCCGTCTGTAGAAAATTTTTGTAGGAAAAAGGTTGATTGGAAGAGATCTATTGGAGCGACATTTGGTCAGCAAAATGTTTAAATATCACTTCTCAATTTCTTTTAAAACTGTGGTTTGTTTTCTTGCTTGAAGAATTACATCTCATGATAAGTATTGAAGACTTGTTCAATGGTAGGAGCAGAGAGCTTATTTACTTCAAGTTAGACGTCATGATATTGACTTTTATTTCAAAGGTTATTGCAAATGCCAAAAAAAAACTATCTGAAGTACATTTGTAAACGCATTCCAACCCTTTCTCCCATCCATCTGTCATGAATTGGTCAATCCTTATTGAGCTAATGAAATATTGTTTTACACTGAAATTTACCTCAAAAGTACTCTTGGCTTAGCAAATGCCAAAAAAAAGACTGATGTAAATTTGTAAACGCATTCCAACTTTCTCCCATCCATCTGTCATGAATTGGTTAAACCTTATTGAACTCATGAAATATGGTTTTAAACAACCATCCATCTGTATAAGTTTTTGTGGGAAAAAGGTTGATTGGAAGAAATCTATTGGAGTGACATTTGGTGAGCAAAATGTTTGAATATGACTTCTCAATTGCTTTTAAAGCTATGGTTTGTTTTCTTGCTTGAAGAATTACGTCTCATGATAAGTATTGAATATCTGTTCAAAGGTTGATTGGAAGAGATCTATTGGAGTGGCATCTTGATGCGAGGGCATCACTCCCGAGGATGTTTAGGTGTAGCTAGTCCAAATTTTTGGTTTCTAGGTCCTTAGAGGTGTCTTAGGAGTCTTTCTATTTTGGTTTGATAGGCTCAAGAAGCTTAAAATTCAAATTGTGGAGTTTCCTCCAATTTGCATATTTGAATTTTTGAACCTTCTTTGAGCCATTTTTGGCTTTCTTGTAGGTGTAAGTAATCTAGAGGGTCTTTATAGGCTTATTAGGGGTTGTGTGTCATTAATATTGTTGTTGGAGTTCCTTCATGAGGTTTAGTTTGGTCATTTAGCTCACCAACTTATTGTAGCTCCTTTATTTCAAATGTTGACCTCCATATGACCTCTTCATGAAGTAACCATGCATGCAAACCATGGTTTGTTGTAACTAAGAGGTTCAAGACTCGAGCAAGAGGATAAATCTTGTTGTTGTAACTGTTTTTATCATTGATCAATCGAGGAAGGAAAGATATTGGAGCTCCAATAGGGTTTTAGTGCGAATTTGTGTGTAAACAGTCTTATGAAGGATCATAAATCTGTATGTGACATTGAAAGTCTGAGTGGAACAAGTTTCCTTGAGTGACTCACAAGCCACAGTTAGTGGTTAGTAGTGCGTTTGGATTCTTACAAGGCTCTATGTGGTGTGTTTAAAAGTTTTGAATTGATTTAGATTGAAATAACCCTGAACTCTGTGGCAGACCATTGTATGATACAGTTAACTGACATATTAGCATCTGACGAAGGAAATCCTGAATAGAGGAAGCAACCTTTAGCACAATCAGGTAATTAATCACAAGGAGACCTCAATCATTCTTTGACAAGCTTTCTAAAGGAAGGAGAAGGCACTATTAAACTCAGGCAACTCCATTTATTAAGGATCACCTGTTTCTCCAAGACTGGGCAGTGGGGTTTGAATCTCATTCACATCATTGGTGAGGTAAGTTTCCTTACTGGCACAACAATTAGCTCTAAGAACGTGGCACAGACCTGTTACTGAAGGAATTAAGCTTTGGTAAGGAGTTCATTTGTTTTTAAGGCCAAAAACCTCCATCCGGATTCACTGTGTAACCGCTTGCTAGGGTTTTGAAAGATTTGCTCATAACTAGCACTCTACAAACAATTAAGCCCTCAAACTTGGTATAGAGCATCTTGAAGAGTTATAAACGAATATTTTTGCAGTTTAAGACCCCAAAAGCTTTTCTTGCTTTTGCAATTTGTGACAGTGTGGACTGTAACCCTGTAGGTGCAGCTTAAGACCTAATTAGGAACCTGAAATGGTGATTTTGGAGGATTCTTTCCAAAGAAAGTTACTGAGAAATTTTGCACACTGAAGGAACACCCAAATGGGTACTTGAAATGCTATCTAGTTGGTGAAATAAGTCCTTTAATCAAAATTTATGCTCATATTTGCTCTGAGACAGGACTAGAAGAAAAGGATAAGTCTAGAAGGAAGGTAGTGAGCATTTGCAATAGGAGTTGAACCAAGCTTTTTAGCATGCACAAAGACCTTGGAAAAGGGTATTCATAAATGGATCAAGTTTACTTGGGAGGCTTATAGATTGGTCTAAACTCAAACCCACCATCAACCTAGTTCTTGAAGGGCCAATTAGGCAGTTTTACTAGAAGGAGATCAAAACAGCTAAGTCAACTGAACTCAATCAATTTGATGATTGATTTAGCATGGTTAGAGGCTAAAGAGCATGTTGTAGGGTTATCATCAGTCAATTAGAGCATTTGAAGTCAAAATTACAAGTTTTGAAGGTTTCTTGAGTTGTGTCAACAAGCAACAAGCCAAGAGTGATTGATTGTTTTGTTGGATCAAACTAACTTGATTGAGTGTGTGAATGCGTTGTATGCTCTGCATCACATCTGGTCAGAAAAATGTTTGAATATCACTTCTCAATTTCTTTTAAAGTTATGGTTTGTTTTCTTGCTTGAAGAATTACGTCTCCTGATAAGTATTGAAGATTTCAATTTGTTTAAAGGTGGGAGCAGAGAGCTTATTTACTTCAAGTTAGGAGTCATGATATTGACTTTTATTTTAAAGGTTATCCCTTGAGGCCACAAGAAAGAAAATTTGTTTAAATTTTAGACCCCTTGCCTTGTTCAGAAAGGTAACTGCAGATCTGCTAGGGAAAGAGATTTCAATCAGACTGGTAGACAATTCCAACACATAGGTTGAATATAGCATCTAAAAATTACACTATAATAACACTGAGCATCTTTGAAGGACCAAACAAACCATAAAAAAATGAAGAATCTTTACAACTTATTTCAGGTACACAGGGATGAGGAGTCTGACAAACAGCTCCCTGATCTTAAATCCAAGGATTTCAACCAGCTAAAAAGATCAGCATCTAAAGAAAATTTTTAAACGAATAGGTTTCTGCAGTGGATTTTGACTGGTCATCCCCAAATGTCATAAACATTTACAGGGGGAAAGTTCAGGATTGCCAGACTGGTAGACAATTCCAACACATTGGTTGAATATAGCATCTAAAAATTACACTATGATAACACTGAGAATCTTTGAAGGACCAAACAAACCATAAAAAAATGAAGAATCTTTACATTAAACTTATTTCAGGTACACAGGGATGAGGAGTCTGACAAACAGCTCCTGATCTTAAATCCAAGGATTTCAACCAGCTAAAAAGATCAGCATCTAAAGAAAAATTTTAAACGAATAGGTTTCTGCAGTGGATTTTGACTGGTCATCCCCAAAGTCATAAACATTTACAGGGGGAAAGTTCAGGATTGCCAGCCAGACGTTGGTCAAAAGAATCATCCATTTACATCCTCAGTTTGAAGCAATTGAGGAAAAAGATCATAACTAGGATGTGAAAGCAATCCAAAAATATTGAATCACAACGAAGAAATGTTAGTAATCAAGTAAATTCTGATTCAGAAAGAAACAAAGGAAACAAAAAAGTATTAGGATCTAGTTGATTCTTGCAGTTATGCCCAGAAAAGAGGAAAACTAAGTACCAATATCAACTTTGTCATGTCTCTGTGCATTGCAGCGGTACCTAAACTTCAACCATGAAGCTTGTTCTTGGAGTAGTACCACTTTCAACATTCAGCAACAATTTTGTCAACGCTTAAAATATTTGTCAAGCTATCTTGTACTATAAATTTTCATAGGTAATAAATCTTCCTCATGAAAATTGAGCTTTTCTCTAGAGAATAAAATTGATTGGCTTATTTCCATTGCAGAATCAAATTCACATCTTTCACTAGTAGCTTTAAGCCTTTAACACACAACATAATTCCAGTTACTTGTGACATTTCTATACATTAGGTATTTTTATGAAGAACAGAAGGGCATGGGACCCTCTTACATATTCTAAAGTTTAAACAGGTTTGGAATCAAATACAAATCAAGAAACCGGTAACAAATATTTGAAATTTTTAATGTAATTGTATACTCGATCTTGTTGCATGACATTCAACTTGGAACAAAAAATTGCAATTAATATAACCAAGAAAGAGAATACCTGCAGCAGCTACAGTACAATTGCGCTCTAAACAAACTGCACAAGGCTCGCTATCTTCACTGGTGGAATCCATTGCTTCTAATCCGTATTCCCTATATGTAAACATATAGAAAGCAATTATTTTTTTAAGTTCCATCATAGCCAGATTATTTTTATGATCACTACGAATCCAATTGTGTTAAGCTTCTTTTATACTAAAATATCATCTAGATAGGAATCCCCTCTCAATTACATTCCCAAAAGGTCTTTATATAAAACCAATATTAAGACTAACTACCATACAAGACATACTATCAAGGTCAATACCAACTTCCAAGGGCAAGCACAAACCAATACCAAAACTAATTACCATACATGGACTTACTGTCAAGGTTAATACCAAGTTTTAGGGCAAGCACTCCCTAATGTTATCATCTTATGTTACCGGCTATGACTAGAACTAGTTTGTAGTGCATTTTGCACAAAAAGTGACCATTTCTATAGATGGATTGGAGTGTGCCTCCCTTAGAGTAGCATAAAATATCGTCTAACTAGGAATCCCCTCTCAATCACATTCCCAACAGGTCTTACATTAAACCAATGCTAAGCCCCCAGGAAAAACCAGAATAAAAACTTAATATTCACAAGTTGATATTTCATTGTTTTTAAATATTTTTGCATATAGTTATGGGCCTATGGCTGTTTTTTTAATCATTGCATATAGTTATGGCTGTTTTTTTTATTCATTGCATATAGTTATGGCTGTTTTACCTTTTTTATCATTACATATAGTTATCGCTGTTTTTTTAATTCATTGCATATAGCTATGGCTGTTTTTTTATTCATTGCAGCCCCAACAATCATCACAATGAGTTCTGAGTATGATTATGAATCAAAGGAGGAGAGGGTTGAGATAGGTGGAAGTGTTGGTGATGACATTATTGGGGAGGGGGACGAAGAAGTGAGGCAAAATGTAGTGACAACGCAAACTAATAGTACTACTGATTTCCCCTCTTAAATGTTGGCCACATTTGGCATGGGACCGTTTGAAAAGAAGTCATTGCAACAATTTTCTCACATGGTTGTGAACCCCAAGTTTGGAGGGGGAGTAAACTATGGAAATACAATATACATTAAGAGACTTGGCATGGTAGCATCACCAGGACCAATGCAAACTTGTTGCACCTTATCGGAAGGGATGTTGATGTTTGTAAGACTCTTTCACTTGATCAAAGAGCAAAGATGGCGAGACTTTATAATGGAAATACCATGAACGACATTCCAAAAGTTCGTAGCACTAGCATTGAGGCTAACAACCCTTTGAGCTCTGTTAGGACTTGCAAGAATACTTTGGCTAGTTCTAGTTTTGGAATGACGAAAGTGGAAAGCAGAGGGAAGAGAAAAATTGTGGGGGTTGCCTCCAATCCAGTTGTAGATATGTTTGATTTGAAGGCAAGGAGAACAGGGGGATGATGCTATCAGGAATTTTTTTATGCTACTAGGATCTCATTTCTTGTTGCTCACTCTCCTTACTACAAGGAGGCTATGGCCAAGGTAGCAAAAGCAAGTACGATTTATGTTCCCTTGGAGACACCAAACTTAGGACAACAATCTTGGATAGAAACTATTCCAAGGTTAATCTATTAATAAAAGAGATAAAGGTCACATGGGTGTCACATGGATGCATCATTATCATGGACGGGTGAATGAATCTTATACACTGGCCACTCATCAATATCCTTGTCTCTTACAAAGATGGATCGTATTTCTTGAGAGCAATTGATTGTTCTATGAAGCGGAAAGACGTTGAGTTTCAATTTCAAATTTTGAAGGATGCCATTGAGGAAGTTGGCCCTTCAAATGTTGTACAAGTCATCATAAATGCAACTTATGTGTGTAGGGCAACAAGCAAGCTAGTGGAGGGTACTTATAATCATATTTATTGGACCTCATGTTGCATGCATGTCATGAACAATGCAGTAAAAGACATACGGAATATTCAATAGGTCAAAAAGTTGGTGGTTGAGGCTAAGGAGGTTCAGATGTTTATATGCAATCACCACACATCGTTGGCACTCTTTCGAAGCTTTTCAAGGAAGGAATTCCTCAAACTAGTTAACACTTGTTTTGCATCCTATTTTATTTTCTTGGAAAGGATATTGGAGTTGTAAAAACCCTTGCGAGCTATGATTACGACACGATTGGACTAGGTGACATAAGTCCAAGACAAGGCAAGGGAAGAGAGTGAAGGAAGTGGTGGTAAGCATAGTTACCAAATCCGGCCGAATTTACACAAAATCCGGCCGGATCCGGATTTTTCAGCCGATCCGGATAAATTTGGTTCGGGTCAGCCCTAATTTAGGAAAATAAATTAAATAAATAAATAAAAATTTTGTAGTTTTCGGAAAACGAGGCAAACTATCCACCTTTTATATTAAAAAAATTAACATTTTATATTACATTATTAAAAAAATTCATTGTATTTGTCAAATTTCATATTTATAAAATTCAACTCATATATATTTTGGACCAGATTTTTCGAACTTTTTCAAGAATTCCGGATTTTCGGATTTTTTTGCTCCTCCCGAACAGATCCAGATTTCCGGACACTGGTAACTATTGGGCCGATGTGAAATATGCGGAGACATCACATCAATTATATCTTCAATTTTAAGTGTCATCAAATATGGGGATTTTGACAGCCCCAATCTTGGCAAGATATATGAGTGCATTGATAGCATGCTTGGGAAAATGAAGGCAGCTATATCCGGTGAAGGACCCCACTGAATTCTACCATGAACATATTCATCCCATCATTAAACATAGATAGGAGAAGTTGAATACCCTACTTCATATGGTTACATATGCCCTTAATCCAAAATGATATGTAAAAAGGCCAGTAGAGTTATCCTTTTCGATGCCAAGGAGGTAAAGAAGGGCCTTATGAAGGTCCTAAAAAAAGTATGTAGAGGGGTCATGTAGAGTTATCCCTTTGGATGGCGAGGAGGTGAAGAAGGGCCCTATGAAGGCCCTAAAAATTTATAGTCCAAAGGAGGCTTCACAAGTCGATTAGAGTGGCTCAACTTCATGAACTTGATGGGAACAAAACTTCAGCGAAGATGGGCAAGGTAGCATTGACATTGGAGAAGCCGATAAGTTGGTGGCGACTATATGGGTTTTAGGACCGCTGCAAACACATGATTTCTAGTTCCTTTGCTCTCCGAGAGGATTTGGTCAACATATGGTTAGATCTACTCTGTTGAAAAGAATAGAATTACCTCTAAGAGATGGGAGAAACTTGTAATTGTATAAGTGCTTTGTGTCTTACTGATTGCAAGACAACTAAGTACAAGCATTCCTCAACATTACAATGGTATGTATAGCCCAATGAGCTAAGACAGGTAGAAGAGGGCAATATTGTGCAACAGGATTGATTGGGTTCTTTGTTTGGGATGAGGATGAGGATGAGGATGATAGTTCCAACGAGGATGAGTTCATGGATGTTGTTTCAAATGTTGATTTTGATTTTTGCATTGAAACTTGTCATCTTCTTTTTGTATTATTGAAAATTGTTGGTGTATTTGAAATTTTGAATTTCAAATTATTGATATGAATATCGATATTGTCAATTGATCAATCACAATGGTTATATTTCAACTTATTTAACTTTTAAGTCTCAAATTGGAATGGTTTTATTTAATCATGTATAATTTATACTTAAAATTTATTTGATATTTATGATTTTAGCTTTATTTAAATCTCAAATGGTTTTATCTCGGCTTATTTAAGTCTTAAATAGTTTTATTTCAGTTTATTTATATAGTTAAATCACTATATTTTTATATATTAAATATTTAGAATCCAACGGGTAGTGGTGTAATGGTTTACGGGCCTCCCTGGTAATTGAGAAGTCCAAGGTTCAAATCTCGGCACCATGGTAAGACGGCCCAAGATCGCCGGTTTGGATACCTTGGAAATAGGGCACCACGATAATGTGGTTTAATCCGTGGGCTCGCCGAGAGCTTAAACTACCATTCTTGAATGGTTCCGCGACGGTGTGGGTTGGTGATGCCTCGCGGACTAGGGCCCTCTCCTAGTTAACTCCCACAAATATATATATTAAATATTTAGATATTATTTTAATTAGTCGTCCCCCTTCTGTCCCCAAAATTTAAAATTTTTACCATCCAGAAACCTTGTCCCGCCGTCTCGGAGTCTTAGGTACATCAAACAAGTACCAAGACAAACTACCATACAACACTTATTGTCAAGGTCAGAACCAAATTCCAAGGGCAAGCACTCCCTAAATTTTCACTCTATGTTATTTTAATTAGTCGTCCCCCTTGCTGTCCCCAAAATTTAGAATTTTTTTACCATCCAAGAAACATTGTCCCTCCGTCTCGGAGTCTTAGGTACATTAAACAAATACCAAGACAAACTACCATACAAGACTTATTGTCAAGGTCAGAACCAAATTCCAAGGGCAAGCACTCCCCTAAATTTTCACTCTATGTTACCGTGTACTGCCCTGGAGGTCCCTCTACCCGCACCGGTACTAGCGCAGGAATATCTTGTGTTTTCTCTCAACTTAGGGGCCCAACTGTCATAATTTATAAACATAATAAATAAAAACTGTGGCAGTCATAGTAAACACAATAGAAAAGATAAAAAATATTAAAAACAATAAAAAATGTTTGAAGTACAGAAGTAGCTAAAGTGTTGTTAGTCACATTGCCTCTAGTGAATCAGTTGCTAATTTGGATACTCTCTATGAAGATCAATGACAATGTAATGATTTATTCATGTAGTTCTTGAGTTGATTTTGACCATTGACTATTTTTCGAATTCAAACAGATAATATATGGTATATCATATGGAATGACTCATTTAATATTATAAATTATCAATATCAGGAGTGCTTTGCTGTATTTTTCATTAACCAAAATTATTATTAATACGTCCAAAGGTGTAATGGTAACTGTTCTTGCACCGGTACTAGCGCTGGAATATCTCGTGTTTTTCTTTCATCTTAGGGGCCCAACTGTCATAATTTAAACATAATAAATAAAAAACTGCTGGTCCAGGTATGGCAGTCATAGTAAACACAATAGAAAAGATAAAAAATTAAAAACAATAAAAATGTTGTTTGTCCCATTGCCCCTAGTGAACCAGTTGCTAATTTGGATACTCTCTATGAAGATCAATGACAATGTAATGATTTATTCATGTAGTTCTTGAGTTGATTTTGACCACTGACTATTTTCGAATTTCAAACAGATAAGATATGGGGTATCATATGTAATGACTCATTTAATATTATAAATTATCAATATCAGTAGTGCTTTGTTGTATTTTTCATTAACCAAAATTATTATTAATACGTCCAAAGGTGTAATGGTAAATGGGGTACACACTCATATGCAGAAGTCACTTCAAATCCCCATACTAAACATTAAGGCAGCCTAAAGCCTGGATGACACCCAAGTGCAGACATTAATGTCATTCGTGTTACCTATGTACCCTTAGCAAAGAAATAATATTATTATTAATATGTTACACGATGACTACGCTGAAGATTGATGAATCTATGAAATCTACACGAATCTAAAGAGCTCAACTCAAACAAGCAAAAAGCTGTGAAATACAATGGAAGCATTTTCAATATGGATTGCACCAACCCTTTCGAAATAAGCAATTAAAATTAAGTGTTTGTACAAATCTTAGTATATAATAATTAAATCGGTACGCTAACTCCCTCCTTGCAAAGTTTGAGCATTTGTGTATATAATTTTTTTGAATAAATAATACAAAAAGCCCCAACACAATTTGTATATCGTGTTTCATTTACAAATAGATATTATTTATTTTGTGTTTTATCCCAGCGTGAATTGGCTTATGCTGAACAGTACTTGAATAAAAGATATAGAAGTAACTAAAAGAGTTTCTTGTACAACCGAGAGAGTAATAAATTCTAGAACAAAAATCGACTCGGTCTGTAATATATCTGCCTTCCTTCCAAAGATTGTTGCCCAAAATGAAGATGGTTTAAAAATAATAATATATGAAACTGTTAGGAAGAAATGTATGACTTCAATACCATAATTATAGGTCCATAGTTGAAACTTTTGTAGCATCTCATAGTTATGCTTGATGCCCAACAACATCGTGTTAAGTATGTATTTCAAATTTGATCATGTGTATAAATACATAATGATAAAGGGGCCTTGACATGCAATAATCACAGAACACCAAAGCAGCAGTTTTGATTTTTCATCATGAGCAACGAGAATTTGATCTTTGGGGATGCAGCACATGAATATCTACTGTATTTAATGGTCAAACAAAGTTGAGGTTTGTGGGCAAGAAGCAGATTTTGTTTCAACATTTTATATTCCATTTATTTTCATTTTTTTATATTGGGGGTGAGGTCTCTGCCACATCCCCCACAATCCAGTGAAAGTTTTCTGGGGTAGGCCTCCCCACACATCCACAACACAGCTTACAAGCTCTTCACTTGAAGACTAACTTACAACTTGCAATGCCAGTCCTAACTCTACACTAGCCCTGATAAGCTTCTAGTAAAAACTGGGATTCTTTACATCACAATATTCATTGTCTGGCTTTTTTCTGCTGGAGCAATACAAAATCTTCAGAGACTATAGTAGACAAAATTTGCAAAAGAAATTCAATACACATTTTCATCAAAGATTTTTATCATGCCATTTAAGCTTAAAAGCCCTAAAGTTAAGTAAGTCGGCAACACATCACTAAACCCGATTCCTAAGGGTCTAAAACGCCATTGGTGGCTACGGTCTAAAATGTCATTGGTGGCTAATTAAAGTGTCAAATACAGTTACCATAATTAACTTAAGTTCTAATTGAAGTTGCTTTTTCCCCTTATTTTGACTGTTTGTCACTCGATTGTTTTCACTTGCAAGTGTGGTTTCTTTCTGCCCTTATTTATTGTATTTGATATTTTCTCTATAGACAACAAAAGATATTTTTAATTTAGGTTGCTCGGTGCTTTCCCACAATCTATAGCACCAACTGACTATAAAAATTATATATGCCAATTATTATGGATGTCGTGGTGCCAAGGTGTGGCCTATCATAATGGTCCCTAGAACAATTACTCAATAACTTCTTAACAACACTTGCAACACAATTGTGTGGAATTGATTAAAAGTTATAAAAGCTTTACACCATTTGTCAATTACGATACTCTAGGATGGTACCATCACGCTTGGTTGCCTACACTGGTGACTGAACCATTAATACTGTTTATTCTCTTGTATATTTAAGATTCAGCTCTACTAATAAATTTCTTTCATTTTCCAACGCAAAGCTTTTACCAACTCCAGACTGTTGACTAATCTCAAGCAACCATATTAGGCTCTGATGGTAGATTTTGTCACATCAAAATTGTTGAAGACTCCAAATATGAGAAAAAGATAAAGCATCATTATTATCATAGCTTAATGTTTCCAAGCTCATCCATTATATGCTTATACAATTTGGAGAGTACCTGGCTATATTTAGTATACTCATAAGAGGGAGTGAGAGAAAGCTTGATGGAGCATAAGGCGGCAGTATTAATTCTGAGTTAGGTGTTAACAGTGTCTCGAGCCAATGGCGACCCCATATTCTAGACACTTCGAGTGGTATCCACCTACAAGAAAGAACATGAAGGTTAATCAAGCTCCTAAATGACCATATTCCACATCTTCCATTAATAAAAATATATAGCATTAATAATGAGATAATAAGTTGAACATTTGTTTTCTGGATTTGAAATACCCATTGCAATTCAAAGTTGTTCGACTGCCACCTCGTGCCAGTAGAATCTGAAATGGAAAACAATGCATTACAATTCTGTGAGTCCAATAGAAGCATTGGACACAAGGAATCCTTTCAACCGTGAAGAAACCATCATGTCAAGCAGTCAAAAGATATCATAAAACTAAACTTTTCCGTAACAATAGGCAAAAGTTCACAACACCTGACAGCACTGTATATTGCCTCCACAAGCTGCATAATGTAATGGAGTGCTTCCAGCCCCTGAGAACAAGTTAATCCATTAATAAGACAAATATCAGAAGGTTTAGTAATACCCCTCGATTCGAAAGGGAAAAATAAGGATCATTTTAAATATTTGACAAGGATCATACCTATCAGATCCATTGAAGTGCCATAATGAAATGTGACAGCTGACACATTTGCATTCAGATCAAGGAGCAATTGCACACAATCAAAGTGTCCATTCAGTGCAGCCATGTGAAGAGCCGTAATCCCACCATCTGCTGCCCTATTCACAAATTTGGAGAGAGCGCTGCACCGAAGTTCATCGAGCAGAAGTAAATCCAAAATTCCCAAAAACTAGTTTTCAATGCATAAAAACTGGAAAGTTTCGGTTGGGCTACAGAAACAACACAAAGAGTCGACTCACTTCAAGTCAAACTGGCGTTTCATAGGTGAGGCTTCATCCTTGTTGCCAGAAGAGGGACACATACTCAAGTTGTAAGGGGCACTAGGTACAAAGTCTGCAACAACAAGCCTGATGCATCTCGTGTGACCATTTACTGCTGCAAAGTGCAAGGCTGTCCTTCCACTGAGGTAATCTGCTCTTGTAACCTGACACCCAAAGGACTATTAGCACTATACTTGAATATCACTAAAAACTCCTCATGAAGAAGTTGCTAAACATCTTCAGTTAGAAATGAATCCAGTCATATAAAATAAATTGTACCAGGTTTTTACTCAAAAATAAATAAAATTGTACAGAGAGTACTTGAATATCACTAAAAACTCCTAATGAATAATTTGCTAAACTTCTTCAGTTAGAAAAGAATCTGGTCATACAGAATAAATTGTACTTACATTTCCTTTGAACAGCAGAAGAGTCTGCACCACCTCCCAATGCCCATATCTACAAGCTTGCATCAAAGCTGTCTGCATTCATAAGCAGATAAATAGAACCTTAGGTTTGAATATATTGTGCAAAAGATGAAAAACTATGGTGCGAAAATATTCTATTTAGTTTGCTGGAATGGACCTCAACTGATTCAAACAACAAAGTAGCTTTGGACTAATGGTTACTGGATTTCTTCATAAAGCCAAATTTAATATGGTGTAGAAGAGGTCTGTTCCTGATCACCAACAGATCTCTTTTACTCTAGAGTCTAATCATGCGGTCGATGTTCCATAAACAATTTCTTCAAAGCAACAGGCCCAATATATGGGTTTTGATCTAATGGGTTTCACATGTCTTCAGCATTTAGAGTTCTATCTTCTACACAAAAGATGAGGAATCACGTCCCCTACATCTGCTCTCTAGATCAGATAACAATGGGCTACGAGTACCTTTGGAATCCAAATTGCAGAAGCGGTGCTTTGCCTTCCCTAGTGATTGTAAATTTCCTTCCCTAGTGATTGTTATCATAACACAAAGGATCACTTACATTTGATTAGGCTTAGCAGGTTTACAGTTCACCTTCCAGCACTTCTTCCCCAGTGGTCATTATCATAACTGTAAGGATCACATATATTTGATTATTTCTAGCAGGTTTATATGTCACCTTCCCTTGTGGTCAGTACATCTCACCCAATGTTATGGTGTTGGCGATCTGTTAACCACATCACTTGTGCTTCGCCGATCCCCTTGCCTTATTTTTTATCATTAGGACGTTTTCTTAATTACAGGTTATTGATCTACTAGTCGCACATTTCTATGGTGATATTTCCTTCCACACCAATACCAAACCCGACAAAAAGACTTTCGCACATAAGAAATGTCTTAGTGAAAATTTGTTTTATTAATGAATAGATTTTTTTAGACAGAGAATACTTTCATGTCACAGCTTGCAAATCAGTACGGTGTGGAAAATCTTCTTGCAAGAGATGTATATATGAGACGATTGGGTGGGCTTTGACCATTTGCAGGAATGGGGTTATTCCTCCTTTGTTAAGGTTACCAGGATCATGGTGCATATCCCCTAGAGAAATTCTCCATAGAGAAGTTTTGATTCCTCCTTCACTAAGGTTACCAGGATCATGGTGCATGTTCCGTAGAAAATTTCTTCCTGAGTAGTTCTGACCTTGGACATTCCAATAAGTATGGGTTAGCGTTTGAGCTTTGGGATTCACCAACTCAAGATTAAAAATTTCACAAGTTCAAGGACGGAGTATTTTCCAAGAGTATAATCTTTTTGTCTTTTTCAAACAAATGGTCCTATATTTCATCTGCAAACACCCATATAGGTGCCAATGCCCAACGGAAGACTGAATCATGCTTCTGGTAACATTTTAGATCAAAACAAGAAGAAAAGGGGCTAATGTGTTTTGGAATTATTTCCTTGGCTGAATCCAAACACCATCTTATATAGAAAACTTCGGCAACTTTATGATTGGCAGGCTAGGAGAACATACCTGGCCGCAGTAATTCCTAGAGTTCACATCAGCGCCATGCTCAAGCAGCAAACTTACTATCTGTCCACATTCAAAATCTATTAATAGGACAAATAGAAACATAACCATTATCAAAATCAAATCACAGTAAAAACCAAACAAATAAAACAGCTACCTACCTCGCTGTGGCCTTTGGCGGCTGCAAAATGAAGAGGCGAATTGAGCCCACCAAAGGTAGAATACCTTGCCAAACAGGGATTGAAATCCAAGAGCATCCGAGCCTCCACCAAATCCCCATCTCTTGCAGCAGAAACCAGACGCTCCCCAGATGCAGAGCATCCCAGCGAATTGCCCATTGAAATGAAATTATTTTAATTGCGTCCACAGAGTCTATGGAACCACAAAATGTTACAACTGTCTCAGCCACCAGAAATATCTTAAGTCTAAAATAATATTGCTTCCTTCACGAGATTGGATCTCCTTATATTGATTTTGTTTAGACTTTCCTTTATGTTCTTTACTCTCGTCTCTTCAAATAGCTCAACTCAATGTTGTAGAAATCCAATCAACATAAAATTCGTAATGATTTCAATCAGATTCTTCACTGGAGTCGTCCAATCCAATCCAATCCACTAGCAAAGTTTTAGTATACCCAGTCTCAAACCCATTCAAATCAGCCAATTTATTATTAATCCACAACTACAGTGGAACCCTCTACCATCTTTCTATGACATAAAGAATCTCTTAAAAATGGCCCAAAACAATGTCATTACCCAATATGCACAACAAACAAGGAACCAATGCAGGAGGCCCAATAGGTTAGCTTTCAACTTATGTGACCCAGGTTCAAATCCCTTCACCACACCAACACTTTTCATGAATTTGCAATGACCCCAACAGGATTACTGCGGCCTAATTAAAGGGGATACAAAACAACAAAGATAGAGCTCACACTCTGCTAAAAACAAAAGCGTTTTATTACATACCTAACTAGACACCCAGACACCCTTTGCCACGACCGTGATAAATCAGATTGTTGCAGAAATTTAGAGCACTCTGTCAACCATCTACCAATTTTATTTTTTCAAATTAGAAAAATGGATATATTAAGGCCGTGTGATTCAAACCTACCCCATTGTAGGATCTTATCCTGAATGTTTTTCCTCTGGTTATGACTCAAAATGCTTGATTCCTGGGCATCTCGCAAAACCTTTTATTTCTTTTGGTTATAGATATAGTTACAGAACCATCAGAAAATGGGCCACCAACCACCCACCCGTATATCTGGCCTTCAAGATGCTCTGCAACTCATTCTCTGCAAATTTTCCAATCAATATTTTCATTACAATAAAATCTCAGACCAAAAGGATGCATTTAGACCCCAGATTTATAAGCCCCGGTTCCTGTAGAAAACAAAATTTTACAGAAAATTTTGTAAAATCCAATTTTATCGCAGGAGATGTCGGGAAATTTATCCGTTTTCTGCTGATATCGACGATTGTGGACGTTATTGTTAAGTTGAGGGATCAACCGTCCGATGTATCAATGTCGTGCACGTAATCTAGGCCGTACACGTGTTCAGGGCAGACATAGGTATTCATGTCCGGCTAGGTGGATATTCTACCTATACAATTTTAATATTTTTAATTGTTTACTCCGCAGACATGTGTCTCGAGTTTCGATTGAAGTTAAGTAATGGTCATATAAAAAAACAAAATGAAGATTGTTTAATAATTTAGGAATGTAATGGAGTGTTTTGATGCTTCCACGAAACTAGAGTGGATAACTAGGTTGATGTAGAGTGGTCTCATTTTGACTCATGGACTCTCTTTAGATCTTTTGTTGAATTTCATACTAAGGAATGAAAAATTTATTTGAAAGGGCTTTTTATAGTTTATTATGGAGGATTACTTTCTTGTCTTTCTCTTTGTTGTTTCTATTTGCTATGTTTTGGGGATTTTGTTAAGAGTGTAACGATGCGCTTATGATTCACCATAATTGTATCATTATGATCGTAGTCGGCTTGTTTATGGATATTTTTAACCCTTGTTCAAGGCTTACCTTTGTTAGCTTCTCTTCGGGATCTGCAAGGTCTTAATTTAAGAAATCTATACATATATAAGTGCATTAGTGCACATAAGACACGAAAGAGGACATCGATTAAAGTTGTAAAAGCAAAGAATTTGTTTATCAAAGAAACATCCCAATGCCAAGAACATATTTCAAAGATTTAGAGAATAACATTTAACACTTACTTGTTACATTCATCGGCGATTAGGGTTAGGACATTTACATTACACTAAAATCCATGTTGAATTGCATTATATTGTGTGTTATTTGCCATATTGTTCAAAGTCCTAGTGGCCTCATAAAAATAAAGGGATGACATGGTCCCTATTACTTCCCTCTAATTTTTACGCTTTTCTAAGATGTTGCAGTCATATTAAGGTTGTAAGGAAGGGGACCATTTTCCTAATGATTCTTGGTGCATTCTAAAAACAAGTGCGGTTTTCAAAGTGTCAAAGTAAAAGAAGGTTGTTAAATCACTTTCCCATATCTAACAATTACTAAAACCGTACTATTACTCTAAACACCCCCAAATTACCGCTACACATTATAAACATTCAAACTATCATTAAAATCATCGTCCCCATCTAGAATTAATTTAATTAATTCTATTTACACTTTATCACCCCTAGCTAATTTTAATATCAAATTAAATAAATAAATATACATGTCTACATCCATATTTAAATTAATTAAATAATCCCCATATCTTATTCACCCCCTTAACTCAAGCCAACTCAAGTCATGACTGAAGCTAAAATCATTATTTTAATCAAGAGGATGTGTTTAAATTGACTCAAATCAACATTTGAGTTAACTGAAGCTATCTTCCAGTCATGACAATCCAAAATCAATCCACCTTCTTCCAAAAGCCAACTATTCACGACACTTTTGGGTGAATAAAATAGTAGATATGGAATTAAAAATCAAAAACATGTGCAACCCTTGCCAACTCAGTGATAACTCACTCTTACAAACCTAGAACAACAGTCTAACTCTCTAATCATTTTGGAAACTCAACTAAAAAGCTTGGTCATGTTTAGCTATCTCCAAATCAAATCAATCATAACTTAGCTTGTGGATTCACTTTCCTCGGCTATAAATCAATGATATTTCCTTTGAAAATCATCCACCAAAGCTTTGAGAATTCATGTTGCTATTTTGTGCAATTATTTGGTGAATCAAAATAATCTTTCATGTTGTTATGATGCCCAAATCGCGTCAAAACCACATCTTCATGCTCATGGTTTATCTATCTTCCATTCAAAGTACTTGGAGCATCCACAAATCAAAAGGATCCAATAAAGAGTGTCACTAAACCCCATTCTTTCAATCAGATCTAATTTGAGGTTGCTTTGGGATCTACAATGGAAGGTTTGCATTTTGTGTTGTTTTAATTTTCCTCATTTCTTGTATTTTCCATGGTATACATTTTGGCACACCTAGTGGGACTCCCACGTTTTTTTTGTTTTAAGGTTATTTTTCACTAATCTAATTATTTCTTTGTTTTGTTGGTGTTGTTTAAGAGTACAATTCAAATTTCAAGGTTCTAGGTGCAACAAACATCCAGAGAAAATTAAAAAAAACCAGGCCTTTGGTTGTATTTCTTTAAATCTATCCATCTATAGGTTAAACACGCTAGTGTTGCACATGATTTGCGCTAGCGTATCACTACACACGCTAATGTCAAAGTGCATGTGTTTGCGTAATAGTCTACATATTTCCGTAACACTACATTCTTGCTCATTGTACCCCACACATGTTATCGTAGTCTTATGCGTGCTATCATAGCATTACATTTTGTTTTCACTCGTTAGCATAGTCTTATATGTGCTATTGTAACACTAAAATTTTCCCGCACACTCCTACATCTATGTTCACACATTTGCGCACATCCGCACGCGCTACCGCTAACCGTTATGCTAATGCATCCAAGTACACACACTAGCATTTTTGTGTCTTTATTTTT
This sequence comes from Taxus wallichiana var. yunnanensis, assembly GCA_018340775.1. Lineage (NCBI taxonomy): Eukaryota > Viridiplantae > Streptophyta > Pinopsida > Cupressales > Taxaceae > Taxus > Taxus wallichiana. Next base: position 950,633,929 of record CM031237.1, on the reverse strand, counting down.
CCTATTTTTGCATTTTCCAAAGTGTGTTAAATACTTTCTAATCATTGTTTTAATATTGTTTTCTAATCACTTTCTTGCAGGTTTTCATACATGAGCAAGTTTAAGTGTTTAACTTGCTTTTAATTTTCTTTTAATCTAATCAAGACAAACCCACAGCGTATGCTCTTTTCTCGCACCCTCTTGGGTGATCTTGAAAATCAGAAATAGTGTCGTTTACTTTTTCTGTTTTATATCATGCTTTTGTTGTAGGAAAACTATTATTGTGTTGATTACACGACCGCATCGTAAGGAGATTACCTTGAGCATTCAATCAAACTTCTGATTGCAGGTTGTCTTGATCATGAAAATCAACCAAACATTATTATTAAACTTTATAAACTTGTATTATAGGTTCAGATAAGGGTTTATTCCCATCCGCTTTAACTGTGGGAAGTGTATGGATTGGCTCCAAAATTCATTATGAGGAGTACCACAGAAACCCCAAAGTAGTTGGCACCTTGAGGGAACTGGCCAACGAAACGGGTACCCCTACCTACCTGGCTAGTACACCGTGAGATTTAGAGATGAGGTTATCCTTAGTGATGGCCCCGATTTGATTTTTGCATGGAGTAAAATCCAACTTACTTAATCAAGGGGGTAAGGTAAAGGTGACAACTAGAAATAGTGTACCGCACTCATTCGGATAATACGTGGTACTTAGGAGAGATCCAATTTATAGCAAGCTTGACTTGACTAAACCAAATTACTTGAAAATCCTTCCTACAACCATTATTTTTGTCCAAGTTGTGAGTCACATAGTTTTCGTTCCACATTCTTATCTACCACCAACATTGAAATATCTTCTATCTCCAACTTTGCAAATTCATTTGGATACCTATTCCTCATTGATTTTCTCATGTATATGTCTTATTCTTTGGATTCCCTTTCTAAATTTTAAGAAAATTATTCGATTCAAATCAAATTTTAAGTCTTTTCTTTTGGATACCCATATCCTAAGTTAAGCACTCCATATCAATCCAAGTCTTGTCCTTTGTATTTACTTTATCGATTTCAAACACAATCATGATTACTTTTCATTCTCAAAGTCTTATATTTTAGCATTCACTTTGTTAAAATTTAAGAATTTTCATTTTCATTTTCTAAGCCTTATATTTTAACATTCACTTTGTTAAAATTTAAGCTACCCCGCTTTCGTTTTCTAAGTCTTATATTTTAACATTCACTTTGTTAAAATTTAAGAAATCTCCTTTCATTCTCATAGTCTTCTATTTTAACATTCATTTTGTTAAAATTTGAGAAATCCTCTTTCATTTTCTTAAAATCTTCTTTTCTAGCATTCAATTTGTTAAAATTTAAGTAATCTCTTTCATCTCTGAGTCTTATATTTTAACATTCACTTTGTTAAAACTTTAAGCACTCTCTTTCATTTCAACGTCTTTTATTTTGACATTCACTTTGTCAAAATCTAAGCAATTCATTTCATCATTATATCTTATATTTTGACATTCACTTTGTCAAGGTATAAGAAAAATCATTCTCTTTTTCAATGTCTCATATTTTTGACATTCACTTTGTCAACATTTCATCAATCCATTCTATCTCTAAGTCTTATATTTTGAAATTCACTTTGTCAAAGTTTAAGCACAACCATTCTTATCTAAGTCATCTACCTTGACATTCACTTTGTCAATCATTAAGTAATAATTCCCTTCCTAAGTCTTATACTTTGACATTCACTTTGTCAAAAGTTTAAGTCAAATCATTTCCTTATTATCCTTTGATTCTCACTTTATCGCATTTAATCAAAATCATTTTCAACTTCCATATCTTATATTTTGACATTCACTTTGTCAAAGTTTAAGAGCTATCCTTCGTATCTTTAAGTCTTCTACTTCGACATTCACTTTTTCAAGTTTAATCATGCTCGTTATTCTTACCTAAGTCTTATACTTGGCATTTACTTTGTCAAGTTTTAAGCACAAATCGTTTCGACATCAATTTCTATCTATGCCTTATACTTTGATATTCACATTATTGTTGCATGGTAAAATTTCACTAAGTATATACCGTGCGCGAGGGTTTAAGGCAAGCGCGAGAGCGAGTGCGCATAAGACATAATATACAACACGCAAATGCTTGCACCTAGATATGAAGCATTCGAACTTAGTCACTTTTGGAGCCATAAGTGAAAAATAAACAACAACGAGATGAAGTGGCGGTCGAAACAACGTTCCAATTTTGAAGGAAATCATGAAGACTTGGGGATGAATGAACATCTATTTTGGGATAAAGCACATATGAGGAGAAGATCAAAGGTCATTTAGAGTTCGAGCTAATAATAGGATTAGAACATAGTTTATCTTTAGGTTTAAGCTATTATTGGGCTAGTAGGCATGTGACATAGTTGCTCTTGTATGTACGCATGGCTATTTTGGGCATGTACTCTATTTTGAGATGCATAGGAGGTGAAGGGAAAGTCCCCACCCCTATATATAGTGGTTGATTTTTATAGTTTTGGACACCATGTATTATAGAGTTATGTTACCCTAATGTCAAAAAAGTGCACACGACTCCCTAAGAATCTGTTATGATGTATTCAACTTCGTTATGTAATCTTTCTAGTTATTAATGGAGTATTGTGGATGGATAATTTCCATAATTAGGACAACTAACTTCATCTCCTTAGGATGGGCCACGTACATATCTCCATAACTCAAGCTCGCGCTATGGAACCTCATCTCTGCCATCCCCTCTCTAAACACCGCCAACATCAACTCCTCTGATGCCTCTAAGGTAATAGAATAAACATGCGTCCCCACTATCAGTAACCGCAAGATCCTATACATGTCCTCCAGGGTGACTGTGATCTCACCCATCGGCAAATGGAATGTGTTGGTCACAACATCCCATCTATCGATGAGTGCAACCATCAAACTAGGATCTCGAGTTACACACAGTAGCGTCAAATCACGATCAATCCCACATCTCGTAATGTGACGCCACTCCTCCTTTGTCATGCTCCTCGTATCATCATCAATAAGGGTGGTACTCTATCCCTCATCCACAACTACTCTCTAGCCTACATCCAATAAACCACACCATTATTAAATCTTGACCATACCTAACATATCACTTACTCGACTAACCTATTCCTGAAACTCTTATTATTTATTTCACCGCAACCCTAACAACCTACCCCTTTCTCCCATCCCACTTTCACACCCCTCAACTCATATCATATATACCTTTTACCCTACCTATTCTCAACACACTTGCCTTTATACCTCACTGACTATCTTTCCCTCCCACCATAACCCTTTCTTGATCTATTTTTTCTCAAAATCGACCGGCCTCGGTCATCGCTTAATGGCATTGGTCACTGTTATTTGACCGATGTTAGCTATGGTCGGCCGACATCGGCCTATATCTCGTTTCCAAAACCCAAAACCCCCACCATTTCCCACAAAATTGACAAAAATACCCTAACTACCTACCCTTCCCTACCCAAACCTAACCTACACTCATCCCACCCCTATTTTACCTACATGGGACCTCCCCCTTCCCTTATTACATCAATATTAATCCCAAATTCAAAATCAACCCCCACCCGACAAGGTTTTACTCAACCCAATTCCCATACCCTATTTTTCACAATAAATGCATAGATAGACGAGATCCTACCTCATCTCGGTATTGTTTGCGTGGTGGAAATTATGGCCATTACCGGCGGTCCGCCCGACCCCTCTCCCGCCTCTGCCATCACCAAATTCACTCCTCAAATCAGGTGATCAAATCAATCACCTCGCTCTCGTGGACTGTCTACTCACTCCCCTCACCAAATCATAATCTCCACCTTAAACCGGTATATTGCCTTGTCCTTCTCTCTAGGAAAAGTGCAAAAAGGTCAAACGGCTCTGTCATTTTCTCAAAAGTCACAACACAACAATGATTCCATAAAATACGGAATTTTTACTTTATAAACCCAAATCGGCACGACCGACGTCGGTCATATTTGTGCCTCTAGCCAACCGACATTGGTTAGCCTATAACCGACATCGGTCAAACCTTATAGCTATTTTCCCTTGCTACACTTCCTTTTACCTGCAACCATTAGTGTTCAAACACCTTTTATCATGACTAACACCTATTGAACCATACCTATAGGCCTAAATTACCCCTATTTTTCCTTAGTTGTGTCTTAGGATTTTTTTACCCATACCTTGGCCTTACCCGCGCCATGACCTATTTTCCTGAACTTGACCTACTTGGTGTGACCATTGACCTTGTGTACTTATTATATCTTGCGATGTTGTTGCCTATGTTGTTTTAGCCTAATAACCATACCTTGCCTATTGTCATGTTGTTTATCCCGACCCACAACTTTGGTGTACCAAAACATACCTATACATTCCTACACCTGACCTACATTGTGTTTCTGGACAATATCCTATACCTTGGATACCGGATCACTTCACCCTTGTTTGGATAAACCTATAAACCTTGGATGAAGTAGAGTTTTCAAGCTCTTCAACCTAGTATCGTGTTACAATCTATATGTGTTTGTGCATTGATTGTCATTACCCATTACCCGATTTTGGACCCGCCTATTACTTGTTTCTGAGTTGACCACTACCCTTCCCCACCTACCTTCACTTCCACCAACTACACATTTATCAACCCACTCATTGATTTTGTATTACACCTCATCGATTGCCTGGTTTGAGGGGATCACCTTCATCCACACATGGGGCAATCACTTCTTGTTTTGTCGGCAATCGCTTACCAATACAAGTTACGTGACAAAAGGGGCAAAATGTAGACACAAAATTTAGGTCATGCTCCCGCTTTACCCCATATGTATATTAATTTAATTACCCATGATTAAAATAATGCCCATGCTCACAATATTCATTATTTAACTACCTTAATTAAACTAATTTCCACCTCACCTAGACACCTCACCCCACCACGTCACTTAGACACCTCATCATAAACCTATTCTTAGCATGTTTCCCTTTTACTAAGACTCAATATCCACTTACCATAACTAACTAAGACTTAGTCCTACCTACCTTAATTAACTAAGACTTAGTTCAACCCTAAAATCACATGCATATTCTTCCTCTAACCACATTCCCGCTTATCTAAGTACAACATTCTGTTTTGATCTGTGAGAATGGAAAGAGCTGGCCAAAAAGATTGCTAAGATCTGTCATTTTTAGTAAACCTAAGATTTCTCACCTTAACTGACGCCGATCAACCCTAAACTGATACCAGGCACCCTAAACTATCATCGGTTACCATATGTCCACTTTGGTAACCTTGTTTGAGAGTTGGAAGAATGATTCAGGTTTTTTAGAGAAGAGAGATCTGCATACAAGAATGCACCAGAGCACTCCTGCACATCCAGACACATTGTACTGGACCAAGCACCGATTTGAAAGGAAAGCATTCACGGTAACGTTCAGGAAGCACATTCGTGGCACTTACCACCGATTCCACAATTCAACCATCACCTCCATCCAACCACTAGGTCTGAAAACACCAGTAAGTACCTTTGGATCTGCACCTTCCCATATTTATTTAGATTAGTTTCTTCATCTCTGTTTGGGAGTTCTAGTCTCCCTTACATCCCATCATCTCTCACCCTCCTGCCAATCCCTCCACCTAATCACCTACAAACTTTTAACCCCCCATACTTGACTCTAAACATCTCTGACTACTCGCAAGATTGTCATCTACCTCACCATTATTTGTCCATTCTCTGGGCAATCCCAGAGAATCATCAAAAATCCAACTTCACTAAGTTTCTATCAGCATGACCCTACTGATGCCGGTTAACCCAAACCATCGTCGGTCTCCCTCAATCAAAGATCAATCATACCAGATCGCGTCAATCTCTCGTATCTAATAAATCTTCCTATAACAAAGAACCTCATACCTTTCACGTAAACAACCCAAATCACCTAAAGCTTGATCCGACTGTCCCAACCACTTTATTTACCCATCGACCTCCATATCTCGATCATAACCTAACATGTTAGATTACATTTTTTATTTTACTTGAATGAGATACCTAAATCATATCAACTAATATAGGAAATTATTGGTTCATATTATTTCTTGTATTAAGTTTTTTTAAATAGTGGATTAATGACCATCTAGGAAGTATCATACGGACTTCCTGGATCTAGCGTATATCTAAGCGAGTCCACTAACATATATTGTTTAATATCATCTTGTGGTCTTGTTGTGTATTCCTAGGTAGTTCCTCCTAAAGAAGAGGAATTACTCGCAATCGCATTAGATCGGGAAATCAGAATGCACACACTCTACCTTCCACCTACACTCACAAGTATTCCTCCTTGCCCTTACCTTATCTATTTTACTCTTACGTATGCACACTCTTTGGTGAAACACATGCAAGACACATGGAATGCACGATTGGGCTGAAAGAATGGCCAATTGTGTAATTTTTTTGTCATTTTTGCCATGTGTCACTCAACGAGTTGTTGCAATGATTAAGCACCCTATTGGGCACGCTTTGATTGGTTACGCGTGGCACACTCAAGCATGTCGAGGAAGATGACCTGGCATAGAAGGGTGTGCAGAGGAGGGCTCGAGGGAAGTGGAAGAAACTAGAGGAAGGCACAGAGAAACATGCGCGTGACGTGTGTGGGGAAATGAGGCAAAATGGTGAGCAGAGAACACATGGTCAAGGTGCAACTATTACAAGATGATGTGTGGGCACACGCGAGGGTGAACATCTGCCAGAAAGAAGGTGAATGCGTAGAAGACGTGCACAAGGGGAAGATGTAACAAAGAAGAAAAGGAAAGGAAGGGAAGAAGGGAAAGTGCGTAAGGGCACGTGTGGAAAAGAAGGGAATGTGCCAGGGAACTTGAGCATGCACAATCTTGCAATGAAGAGCTCAAATCCAGAAAAGATGTATACAAGTTATCCAAATCACTAGGAGAGTTATTTGGATAACAGTTTTGGCGACTTTCGAGGCCATCTTCCTGCTAGATGAAGGATATCAGTAGCCTAAAGCATCCATTGGGCATGGATTCTACTATGTAATCATTTGAAGAACTACCCCTGAAGTCACTTGAAGGATCATTCTTAACTCATTTATGAATCTTACAACTGCTCAAAGAAGATCTGCATTTTGGAAGCAAAAGAAGAGCACTCACAGGAAGCACATGAAAGGAAAGAATTATGTACAAACAAATAATGTGTGTGTAGTGCACTTGGAGGAATTGAAACTAATCTAATATATACAAAATGATGTAACAAACTTAATGGAAGGGTTTGAGATAGATCCCATATCTTTGGGATCTCGTGGCGCTTCCATCAAGATGAGTTAACTCAAAATAATTAGCCTCTTTGCATGAACTGATGATGTATGGGCCACTCCAAAGGGCATTTTTTGATACGCATATGTTCCCCATTTGGTTGTAAACATTGTTTTGAATTGATCCTCTTCCTTGACCAAGATATGATTGAAGCCTGAATATCCATCTAACATTGAGAACCTCTACACGTTGGCCATAGTCTGCAGAATTTGCTCCATTGAAGGCAAAGGATAATGATCCTTTAAAGATGCCTTATTCAAATCTCTAAAATCAACACAAAGTCTAATTTCACCATTCTTCTTGCGCACTAGAACTAGATTCGCGACCCAAGTAGAGTATTTGATGGGAAAAATAATTTTTTCCTCAATGAGTTTGGATAACTCTTTTCTCATGAGGGATCTATCTTTGGATTGATTGGTCGCCGCTTCTATTCGACGTGCTTGACACCAGGATCAAGGTCAATGGAGTGTTGAGCAACACTTGGATCAAAACGTTTGAGGTATTCATACTTCCATGAGAAGATATCACTGTATTTTTTACAGAGAGAGATGAAGGCTTACCTTTCATCATGCACGCAAGCATTGTTGAGTAAGTAACTCCTTTCCGTGCATAATAGTGACTGGGGAGGAGTATTCTTGTGTGACACGCATATAATTTTCTTCACCCTTGAACTCATCATCAGGGATAAACATTTTCTCTAAGGTGACCAACCCTTTAGGAAACTTTTTTATCTTCAGTTGTATCACTTGGTCACCATAGTTGTCATGCAAGTCATCTTGCATGCTTGATGAGAACTTAGCTTCATTTTGGATGAACTAGACGATCTGTGCATCATTACAAACACTTGCCAACTGGTATTGTTGTTTGGAATGGATGGTCTAATTACCATCTTAATGTGTTGAGTGTTTCCTTTGAAAAATTCCTCGACAAGAGAGAACTGTGAACCAAGAGCAACCATTTGATCAGCTTCCTTGTTCATTTTGTGTGGCACCACTGCAAGTTTAGAGCATCAAATCTCTCAAGGAGGTCCCAAACTCTATGTTTATAAGCTTTGAGAATCTTATTCTTTGTTAAGCACTTGTTGGTAACCTGATGGATGACCAACTCTGTATCCCCAAATATTTGTAGCACCTTAATCTTCTTCTTTTCAGAAATCAGTAGACCATGCACCAACGCCTCATATTCTACCACATTGTTGGAGCATGTAAACTGCAACCTATGTGCAAAGAATAATTTCTCATCCTTAGGGAAATGAGAACCACTCCTACTCCCATGCCATTTCTTCTTGGAACCATCAAAGTATAACTTCCATAAGCCAGCTCAACTTGGTCTTTCTTGAGCGCGCGGCAAAGACAACTTCTTCTTCAAGAATGCAGTAAGTACTAAGCCCAATTTCATTAGCCTTCAGTTCTTCACCACATGGATCAAATTTATGGTGCCTTTCCACCCATTCATCAAGTATTGTGTCGGGAACGAGAGGGTCGAAGAGGCTTCTCTTCAAGAATTGAAGATTTTATTGGATTAAACAGTTGGCTTGGAGAGGGGATGAGACATATGGCTCTACATGATAGGAAAATATAGGCTCAACATGGATGGTAAAGCGGGTACCATACCTTGTCTTGAGTAACATATGGGACCAATCGAGAAGACAAGTAACCACCCACTTGAGCCATGAAATCTATTGTGCAGGACATAGGGCAAACAAAGGAGGTAATTCAATGATCGACACATCTCGAGTAATTGTTAAACTTGGACATGCATGAAGGGTTAACTCAAGATCCTTGATGACTCCTAAGGACATGACAGTTGAGCCATCGAGTCAGCAGGAATCCTTTAGACAAGGGGCTATACTTAAGACCTAGGACATCAACTATATTTTTAGGCATAATAGAATTACTAGCACCCTAGTGTATCATGTAATTGTGGACGAGATGTTCGCCTATGATCAAGGAAATATAGAATGGTAGGGTTTTAACAGCCTTAATTACTTGTTTCTCCTCTTCGTAGATGTTGATAGAAGCGTGTGGCTTCTATATTTCTAGATCAACGAGCGGGAGTTGCACGAGAGATTCGTGCGGCAACAGTCGCGATGAGATGGAATGGTTGGGCATCCCACATTATGATGACTTATATTTGTCTTCTTCATCTAGTCAACAATGATGAATGGAAGACCCACTGACTTGTGTATTTGGGGAACAACATCCCTTTTTGACTGTTCAAAGTGCGAAGCAAGAGTTTTGGCTAAAGCGTGAGCTTGACCTTTCAAAGGAGGGGCATGCCACTTCGGGATCCTTGCGCGGGGCCTCTTGTGTAGGAATTTGAGCACTCTTACTACTAGATTCCTTGGTTGTTTCTTTTTACTTTTGAGGATCGGTTTGTGTTCTTGGGAGTGTGACCCACGTTCGACTCAAAAATTATCTTCTTATATCTCATGTTATGCACAACTTGGGCGGGCAGTTTGCTTGTATCATATGTCACTTCGTTGATTACACAGAAGTCCTTAATGCCAAAGAACATAAAATTTTCCTTTGAAGGAGCTTCTAGTCTTCCTTGGTTTTTTGCTTCAAAGGCACTTGTTGAAGGCTCACAAAATGAAGCATTCTAGATCATGTAGGCTTGGGTGCACACAACATTCGCATAGTAATATTGACTAAGGGGCATGTGCAAGGGAAACACCATTCTAACTCTTGCACCAAATTGTTCTGAACTAGAATGAGCACTTGACTTGCACTAGGTACTTGGAAGAGAATACACATGAGGAACAACTTGCAAGGGTAGATGCACGTTAGCATGTCATCTATCATTTTTCTGGTTAGGCGCGTATCTTTAGTTTCCATATTGATTCCGCCAAGGTTGATTGTTCGGCTATGCACCTAATTAGAATTGCCTCTATAGGCTTGTGTCTATTGCTTTTCTAATGATATGACTTTGTTTGATAAATTTCGATTAGAGCCTTTAATTCTTCATCCTCCTTTTTTGCGCTGGAGAGTAGGACGTAGATGCAATTGGTTGCGCGCCTTGTTCAGGAATATGAATAGGGGCCAAAGAAGGCTGGGGCACTTGTGAAATTTATGGGAACAAGGGCATAGGTAGTCTAGGAGCTATCTTTCCCGCTTGAATAAGACTAGTTTCGCCCTTACTTTGCAATACTATAAGCATCTGGTAAGGTCCTACCTCCCATAGATTGAATCATGACTGAGATATCATTTTTCATCGCCTTTAGATAATATAGAAAAGCGTGTTGGGCTATAGGTCTTACCACAAGAGGGATTCTATCCCAAGTCTTCGAAACATGATATTAAAATTAATCATCGCTCGTTGGGTGCCCTTCTTGTTGTTTTTAGTTGCTCCATCGTAGGATATAGGTGATCGACGTATCTTCAAAGTAATTATAAAGTGTTGTTCCCAGCTCATCCTAGGTGGTAATAGATCCAAGTCTTAAGCCTCGGTACCATTGAAGTGTTTTACCTTTGAAAGAGGCTGCAAGTAACCTTGCGCCACATAATTACGTGTGATCAAATAGAGTGAGCACATGTTTGCTACATCTTGGATATGCTCCTGAGGCATGACTTGATTCTCACCAGTGAAGTATGGAATACTTTTGAGTGTGTCATTTGGCATGTCATTTTGCACGGCCAACACCAAGGGACTTCCTCCTGTGAAGTTAGCGAAGTTTCTTAGTGGAGGAGGTGCCTGATGTGCTATCGCAGGGTGCGTAGGTTTTCTACTTTGAGGAGGAGTTGAATGGGCATGGCACACGGGAGATGGAGATACACGTGTGAAATTTCTAGAACAGACTCTTCTCGGGGATAACTGGAGGTACTTGAAAGAATCTTTACCATTGTGCACTTCTTCTTGTATGCACTCTTCTCATGAAAGGTGCTCAAGGCTACTAAAATAGAGATCTGGAAATGTTGGGAGTCGCTAGATGTGTTGAAATGAGCCTCAAAGGCTGAAATACTAAGTCCACACACCAGAACTTAGCAATATGAAATTTAAGCTTTCATTATTGATCCCACCAGGCGTGCCAAAAATTGTTGGTCTTCAAACTTGCACCTGCATCTCAGATCTGGAAGAGACAAACTATTTGAGATCATAATGGAACCATCTCCAAGTTGTGGGACCTTGCGTGCTTGAGACGGATCTCCGAGAGAAGGTTGGTTCCTCTATCTATTTCTACTACTACTGCTACTCCTAGTGTTGAAAGGGGAAACTAAGCTAATAAATGCCAAGGGACTAGGGATAGAAGGATAACATGAAAATGAACTACACTAAAAAGGTGATAACACCAAAAGAGAGGGATGAACACTATCTTCTGAGTGGGAATGAAAAGGGGACACATGAAAGGAGGCTAGGCACGAGTAACACAGTGAAAACACGTTTACGGATCATTCTCATGGAACACAACTAAATAAGGAATCAAGGGACGTGAAGTGGTACAATGAACATGTAATGTAAAAGAAAGGCAAGAAGAAGAAATACAAACACGTTAGGACAAAGAATAGTCACAAAACGATGCTTTTATTACTTCCAGAAATGCACAGAGCTGTTATAATGGCGAAAGAGGTCGATATCCACATGCATGAGCCAAATCTAGAGGTATGCAACTTAGAATACATAAAATATGAAGTCCTTAGCAAAAATGTGTAAGGATTCGAGTATCCAACATTAATAATGAGCCCAACTCTTACATTTATAGATGAATCTGTAGAAGGAGAAGAGAAGGAGGAAAACCTAAATTTGAAATACAACCACCAACAAGAAGCATTCAATGCCTGCAAATCCACCTAAGAATTTGTCGAATGCACTTCCCTAGGTTTGTTTGGCATGTTGGAGGAGGAAGGAGGGTAGATCATATCAAATCGGGTGGTTGAAGAAATTAGATCTTCTCATTAATGACCAGAGAGACATTTTCCCATTTCTCACCTACCAAATCCACCAAGAATTTGAATTTGAATGTCTAGCATTGTGGCTGATGTCAGCAGCTCTCTGAAAAGTCCAGGCACATGCTAATCGAGCTATGTAGAAAAAGATACAAGCTGTTAGAGGATGTCAAAGTAGTCCGCACACACAAGACATCGGCGTGTGCGAATTGGGTGAAAGAATGACGAAGCTGTGAAAATTTGTTTTCGTTTCTACCACGTGTCACTCACTTGTTTATTGTAATGATTCAACACCTGTTGGCGCACTTTGGATGGTTGCATGTGGCACACTTGAGCATGCCAAAAGATGACTCGACACGAAGGAAGAGAGGAGGGCGCGAGGGAAGGGCGCATTTAAGAAAACAGAGGAAGGTGCAACCATTACAAGATTATGTGTGGGCGCGTGCGGTGAGGGTGAACGCCTTTGCGAAAGAAGGTGAATTCATAGAAGACGCGTGCAAGGGGAAGATGGAAAAAGAAGAAAAGGAAAGGAAGGGGAAGAAGGGGAAGTGCGCAAAGGTGCGTGAGGAAAAGAAGGGAATGTGCCGGGGAACTTGAGCGTGCGCAATCTTGTAATGAAGAGCTCAGAGCCAGAAGATGTATACAAGTTATCCAAATCACTAGGAGAGTTATTTAGATAACAAATACCGTGGATTACAAGCAAAGTTCATCAAACATCATGTATACATATTTGAACTTGAAGATATATATTATCATGGACATGATCTAATGAATTAGGTGATTGCATGAAATCTTACTTGTTTTCTTTCTTCTATAGTTTTAGTAGGAAGATTATAAAAGGTCCTCTCTCGAAATCCATGGTGAAGACTTTGAAATTAGGCTCAGAAACAAACAAGTATTAATGGAGAAACATAGGGAAGTGAAATATATATATATTCTCATCCGCATTTCATCAATGTAAAAGTTGTATGTTATTATGTTTAATACTTGTTATTAAATGCGCTAATTTTATAGTTTTTAAATTAAAAATTTCAAAAATGTAATCCAATAAGACCCAAAAATGGCCAATTCATTGCCTTTGCACAATAACAATAAAAATAAACATTTTTAGAGAAAGCGTAATAATGTAAATTTGTCAATTCAATATTATACATCGAAGTGTTAGTATTGATGAAAAAATTCAAGTAGTTGAGTGGTTTAAAAACCATACTAATTGAATGAGCTAAAAGTATAGTAACCTTCCATAGGAAGGAACTAATAATTAGATTATCATTTTTGCCAACTATGTATTTACTAATTTGATATCATATTATTCTTTCTTGTGCGATTAATTTGTGTCTTTTCCTTGTCAATATCAAAATGTTTTGCTTAATTTTGGATTTATTTCAAGTGATTGAGAAAGCATGCTAGCCAATGTAGGTATTGATCAACCATATTTAAGAGCGTTGAATAACATCATCTACGGATGAACTAACTTAAAACATATAAGTTTTCTTTATAAAATTATCTCTTGAATGATAGAACTCCTATGGGCACTAACACAAAAGCTAGGTCGTGAAATCATTTTTGGAATTTTTTTGTGAAATTGTTAAGTTATGTATGTGTAAGAGGCAAAACAACAAAAGGTATATAGAGGGGGTCGTCCATGACGACTCTTACCCACACTCTTATATAGCCTCATATGTTTGACAATGATGTTTTAGATGGATATTATAGATCCAATCCCATATATAAGGATTGTAAGATTTTGGTAGTAAGTTATGTGACTTTACAACCTTATGTGTTTGCATGTGGTGATCTTGTAATCTCTAAAGGGTTAAAACTTAAGTATTAGGTGGTATTAATATACATGATCTTTCTATAAGCCTTTAGTTTTCTATCAATTGAATAACATTGCGGAATCTTAAATGTTAATGTTCGCAAACAATAATAAGGGTTTGATCCCATTTATATGATAGAATATTATTGCATACGTTTTTGTACTTCGCTATGTGGTTTTCTAGCCTTAAAAGTTTGTATGGTGTAATCTTTGGACTTATAGTAGGGTATGACTTTAATTTAAGGTGGAAGAAGATGCAATCTGCTATTTGGGATAAGAGTTGTAACTTAGGTTTATGAGATTCGAGCTTAGATTTCCTAAAACATATGGTAGCCCTTATTGTCTCACACAAAATATTCTTGATATTATATTTAATGACCAAACTTAAAGATTCAAGGAAATATACTTCTTCGCAACACATTATTAAGCCAACCATATATTGATTTTTTCATAGTATATAATATATAATAGATAATTTTAATATAGACGCATTAAATTTATTAAAAAAAAAAAAAAAAAAGCTGTATAAATTGGAGTGAGCTCTCTATTATTTATCATATCTTTATGGAACATGTATTTTTCAAATATTTGAATGCAACTTGCAAATGAGAACTTTTTGGCATAATGTATTTTAATTGTGATATTTTTCGCGAGGCGTTTACTTTGAAGTAGGCTTTGCTGGAAAGTGTCAAATTCCGGCAACATTTTCCGGCCAAACCTTTCCGGCTACCCACTTTGCTCTTTTACATGAACAATACCCTACAAAAACTTACACATCAAGAGCATGTGGGCATACATATGATAATAGGTAACAATACAAACAAAATTATAAACTATACAATATGTCATATTTGTTTTTACTTGCAACAAACAAATTATAATAACCTTTATTGTGTGTGTGAAATGTATGTTAATTGTAAAAAAAATTGACAATGACAAAAAACATTAGATTTTAGTTCTTAATTTGCCTATCACATATTCCTTTATATAAATTTAAATTTAGTTATTAAGATTACAAAATGAGTCATTTTGAGTTAAATTAAATGAAAATAAATAACAATTATAAAATAATAATAATTTGATATACAGTTGAATTAAATTATCTAAAAAGGAGGTCATTTTGAATTAAATTAGATGCAAATAAATAAAAAAAATAAAATAATAATATTTTGATAGGTAGGCAGAACACCCGACGTGTGGCCGGAACAGTGTAAGCCATTATTGAAGACATTAATAAGATACTACGTAGTGGGCGGGAGGAAAAAGAAAGCAAAATAATTGCATGCTACGTGACGCTGTTTATCAGTTCCTGTCGCCGTGTCCACCGCTCCGCCATAACTCCCGATGGAAACTGCACACTGTGTATGCGTGGTGGGCGAATAAAAGCTTGTCAATAGAATATACGTGCAACTCTGTAACAGTGCGAAACTCATGTCAGACACAGTGTGCTGGAGCGATATTTAGAGGAGTAATTGCATTTGTTACAGAGTCGGTCATTGTTGTGTACCTGTTGTCCTCCTCTTACAGGCTGCTTCAACTATATCTCTCTATAAATACACCCCTGCTCTTTTAAATTTACATCCTGCACCATCTCCGCTTGATTGTTATCGCCAGCGCTTGCAACACCCTCTCACCTCATATACGCCACAGTTCAGAGATATAACAGGTTTGCAAAGTATTGTTCTATTGTTATGCCAACTTCTTCAGGATCAGTTTTTAGAAGCATTTCTTTCTTTCTCTGTATTTACTGATTGATAAAATGTAAAGACACTTTAGCTTGTTTTAATACTAATGTTAGAAATTGAAAGCTGAAAACAATTATACAAGCAAAAGAAGGAAATATAATGTTCACCTCCACCAGCTAGTCGACTAGGATTCCTCGCATGCTAGGATTTATGTCCTCCTGGACCTCTTCCATATAGTTAGCTACTGGCCTTTTCTTTGTCTGCCAGTAAAATGTTTCAAAGTCAGTTACTAAATCTAAGCTATAAAGAGCTAAAGTTGCATAAAGTTTTTAGTTTTTACCATAGAATTCAGGCTTTCAACAGGGTACTTGGTTATGTCCAGATAGATACAGTAGAATAAGCAATAGAACTGATTTACTAGCAAATTGAGGGAAGACAGGTAAATTAAATAGAGCAATTTCATGTTGTATTCAAGTACAACTTTCCTCTGTATCTTTAATTGTTTGGATGGACGAAATCTTTGAAAGGTTGACAGTATGTACATCAAATACAAAAACTAACTTCTGGATCGATTTGCATTGATTCTCTTTCCAATCAATATACTATACAGCTAGATATGGCAGAATCTTTTAGGAGAAATGAATAATGATAATCCAATAGTATGAATGGAGCCCAGCGTGTCATTACAGAAAAACTAAAAGTTTAATGACTACAAGGCAATATGCAGAAGTTTAGAAGCCCAGCGTGTCATTACAGAAAAACTAAAAGTTTAATGACTACAAGGCAATATGCAGAAGTTTAGATCATATTGCCACGTTCCTTCAAGCAAATAAATTACTCGAATGCATAGGGGGCTATCCGCCATTAGATGTGTTGAATGGTAAGCTTTATCAGTGAAGCCAACATCAAGGCAACAGCTCCAATCGCTTCAAATTGCAAGAATAGAAAGAAATAACAGGTACTGAGCAATAAAATTTGAAAAGCAACTTATAATCACATTGAACCGCTCTCAGAAATGTTTCTAGATGATCGGTATAAAGAGCTTAAATTATTACAGAACTACCAAATTTGTGGTTTTTTTATCTCAATTTGGTTGAAAAACTCATGTCTTTGATCTGGATTCTCAATGTTATTAACGTATTAGTGGTAAATGGTATAAATATGAGGCGACTTTTAATTTATAAATGCGGATTTGAGCTTGGACTGAAACTTGAACTTGGTTTGGGAATGCTTCTAGCTGATCAGTATTAAACAAAATAAATTTGATCAAAGATTTGATGTCCGGATGTGAAATGGAGCTTGTACTGAAATATGCAGTTGCAGAGTTGATTAATTATTTACACAGATGTCATAGCGAATCTTGTGTATGGAAAAGCCACTTTAGCTGGCCATCTATGTGATTATACTGTTTAGTCGAACAATTATTGCATGGAATTGAACCTATTTAATTTTTTTGTTTCAGTTTTTTTATTGTTTTTGGTAATTGTTGGGACCTCCAATTCTGTGTAATAGAAATAGATGCTCCCGTGATTGGGATTAGCATGTTATCTTAAGAAATGTACTATGGATACATACTATAAATAAGCACATAATAATCATGAAATAGTTTCGCCTGTAAGTGGACAGCAGCTGTTTAATCATCTCGGGTAGAGTAATTGTATTGGAATATGTTTTGCTGCTGATAGTTCAAAGGCTCTTAATCTGTTAGTGATAATCTTTATGTAAGCTCTGCTGAAAACTACAATGAGCATATCTGACATTTCCATAGTTGCATACAGAGAATTATGAATGAAATATATGATATATGATTAATCGATGTAGTTGCAATTTCAGTTTCAGCGAGCCAATGTATTTTGCAATGTATATATATTTCTGTACTTGTCAGTAGAAGCTAAATTTATACTAACAAAGTTGGTTGCTTTTCCCAGGTATTATGGCCACTCCAAGTGGAAGCCCATCCATTATCACAATATCAGATGATACCTCTGGTGCCATTGTCGGGAGCCCTCCAATTGAACTGGTCGCTTCAAATGGGACACCACAGTCATATGCAACCCAAGCAACCACCAATGAAAGCTCAATACAAAGTGTCCAGCCACCGCTTGCGACTTCTGTCCATACTTTGGCTACCTCTGTTGCAGCTACATGCTCGACCATTTCTGGTAGAATATCAGAGTCCCTCATCCCATCAGCAATGATTCTCGATAGTGATTTAACCGCTGTCTTAGACATGATGCACAAGGTAGATGCAACGTACCTTAGGCTTGACGCATTGTACACTTTCCTTCGTTCGCTCAGCTACGACCAGTACTACTCTGGCGGCGAGGAACACTCCATTAGAGCTGCATTCAAAGCTTATCTTGCATCCCTTTAATTTAAGTCCCTACCTCACCCCTACTACGACTTTGCACTGCTCATACATATGCCCACATCTTTCATCCTACCCCACAGTAACCTCTTTTTGAAGGCCTAACTTGATAAACCTATACTTGCATAAATATGGTGTACATGTTCCATTTTGAAACCGTCGTCAAAAGTTTTGTGTAATTCCAATTACGATATATAAAATAGAGTTGTTGTACATATGTTTCGTACTTTACTTAAAGAATGAGCGTATAAACTATTGTGTAATATAAACATCTTCCCTTCTGTACATATCTTTATGTGCTTATTCTCTAAAAAAACACTTTACGTGGGCCATAACTTGGTTTCCCCACTTTATGGTTTAGCGCATGCTCCCTCGTACTTAACATTACCCCATTTGCTAATTCATTTCCATTTTATTTTATTGTTTAGGAACCACCAGCATCGCAGACTCCATTGCCCCCAACGTTGTTCCTCCCCAACTGGCCGTACACTGCCGACATCCCGCACAGATACTTTGGCACGGCTACTCGTGAAGGCCGCCCTGCACACTGCATGCAACTCACGCCAATTAAATCGTTAAACCCTTACCAAAGCGTTTGGACTATTGAAGGCAGGGTCATCCAAAAGGCAACCTAAACAACTACAACACGGAAAAACGCACAGGGCAGGTTTTCAGCTTCGACATTATCGACAAAAGCAACTCAGATATAGTGGTGACTTCTTTCGACCTAGCTGCAACTTCTTACTACAACCAAATACAACTAGGTAAAACATACACAATCAAAGGAGGCACCTTGCGGCCTGCAAAAAAAGATTACAACAACTCCACAACTCCTTGGGACATCATCCTAGACTTGGACTCCTCTGTAAAGCTTAGTACAAACCAGTCCGTAAACATACCGCAATATCTTTTCCGCTTCAAAACAATAGCAGAAATCAACTCCACCCCCGCCAAATCCACCATTGACCTACTAGCTATTGCACTATCCATTACCGCCCCCTCCACTATCAGGAAAAGTGATAGTACTTTCAACCACAAACGCACAGTCGTACTAAGTGATAACTCGGCACTATGTATTGAGGCAACGTTATGGGGCGCTTTTAGTGACAATGAGGGCAAACTTCTAAGTGAATTATGTGCTACACAGACATCAATCCGACCAGTTCTTGCAATTAAGAGAGCAAAAACTACAACTTTCAAAGGAACAACATTGGCCACAGCCCTAATACACAAATCTTCATAGATCCTGATATACCTGAGGCTCATGCACTGCGTGCATGGTTTACTTCGCTCGCCTCTACAACTGCATACCCTTCAGTGAGTATTGGAAAAATTGAGAAAACCGATATTGCAGGCATCAAATCCTCCTCGCAACTAGGTAAACCGCTCACCTTCTCCACCGCAGCAACAATTATACACATTAATATGTCCTCCTTCAGCTATCCAGCATGCACATCAATTGTTAACAACCAGCAATGCAAGAAAAAACTTGATCTAACTGCAAACTCCTCTTGGTATTGCCAAAAATGCAAGCACGACGTCTCTCATTGTGACTACAAATATGCATTACACTTCATCATTGAGGATGGCACATCAACAACATGGGTAACTGCTTTTGATGAGGTTGCTACATCAATCATGGGTATATCAGCACAAGAGCTACAACTTCTTGCACCAACACCTGACAAGTTTTGGCCTGTTGTTAAGCCAATTCTGTTCCACCGCTACATGTTCACAATATCCGCGAAGCTAGAGGTCTACAAGATCGAAGAGAAAGCCCAGTGCACTGTTGTCGCTGCAGTTAAGGACACGACTTCCAGCATGCAGGAATCCCCACTAGATGCATTCCTCGCAACACCTTAACTATGTATTGATCAAAAAGATCCTACACTACCTCAGAAAACATATTATACTGTACCCACACAATATGAGCAACTTACCAATACATACTTACCATACCACCTACTCCACATATAGGTTTTTGCATTCATAAGTTATATAACCTTTAATATTAATGCATGTTGTGCTCAAGTTTTCCTATATTTATACACCACTCTGTGTTCTTAATATGTCTTTATAATACACATATTCGGGTGCAATCAAAGTCACTTTATACTAGCAATGCAAATACTGTCAACATACATTGTTACACTTCACTCCAAACAAACAAAAGAACTTTTCTTTTTTGCTCGCATTAACTACGTTCTATACCTAATTACTGTTACCTTTTTAACTCATTTTTTGTAGGCCTAACACGGACTGAGAAAAATGCAAAGGCTCGGTTGAGGTATGCAGCCAACAAAAACAACCTCAATGAGCAACGCCGCCATATAGCTTGCATGAAACGACAAAAGCTGAACACAAAGGCACCAGTCTATATAGCCAACCATGCCAACCTGCTCGAAGATCACACACCAAATACGCATTCACTCCAAGATACACAACGCCAATTCCGCCAAAGAATAGATCACCTCCCGCCTCCAAACACATGTTCATGTTGTAATGAATTATATGTTGGGCTACGTACAAGGGTTTACAAAGGTGCCCACACCTGTCACAGATGCATTGTTGAAAAGGATGATCGCCGCTTCTCAAGTTGGAATAACATGGACCCAGGCCCGCAACCTAAGGTGTTATCTTCACTTACACAAGTTGAGGAAATGTTAATAGCAAGGGTCAACCCAATATTGCAAGTGACTCACGCTGTAGGTGGCCAATACAAATATAGGGGCCACACCATATGCTTCCCCCAAGAAGTTTCATCCATAACTAAACACTTGCCTCGGCGCGTCGAAGACTTGGACATCTTAATCATCCGAAGAATCGGAGCAACAAATAAAGCTTACGATTGCTTTGTAAGCTAGATCTCGTGTTTTGGCTGCATTGCAATTCAAAATAGCTCATGACCCTTACTACAAGGATGTTGTCCTAGACCACCTGCATTGCATTCCCTACCACATCACAGTACTGATATATCTACTTCCCTACCACACTTCAATTCAACTATCGCCGACAATGCTGAAGCACAGACCAGAAGCAGAGCTTCGCCCAAGCTCCCCACCAAATACCCACGAGCGGCAACCATCATCTTTTGTGTCCTCCCTCCCTCCAGCCACTTCAGAAGTTGACCAAATAACAAATTTCATCGAAGGCAGGAAAAAAACTCCGCTACAGTCAATTGAGTGGCCACACATTGGTTCAGCCCCGGTCAGCGAATACGACACTGAGGGTTTGCTATCTATGGCTTTTCCAACATTGTTCCCAAGGGGTTGCATTGTTCCACCAAGCACGCATCAAGAGGGTTCACATGCATGAATACGCACTACACCTACTACGTTACCATGATAATAGATTTGGAAGCCATCCGCGCTTTCGTTACTTCATTCTCAACATTATGTTGCGCCACAGAAGCCAATCAACATCTGTTGTTTTCACAAAAAAAAATATAGGCGACAACTTGCCTACCACGGTTTCGATGTTACGCCAGCAACTTGCACACTACCCGGATGCCCACATTGCAGAGCAACTAATGCGCTTTGGGTCCAACCTGCGAGGAACTAAATCATTTTGGTGCAAGCGCAGACATGAACTCACAGATATGATAACCCAACTAGAAAGCCCTACACTTTTCTTCACTTTAAGTGCAGCAGATACTAAATGGCCAGATTTACACAAAGCAATGCCGGGAACACCGACGCCACCCTCAACAACAAGCCAGCAGTGGAGAAACGTGAACTTGAACATGCACCCCCATATCGTCTCTGCATACATGGAAAAAAGATTTACAATATTTTGCGAGGAGGTGCTTCAAAAAAAAATGCATTGCACTGACTACTGGTACAGGTGAGCTCACTACCACTTAGATTTTAATACAATACCCCGCCTACCCCATTTACCAAGCTAGACCCTCTTTGTGCAAAATACAGGTACGAATGGCAACACCGAGGCTCGGCTCATATCCACGGATTTATATGGCTTCCAAATGCACCAAACATGGAGGACCTAAACTGGGACAACCCCCGTGATCTTGATGCGGCGAAGACTTACTTCGACCAATTAGTAACTGCATGGAATCCAAGGGGCCCTGAGAGTGGAGAACGTCGGATACATCGTTCGCAGGAAGATGACCCGTGCTTGTTAGACACATACGGGATACTTACAAACAACCCAGTAGCTGACTATGAGAACTTGTTGAACCGCGTGCAACGCCACACAAAATGTAGTGAGGCAACCTGCTTGCAGAAAAAAATGGGACACTTCAATGTAGATATAAAGCCCCTTGGCCACTCCAAGAGTATTCGAGCTTGGGCTTAGATGAAACCGGTAAAAAAAGTACACCCCTGCACGCAATGATGCACGGGTCAACATACACAACTCAGACATGCTAGCACTATGGCGAGCCAATGTCATTGCCAGCCCGTTGTGTCACGACATGCGGTCTTACAATACATTGCAAAATATGCAGCCAAGGCAGAGAAGAAATCAGAAAGCTACCATCACATGTTAACAAGGATATCTAATGAAGTTAGCGTCGATCACCCTGCAAAGACGGCCTACAGCAAATTCCTCTCTGAAACTATTGTCGACCGGGACATTGGTGCACAAGAAACATGCCACATGTTACAAAAACTCCCCCTTTCCAGTTGTAGCCGAACATTTATTACCCTATCCGTCGGTAAGCAGGTATTCAAACGTGTCCTCCCAGACCTAGGAAACACATTCCAATTCCCTTCATTCATAGATGCATACATAAAACGCCCTACACAATTAGAGAACACCTCCCTCTTTGAAGCTGCTCGTTCCTGGTCCTACAACAGCCAAAGGAAAGTTACTCAATGGCTACAAAGAAGAACCCCTGCTGTCGTCCGCGTATTCCCCCGATACAGTGATGTCCCAACCCCAGATGCGATACACTATGAGGATTTCTGCTGGACAGAGCTTCTACTTTATAAGCCCTTTCGGCATATCCAAACAGACATTGGCATCTCCACATCTGAAATAACTAACCATTGGGAAAAATGAAAAACTCTTACGCCCCTTTACATGTTAATAGAGCCACTACTCTAGAAGAAACTGCACCTGGGGCAAGTAGCGACGACAATGACTCGCAAGGATCTAATCCAGCTGCACGCACAACTATTTGAATGGGAGCATATATCCCGCATGCACCCAACACTCAATACAACAATTGATGATCTAGACATGATAGGCCTCCGTGACTTTGACATTAACCACGATTGGAAGGTTCATTCAATCCCTGCTGCCTTACAAATAAGTGCACCTAAATTCATAGACATTGCCCGCACTGAAAATTCACCACCAGTTGTTACTCCACCTACCCATTTAGACACTCTGCAACTATCATCAAAACAACACCTTGCCTACTCAATTGTGCTTTCACATGCAACTCAACAAGGAGAACACCCACCATTGAAGATGATCATTCAGGGAACCGCTGGTACAGGAAAATCATACCTCATACAATGCATAAGAAATGGGCTTGAAAAAATGGCTGGCAAATTAAAATCTTCCCTCCTTGTACTAGCCCCAACAGGTATTGCTGCATTCAATATAAAATCATCTACTATACATTCTTCCCTCCGAATACCCATATCCGACATGAAACCTCTCGAAGGACAAGCCCTAGCAATCTTCCAAGAGCGTATGAGTCCCATACGTTATATACTCATAGATGAAATGAGCTTTATAGGTCCTACAATGTTACACAACATCAACAAAAGACTTCGTGAGGCATTCCCCCGACATAGTAACCACGCGTTCGGTAACTGCTCAATGATTTTGGTGGGAGACTTAGGCCAGCTCCCCGGTCAACGATGTACCATTATATGTAGGCAACAAAGTAGGAAGCTCCCTTTGGCATGCTTTTGATACCGTGATCACCTTGGACACAAACTTCAGGCAACAAGGATTAAACTCGACACAACTTGAATTCAGAGAAATGTTGACCAACATCAGAAATGCAGAAGCAACCGTTAAGGATTGGTCTCTTCTCATGTCACGTACCAAGTCGTGCATGTCTACCTCAGAGCAATCCATGTTCATGACTGAGAAGCACCTATTTGCAACAAAGGACCTAGCAAACAAGCACAATAAACAAATGCTAAAATCCTTGCACGTACCAATTGCAATGAGCATCGCAAAACAAAGCAAACATAACTCTGACTCAGACATCAACGACACTCAACTAGACCCGGTAGTTTTCCTATGCACAGGACAAGAGGTCATGTTGACATCTAACTTATGGGTTAGCTCAGGATTGGTTAATGGTGCACTCGGGCAAGTGACAGATATCGTGTACAACCCAGAAACACAACCACCGGACTTGCCATCCTTTGTTGTTGTCAACTTCAAACACTACCAAGGGCCCCCATGGGACATACTCAACCCAACACACTTGCCCCTACCTCCTGTCACACGTGGAAATCGTCGCCAAATCCCACTAAAAATGTCTTGGGGCCTTACCATCCACAAATCACAGGGCCTAACCCTTGACAAGGCCACAGTAGACATCGGAAACGTTGACCGTCAAGGACTAACATTCACAGCAATGTCAAGAGTTCGTGCCATCAACGATCTACAAATCCAACCAGCTTTTACGTTTGAACGCTACGCACGAATGAGATATACCAAGAACGTAAAACCACGCAAGGAGGAGGAGAAAAGACTTTTCAACACATCATTGTCACACGGCGGACAAGGCATGGAAATACTCCTTCCCCCATCATGCGCACAAAACAATACCCCGATCTAGGATCCCATTGGTGAACTCCAACAGTAAATCAGTTAAGAGTTGTACACATATATATACGCAAACGCCACTTGTAATGCAATACAAACACAAACCACCTTCACTTTGTACCCATACTATATTGCATACACAAATCTCATTCCCTATCCGGCGTAACTTGCAACTCATTTGCAATTGCTAGTTATGATACTTTCTTGGGAATATCAACTTTGTTGGATTAATTTTGAAATAGACACGTCTCATGATGGAAGCGTGCTAAGAAATTTAATATTTAAACAATAAGGTTTAATATATAATAATTGAAGCCGTGTAGACAAACCTTTATTAGGTTTTAAGTGGTATCAAGTTTCATTAAACAAATTTTTAATTAGCAGCTTAATACTTAGGAGTTTGACACAACAAATTTAAATAATATTGTTAGTCATCCTTTGATAACGAGATAGAGCTCGCATTTTAGTGCAACTAACACACTCAATTTGAATATTAAACTCATTTGAGAATAACGTGGCTTTTTACTTCATTATAAATTACTTTAAACTATGTTTTGAAGTGGTTGGGGTAAAAAATATGAATAATATTAAATGTTGTAATTTAATTCGTGGAAAGTTATTATTTTTTAGAATATAAATTAGATTGAGTTGGAATAAAAAAGAGGTAAGTGTTGTCATATTATTTATTGAAATATAAATTAGATTGGGTTGGAATTATTAAAAAATAGGTTTTTTTGTTTGTTTATAGTATATTGTCATATAGAATTATGTTGTATTTTGCAATAAAAATAGAACTTGTGACCTCTTTTTCAAAATTACAAATTTTTATCATGAAATCAAATATACTTTTCAAATTTTAACATCAAATTGACCTTTCGAAAGGTTTGATTATTCCCATACAAATTCTTGTAAATTTGATATAAAAAATAATTTAATCACTAACATTTAAAAATTAAAAAAATATTACTTAAATGTTAAACTATAAATAATTTTTGTAAAAATGTTGGTCAATAATTTACATCCACGACATAATTTTATTGCTTGAATATTTTTTAATTTTTTTGTTATAGTTGACTTCTAGACTCGACCTAATATTTTCCATGTAACTTTGGAGCGTGTTTCCATATCATTCCTTTCGTTATGAATTATCTTGCATAGTTTTACTTGTGGTCGGGGTTAAATTTGATGGCCGTTTAGACGCTTTTTTTTATGATTTTAGCCGTAAAATACTTGTAAATATTTGGAAAAACCGTCACGTGCCACTTGCAAATTTCAAGAGTGGCCGTCATTTTTTATATAGATTTATAGGTAAATTATACAAAAATATATTTGAAATAGTTAAATATATACATAATAATATTTTATATATTTTATTAACATCATAAAAATAACATTATTTTGTATTTTTAAAAGGCAAGATTTAAAATTTACCGCCACCTAAAAATTGTTTGACAGGGATAGGTGGCCGTCAAATTTAACCCCTGCTTGTGGATATAATATAAGATCCTATCATTTTTTTGAACAAGCAAGGTTAACGTGTAAACTTACTTAGCAGGTTACCTACCTAACGTTTTGTTTTTTGTTTGTTTGTTTGTTTGATTATATTAAATTAAAGTGGCCCAAACGTGTTCTAAAGTGTACGAAAGATATCATAGAAAAGTATATAAGACAAGTTAGAAGAAGAAGAAAGGGACAAGTATTAAAAGACAAGATCTGCACAACTTGATTTATTGTACATGTTTTCTTGGTGAAGTCGTGAAGATCATTGAATCTAGCCACTATTATTTAAAAAGTAATATTGAAAACATTACCTCCTTAATAATTGCATTAGTTTAGTGAACCAATTGAACATCAAGAATAATGCTTGCACCTATCATACTTCTCTCTCATACCACTCATTACCATTAATAGGTTTTAGGCACTCTTAACGATTAGTTTTCTCATTATTACTTTTCTAATTTGAAGTCCTCTAATTATTAGGCTAGTGATATCGTGACACATTCATTCTTACATTTTAGCTCTCATATATAATATGGTATTAGAAACTCTTATAAACATTAAATAATCTATGTGACACTGATCTCTTGGTCTATTGTGTCTCTTGGGTTATTGCTTCACATCTTCATAGTCATTTCACTAACCTCATAAGTAGGGATCATGAGGATTTGTTATACATATTTGTTCCATATTAATACTATTAAAAACCTTCCTCCTCCAATATTAGAACATTTGATTCGTGAAGATAGGTTAGTAATATTTGTAAATGTTTCGAGGTGAAATAAGATCTTATTATGCATGGTGAATTTTTTTAATACCATTACTATCTTTCCATATTATGAGTTCATGTTGATATCTTATCTCTACCATGTTAGATTTGTATTGATTTAGTATAATTTATATATTAATGTCCACAAAAGCACAAAATTGGCCCATAGAATAACAAAAGATACAATATAAAGAAGAAAAATGGAGTATCTTAAAGCACATCCAAAATAATATAAAAGAGAAACTAAACAAGAAGTAAGAGCAACATTCTAATAGGGATATCATAAAGAAACACAAAAAAAAGATCTTACATAATGATTTGATCTTTGTTGTGACGGAGAATCACTTCTAATACTCAAAGCAATGTAGATAATGGGTGTGAAATCATGTGAGTCACTAAGTATATGATGTCTCCTAGTCTAACATGTAAATATGGAGGGTGGCCATGGGACCTCTTCCTACCGATGATGTTATATAGTTGAAAGTAGGATATGATTAATCCAAGGCAAGCCCCCTTGGAGACTTATGTTTGAGAATTTTTGGAGGAAGATGGACATATCTATAAAGAATAGTAAGCCATGAATGTCCGAGAGAGACAAGTGAATCTTAGAAATGGAAAATGAATCATCACCTTATCTCATAATAAGGAGAGCATCTGAAAAAAAAGTATCGTCGATCTCATATTCTAAAGATCACATCTAAAAATACAATGCTCTTGAGTGATACAATGGTCTTTTTTCAATGTGAAGCTGGTGGGAGAAAACTCGAGTTGAGTAAGGGAAAACATGTTTTGCAATAACTATAGTTTTGTGTACCCTAGAGTTTGGATGGACCGATCACTGAAATGAAAATATAAGCCTAAGGAGTGTTGAATTTTTGAGGTAAGTGAGAGTCCATTTGGACTTGAGATATGCTATGTAAATATCAATATAAATTCCACTTTTTTGAGAGTTAAGGATAATCGATGCGAAAGTTATGTAGGGGTGGCATTTCAATATCAAAATCAAATATTTGAACCAATGAGGAGGATATCACATACCAACATGAATCAACATCGTGTCTTACCTACTCCATAGATGATATGAAAGTAATGTATGAATACTTAAGGAAAACACCAAGATTTTTAATTTCCTTATCCTCTAAATCATAGTCACCACATGGAAGATCACAAAATAAATGAGCATTGTTATGCCAAATTTTGCAAGAGTGTATAGAAAATCATCCATATTTAGTAAGATCCAAAGCTCAAATGTGTAGAGCACACAAATTGGTCAATCTCAACAACATAATTGTATTCAATATGATTTACAAATATATAGGATATGTCCTATAACCACTCACCTTAAATATAGATTAGTTGTTCTAACAACTAACAACTAATCTTATCACAACTCACAAACTATCTTATATTAGTGTGATTGTTACTCATGTAACAATCTCCACACTTACTAACACACATATGGATATTTCTTTCCGAATAATGTGAGCACTAATGATGTAGCCTAGAACTCACAAGTAACAACTAGTCGCGTTGGCACATCACTCAGCATAGGCTAAGCGCTCACCCGAAGTGCTTAAAGGTACCAGGTCCCTCTTTAGGGTTGTTGTAGCATAATGGTAGCATGATGAAGTAGTATAACAAACATATATTTAGAAACTAATCCATCTATACCTCGTTACACCGAACCAGATCTATAAGCACTTAAGTATAAACCATCAAGATATAATAGTACACATTAAAAAACATATCGAGAACTTTGTTGTTGGCCAATATTCTTCATATATTCATCATAACAAAGATCAAAAAGCTTCATACAATACAGGACATGCGCGCGCATGGATTTATTACAATTATCCGGTCTCATGCACTCATGTATCCTTAACCCTTCAAAGCAAGTATGTGTCCCCTGTCATATCTTACTAAGTAATTCATTACATATATATATATATATATATATATATATATAGGGTGGGGGACTAGCCCTTCACCGCTTAACTCTACCAAAATAGGTCGCATGCTAATAATAGCCACACGCCTTTTATAATTATAGCCATACATGCAAGTATGTTATCTATAGATCGCTGATAGTTAACTATAGTGGTGGATCTATTCTTAGCTTATGTCCATGCAAGAGTGATTTGACATGCTCTTTGAAATCTCCATGAAGAGTGGCGCGCAAGTCTCGACATCGCTTTGTGTGCTCGCATGCCAACCTCTAAGAATAGCCCTGATCTCCAAAATCGGCTAAGTCTTGAAAGTCTGACTCTACACCTCCACGTGTGACGCCTTCCTATACCTTTGTGCCTTTGATCCCTGGCTGTTATCTAGCAGACTCTATGTGTGAGTTCTACTAAGTGTTTTCTCTTATCAACATTACCCCACACTAATCTCATTCATTGCGCCCAACAATGGTGATGTCTGAAACTTACACAAAGAATGGTTGAATAAAGAATAAGGTATACACAACAACAAAAATTGTTCAGGCCTCAGGCTCCTCCATTTCATTCTAAAGCAGTAACTCTAGATATTCCTCTTTTATATCTACTTCCAAGTTCTCCCACTCTGTCAACGCCATTCTTGCCTTCTCTGGCACGTCTACAATGATAGACTGCAACTCTTCCATAGTTAGCTTTCCCTGCTCATTCTATATCACAAGCATTACGCTTGACATAGAGGTTTGCACCCCTTCCAATATATCCATCTTTTGAGCAATGAGCTTTCCAAGCTCATCTAACCTTTCCTTATGCGGTGCCTGTGTTGTAGCTAGTGTCTCGCGCTTCTACTTCACCAGATTAATCGTTCAGTGTGGCCTAGGGTTGCATCCTTCATAGCCTTTTGCACTTCATTATCTTCCTCCAATGTTTTTACCACGATCAGCGCATCTGGAGCTATGCATATCATTAGTGCATGATCGGCTTTCTTCAGCTCACCTTGCAGATGGCTTGTAATAGGCCTTCATAAGTAGAAATCTTCCTTGCTACTGTAGCCTGCGCTTTCTCTGCCTCTTCTGTGGGGTCCTTGGGTTGTTTTGGTATACGCACCTTTTCATCCTCCAACACTAATGTTATCATTGTCTTTACATAGTGCATCACAGAAGGAAATTCTTGGTATTTGGGATTCCAAATCTTTGGCATACCTTTAGGACATCATCTCCTATTTCCTCCGCCATACTAACAAAAGTGTCATATTTTCTCTTGATCAGGTTCTTTTCCTACACTAGGCGTGCTATCTCCACATCCTTGGCTTTCAGCTTCTCGATCAGGTGCCTTAATGGTAGCAGACTTATCAATGTTTCTCCTAGCTACTTCAAAGAAATACCTTTACTAGAGCATTGCTTACCTGCTCATCTGTCATCACCATTGGCTTGATTGTCATGTGCCTTATTTTAGGTGCCTTCTTCAATCATCTTGATGCGCATGATTCTTCACCGACATCAAAGTCTGGCTCATCCATATGTGTGTGCATTGACCATGAAAGTCACTTCGTGTTCGTGTACACAATGTCACCTTGTCCTCGTCCATGAGCGCCCATCTGAATAGATCCTTCTGCTCGATGGTGCTCTGAAACCAAGCGCGAACAATCAGCTTTAGGTCTTCTGCATATCCCATTGTATGTGCCTTGGCATCCTCACCTGTTCGATGGGATCTTGGCCCTCTTGGAATGGCTGCATCAAGGTTAGGAATACTAGATGTATCCTCACCCTTGTCTTGTGTGGCCTCTGATTGTTCCCCTTCTCCTCCTTCCATTTTCTCCTCCTCTCTTGTGTTGAGGCTCCTCTTCTATTGGAGATGAGGGTGCCTTCTCCTCAAATTCTTTTGCTTCCTCGCCTAGCTTGAGTTTTCTTCTTTTCTTCTCCTCTAGCTCCTTTACTTGTTGGGTTTCTCCTTGTGCCCTTGTGTGCTTGAATACCTTCTTAAATCTTTGGTCACCCTGCTCTTCCCCAGTAACTCCTTCTCCCTATGAAGCCGTCGCGTGCTCCTTCTCCTTTTGGCCAGATGGTTGCTTCCTCCTCCGCACCAAGCCACCGCTATCCTCCTGCTCTTCATCCTCTTCCTCATCATCTTGCTTGGGTTCAGAGGGCCTAGGTGCCGGGATGTTCTCCATGGTATGCTTCCCCTTCGGTGGCCCTGGAAGCGCGAACTCATTTTCCACATACTTGTTATTTTCCATTTTTGGCTTAAGTTAGAGGTATATCAGCATGCGGCCCCGATATCCGCAATGGAAAGTGTCTCTAGTTTAATGCTCAAAATCTTTGAGATATTACTCTCGTTGTATGCATTCTTCCTTGGATATCCATATGTTTTCCACAAGGTGTGGTATTCACAGTCCACCTTGTCTGCATTAAATACTAACCTTCGTGTGTTGGTGAACCGATGAACTGAAGCTTGGAAATATCACGTGGAAAACGCGTAAGGCAGTTTGCACTGGGGCTTCACGCCCCATGTTCCATGGAAAGCACATAATACAAAAGTGTTGGTAGACCGCAAACTGTGCATGCTTCCCTAGAACCAAAGGCAACTCCTTGGGTATACACCATTCCTCTTCAAACGCCGCATGGAGCCTATCATACCACATCTCTGCTCGCTCCTTCACCTCGTTTGTCATTGACCCCTTACATAGATACTTGTTGAATCATTCTCTGGAGACTTGTGATTCATGGGGTATTCCTATATATTCTCTTTTGGGCCATCTGGTACCCCAATCTCCATGAATACCAAACTTAGCAAAACACAACCAAAGCTTATCTTGTTTCTGTGCACGCTTCCTCTACTATTTTCTCTGCAATGAAGCCAACAATGTTGTAAGTGACTCCTTCTGACATGCGCTTTGCCACATGCAGCCACATAGAGTTAACTTGTGACCAATGTTCTTGGTCATTCAATTTTGTAATCAGTGCCACTTTGCTGTACTACTGGACAATTTTTTAGTTTATCAATGTCCATTCCACGAGGTCCTTTCTGGTAGCCCAATGCTTTCTATGTCTCCAAAATGGCACTCTTGTCAGCTAGATCAGTCTTAATATCTTCGCCTGTTGCCTTTAATCCAATTACTGTGGCAATAAGAATGAGTGTCAATCTTACCCTCCATCTTGCAAAATAGAAAAATTCCTCATGGACTCGGCTCATCAGCCATCTATACAATGGTGCATACTTCCCAAAGTATGGGAGCTCATACAACTGGTAGACACCAATCCCCTTCAGTAGCCTTTCCCCAACATCATCATATATTGGCATGCCATCCTTAGTTTGTCTGTTCGTTCGGGAAGTGAGCAAGTCGTCTAATTTCTTCTGGTTATCCTTGGTCCTGGTGATTATACTCACTTATCTTGCTCTGTCGTATGTGGGTATCCCATTCCTGGCCCAACCTTCTTCTTTTCCTCTTCCACTTGGTCCGCTTTCTTCAAGCCATTCTTCTCTTTGGGTTTTGTTTTCTAGACCTTCGATACAATTTTTATTAGTTTCCTTCAAACCCTAACTCGATTCAACCGTGCCCTAATTTGTAATCGTGAAATTGCACGCACTAGCAAGACTGCTCACACCGCTTCATTCAAACCCTTCTCCTATGGGGATACAAGCCTTTCTAATACACAGATCTGTCTTTCACACCTAGTTCACTTGCTTTGCACCTTGAATCACTTTACTTGGCTCTTCGCATGTAGCTCTTTGTTGAATTCTCGTAGTTGCAAGGGTAAAAATGAAATCGCATCCCGTCCTTATATAGATTTCCACTTTTTGTTGCATTAATTGCTCCTCCACCTACCAAATTCTCCTCATTTATTACCCATTTTTATCATTTCCACGTGGTACATCTTCGCGCCAAAAGTTATAACCTTCTAGCACACCTTTTTACCCTTTGTTCACAGACTTCTCTTTAGCGTGCGCTCTAGTGCCCGAGTACCTCGTCACTACACCATCTCTTGGTAGTTACCATGGCCGCCGCTTACCTCATGTTATACTTTCCCTCATTCATCTTCATCCTTGGTTATCTTGAGAAGCAATCTTTTGTCAATCACCCTTAGCAACCTTCTTTCTCAACACCCGCAACATTAAATCTTCACAGCATATACCTAAGAGTCACCAACAATCCACCCCACACTAAAAGTATGTGTAGTCCTCTACACATCAACATGATTCATATCAGTAGTTAGCTTGATGCGCAAGCGCACTTATTACACACAAACAAGAACTAAATTGACAAAGTATAGCGACGATGAAAGAAACACATTAAGGGAATGTAGAAAGAGAAACCTAGTCTATCTCGGAAATACGCCTTATGAAAAACACCAAGAAGACTTATTTATAGTAGGGCTTCAACCTACTCCTGCTAAAATAACTAGGCACCTCGTGCCATCAATTGCTTCTAACTAGGCAAGCACCTGACTCAAGTATATGAGTTATAATATACGGCCCCAACCAATGCACCTTGAGCTTCCCTGGATGGCGCAAAAACTTGGAGTCATACAAAAGTACCATTTGTCCAACCGCAAGTTTCTTATCCCTGATATGTCTATCATGCCATGCCTTTTGGCGCGCTTTCTCTTGTTTCTGACTCCAGCGTGCTATGGCTCGGCGCTCATCTAGTTGAACCATCTTCTCAATCCATTCTTCCAAGGCTTGCTCATCAACTAGACCTCCAGCGCGTGCAATGCACAATGCGCAAAGAAGGTAACATAAATTCTATAGGAAGAATAACTTTCATGCCAAACACCACTTGAAAAGGTATGGCTTTGTTCAATCTCTTGTATGTTATTCTATAAGCCCAAAGAACAGATACTTTATCATCCCAATCTTTCCTTCCAACATCACAAATCTTGGTCAATGTGTGGCTCAAAATTTTGTTAAAAGCCTCAATCAGTTCCATTTTCCCGAGGGTGATAGGGTGTAGTCTTATTCAGGCAACCATGAACTCATCTAATAGAATTCTTATTGTCTCATTCAAAAAATGTGTGCCCCTATCACTTGTTAAACTTAAAGGACAACCATACCTTGTAAGAACATTCTCCCATAAGAACCTTGCTGCTATAGCCGCTGTACAGTCCTTTGTAGGTGTTGATTCTGCCCATCGGGTAAGATAATCTGTACAAGTGATGATATAGCGTGATCCTCGCATGCAATTGGTGAAATAGGCCCGAAAAAGTCAATCGCCCATTTCTCAAAGGGTTCTGCACTTGTAATTGGTCGTAAAGGCATCTCATCCCTTTGTCCTGGTCGACCTAGATGTTGACAATGGTCACATGCCTTACAATACTCTTTACAATCCTTGTACAATGTTTCCCACCACAAACCAACAAGTAGGATCTTGCGTGCTATTGTATCACCTACATAGTGGCCACCTACAATACCACCATGTGCTTCTTCCATTATATCCTTTCATTCATGCTCTAATACACAATGACGTAACACCTCATCTCTACCTAATTTGTACAAATCACCACTGATTAACATGAATGGTGCCGCACGTATAGCAAGTTGCTTCTTCTCTAAAGCTTTCATGCCTTCTGGTGCCATACCAGTCCTTAGAAAGACAACAATGTCCTCTAATTCCAATGGTGTGCGTTGTAACCTATATAGCTATGCATCAGGCATGGTCTCTTCTATTGTTTGTGCCTCTTCTCCTGATTGAATTCTAGACAAGTGATCCGGTCCATAATTGCTTTTGCCTGGTTTTACCACAACTGTAAAGTCAAACTCTTGAAATAAGAGTATCCATTGGCATATGCGCCCTGTAAAATGGGCTTGTTCACCAAATACTTCAATGCCATGTGATCTGTATAAAACACAAATGGTGTGGCCAACAAATACTAACAAAATTTGTGTAAGGCATAGATCATGGACAAGGCCTCACGCTCTGTAGTGGTATAATTTTGTTCTATAGGGTCACCTTCCTACTAGCAAAGCAAATGGGATGATAAACTATACCTTCTCTCGGTTGAGCTAAGATAGCACCAATGGTTGTGCTAAAGGCGTCCACATGAACATGAAAAGGTTTATCCCATGAAGGAAAGTGCAAGATAGGCACGGTAGTAAGTTTCTTCTTCAATATCTCAAACGCACGCTGCTGTGAATCCCCCCAATAGAATGTACCTTTCCCCTTGAGCTATTATTCCAAGGGTGTGGCAAATTTTTCATACCCTTTTATAAACTTCCTGTAATACCCTGTATGACCCAAAAATCTGCACACCTCACTCTGACTGGTAGGCGCTTTCAAGCCTACAATTATTGCAACTTTAGTTGGATCAACCAACAACCCTTCCTTGCAGATAATGTGTCCTAAAAGTATGCCAAAGGGAGTAGCAAAGATGCACTTCTTTATGTTTAATGAGATACTCAAATGTCTACATCTTTCAAAAATTAAGCGCATATTGTCACAATGATTCTTAATTAGCCCATAAACGGTCCAATCATTAAGATAGACCTGCAAGAAGTTGTGAATAAAATCCTTGAATGCTTGTACCACTATCCTTGAAAATATAGCAGGTGCATTCTTCAATCCAAAGGGCATCACAGTATAGGAAAATCTTCCCCATTCAAGTAGTGAAGGTGGTCTTCTCTTGATCTTTTGGGGCAATCCTAACCTGATGATACCCTGAGAACCCATCTATAAATGAATATATCTCGTGCCCAACCACTCCTAATATTTCCTCTGTGAATGGCGTAGGAAAGGGATCTGTAACACATGTTGCATTCAACTCTCTATAATCAACACAAATTTGAATCCTACCATCCTTTTTGATGCTTATCACCATAGGACTGACCCATTCTGATTCATCCAACGGTCGAATGATCCCAGATTTCAACATCTTATCAATCTCCTCCTTTACTTTCTCGCGCAAATTGGGATTCATCCGATAAGGTCACTTCCTAATAGGGCGCGCACCTTCCTTGAGCTTTATCTTCATTTCTCTAAGTGATTTATGCATGCCTTTAAGTTCATGGTATCCTCTTGGGAATAAGTCCTCATAGTCTCTAAGTAACTCTATGATCTTTGCTACTTCTGATTCGACCCAGTAATCCCCAATTATCACCTCCTTAGGTTTAGCTTCTATGCCTATATTTACCTTTGTTGTCTTCATAGGTTCATGATATGCGTGCGCATCTACATCCACACTGGCTAACACTTCACGTGTTCCATGTGAATGATCCACTTCCAAGTGCTCAACTTCCTCATCATCAATTATGTAAACCATCTTCCCCTTGTCTTTTTCCAGAGAAGCGCGCTCAAGTAATATGATATCATCTTCTTCATCCGTAAAACGCACCCCTATCTCTATCTCACCAAATAATTCCTAAATAATTTCTTCCACTTTCCCACTGTCTCCCATGGTTAAGCACTTGATAAAGCTTAAAGCTTTGTTCACTAGTGGTGTAGATGAAAAGAAGTCAAAAGTTTGGATCATCCCTGCAGTCAAATTTTGCCAATTGCCAGTGTCGCAATGTAATTCAACATATACATACCAAGCATGCACACAACCTTGTAGAGTAGAATAAAACCAATGCACCCAAAGTGAGGGTGGTAATGCTTCCTGTCCTACTGTCCAGAGTCTCTCACATTGCTAGATATGATGCTGAGCAGGTTGATCACCATGATAAGGGAAATTTTTATAGGTGCATTACTTCTTGAAAACCTGGTTGATAAGGTGGTCCCAATCTTCCCCCATTCTAAGAGATTATCCCTGTGGACCACCCACGGGTGTCTTCTGCTGTTGATCGAAAATCAAATTTAACTAGCAATTGTGCACACACATTTCTTTGCTTTGTATTGATTTTCGATGTAAAATTTGAGCATTATATCCTTTTGTATTTTTAATAAAAGAATAAAAACTACAAGTACTGTGCAAATATTGAAAGAAATGAAGAGAATTCACCAGCAATTTGACACAAGAATTGATAACGGAGTTCGGCGCTTGAGGCCTACGTCTGTGTCCGGTTGAATGGGACCGATCTATTAAAATATTGAAAATAATTCTTTACAAATAATTCTACAAAATTATGACCTTCTCACAGTCTTCCTCTATCAAAAATAACAGGGGTTGCTTTTTACATCTCCTCAAAATTCCACTCCTAGCTCAAGTTATGAGCATTACAATATTTTAGCACAGACCCGAATGCTATTCAAATAAAATAACTCTCCTTTTATAATGTTTCCAAATAGCTGGCGCAATGGTTAGGTGCCTAAACTTTTGCATGGGAGGTCAGCTGTTCCAATCCCCTCCACTTCTCTCTCCTTCTCCTTAGGCGGGTTTGTAGGGGTTTATCCCACATTGTGGGTGCGTGCAAAAAGGTGGGCATTTAATAATGCCAAAGATGGTTGTTTGCATTGGCTTAAGAGCCACCGTAGTTCCTTAGGAGTGGGCGCATTTCTTGGTTAGATAACCATGGCGCATGGATGTATATTTTTAGGTGCCTAAAATGCCAAGGATAATGCGTGGATCAGGTTATAAAAGATTTGAATGCAATGTGTGGCATTTGGAAATAAGGATTAATAGGCAATGCGTGGAATATGGAAATGAATAAAAATGCGTGGGAATGGAAATTGCATAGTTTAAAAAGGCATGTCTAATAGTCCCACATGCATAGTGCAAATGCAAATACAGGAGTATATATACACAAGTTGGTTTAGTGATTAAATGAGAAGGAGGCCAAGACACCCCTCCATAATCGAGTGTGTCGAACTTGGCTGAGGGCCCCCAGCCAGTAAATAACGGGGTCCATTTGTCTGAAAACGAGTGTCCAAGACCGGCGTTCCCAAAACCACTTTTAGTACGTCACACAAATTGTCCATGTGTCGCAATATAATCGAAACACTTGGCGAGCGTGCACACATCCAACCTACACAAAACTCCAAATTTTGCAGTTGCCTAAAAATTTCAGCGGGCTATAGCTTTTGCAAACGAGCTCCATTTCCTGCAAACAAGATATCGATGGAATCGTATAATTTTTCTCCATGTTTTAAAAATGACTACAATTTATTCTGAGAAGATCTTAGATCGGTGTCTCTCTGTGAGGATCCTTTGGATCATTTGTCCCACCCAAAGTAGATGACATCATATCTCATCTTTTAAGTTGGTCAGCCTAGTTTGCTTCCATGGCCTGTAAGAATCCAGCCAAATCTTCGGATCCAGTATAGTGGGGTACTAAGTGACCTATACACCAGACAAAGTGAAAACCCTTTTTGCAAGCAACCGCACGCTTAACTTCGCACCCCACCAGTTCATAAGTGCCATGAGCCCAATTATCACAAGCAATACTAGTAGTATCATTGATTGACTGAGAATCTTCCCAATGAAGGATTCCTTCCTTAGATGGCTCATTGACCTCTGGGTCCCGAATAACGTGTATATAGATTCTGTTCAAGTCCTCTTCACTTAAAGGTTCCACATATGGTATGGATTTCCCATCTGTCAATGGTATTATGACCCTTTCCTCCTTGTTCTCGAAGCTAATATACCCCTTGTTAAACCTCAAATCAGCATTGTTTGCATAACACCAAGGGCACCCAAGCAAAGTTGGGAAGCTATCTGCTTCGCAAGTGCTAGCACTTCGAAGTCTCCTGTGAACTTGGCCCCTTGTATAGTGATAGATGCATCCTTCAAAACTCCTATGGGAGTAGCTTTAGAATCTCATTTGCCATGAACAATACATTAGATGATGGCTATAATGGGGGTCTCCCCATTTTTTCCCATGCATCCAATGTAAGTACATTCACTTCCACACCTGTGTCAATCAAAATATTGCTCAACAACCACCCGTCCACAACAACATTCAAAGTGATCTCCTTGTCGTAGTCAATGCTATCAGGGGGAAGATTTGCATGAAGTATTTGTCTTCTAGTCTTAGTTCCCGCACTGCGAGTATTCCCCTTCAACCAATTTCCTAATAAAGGAATAATATTCTCCTAGCGCAACATTCTACATACCTCTCTGATGTCGTCAATATCCGATGAGGCCTTTTCTGTATCCTTATGCTCCAATTTTTGAGACTACTCTTTCAAACCCTGTATTTCACCTTGAAGGCTTCTAAGGACCTCCATCGTTTCTTGATAGACTTCTTTCTGATGAGCTGGATCTGGATACCTAGCATGCAAAACCTCCTCCCTAGTGATTGTTAGCTTCTATTGCAAAACCTCTCTTACGTGTGCCACCTCAGCTCGTGTGGTTATCTTGACTATTACTGCCTCAGGTTCTAGTGTTAACTTGGGCATCCACTGATTCTCTACTACGTGTTGGATTCTAACCATCCTGCACCTTTGTTTTCTTGCTTGTGTTGCTTACTGAGATGCTCATACAAGTCCGGACACTCTTCATAACTATGCCCCTTTCCACAAAATGAACAGGAAATATTCTATGGGCATTCGCACCTATAATGGTCAGGTGAGCCACATGTATAGCAAGTTCCTCGAGGGAATTCACTCCTTCCTCCACCTCGGCCTCGTCCTCCATATCCACCTCAATATCCTCATCCCCTTTCACAAACCCCTTCAAACCTTCCGTCATTCCTATCATAGCGTGTTTGATTATAATCCCTATCCTGATGCTCATTCTTTCCTTTAGAATTATTAGCCACACTCACCTATCTTACCCCAATATCAATGGCATCATGGATCTGGCCAATCAATCTACAGTCCTTAGTATCATGGGTTGTGGACCTACAAATTTTACAAAAGGAGGATACATTCTTCCTGATCGCGTATTGTAGTAGGGGGCAGTGACTAGCATCATGATTCAAATGGAAAATCTCACAGTCTAACAACAACGAACGTAATTTTGCGAGGGCAACTATCCTTGGTGTGGCCTTCTACTTCAAAATCTATACACCATATTCCTGAGTGTGTTTCATGAGCTGAGTTTGCCAATAATTTCTCTAACTATTTTGCCATAGCTGCTATCTGAGCTTCCAAGAATGGACTAACTCTAGTGTCAATACTCCCAACTGCTTTAGTGCGTAAAGTTGCTTCCAATGCTTCACGTGGGTCGGTATAAGTTTTATGTGACAGTGCTCTTGAAATGGGGTAATCAATCCCCCAACAAACCATTGTACATGCTTGACTTGCATGAATGTCATAGAGAGTTTGGATAGAAGTGTTTTAAAATGGGCATCATACTCACGTACACTTTTAGTAGTGCCTTGCTTTATATCCTTGAGTGTGCTTATACTCTTCTGCTCAAACTCTGGGATATGGAACTCTTTCAAGAAAGCATCTTTCAATGTTGCATAGTCAATACAAGTTTGATTGGGATCAAACTTCCTATACCAGCTATGCGCGCACGCCTGTAATGTAGTAGCAAATTGACTTGCCTTACGCTTAGAAGCCGTGATACCTTTCACACGCCACAATATTTCACACATATGAACATGTTCAACAGCATCCTCGATACCTGTACTCATGGGAGACGAAGGGACATCTCCATATAAATGTTCACGGGGTTCTTTGCGGGCCTTAACCACTCCGACCCGAGAACCTCCTTGGTTTCTCTTCCTCCAAAACCACCCAAATCCACCGAACTAGAACTCGCTCATACCGCCCGATCCTCCTCTAGGATTTGGAATAGGGCCCATGGATGCACTCCCCTGTGTCCCGACAGTGGTACTATCTTTGGACCCCTACAGCCTCATGAAGTATCCCGGGTTCAGAGGTGAGTCCCACACTTGGCGTGCTCATATTCTATGCAAATGATGAGCCTGAAAACATACCCCCAAAGAATAACGAAGTTTTCGGTGCTGCCATTGATGTACTTGTTGTTTGACTTATTTATGCTCTTTCACTTCCTAAATTAAAATGGTGTTTACCTACTGTACTAGATACTAGAAAACCAAGCGCAAGGGCTAGGTCAGTAGGTTGGCTTAGCTGCAT
Source organism: Taxus wallichiana var. yunnanensis (assembly GCA_018340775.1). Lineage (NCBI taxonomy): Eukaryota > Viridiplantae > Streptophyta > Pinopsida > Cupressales > Taxaceae > Taxus > Taxus wallichiana. The sequence goes on along the minus strand of CM031237.1, from coordinate 950,592,945 downwards.
GCCCACGGCCCAGGTCATATCTACTGGCGCACTTTCATGTGAGGCCGAAGAGGGTTCTCTGTCATGCTTTCCTAGATGGGGTAGCTCCTGATACTCTTGCTCTTCGTCATCCTCATGAGCTATGAATCCTTCACGAGCCATCTCCTTCCACAACACCATTCGTTTTGAAATTTCTTGTTTCTTGCATAGTTCCCTCTCGTACACCTCATCATACTTCAGCCACCTCTCTTCCCTCTGTTGTGTTGCCACTAGGTCTGCCATCTTTCACCAATCCTGTTCCTGCCCCTACGCATGGAGATTTTTAACTTTCCATGGGTTTATCTTCCAAGCTCAACATTACCATCAATATTTTGATTGCCAGTGGAATACCTTGCAAATACGTCCCTCTAGGATACCGTAGGAACTAGAACTCCGCTACCTTTGGGCACGAATAAGTCGAAATTGAATACTCTAGAATATAGCTATTTAGAACACCACGAAACCAGGTATCTACCGCGTGAGTCCAGATTAGGTCAGCATCATATAGTGTTTGAAATTCCTCCTGGGTCCAAACAAGTGTGTGATACCTCCAATTCCATTTAGACGCGTATGCAGTCAACCACTCGTATAATTCTATGGGAAAATAGCAAAGAATCTTTCATACAAACTATCATATAGATTCTGCTCTACCCAAGTGCATGCGCTAAATCCAGATCCAGTGTCAAACCTCCATGCATATTCTTCCTCCAGATCGTGAATCCACTCTTCAACGCTCACCAAAGTTAGCCGGTATGTCTTCATCGTGAACCATTTTGAAACAACTAAAAAAGAGGTCTCAGCAACGGAACCAATGATGCAGCCTAGAATTCTCAAATAACACCTAGTCGCGCTGGCACATCACTTAGCATAGGCTGAGTGCTCACCGAAGCACGCAAAGGTACCAGGTCCCTCTTTAGGGTTGCTGTAGCAGAATGGTAGCATGATGAAGTAGTATAACAAACATATATTTAGAAACTAATCCATCTATACCTCATTACACCGTACCAAATCTATAAGCACTTAAGTATAAACCATCAAGATACAATAGCACACAATAACAAACATATTATACATCGTTGTTGGCCAATATTCTTCATATATTCATCGTATCAATAGTACAAAAGCTTCATACAATACCATACATGCGCGCATGGATCTATTACAATTATCTAGTCTCATGCACTCATGTATCCTTAACCCTTCAAAGCAGTATGTGTCCCTGTCTATATCTTACTAAGTAATTCATTACATATATATAGGGTGGGGGACTAGCCCTTCACCGCTTAACTCTACCAAAATAGGTCGCATGCTAATAATAGCCACACACCTTTTACAACTATAGCCATACATGCAAGTATGCTATCTATAGATCGCTGATAGTTAATTATAGTGGTGGATCTATTCTTAGCTTATGTCCATGCAAGAGTGATTTGACATGCTCTTTGAAATCTCCACAAAGAGTGGCGCACAAGTCTTGGCATCGCTTTATGTGCTCCACATGCCAACCTCTAAGAATAGCCCTGATCTCCAAAATCGGCTAAGTCCCGAAAGTCTGACTCTACACCTCTATGCGCGACGCCTTCCTATACCTTCACACCTTTGCTCCTGCACTATTCTCCCACCTGGACTCTGTTTGTGAGTTCTACTAAGTGTTTTCTCCGATCAACAACTAACATAGTTTTTCCTAACAAACCGGTGGCACGAGGAATTGATCTTTTAGTATGCATATGTTTGGATTACATTGTGGCCACCACCGTATCTATTCATGTTTGTTCCTCACCTCAAAGCTATGGTCCCAAAACATCACAATAATATAATAGGATAGGTGTGACTAGTGAGTGAAATAATTGGGTCTTTTTTTTTGAATACCCTAAAATTGGAGCCAAATACAATGCTTTTCAGGGTTGGTGAGAGTTGTAAAATCCTTAAATTCAATATGGAATCTATACATGGATTCAAGATAATGCATGGTCTTGATAAAAGGACCCACTAATATGCATATGAAGATATTATCTCAAGCCTTTCTCCTCAAAAGTAAGTAAGAATCGCCTCACTTTCTTTATTGATAGAGATGTTGAAATCCATGAATTTTGTTTTACCCAAATTAATTTGAAGCCCGTGAACATAAAAAAGGAGGCTAGAATATTAAATAGTTTATAGAGACCTCTCATAGTGTGATAAATCATAATAATGTCATCTACAAAAAAATAATTACAATAAATAATTCAAAGAGTTAGTAACCATTTATTGCACTCCAATGTATATGAAATTATTTCATGTAGCTCATCAATGTATGAAAGAGCGGGAAACCTTGTTTAAAAACTATGGTACTCTAGACATCCTCTATATTAATTCATTATTCTTACCTTTCCAAAAATGGTCTCATAAACTATCATCGAAGTGAAACTACCAAGGGTGGTGTATGGCAGGTCAAGAATGTGTCTCAATAACTTACACTTCTAAGTCATCCGTTTTACAAGGGCACCGATGCAACAAGTAAGAGCAACACATGAACCACCACACAATGGATAGATTTAAAAAGGCTACAACGAGCATTTAGTGTCATATATCTAGATGGAAGTAATCCCTACACTAGGTTAACCTAGGGATTCCAATGCTCGATCAAGATATATAAGAGTACCCTATTAAGATATTGGTACATGGATGAGAAGAGGTATAAGGAAAACATGCATAATATGACTGAAATGAAATTAATGGAAAGCTAAAGAGCTGGTCAAATAAGAGAACTATGCTAACTAACATCAATTTACATGTAACACTAAGCTAAGATAGAGAAATGGGGAAGGGAAATGAACTAATCTATGTAAAATGAAAAAGATAGTAAGTGCACTCACATGCACGAAGTGTTATCATTGATGCATCTATCTCTCCGAGAAGAAGAAAACCGAGAGAGAAATGTTATTAGGTGGAGAAGGGGAACACCATTTTTGTCCTAGACTCATTATAGATGACCCAATAGTGCAAGCAATCCAACCAAGAAGAAGAATGTCCAATCCAATCCAAGCCAAATGAAATATGAACCAAGAGATGAGTGAGAAGATGTGAAGTTGGTGAAAAATAACATAGTAGATGTCGGTTCCTAAGATTTAGGCTTCCTTCATAAATATCAGTGTGGCAAGTATATATATGACACCATTGATGTCTTGAAGATGATATGGGGCCTTGGGTGATTTTACTACCTTGTCTGAATGGGATAAATAGTAGTGACATAATCGTCAAAGTGCATATGTGTCTTGGAAGCATATAGCCATCCCCATCCTTACTCCTTTGAGCCATTTTGTGATCCCTAGACTCCCTTTAGATCAGGTATCACCACATCATCATACCATCATATAGTAGTGGACCGCGCCAATCTCTTTGCCTTTGAATTGTTGGTTATATTGTATGTTTTATCATTTTATCTCATCATTATCAAATTTATTTCTTGAACGTGGATTGACATCCTTGCAAGGAAGTCCATTGACTTAGAGGGCTGGCCTATGCCATGAAATCTTCCATATATATATATAATCCTATCATTTTTAAGTTTATTTGCATTGCGGGTAGTCTATCCTGTTTGAAAGGAGAAGTTGTATGCATGTTTGGATTTGTGACATTGACCATCCATTAGTCACCACATGTATCGGTAAGTCTTGTCGTCTTCCGAGGTAGATTAGTTTTTTTATTCCATTTTATTAATTTAGAATAGAAAGCAAACCATCTCAAACCATTTTTTTCCGATAGCTTGTCCATCAAAACTACTTGACAAAAAAGGGGCAAATGTAGACACCTAAAATTAGTAGTGCTAATCCCGTATCCACATTCGCTAACCTCTCAACACTATCACATCAATATTTTCATCTATAATCCTCTATCCTAAGTCTTATTTCTCCCCCATCATATTTACTCCCCATAAATATCATCCTACACCTGTAAAATCCTATTCTACCCCCTCCTAAACCACTCATAATCCAAAATCAAATAAAATAGAACAAACACCTTCCCAAACATTTCATTACTCCTCACTTGTATATCTCCCCTCTCACACAAAATGAAAAAGCAAAAAAACTCGGTTAGAGTTGGTTTTAACCAAAATCCGTAATCACCGACAATTTTTTTGGATCACCGGAAATTCTATTTAAACAAGTTTCAGACCCCCTTTCAGGAGGTTGGTCCATGTTTATTGATCCTGCGACCACACATTGCATTTATTTGTAGTAGAGTCTCATCACGAGCCCGAGATAACTACATGAGAACTTAATCCTTCAGACGTGACATCAACAACCTCTTCATTAGCCTTAGAACATCATTCAATGTTTAGGAATCAACACAATAATTTTCCTTCCTCTACTATCGCTTAGTCTCTAGTAATATCATCCTCTCATCTTCATTCATCAACTTATACAAGGTAAGTTATTTCCCTTGCATTATTATCTCATTACACATTATTTACAAGCTCAAATCAGCCTTATCGACACCCCTTTCGAGCTCTATCTCATTCTCGCTATCAACTTGTACATTTACACAACAATCACCAATGATTTACTCTAATTTCGATGATTTCTATTTGATAGGTCCTGGACCCCGGATTGATCTTCAACCATCTGGATCCCATCATTTTTCACCACTCTTCTTTTGTTGGTGCATATCTGACCCTATCAGACTCCTTTGAGCCATCACTTTGTCAATTATCCTAAATCTAACACATCGCTCAACTCGCCCTTGTGAGCATATAGTCATCCCCATCCTTGCTCCTTCGAGCCATTTCTCGGTCCCTATACTCCCTTTGGATTAGGTATTACCACATCATCGAGACCATCATATAGTCATGGACCGCGTCGGTCTCTTTACCTTTGCATTGTTGGTTATATTGTTTTTTTATCATTTTATCTCATCATTATCATATTGGTTTCGAACGTGGATTGACATCCTTCCAAGGAAATCCATTAACTCTGGGGATGGCCTTTACCGGGAAATCCACCATATATATATAATCCTATCATTTTTTGAGTGTTTGTGCATTACAGGTAGTTTATCCTATTAGAAAGGTGAAGTTGTGCCCCCCTTAGATCTCGTGACATCAACCATCCATCAAGTATCAACATCGCCACCGCAAGTATCGTAAGTCATGCCATCTTATGAGTCGGCTTAGTTTTGTTATTCCATTTTATTAATTTAGAATAGGAAAGAAAAAAATCACTCGTATATTCTCAAGCACGTCCAAAGTGGGACCTTGTCCCTCGTATTTTCATAAAAACTAACTTATAGTTATTTACATGTTGTTTATTCTCAGTAATTGCTAGTAATTCTATGTAACCGCCTATGATTTTGGTGAATCACATGTAATTTTTGTTAATCGCCTACGATTCCTTAAAATCACCACCGTTATCTCTGTGGACTACTTTTGATTACTCAATGAGTCTACCTTTAGGACCATGTTTTCTTTTGCTTTCTTATTTTTTAGCTAATCCTTACAGGTTTCTATCTTCTAGAGCATCTACTTTCACAAAATAAAAAACCACCAAAAAACTCTAAAATCTAAAAATTTAAAAGTAACATCACAAGTACACTTTATTTGTAATTTTCTTCCTCTCATATTGCATTTTTCTATTATACTCATCGAATTCATATTTCTTTTTGGGACTTAAAACAAACTTTTCATCTCTATATGGTCATCTAGTATAAGTAGGAAATTAATGAATTGCATTTCACTTAATTTCCCTCACACACAACCAAATCACATTCAACACAAAATTTTATCAAAACATTCCTACCCAAGTGGACCTACTTGGAATTCATCACCAAGAGGATAAGTTTACTCAATGTTTTGGTGAAGTATAAAAAATTTGGTGGATGGTATATTGGCTAAGCACTCGACACCCTTATCAATGCGAGATCATGAAGTGAGGGGGTCGGCCCTGTTGGTCGACAAAATATGGCACTTGGTGAAAAACATACAGAAGGTTTACATGGAAGAGTAGAGCACATTCAAACGTGCGGGAGGATCGGGAAGGAGTCACGTGCTAAGGACAAAGACAAATTCGGTACTTAGCCATTTTCACGATGAAGATCTATTTTTGGAAGAAATCGTATGAGCACACAAACCGGTTAAAGACTTATGCGACACACATTGGCTATTTTTGGAGGATTGGCTACGAAGCGCTTTACATGAGTACAGGATGAGAATATATTTACTACTAAAAGTTAACTAGAAGAAGTCTATTGTTAGTGCACTTGCATGTGTGGCTATTATTGTAATGACACGTGGATAATAATAGCATGCGACCTATTTTGGAATAGATAAATGGTGAAGGGCAAGTCCCCACCCTTATAAATATGTAATGAACTGCGTAGTGTAGGTGTGTGTGTGAAAATAGTATGTAAGGACTGGATTACTACGAGATTATATTATCAGATCTGTACGTGCATGAGCATATGATGCCATTATCGTAAGAAGCTTATGTATATTAATGGAGGTTATTCAATGAATCAAGGTGTTAATAATGGTTATAGTTTATTATTGCATGAGTGATTTCGCTTATGATTATTGTTTTATTCATGATACTTTAAGATCTAGATCTGAACATGCACTATAGAATGATGTATTAGTCATGGATCTGAATGTCTTAAGTCTTCATCATGCTAACATCTTGTAACAACCCTAAAGAGGGACCTGGTACCTTTGTGTGCTTTGGGTGAGCGCTTAGTCTAGGCTGAGTGATGTGCTAGCGTGCCTGGGATTTTATTGGTGAATTCTAGGCTACATCATTGGTTCCATTTCGGGACCTCTTTTTCAATTGTTTTCAATATGGTTCGCAATGAAGATGTATCGATTGACCCTAACAAGTGTTAAGGAGTGGATACCCGACCTAGAAGAAGAATATGCATGGAGATTCAACACTGGATTTGAGTTTAACACACACACGTGGGTGGAGCAGAATTTGTATTGTTTGTTTGAGAGATTCTTCGCTACTTTCGGTATAATTACATGAGTGGATGGTTGCTTATGTGCCTAAATGGAATTGAGGTATCACACACTTGTCTGGATGTAGGAAGAATTCCAAGCCCTTTATGTTGTTGATCGATTTAGACTCACACAATGGATATATGGTTCGTGGTGTTTTGAAAAAATATATCTTTGAGTACTCAATAACCACTTATTCATGCCCGTGAGGTAGCTGAATTCCAATTTTTACAATATCCTAGGGTACTTACATGCAAGGAATTCCACTGACGATCAAAATTTTGATGGTAACCATGAACTTGGAGAACAAACCAATGGTGAACTAAACCCCACCACGTGCAGGGGAAGGAGCAGACTTGGTGAAAGATGGCAGACCTAGCGGCAAAGAGGCGAGAGAAGAAAGGCAGCTTAAGTATAATGAGGCATGTGAGAGGGTGGTAGAGAAGCAACGAGAGGTTGCAGCAGAAAATGGCGTTGTGGAGAAAGATAGTTCGGGAAGGAGTTGAAGTTCACGTAGAAGACGTGGAACCCAAGCATTAGGAACTCCCCCATTTAGAAAAGCATGAAAGAAAACCCTCCTCGGCCTCATGTAGAAGCACGCCAACAAAACGACACGGGCCGCATGGTGCGCATGCATCCGAATCCAATCCACGACAACTTTTCCCTTGTGTTTGGTCTTTTAGTATCTTTCAGACAAAAATAGTCGCAATCCAACTCAAGCGGTGGGAAAGCAAAGTGCGAGTCATATAATTATCACATCGATGGTAATGCAAACAACTTCGTTGTTATATGGGAGTACCTTTTTGGGTGTATCATTTGCACGAGAATTCAAAGGCGTGCATATTTTTAGACTATCTTAGGAGTAGTAACACTTCACAAATTGTCAGTGGTACGGAGTTAGTACTCTTTGTTGGGAAACATGGAATTACATCTTCGGCACGACCTCGGCCTACATGTTTGGGATTAGGAGGTATAGGTGTCTCTAGCTCCTATTGGACCCCTAGAATATTGGCCAAACATGAAGGCACGTAAGCGTGCAAGGTCCGATTATGGAATGGTGCACAAGGTAAAAGCACACAAAGGAAGGTTTTAAAGAAGGGTTTAAGGAAGCCCGTAGCATGTGTGATCTATGAGAATAGAGCCAAGGCTTTGGGAATTAGTCAATTTGGACGTCCTAGAGAAGAACACATGAAAAGCATGACCCAGTTGTGCGTGGATAAGGTGACAGTTGGCGATAGGTTGGCCCAGGAAGGAGCATGCTAGAAGCTTCTAGAAGCACATCATGGGATAAAGTGGAAAGCTTAGGCCTGGAGAAGCATGCTCACATGGAGGACCACATTCAGACACTTGGCACCGGATCTAAGGGCGCTGGAGGGTGAGTTGGTAGTCTAGGAAAGCTATAAATACAAGCACTTGCAGAGACAGAAAGATATACATAGCGAGTGGGCGGAGCTCTGCAGAAATGTTGCAAGGACTTTGTCAGTGGGTAGTTGTATTCGAGGGAGGATGCATTAGGCTTGGGGATTAAAACTTTTCTTTTTTTGTAGCTTAGTTACATAAGTCCAGGTCACAATGCATGATTGCAGTCTACTTTTGCAATCCTCTGTAATGGTTCCATAAATGTAATGAGGTTACCTGTTATATATATACATGAATATCAATGATTCTGATGCATACTTCTCTCTCATGAGTTCTCTTTCCTTTTTATGCTAAGTAAGGATGCTTGTATATTTCTTTATGTCATGATATACGTTATGAATTCTCCGTGAAGTACTCTATCCGAAATGAATGCAAGGATCTAGAGGCCATTTTGGGCCCTATGGTTCCCTGTATGTCCTAACTTCTCATCTGAAATCTCTTACAAAAATCATAGATGATGTTTCCCACTAAACTCACATAAAAGAGAGACTTGGTACCCACGCGTGCCTCGGGTGAGCGCCTAGCTTTCACTGGGTGATAGTCCGACATATATGGGGTCTCTTTCTTTTGTGATAAGAATAAAAATGACTACATCTTGGTTCCGATGCGGGACCTCTTTTCAAGTTGTAGTGGGATTTAACATACATCATGATCTCGTGTAATGAGTAATGATAGAGCGGTTAACGTTGGAAAGTGTTGAATCATGGTTTAAGAGCAGAGAGGATGAATTTGCTCAGAGATTCAACACTGGACTCGAGTTTGATGTACGTGGATGGTTAGAAGAGAATCTCTAACATGATCTATATGAATTTTTTTTTGCTGCTTCCCTATGGAGTGTATGAATGGCTCTCAAAGATATGCATCTAGATTAGGTTTTCATTATGGATCACATGTGTGGACCCAAGAAGTATACCAAAGGGTGCTAGGATGTAGATTTGACGTGGACCCGTGTTATGGATCATTAGTGGAAAGGAGTATTGGCTAGCTACACTGGAGTATGCCATTTCCACATATTCTTGTCCGAGAGGTTGCTAAGTTTGAGTTTCTGAGGGAGCCCAGAGGATCGTTTCTACATGTTGTCCCTCTGGATATGAAGATCTTGATGATTACCATGAGTTTAGAGGCATTCCCAATGGCCGGCTAAACCATTTTGAGCGTTGGGCGAGGAAGCTAGGGTGGAGGAAGATGGCAGATGTTGCGATGGAAAAAGAAAGGGAGGAGAGACGACTCAAGTATGGTGAAGTGTGTGAAAGGGAGATTCTTTAGACGATGCGACATTGTAGGTGTGATGGATGTATGGCGGCAGATGTTGCGGGAAGGATTTTAGGTTCACGTAGAGGACATGGAACCTAAGTAGTCTATGCGACCCCATCTTGGCAAGAACGTGAGAGAAACCCCTTCAGCTTTTGATGAGAGTTCATCACGTGGAGAAAGAAGAACCGTTGGCGTGCATCTGAGCCCACCTAGTGACCGGACCTTGGCGCTTGGTTTTCCAGATCAGGGGGATAATATTGCTAGTCCAGTTGGTTACATTGGAGGTGACTGGTCTACACCCATGAGGTATAATTTCTCGTTTGGGGCTTCTATGGCTGCAAACACTAGCCCAGTGTTATGAATTTTTGGGCAAGGTATAGGCACACAAGCTTTTGGTGTCCCATCCGAGAGTGACAAGGGGTTTACTTATTGGCGGTGGGGCATTGTCGTAGGCTGTCAGGCGCATAGCTCGGTGGAACCGTGGGAACCCTTGGCACGACCACTTCGGGACCTAGTGGGCACGGTGGTTTAGGAGGAGTAGGAGCTGGTGGGTCTAGTGGTTCGGGACCTCATGGGCCTCGGTGGATCTCGGTGGTTCAACACTTGGTAGACACTGGTGGATCGGGCGGTAGGGGAAACACAAGCGAGAAACCAAAGATCTAACAGAGGAGGATTCGGGCCCCAACCACCCCCATAAGTTTTCTTTGAAATGTCTCTACATTTGCTTAATTATAGAGGCATTGAGGATCTTTGTAGAACATGTTCACAAATGTGAATTGCTATAAAGACGTGAAGGGTGTCAAAACCCTAGAATGGAAGGCTAGTCGGTTTATAAGCATGTTGTAAGGGCGTGCACATAGTTGGTATATGAAGTATGACCCTCATTAAATAGTGGTGGACTATATTGCCTTAAAGAATGCATTCTTGGAAAAATTCCACATTCAGAGTTTGAGCGAGAAGAGCATCAATGATTTGAAGGAGATTCAACAAGGAAAGGCAAAGAGTGTGTGGGAGTATGATGCGCGCTTTAAAACTCTCTAGTATAAATTATCATATGATATTCACCTTTCACAACATGCTCGGTGGTTTATTGGGGGTTTATCACCCCTTTTAGAAGGGCCTTATCTCATAAAACTTTTACTGAGTCTGTGCGAGGCATTATAAGCTGTCCTACGTGCAAGAAGCTATTGGTAGTGTTGATACTAGCGTTAGCCCATTCTTGGAGGCTCAAATTGTTGCTATGGCCAAACAATTGGAAAAATTGTCTACGAACTCATCCCATGAGACTCGTAGTGGTTTGTGGTGCACAAATTGTGAAATAGAGGGGCACATTAAGGATAATTGCCCCTAGAGGACAGTACGCGCGTTGTGGCGGTAGATTGTGAAATTTGTCATGGGGACCATGATGCAAGTAGATTCCCCTTGCTACAACATGCAATCAAGAATAATGTATCTTGTTACTATAAGATTTTCACTTCTACAACCCATGATACTAAGGACTGTAGGCTCATTGATCAGATCCATGAGACCATTGATCATGGGGTGCACCAAACCAGCGTTACCAATAGTTCCAAGGGTGATGATCATCGTTATGAGGAGCGCGCAGATGGAGGCACGTGTGGAAGAGGTTTTGAGGAGGATTCCGTGGTCGTGGTAACCACAAAGGAGGAAGGAAAGAGTTCCCGCATGAAACCTGTTTTAATTGTGGATCTACAGAGCATTACAAACGTGAATGCCTGGACCTGTTGCAGTGCTCATGGTGTGGAAAAAGTATAAGTATGAGGAGTGCTCGGAATTGTTTGAGCACATGAATCCAGCAGACCTTTGGAAGGACAAGGGTACTGCAATGGTCAATATTAAGAATGCAGACATAAAATGGATGCCTCGGGTAACACGGGATGCAGGTTTGGAGCCTATCTTGGTAATAATAAGGGTAGAAGACACATGCGCAAGAGAGATACCAAGACAGAAGAACCTGGTTTCAAGGGAGGAGGTCATTCATGGAAAGTATCCAGACCCCGCGCATCAAAAGGAGATATATCAGGACACCATGGATGTCATTCAGATCTTACAAGGGGAAATCTAGTGTCTAAAGGAGCAATCTAGGAGGGAGGAACAAGGAAGGAGAGTCGAGGTGCCAAAGGATGACTTGGATGAGGTTTAGGAGGAGTGTAAAATGCTAAGACAGGAGAATATCATTCCCTTGCTAGGATCATGGTTGAGAGAGAAGGTACCACATGCCGAAGGAGAGTGTGAGAGGTAGGTCCTACACGTAAACCTCCCCCCTCATAGCCTTGACTATGATAAGGAGATCATGTTGAATTAAATTGTAGATGGATGGCTCCTCAGTAATATTCTCATTGACACAGGTGTGGAGGTTAATGTTCTAACTTTGGATGCATGACATTAGATGGGAATACCTGCGTTACAACCATCTTCGAATGTGTTGTATATGGCAAACAAGACTAAGGTGATTCCCATTGGTGTCTTAAAGGATGCAACTATTACTATCTAGGGAGCTAAGTTTACTGGGGACTTTAAAGTCTTGGCGCTCGCCTAGGTAGACAATTTCCCAGCGCTACTTGGGCGCTCTTGGTGTTACAAGAACAATGCGGACCTTCGGTTGATAAGGGTACATCAGCTTTGATAACAAGGAGGAACGAGTCATTATACCCCTGGTTGATGGGAATTTGACACCCTATATTGAACCATTAGGGGAAAAAATTATGGACATGATATATGTGCGCTCAATCAGAGACCCAAAGATGATACACCCTACTAACGGGGTTATCTAGTTTGAAGATGCTCAATCAGTGAGTGATACCACTAGTTTGGCATGTGACAATTGGGCGCATGGGACTTATGAATTGATGGGATGGAAGTTGAGAGGGTCGGTGACCAAGGTAACAAAGGCGTGCATGGTTCGACACCTTGGAGGAAAAGAACTGCCCAAGTATTCAGGAGGAGCCTTCCCTGAGATCTTTCTGCAGGAGGTAGAAGCTCAATGGAGGGATGAGAAGGAACGAAGGGGGATGTTGAGTTAGGTATTTCTTATCATAGTGGCATGATGGTGGGCTACACATTAGGAGAGCCTTTTAGAGTGGTGCGAGGTAAGAATTGCTCTCTCTGTCATATTTTCTAGGAGCAATGTGCCCACCATCATCAAGGACTACCATGGGAAGGAGCCCACCTCTTTCCACATCCAGGAGTGTGAACGGGTCTAGAGAGAAGGTGTGGAAGCTTTGACACCATCCCTATGGGTGTACAAGTTGTATTCTACACTGCAGGGTTACACACGCGCATGGTATATTCATTCAGAGACACGCCGCCAGATAAGGAATTAGCAAGAGCTCGCGGTGACCTTATTCAAACCTTTGAGTATCAGAGTACCAAACCATCAGTTGATAAGGCCTTGCAGGGTATCAAGCGCCTTACCATGGGGGATAGTGCCAGGATGGAAGATAGGTTGTTGGAATTACTAGGTGAACCGAGGATTGGGGGTGCGCTTTGAAGAAGAAGTAGAGGAAACAGAAGAGTTACAGCTTGAGCGCACATGTTTGGAAAAAGAGAAAGGAAAATTGGTGTATGTGATTGATGGAGAGGAATCAGAAAGCTTGGATGTTAACCATTCTGTAGGGATGCGTAAAGTAGTGGACAATGTTGATACTCATGTGCACACCTACCATGAGCCCTTAAAGACGAAGAAGGTTAACATCGGTTCATGAGAAGAACCTAAGGAAGTTATTATTGGAGACAATTAGTCAAAGAAGGAGGTATCTAAGATCATGGATCTGCTGCACGAATTTGAGGATTTATTCCCGCACGGCACCATGAGCTCAAAGGCGTTCAAAATTCCTTGAGGGAGATGAAGATAAAACTAAAGGATAGTGCACACCCGGTTAGGAAATAGCCCTACCGGATGAATCCAAATTTGCATGTGAAGGTTAAGGAGGAGATAGAAAAAATGATAGCTTCGGGATCATTGAGGCGGTGGAAGAATCGAGTGGATAAGTCGATGGTAATCGTGATCAAGAAGGATGGGCGGATCAGGATATGTGTGGATTATAGGGAATTGAACGTAGTTTGTGTCATTGATCCCTTTCTGACCCCATTCACTGAAGAAATTTTGGAAGGATTCACTAGGTGCAAAATCTATTCCTTCTGAGATGGATTTTTTAGGGTACCACCAAGTCCGAATTGTAGAGGACCAGGGAGAAGATGACTTTCACCACCGAGTGGGGAAGCTTTGTGTATACGGTCATGCCATTTGGGTTGAAGAATGCACACTGCTTTTTTTTTGCGCATAGTGATGCAAGCATTCTAGGACTTCATCCATAAGTTTCTTCAGGTCTATTTAGATGATTGGATAGTATATGGTCTAGTTAAAGACTATTGTGACAATTTAAGGTTAATGGTTGAGAGGTGTGGCGGTTGAGGATATCCTCAACATTAGGAAGTGTGTGTTTGCTACACCCTGCGGGACTTTATTGGGTCATATCATACGTAAGGATGGCTTTCTAGTAGATCCCATTAAAGTTGTAGTTATTGTGGGGTTAGGGGAGCCTACTAGCCAGAGCGTAGTGCGTGGATTCCTTGGGCATACAAGCTATTACAGGAAATTCATTAAAGGATATGCCAAGATCGCCATGCCTTTAGAGGAGCTTCTTAGACATAAAAGTGCCTTCCATTGGGGAGAGGCACAACAAAGGGAATTTGATACATTAAAAGATAGGCTTATCACCATGCCCATATTACGTTTTCCCTCTTGGGACAAGCCCTTTCATGTCCATGTAGATACCTCAGGGACCGCCATTGGAGTAATGCTTGCACAACCAGGTGAAGGGATTGTTGATCATCCTTTGTGTTTTGCAAGTAGGAAGCTAACACAGTAGAGTAGAACTATACCATAACCGGCGTGAGGTATTGTCGATGATCTACGTGCTTTTCAATTTTAGGCAGTATCTGTTGGTAAAATCCTTTGTGTTTTACACCGACCACATGGTATTGATGTATTTGGTGAAAAAGCCTATTCTACAAGGGAGCATATGTTGGTGGGTGTTGTTGTTTCAAGAATTTGAATTCACCGTTGTAGTGAAGCTTGGGAAAAGTAATTGTGGGCATGATCATCTGTCAAGAATTGATTCAGGGGAGGACACACAGAGTAACGAGGAAACAATGCGGACACGCAACTATTTAGGTTATGATGTGCACCCTTAGATTTGGAAGAGATTGTAGTATTTTTAAAGGAAGGTGTGGCATTGGAAGGAATGAAGACATTGGAGAAAAAGTAGTTGGCCATACGCACCATGCCCTACATGTTAATCAGTGGAGACTTATACAAGTTGGGATGTGATGAAGTTTTGCATAGGTGTGTATTAGAGCATGAGTGTCGACCATCATGGAGGAAGCACACAGAGGAAGTGCGGGTGGGCATTATGCAGGTGATGCCACTGCGCATAAGATATTAATGGTAGGTTTGTGGTGGGAAACCTCCTGTACAAGGATTGTAAAGACTATTGTAAAGCATGTGACCATTGTCAGCGCATTGGAAAACCAAGGAGGAGAGATGAAATGCCTTTGCACCCTATACCTAGCGTAGAGCCATTTGAAAAGTGGGCAATAGACTTTGTAGGCCCTATTGCACCAGTGGCGTGTAGGACTGGGTCACGTTATGTCATCACTTGCATGCAGATTACTGACAGGTGAGGTGGGTAAAGGAAGCTCGACTAAAGATTGCACAGTAGCCACAGTGGCAAGGTTCTTGTGGGAGAACATTATCACAAGGTATGGATGTTCGTTGAGTTTGACCAGCGATAGGGGTACGCATTTCTTGAATGAGACCGTGAGGATCCTGTTATCATAGTTCATGGTGGCTCATCACAAGACTACACCCTATCACCACAAGAAAATGGAACCGTGGAAGCATTCAATAAATTCTTGAGTCATACCCGACCAAAATTTGTGATGTCGGAAGACAAGATTGCGATGACAAAGTATCGACAATATTGTGGGCTTACGGGACAACGTATAAAAGGTGAACAAAGCCACACCATTTGATTGGTGTTTGGCATGGAAGCTATTTTTTCGGTTGAATTTTTGTTTCCTTCTCTATGAATAACACTTGCAGGAGGGTTAGGTGATGAAAAAGCACCTTGGAAGAAAGGATTGATGAGTTAATGAATTTGGATGAGAGATGATCACTCGCCAGGTGGAGCCAAACAATAGAAAAAGCAAATCAGAAGGTTTGGCATGATCGCCACATTAGAAACAAGAAGTTTGAGGCTAGGCAGAGGGTTTTCTTGTATGATTCCAAGTTTCTACGCCACCTTGGGAAGTTAAAATTCCATTGGTTGGGTCCTTACACAATCTTGTACATCCTTGATTCGAGGCACATGCCAGTTATAAGCGCTGGATGGGACAAAGTTTCCTAGACACTTCAATGGGAGTAGGCTAAAGCCCTACTATAAATAAGTCTTCTCGGTGTTTGTAAATAAGGCAATTTTGCTAGTTAGTTTAGAAATTTCCTTTATGCATTCCCTTTCTTGTGTTTCCCTTTTGCGTTGTTGTTTTGTTTTGTGCCTGGGCCCGGTAACCTTATTGCTACTTTGGAGAATTTGTGAGTGTGTAGAGGACCGTGCATCATTTTAAGTGTGGGGTGGAGTAATGTGAAGGAGCGCATGGTTAGAGTGCCAAGGAAGTTGTGTTAAAAATCCCTATTGAATGGCTCGGTTGAAAGAGGTGTATGGAGAGAAAATATGGAAGAAGGATGGTTGGTGCCAGGATAAAGCTACTTTTAAATCCCATGTACTAAGGAGGAGAAAGCGCATTAAGTAACATGAGGTAGGTGAGAGAAAAAATCATGAAGAAGTGCCTTCTTGGTGCGGGTTTTCATGCATAAGAGTCTCTTATCGGGTTGGATGGTTGCGCACGAGAAGGTTGAAGGAGTTTTCGCGCATGTTGGATGCTCAAAAAGAGAAAATCTATAAGTAAAGGGTCGAGGCACTTTCATTTTCACTTTGCGAATAGAGAAAGAAGCGATTTTTACAAAATAGGGTTTCCAGATTTGATCGTGTGAAGAAATATCTGAGAGGTTGAAGCGTGAGCAGCCAATTTGGTTTTGCAAACTAGAAGGAAGGGGTTACACAGGCATGATAAAAGTTGTGAGGAGGCATCATCTTATGGAAGTTTTATCCTAGTTAGGGTTTGACAAACTAGGGCACAGGTTCAAGAGGTTTTTCATCACAAGTTTGAGATCTGAGGCTGGAAGAAGTGGAAGAGCAGAGTAACAAGGAGGGAGTGAAGTGATAGGAGGACCTCGACAATGGCACCCAAGAGAGGAAAGGGCAAGGGCAAGGCCAAACAAGTAAGAACCTGACGTGAATACGAATGAAGAGTGGTATGTGGAGATGCAATACCCAGATGGGGTAATGATGGGTAAGGAGTGGGAGTCCCACCTGAGGAACATGCCTGTGAGTGACTATAACCATCGAATGAACACGATCGAGAAGGAAATGGCACTAGAGTTAGTGTGCCCCATGAGTAAATGGACACCAGAGGGCTTGCCCATCTACAATGATGATGTTAAGGTCAAGATGGAGAAGGCAGGGTTGTTGCAACTCTATGAGTTGCCCTATTTTGGAAAACCAGAGTGCCTATACCAATGGATAATGTTGCAAGTACATGAATATTACTTCCATTTTGCAAGGCACAAGATGCGCATTACTCCTCAACTCATCTCTCAGTTCACAGGCCTCATATGTGAAGGAAACAGCTTGGAGGATGACCTAAGCGACAAGGAGGCAATTCAGGAAACCATCACCGAATATTCCTGCAAGAAGGGGTCGAGGTACTACGACATCTCAGACATTAAGGACCTAGTGATGAATATGGCTGCACATATGGTAACAAAGCTTAATGGCAGGAGAGATGGACCCAAGTCAATAAACCCTAGTTACATGTTTGCAAAAAGATTGCAGAGGGCACCATTTACAACTTTTTGCATACATCGTGGAGGAGATTGTTAGTTGCGCGAAGGAAGGTGACAGAATTATCTTCGGCAATGTCCTACTAACCATTGTGTTTTTAGAGATTGGAGTACCTAACACACCGGACATATTTGTATGGGAGTACCATGTCGAGGATCTTTCACCTGCGAAGAGATTTGAGAAGTATGCCTATGACAAATGACAACACTCCACAAGGCACGACTGGAGAAGTGGTATACACACATGAGGAACATGTTTTAGGCATATTGGAGGATTCTTGAACAACTTCCAATAGTCCTTTGAAGAAGAAGCCAAATTTGCAGTGTACCAACATTTCTACTGGGCAGGTTTAGGCTAGTAGATGGGTCATGGAGCCCATGGTGCAAGCTTCCCTTCACTTTCATAGCTCAATACTTCCAAGCGGAGTAAACAGATTCAAGGAATCCAAGAAGCTAAAGCTAGAACTGGGTAGTTTGGATCGGGAGCACGAGAGGATGTGAAAAATATTGAACTACCCAAAGCAAGCATGCGTACGTGGAAAGGTACGTGTTGGATGAGGTCTAGATGACAAGGCCAATGATGCTATGCATTGCAGGAGGATCCACGGATCACGTGTACCTCCACATAAGGCCCAAGTTTGAGAAGGGTGTATACCTAGAGAATGAGGTCTCCATACCTGAAGATCCCATGGGTAGGAAGAGGCCCACACCCAAGAAGAGGGGAAGAGAAGAAGAAGAAGAACCAAGTGTGCAGATTGCTCAGACAGTGAGCATGCTAACAACAAGCGTTAAGCCCAAGTACTTACGCACGGAGAAAGAAGTCCTGCAAAGGATAAGACACTAGAAGTGGAGATGCCTAGCAACCCCTCACCAAGGAAAAGTCACCGGAGGAAGAGCAAGAGGCGAAGCCCTTGTCAAGGAGCCACCTCTCAAGAAAAAGTAGAGAATAGAAGAAGTTGACTCGGAGGAGACCGACTACTTGGAAAAACACATGGGTAGAAATAAGGACAAGAGTGAAGAAGATGACAGTGAGGAGGATGAGCCTGAGAGGGATCAGGAGCCACATGTTTTTAGCGTGTATGACTTAGGAGAAGAGAGTGAAGAAGAGAAACAGAGTTCGTATTCACACAAAGCACAAGAGTACCCATGATGAGGAAGGCACCCAAGACATGGGAAAGAGTGAGGAGGTTGGTGCGAAAAAGTAGGAAGCCATAAGCTTCACAAAGGAGTAAATCACTGAGGTAGCAGAGAGAGAGGAAAAGAAAATGCTCGAGGCCTTAGTAGACCAAGAGTTGGAGCACAACACTGACATAGTGCTGGAGGAAGGAAAAGAGGAAAACATTGAAAAGGAGCATGATAGCATGGGAGGAGGTCTTGCTCTAATGGTGAGTTTTCCCAAAGGTGTGCGCTCGGGTAGGAGGACCCTTGATACAAAGAAAAGACAAGTGATGGGATACATTGATGACTCAAAGAAGGTGCTACGCATGCGGTTCCAGAGCACTATACCCACAGAAAGGATTTTAGCCATGGGGTCATTTGAAAAGGAGGCGCATACCCTAGGATGAAGAAGATGCTCTCTTGGGCATTTGAGTCCCACATTGATGAGCCAAACTTTGAAGTCTGCCAAGGAACAATCATAATAGTACCAGAGTCTAAGGGAGCCAATCCCTTGGTAAATGCCTAGGAACTCTTAGATGAGTAGGTCTGTAATGCACTCAACAAGGTTGCGGTTGAGATAGAGGCTAGGCTCTTTGCACGCAATGATCAGTATAAGAGTACTAGAGGGAAAGCTAGGGAAGAAAGAAGAGGAGTTGGTGAGAAGGCCAAGAGATTGAAGCAAGAAGAACTAATCAGTGCACAACTAAGGTGCGAGCTAAAGGATGAGAAGACAAAGGTGCAGGAAGTATACAAGAAGGTGGAGTCTATCAAGAGCACCATCATTTTAAAGCACCCAGACCTAGCACCACCCATGCAGAAGTACACATCCATTCTGGAATGCTTAGAAGATCTAATGTGCATCCTCACCATGGAGAGACGACCTTTGGCCCTAGAGTTTCAGAGGAAGTGGCCGCGTGCTTAAAGAAAGAGGACAAGTTGAGGGTGGTAGCACTCATTGCTAAGTATAACAAGGTGCTTGTAGAGGTTAAAGTTGCTACCCAATCTGCTGAGGCCACATATGATACTTGCGTAGATAGGGATAAGGTAGAAAGCACCTTGGTCGCCACACACAAAGTAGAGCTAAAGGAGTTCCAAGAGAAGAATAAAGGAAACATGGCAAGAGAGGGACAAGGTTCTTGCCAAAGTAGAAAGAAAATATGAGGTAATTGAAACATTAAGGGGTTCAATCAAGCCCGGTTGAAAGAAATATACCCTCAGATTACCAAGAGGATGGACATGCTCGAAGACCTGGGTAAGGAGATGGAGAAGATCGTTGACACTTTGGGCACTAGGGAATAAGCCTAAGTTTTGACGAGGTGAGCACCGTGATCAGCAACCTCTGTTAGAAGGCACAGAGTGAGGTTGACATATGGAACAAGCTGGAGGCAGACTCGGTACCCCCCATTCGCAAGTCTGCCTCCAGCTGAGTTGATGCCCCCCATTCTTCCTTCTCCCCCAATTCCTTCTTTCCTTTATTCTTTTGCAAAATGTAAGACTACACCTTGGTTCCTTAAGGTAACATACATCTTGGTTAAGTGGATTGTCTCCGTGGACGAGAGACAGGCGTAGTTTGGGGTGATGTTGGACCCCTAGAATATTGGCAAAGCATGAAGGCACTGTAGACACCAAATTTGGGTCTTACGATACCCTGTACCCCATATCTCATCCCGCAACCTAACCCTACCTCACCACCTAAAACCTTACACACTGAATTATTTATTAATTACCTTATAATTAATAAATCCACATCTCTAACCCTGCCACCTCACCTCGCCACCTCACTATGACCTAGCCCTAACCCTAAACTAACCTAATTAAGACCTATGACTTGGTCTAGACCCACACCCATGACTCATCACCCCTCACCCACATCAAAACAAACCTAATAATGACTTGACCAAGCCCACAACTGACCCCTCGGGAGAAAAGGAGGGAAAGTTGGCTATTTTACTAAAAATAGCCAACTTTGACCTAACCGACATCAGTCCCTACGCGGCAGGCGTCGGTTAGGTAACTGCCATCGGTTCCCTGTAAATGACCTCCCCCAACCAAAATGGAGGGATCTGAATCCATTTGGCAGAGGAGAGACAAGTGAGAAGGAGAGAAGAGTTTGCAAAGAGGAGCATCGAGCCCAAAACTGGACTGAGTAACTAGAGCATTGTCACACTCATCCAAACCTTGGGAGAGTTGGAGGATAGCTTCATCAGATCACTTTCGATTGTTGGATCATCCCAACTGGGCCTTGCCTTCACCACTGCATTCTTTGGATCTGCATCCACATCAGAAAATGGTAAGTAGTCTCTCTTATCACCTTGTATGCTTCTCGACACCACTTTGTGAACTTTTAATTCATAAGGATTATAAGCTCACTCCTAGATCTACTACCCAGCAACAACCTGTACCTAACCTTCGGTCATCCATCTCTATATTAACCCAAAGACAACTCTCTCACTCTCCGAGTCTTCTCTATCACCCTACTTCTCCCCTCAACCATCTACCAACCTTCCAAATCTCATAACCACCTTACACCAACCTCCATTTAAAAATCCCTAAATCACCGCCCCTACCGATATCGGTTATTACCTACCGTCCGGTTTTGTAACCGCGATCGGTTATCTAGTGACCAGCATCGTTCACTGTGACTTATACCAAAACCAACCTTTCACCTATTCACCTCAAAACAATCTCGTGTCCAGCCTGGTCTATCCCTGTAACTTGATCGGAACATATCAATAACCAGTGACCAAACAAACAACATGACATTCTATTGTTGGTAATTTAGTCTCTATTGCTTTTAGTAACGAGATACCTAAATCGTGAGTTCACAATAGCTTCTTTATTATCATTTGCATCAATTTGTATTAAAAAGGGAACTGACCACCTTCGAAAGGAAGTCTAATATTTCCTGGGCCCAAGGCAGTTCCCTCACTTATTGTCTAACTAAAATCTGGTGGTCTTGCATTCTTATTTACAGGTAGTCCTTCCCAGACAAAAAGGAGTTCTTCACAATCGGTCTGATTTCTCTACAGTACGCGCACACCTTCCCAACACTCTACAGGTATTCCTCCTAACCCTAACCCCTTATCTATTTCTCAAGAGAATGAAAGGATAGAAGTAACTCTATTCTGGAACTAAAATTCTGTGCGAAACATTTTGGCACGCCCGGTGGGACCCTATTCAGTTTCTTTCTTTCTTGCTTGTTTTCATATAAGGAGCACACTTGTCGTTTCTTTCTTCTAAATATTCACAAAATATTTTGTCATTTTGGTAAAAGAATTTGTCTTTTCGCATCTTTGCATTAGTGAAAGTCATCTTCTTGACCTCTTCTCTTTCTTTGCTTCATCGAATATCATTTTTGATTTGGGTTTAAAACACGTGCATCACATTCTTGCTTGCTGTTTTTAATTCTAGTGAACGTAGATTAAAGTAACAGGTCGTACACGTGGGGGTAATATCCACGGTATTGATGAGAAATTAATTTTACTCTCACTACACAACACATACCAAATCACATCATAATCTACACAACATCTCAAACATCCCCCCTTTCCGTGGTATTCCTCCGCCTGATTGAGGTAGCCTTACAAGCCAAAACAAACTTGACATCTCCCTTAGGTCTTTTGTTTAGGAATGACATCATCTTGCGTCTAAGGCATAAGCCCAAAAGTGATTAAAACTAATCCTAGGGTTAGTCTCTTGATTTGCTTGTGCATCTTGCTTGTTTTCTATTTTTCTTTCAGTTCTGTTTCTCTGTTATACCCTGTCTCAGTTATCACCTCAGACAGTTTGGTGGGTATACTAAGCCTTGTTATCCCCAAACTAGCAGCCTCATACATTCTCTCTTTACCTTCATAGTGACTGGCACAGTCCTCTTCTACCAACATCGTTACCCGACCGACGCACTTACCGTCGGCCGACGACATCGGTTACAGGATGATATCGGTTCTTGTGTTTACTGATCGACACACTAAAGAACCTACCAATTCCAACATTTTGTTACATTTTCTGTTCCTGATTGACTAATTCTCTGTTGTATCCTCTTCTCCATGGTTGTTATCACCGGAAACAAGCCGCAGCCATGGTTTCACATGCTTGTTCCGTGTCTTTGCACGAGTCGCTCCCTTCGCATCCTATGGGGAATCCTACTGACACCAATGCTTTTCCTGCAAGATCTCTCGTCGGAGATCTTGATTTTGCTAAATTTTTGGATGCTAATCTTGGCGCCGTACAGTATTATTTGTCTCATACCCCTAACCGTACACCCGACGGTCGGCTCCTCTTAGGTATCTTGATTAGTATAGCCGCCCACTTAGCTCCTTCCCCACCTAATAACTCCACCTCACTGTCTTCATCCTTAGACTCATCTCCCAACTCAGTGGATTCGATGGTACATACTGCACCAATTGGCTTTCCTTTGGTTAATCTAGGGCCCCACATATCACTACCATCCACTGCCCCTACCTCATCCCTCTCGCAAATGGCCTCTTTCATAGCTTGTTCTCTACCACCTATCCACATGAGCTTTCCCTCTCAGGTTCCGCCCACCTTTTCATTTCCACAAACGCATCTAGTGGCCTCAACATCTTATATAGGACACCCTTATTCAGCCGCCCCAACACATTCATCATTGATACCTTATCAACATTTAGCCCCACCATTGTCTAGTAGCGGCTCTTGGCCCAATCCTCCTCCGTTTACGACGACAACACCATCATCTAACCCAACCAATGATTTAATCAAACAAATGATGGACAAGATGCAAAATCTTGAGGCTTCTATTTCAGGAAGCCGTAACACCCTGACATATGAGCAAGTTTGTTAGAGCCTATTCATTCTTCTATCCCCCTTCATACATATCCTCCTCAATGGGAATTACCGAAATTTACTCGCTTTAATAGTAAGGAGGACCCTCAACAACACTTGTGATCATTTAGACATGCTTGCTATCTGATTGCTCATGATGATGCCTTACTACTCCGTACCTTCCCCATGTCCTTATCAGGACCTGCCTTGGAGTGGTACAGTGCTTTAGCCCAGCACTCAATCTTCTCCTTTAACCAGTTAGCCCAATCTTTCTTGGATCATTTCTCCATCAATATTGCCAAGAAAGTATCCATTACCGATCTCTATGCCATTCGACAATTTGAAGACGAATCTATCATGATTTCATTGGACGATGGCGGGGCCTCATCAACCAACTTACTTATGCCTTACCTTAGGCCGAGCTCATCGAACTTTTTACGCGAGCCTGCGCTAAACACATTTCTCCCACCCTCCAAATTCAAACTTTCCGCACCTTTGATGAGGCCTTTACTATGGCTCGGAAACTAGAGATTCGGGCCTTAGAGGAGGAGAAATTGAAGTTGCGCAACAAAAACTCAAATTTTTGAACCCAGGACTCCACTAACAAGCCCAACACCACCAACTCTCATGCATCGGTTGCTTCGAAATCAAAAGGAGTTGTACACGCAGTAACTGTCAAATCTCAAGCACCGTCTTATACCCAGCCGAAATCCACCTATAAGTATAAAGCCAAGCCCATCAAGTACACTCCCTTGGGAGAAACTTATGAAGTGATCTTGGACAAATTGCTTAAAGCAGGAGCTATCACCTTGCCTCCTATTAAACCTCACTCCGGGTTTGATTCCACCGCGCTATACCTTCTTGGTATAAAGAAAATGAATTCTGTAACTTCCATCGCGTGAAGGGACACAACCACGAAAACTACAAGATGTTGAAAAACATAGTGCAGGAAATGGTTGATGCAGGGGATATAACCCTCGATAATCCTAATGCCCCTGCTAATCGAAATTTAAAAATATTCAACAAACCATTTCCAAACCATTCCTCTAATAGTAACACAAACCAAGAAACCTTAGCCGAGGAGAAGAGTGTGCATGAGATCCATGTGGTTTTCAACTCCCAACCAAGGGCTTCCATCGAAGAAATTCTAAATCGAGCCTCTTCACCGACGCAAGAGTCCTTGCCCCCTTCTCCTTCATCAGGACAAGAGGACAGCCCCGCTATTCCTTTACCCATAAAGGAACCAACCGCCTAGAGTTCTCTTCTCACAGAAGAGCCTTCTTACACCACATCCCTACAAGACTGTGAGCGGATGTTATCCAACTTATCTATTGCCCAAACATCTCCTTCCATAGCACTCTTGCTATAAAAGAAGAAGGATCGCCACTTTTTCTGTCGTCCTTAGAAGAGAAACCCCTCGAGCCTACATCACCAAATTCCTTAATCATGACATATCCTCTAGAACATGCCCTCCTCCCTATCAGTTCTTCATCGCCTAAATCTTTCCAGCGACCGGTTGACCCCTTAACACCCATTGATACAGCGCCTCATTTGCCCCTGTATCACACCCCCAATGGACTGGAATCACAACCCACTTCTCTTCCATATCAAAATGCCCGTCCATACGTGAAGATTGTCATCCCCAGAAGATAGACAACTCTTATGGGCACGTTTGAGAACACCATGCTCTACTCAAATGCAAATGACTAATCCAGACACCTCTACCATATACCCGAAGTTTTTACAAAAGCTCAAAATGCCTATGTCCTCACCTCCACCCCCCTCATCTCCGCCAAATACCTCATCAACCTCTATCAACCTAACCAAACCTTCCCCTACGCTTGGGACTTTACCAATACCCGGCTGACGCACCCACCTAAACGGTTAGACTTATCCAAAGATAAAGCTGTCAATCCACCTAGGAGATAGACCCAATCTCCTCGAGTCCAATCTATGCCTCCGCCACAACTAAAACCCTCGCCCCCAATCACACCAGTACAGCTAGGCACGACTTCAACCTCGCCGTCACACCTACCTTCTATATTGGGGCCTCACCCCTCCACCTTGCCTCAATACACCATGCCTCCCATGTCTTCTTTAACACGACCAACACCTTCTGCACCCATACAGAAATCCACAGGCATCTCAACACCGTCGCCCCAAGTATCTTGCCTACCTACCAACCCTAAGAAAACTTGATCATCGAAGGACTTGTTTGTTGCGCTCCTCTTTCCCCATGGTTGTTTCCTGCCACCACGTCATCTGTGGCCTCATCATCTAACCAGCTAAACATGACTTCGCACGCAGAAGAATCCACACCTAGTTCAACCCAATCATCAAAATCCCTTGCCTAAACCACCACCCGTACAAACCACTCGTACCCAACCATTACCAAAACAATCAATAATCTCACCCACTCAATCAATAGCCTCATCTTCATTTGACCCGCTCAAAGGATCTTACGCCAAGATCCTTGATATGATGGTAGGGGATGCGACCATTTCCCTACCCCCACTCAGACCCTATGATCCATCTAAACCTCAACCTATAGGTTATGATGAATCTAAAATCTGCGCCTACCACCACACACTAGGACACAATGTAGAAGGATGCAAAGCTTTGAAAGCCATCCTTCGCCAGTCACCTATCTCGGATAGAAAATCTCAGAAAGATGACTTACGGAAGGAAAAGCCCTTAGCTTCGATCCCTTCTCCTATACCACCTGTCCCCGCCTCGCCAAAATCTATCATCATTGCAACCCCGCCTCTCGAGAACAATGACTTATCCCTGTCATCTTCCTCATCTCGCATTCATGAGATCAACATGATTAGCATTACTACTCGAGGTCAGAAAAATAATGGAAAAGCTAAAGAGAGCACACCGGCGGTCTCTCTTTCTCCTTCCGCCATCCCGATCACACCACCACCTAAAGTGGTTATTCGTGGACTGGCCTATCCAGTCTCTGATGGAGTTGCCCATCGCACTATGATCAAACAACTTCACCAATCTCCTGTAAAAATGACACTCTATGATCTCATTCAAACATCTGAATCACATCGACAAGCTCTAATTGAGATCCTTCAAGGGATAGAGGTCCTACCTAACGAAACCTTGCCCGTCGCCTCCATCTTCACACCCAACCACGTTGCTTCTCTCACCAAACAACCTACCTCCACAACCACCTCTGTCCATGTATACGGAAAGTTTCTTTGCTTTGTCGATTTTTCCGAAAAAGAAATTGTCGTCTTTAGTGCAGAAGATCCTGATCCCACTCTTTTCATCTCGGCTTACGTCGGGACATCCGGGTACGTCGTGTTATGATCGATGGGGGCACTAGCCTAAACATCATCTCTTCCAAAGCCTTCCAACAGATGAATATCCCTCCTAGCTGCATGTGTGCCAACCCCACCATGTTGTGTTCATTCAACGATGCTATTACTTCTACCCTAGGCACCGTGATCCTTAACATTCATGTAGGGCCATGTACCTTACCCGAACTCTTCTATGTCCTTGAGGGAGAATTCCAATACAACATGTTGTTAGGATGCCCTTGTATCCAGGCTATGGGATGCGTTCCCTCCACCTTACATGAATATCCCTCCTAGCTGCGTGTGCCAACCCCACCATGTTGTGTTTATTCAATGATGCTATTACTTCTACCCTAGGCACCGTGATCCTTAACATTCATATAGGGCCATGTACCTTACCCGAACTCTTCTATGTCCTTGAGGGAGAATTCCAATACAACATGTTGTTAGGACGCCCTTGGATCGGGCTATGGGATGCGTTCCCTCCACCTTACATAGATGTATAAAATTTGAGTATGAGGGGAAGTCATACACCATCACAGCTGACGCCTCCCCCTTCAAAACCTGTAATATGTTATACCGCCCTAATGATGTGCTTGTACCAGTCAAGACACCCATTGATCCAACCCAACCATCTACTTCGACCACGCCTCAACCATCCACCTTAGCCGCACCCACACCTTCGACCCCACCGAAACCACGAGACGCGAATACCTCTTCCTTCCCCGCGGACAACATCCCAACCTCGGATCCTTGGTAGGTGTTTTTCAATTCCTTACGCTGGGGACTACCGCCTATACAACGTTAGCACCTTCTATACCCCACAAGAGTATGAATAGTTACGGGCGCATCCTACCTACGGCCGTCGTGTGGGGAGGTGATCTCCTACGGACCACCTAATTGCGGCACCAACCTAACGTATGGGGGTGTTGGCGCATCCTCATCACCCCCGAACCTCCGTTCATGTGGTTCCCTTCAATTAGATTTTCAATATCTAACCAACCGTTGTTTCGCCCACCTTCACCTTCTGACGCTTGTGCTTAGAAAGGTTTTGGTTTGGTCTTTATGAGCAAGGACGACATATGGTTATTCCCATGACAACACGCAAACACAAAGATCGTAGTGTTCTTGGGTTTTCTGAACCACCTACACTGAAGAAACCTCATGTCAATTGTATCCAGGAAGATGACGAAGTCACCCATTCCGAACAATCATCGCCCATTTTACCATCTTCACCCACGAAGTCGATAGACCCGGAATCTATCCCTCCTAACTTTTTTTTTCGTGAATGCTATCTTCTTAGGTCCTCTCACTTATCAACGCGATGGTGAGGACCCATCTTCTCTCCCCCTTTTACATCTAGACATGATTGAAGAAGACCTGCCTTGATTAATGTTGTGGAGTGCCAGGATGATGACTCCATCCTCACCTACCTTGGTGCGGATGACTCTTATATTCAACGCGCCTTACCATCTGAAACCCAAACCATGTTGAATGAGTCGACTATAGAAATCAACATCCACACGGAGGACGATCCTCACATTGTAAAGATCGGACAATCTCTTGATGCATCAGAACAAGCCGCCTTCACTACCTTTCTCTGTGCCTGCAATCAAGCTTTCGCTTGGTCCTACACCGACATGCCAGGAATCGATCCTGACATTGCTGTCCATAACATCACTCTGAAACCAGACTCCAAACTAGTTAAACAGAAGCTGAGAAAAATGCATCCACGCATTGCTCTCTTGGTTAAAGAAGAGCTTCAATGACTCCTTTCTGTTTCTTTCATCTTACCTATTGACTATCTGCAATGGATTTCTAATGTTGTACCTATCACTAAAGTGACGGGGGGACTTCGGATATGTACAGATTTCCAGGATCTTAACCTCGCTTGCCCAAAGGATGACTTCCCCCTACCTAGTATTGATCAACTTGTCGATCTCACTGCGGGCCATGAGATGCTTTCTCTCATGGATGGTTTCTCAGGATATAATCAAATTTTAGTAGCCCCAGACCGATCAACATAAAACCACCTTCATTACCCCCTGGGGGACCTTACCTCGCTATCGTGTCATGCTTTGTTTGGCCTTAAGAATCTTTGGTGCGACCTATCGGCGGGCCATGAATTACATTTTTCATGACATTATGCACACTATCCTTGAGGATTATGTTGATGATCTTCTCGGAAAATCCAAACATCGTAGTGAACATCTCGATGTTTTAACCATTATTTTCGATCACCTATTACAATACTGTGTTCATCTTCAGCCAAAGAAATGTGTCTTTGGCGTCCTTTTGGGAAAACTCCTTGGCTTTATCATCTCTTTGCGTGGCATTGAGGTCGACCCCGCTAAATTCAAAGCTATTTTAGAAATGCCCCCACCCACTAACCTAAAACAATTGCGTAGTTTGCAGGGCAAACTCCAATCTATCCGTCATTTCATCTCACAACTCTCGGATCGATGTCAACCTTTCCATCATCTCCTTAAAAAGGACATTGTCTTTCAATGGAGCGAGGAGTGCCACAAAGCCTTTGAGGCTCTTAAAACTTATCTCTTGTAGCCACCCGTGCTTATCCCACCTCAGGACGATCGCCCTTTCTACCTTTACCTTTCTGCCACCGACCATGCTATAGGAGCCATGCTCGCACATCATGACTCAAGCACCGAGAACAAGAAGTTTATTACATAAGCCGTACTCTTGTGGATTACAAAACTAGGTATACACATGTCGAAAAGTTGTGCCTATCCCTATCATTCGTGTGGCCACCAAACTCCGACATTACCTTACGAATCACAAAATTTTTGTCATCACCAACGCTGACCCCATACATTATATGTATGCCAAATCTCATCTAAACCAATGCATCACCCAATGGCTTATGCTCCTCGCCGACCTCGACCTAGAGTTCATACACCGAGAAATTACTCAAAGGACAAACTCATGAGACCAACTCACGGAAGCCCCTTTACCTGGGGAATAATTTACCAATTTTACTTTCCCTGATGAACTCATCGCAACTCTTTCGCTCAATGATGTGTCTTATCCGATGACTCTCTTCTTCGATGGATCTAAATGCCAATGTGGTGGAGGGGTGGGTGTTGTTCTCATTCCTCTTGAAGGTGAACCTATGCCTCTTTCATTCAGGCTCGATTTCCCCTGCACTAACAATACAGCGGAATACGAGGCCCTTGTTTTGGGTCTCCACGTTGCGTTACACTTAGGTGTGAAGTCTATTAACATTTTCGGTGACTCTCAATTGGTAGTAAATCAAGTCACTGGCATCTACCAATGTAAAAATGAGGAACTTCAAAAGTACAAATGTTACGTAGATTCACTTTTGACCTTATTTACCCATTATACTATCCAAACCGTTCCATGCTCAACTAATAAATTTGTGGATACTATGGCTTGCTTGGCCTCACAAATTCCTACATCACCAACTGATTCTGACATATTTGTCTTGGTCCAACAACTCTTTGCCCCATCTTACTTAGTCTCGGATGTTTGTATGGTAAATAATGCATCTGCTGACTCGCAGGATACCTGGTATCACCAATTTCACGACTACCTTACAAACTCTGTTCTCCCACCTGACCTTAATAGTAATGGCAAACACACTTTTCTTAAAGGTGTTTCTCGTTATGTCATCATGGGGGGACTCCTCTATAAACGTGGCTTCGATGGTATCCTCCTTCGATGTCTAACCTTGGATATTTGAAGTCGCTCATACCATCCAATAAGTCCATGACGGAATTTGTGGTGGGCACTTTAGTGGCTTTGCCATGGCCAAGCGGATCCTTCACCTAGGATATTATTTTCCTACTCTTAATAAAGACTGCATTGTGGATATGTTAAGCGTTGTGTTATGTGTCAATAGCATGCCAACCTTCAACATACTCCCAGCCATCCGCTATAGGTCGCACGAGATCTTTGGCCTTTCTCACAATGGGGTTTGGACCTTATTGGTGAGATTCATCCACCTTCTTCACAACGTCACCGTTGGATCATCACGGCAACCGAATATTACACTAAATGGGTGGAGGTTGTTCCACTTATTTCAACCAAAAAGGAGAAAATTGTTGAATTCATCAATCATCACATTATTTGCCGTTTCGGTGTTCCTCATCGCTTGATAACCGATAATGGCAAATCTTTCAAAAATAAGTTGTTACGAGCCCTTTGTGACAACTTTGGTATCAAACTTAGCTTCTCGTCACCCTACTATCCACAAGCAAATGGTCAAGCTGAATCTTCTAACAAAACCTTAACCAAAATTCTCATGAAAGTCGTTAACGATTCTGGTCAAAATTGGCATGATCACATCCCCTTTTCCTTTCGGGCTTATCGTACCATCATTCGTACTTCTACTAATGCCACACCATTCTCTCTGGTGTATGGTAATGAGGCCGTCTTGCCTCTCGAAATACAAATCCCTTCCCTCATAATATCTCTCTAGGATATTCTCACCAATGATGACTTTTGCCAAGAGCGGTTAGCCCATTGGATCTTCTTGACGAGCATCGTCTTACCGCTCTTGACCACCTTCAAATTTATCAAAAGTGCATCAAGCGTGCTTATGATAAGTAAATTCATGAACGTACCTTTAAAATTGGTGATCTTGTCCTCAAAGAGAATCGACATGTAACCAAAATAGAAAAGAGCAAACGTGGAAAATTTTCTCCTAATTGGATTGGGCCTTACATTATCACTCACACTTATGAATCAGGTACTTATCGTTTAGCTTCGCTTAATGGTAAACCTGAGCCTGAACCCCTTAATGCCTTGCATCTCCTACTATTCTACTGTTGAATTTAGTGTTACATCACTCCTTATCCACCTTGTGCTCGTCCCTTGAGCTCATTTACCACCTCATACACCTTTTTTTTCGTGCATCTCAAAGTAAAATCAAACCCACGTGGTTTGATCATCACCTCCTCTTAAAGAGGCCGTCTCTTTTTTAGTCTGGTCCATGACTTAAAAGTATCAAAATAACAAGTTCTCAATTATACAATTCTGGGATATTCTTGAGTCAAACTTCCTGCAAATTTAGATGCTTCATGCCAAACAAACATCTAGACCTCCATACTATAAACTAGACTGCTCCCTCGAAGGACAGCTATGTGCAAAGCCGCATTTGCTACTATAACTAGCTCCCTCCCTGAAGGACAACTATGTGCAACACCACGTCTCTACATTATAAGTAGACTGTTCCCTCGAAGGACATCTATACACAAGTCGAGCCTCTATCAAAAGCTTCTCGCATTAATCACTTTTGTGAAGACCTCAAGAACAATAAAATGCATATCCCATGTAGAATTCCCGCATCGATCGGTCTATATCCGAGAAACATCAAAGAAGTATTCAAAAGTACTTTTACGTCATGGACTTGTTTATTTTGGTTTGGTTCTCTTCCGTCAGCATAATCACCTTATACCAAGTTCTCTACGCCTCAGCTATCCCATCCACCTCTCCTCACCATTCTTCACAATAACAAAACTCAAGGGATGTGCGTATATCCGATATATTGTGATTATAAAACTCTTTTCACCTATCGACTTCTCGCCTATGCAAGGTACCTAGGGATTCAAGCTCATCCTACGATAATACATGGTTTGTTTAGCTCTTTCCAACTATGGGACAGTTTTGCCTCTTTTACCCGAATCTAGGATTGTGTGTTGATCTTAATTTGGACACGATTTCCTATGCTTGGGTAAGTTAACCCTCACTTCACCTATACCCACACCAACACCAACAACATTACTCTACCAACATCAAACTTTTACCAACCAAAAATTGCCTAACCACAACCAAATGGCCTGAATTCACCTCTCCTTGGTCCTAAGGGAGAACTAAATCGGTCTAAGGCCCCTCCTTGCTTTGTGCAATGGGCTATGTAGGTAGCACTTAGGAGACATGGGGTCTCCCAAGGTTAGCTCGACCATCCCCTACCATAACCTATCATGTGTTGTGTTTTCTTTAAAAATATAAATATTTTCACGTATTTTTATTGATAACACTCACCTTGATCCTTTATCAATCCAAACATTCAAAACACAAATATTCTTATAATTATCACAAACTCAAATCAACATACATATTCCATTTTATTTAGATGTTAAACAAATACATCTTCTCTATCATCGACGTGCAGGTGGAATCCTTATTTATTCTTCTACCCCTATGTATGAAACTCACTTAGACCCCCACGCCTCGTCCCGAACTAGGTAGTGATGGTGATCGTCGACGCCGCTCACCTGGCCTCTCCGTACTCAAAGGTACCACTGCTATTGGTTCCTCCCACTGATCCACTAATCTCTCCTGTAACATACGAATCTTCCCTCTTGCATGGAGGACTCTTGCCTCTAGTCTCTCCACTCGAGACTGCGAAGCCTCTAACAATCCCGTGGTCTCGTTCACCTGTGTTTGAAGCTGGTGAACTAAACCCTGTAGGCGGTCTCTCTCTGCGGTAATCACAACTATGTCGGGATGATTGGCCCTCTCATGTGTACTTCGTAGCTCTGCTGCCCACCATAATCTATAAGACTCTGTCGCTCCTACATCCATTACCCTGCGATCAGCTGTTATCTCTTCTGGTCCTTCTGGAAGAGTTGGCCGTGGAGGTGAGAATGGTGCCTCGGCGTCGATCCTTCTGTATGGTCTATGATCCATGGGTATATCCTGAACAAATCCAAATTGTCATCACACGCGATCTAGAGGAATCCTCTCGTACTCTCTGGCCTGTGTCCTGCGATCCACCTCACTCACTCTACACCCCTCAAATCCTCGGCTATGTTCGCCGTCACCATGTAGTTCCCGTAAGGCCTCCAATGGATATCCGCAATCGTCATCGTCTCCAACTTCTGCCTATAATACTCGACATTATCTATCACAATCTCGGCTCTTGCCTCTTGCTTTGTCTGGACCCATCGCTGAATCCCAACCTCTGCACTCCTATCTCTCCTGCCTGGATTGGTCGGCCTATTGGTCGCACACACACAATGTGCTCATAGGCCCAACAATGTAATAAGTATGCACAATCCAGTGTAGTCCTGTGATTTCACTTGCATGCCCATAAACCCTGTATAGCTCGCCGGCAGACATGTGGGTGCCCATGCGCGATAACGCTACCTCCTATCATCTCACGAATAATACACATCAATGATTTTAGAAACCTTCCCCGTCTGCTTTAGGTAATGCATAATACCCCACCGCTATCATTAATACCACGGCGAACCTTGTTGCCTTAGGGTGCTGCAATCATTATACCATAAGTAAATGTCATGCCTCGGCGTGTGTCAAATCTCGTGCGGCTTTACTAAAAATCTGCCGTTATCGCTGCCGTGCGTGCGTTGGGCCCCTGCTCGATACTGCTGGTCTTCCTATAATTAGAAGTCTCAAAATTTGAAACACATCTTCTAACGTCACTGTCATTTCCCCTATTGGCAGATGGAAGGTATTCTTTTCTGGATTCCATCTCTCAATCAACACCTGCAACATAACATGATTGCGTGCGATTCATGAATAATAGTGGATTCCGCTTAACCCCACACGAGTTTATTAATGCCCACTCCGCTGGTGTTACATCCGCTCGGACCCATGACAACAGTGCTGGTACCCTATCATTCATCATCAACCTTGCCTGCTTGCACACATCAAACCAACGAACAACAAGCAACAAATGAATCCCCAAGTGTTTTTATCAGAAGCTGACTTTACATAGTAACCGATATCGGTTACCTAACCGATACCAGTTAGGCCCAAACCAATATCGGTCACTATTCATAATATCCATCCTGCTCAAAAACACCACCTATGTTATCTTATTCGCTGGTTTACCCCTCTCTGTACCTACAAACATATCTTAAACACCTGATTACCTACCCTATAACACTCATCCCATCCCAAACCCTTGCCTATCACCTTTTTACCCACTTATCTTACCACATCCTATTTATAAGCATGCAAAATCTTATTCCAACCAAAACTTATACCTCTTGGGATGCAGCAGCTTGAGGTGGAACCTGTCTTCTCTCTCCTCTCTGCCCACTGGATGCTTCTCCTTGTTCAGCCATGTTCACCAGACTCTTCACTATAACTTGCCTTTACACCTTCTTAATCCAAGCCTACGATCACTTTACCTGTCTCTTTCCTCCTTATCACTCAATTCTCCCATGCAACTACCCTGTATGGACGACAACAACCTCGCATCCTCGTATTTAACATGTTGCATGACTCTAAAAATAAGAATCTAAAATTGCCTCCCAAGCTTTTCTATTTTTAGAAAAGCTCGTTTTAACATAACCGATGTCGGTTACCTAACCGGTATCGGTCACATAGTGACCGACATCGGTTATCTAACCGATATCGGTCAAACTGTCTCCTTTTGATTATACCTAGGCCTTTTCTTTGTTTTTTACAAAATTTTGGCGGTGCCGCCTCTTTTCCCTGCATAACGACATCATTATCAATATCCATCATCATAATACCATCAACATTTCAACACATCTGCATATAATCCAAACATCATCAACGTCATCTATATACCTCAACTTCCAAAATCATCAACAAAACAAATGAAACATTATAATATATGTATCAAATCAAACATTATACACACCATGTGGATCAAACTCATCATCTATATATATCCTCAAATCAATGTCAACATATACAAATTGCCCTACATGGGGCCTCTATAAATCCAAAAATACAAAGTCGGCACGCAGCCGCCATTGTCTCTGTCAAAATCTCAACTCGGCTCGCAGGCCGGTCTCTCATGTCAAAAATATACTCGGCTCACAGGCCAGTATCAACTATACAAAATGTACTTAGCTCGCAGGCCGGTATATACAACAAAAATGAATACATAAATCCTCTGTGGGCACGCAGGCCTCTATATGCACACTTGGTTCGTAGACCGGTGTCTCTAAAAAAAATCAACTACCCAAAAACATCTCTGCTCCTGGTACGACTCAAATCTCTCCCCCTCCCTCGGCTCGTCCCTCAGCTGGCCCCGGTCTCGGATCTCACCTCCTACCTATCACTGACCCACTAGCTGTGGCTGCGGCCCCCTGTGACCTGTGACTCGGGAAGTCTTGACTCTATGAGCTGCATATGGCTGATACTCGGCACCAGCACTCATCTAGTACGTCCTGATAATAACAGGCCTCGCTCTCACCTCCATGTATCGGGCCCGTGCCACCATGGCTGGTGGGGCTGGTCCCCCGGCTCCTAATAGAAGTGGGCCCTGCCCTGCCTGTACACCCTGACCCTGAGCCTGTACCTGTGGTGGTGGTGGAGCTGCCATTGGAGCTCGAGCAGGGGACTGTTCTCGTGCTGAACAGGATCTCGGACACGAGGGTGTGCTTGCTATGCCTATCCGTACTGTCCCCGTGCTGGGCCAAGCTGTGCTTGTAACACTCGATCGTGCCTATGTAGCAGCAAATTGCCCCTATAATAATTGCACTTTTGACCCAAGGGACGGTCCATCTCTGCTATAATAGATGCCAAATATGGTTGTGCGGGCATTTGTGCTCTCATGGCTGCCCTCTGCCCTGCCCACGAAACCAAAATGAACCTGTAACTCCGGTGTCATCCACCGTATCATCGGCCGGTCTCTCTGCTACCCAGACTGGGTCAAATGGCTGCGGTACAGGTAGTGGTGCCTCTACATCCTCCCTCCGATACTGTGGGAAGGGAGGTGGCTCATCCTGTTGTAATCCCAGTTATCGTCGTACCCTCTCTAGAGGAATCCTCTCATACTCCCCGGGTCTCCGTCCAGATATCCAGAAGATGTACTGGATCCAACGCAGCTGTGCTCGGGCTCCTCCACGGGGCTGATGGCCTCTGTATGGCCTCCATATAATATCTAAGGCAGTCAGGCCCTCTAGCATATGTCTGTAATAAGTGACATCCCACCTGCGATAACTGCTCGTGGCTGACCCACGACCCCCAACCACCTCTGAAACCCATACCTATAAACTACCTGTGGCCCTGGCTGCTGGGGAAACCCTACTAGTCGTAAACACATGATATGCTCGTAGGCCCAGCAGTGTAACAAGAATGTTGAACATATCCCAAATCGCCTCATACGGCGATAGCCCCAGAGCTCTCTGTATAGCTGCACCAGATACACCGGTGCCCATGCATAGTAGGTGTGCTCCTCCACCATCTCATGTAACACTCCCATCAGAGCCTGTGGGAAGCGGCCTCCCTCCCGAGTCGGGAGGCGAAGCAGTGATACCGATCATCATCGGCACGACAAGGTGTGTCTCCTGTCGATGTGCGCGATACATATCGCCGTAGAAGAGATGCTCGCACTATGATATGTAATCAAGTAGAGTGCATCCCCAAATACTGTAGGATGTTATCCATCATTTGTCTCAAGCATCCACCTAGAACACCTCCTCACCGATGATCGCGGTCTCAAGATGTGATACACATCCTCTAAGGTGACTTGTCATCTCTTGGTAGGGAGATGAAAGGCATTGGTTGCGGATCCCATCTCTCGATGAGGGCAACCATCAGCCGTGGTCTTATCCATGACCCTATACCTCGGACTCGCTAAGTCAACCTCCTGCATAACTACCCACCTTTGTCTTTGTGGTCACATGTGGCCGCATCCGCCCCAAAGAGAGGCGGCATCCGATCTCGCATCGTTATGGCTTTGGCGCGCTTGTAAAAACAACTCACTCCATCAGCCTACCCTTTACAAAACAACTACCGTAACCCTCTATACTCACTCACCACCCAATCACAACCCGACTCTATAAGCACATCTACACCCACCTATCTTACCCTATACATCTATAAATTCCTCTCACTCCAATCAAACCTAAAAACACCTCATCTCCCTCAACATCAATAACCCCACCCAACAAAAATCTACAATATCCCCTTTACCTATCCCACACCCTACCAACCGCCCCACTCATACTCCACCCACTCTACTCTCGCCCTCTAACCATACCTCAACCAATTTAACCCCTCCTAATTCATACACAACCCATAACCTATCCTACCTAAACCGGCCTCCAACCACCCGATTACCCCCCACCCCAATAACCTTTCCTAGCAACTCTACCTTCTCCCCCTTCACCCCAAAAATCTATCCTACCCACCTACAACAAACCAACACAACAAATTTCACAACCTTACCTCCTACCCATGGTGACCGGTACCGGTCACCCTCGACCGCCATCGGCCCCCCAACAATCTATGTCTGACTTTTATGCACCGACGTCAGTCGACACATGACCGATGCCAGTCTCTATAACCACTAATCTACACAACTTACGTTGTGACCGATGTCGGTCGCCTAGTGACCGACATCGGTCACTATGGGATTTCGGGGCTGGACCAAAAACAACCCCCAAATCCCCTTTTTTCCTATTTCTACCCATCTACCCAGAACAATTGCCTAAAAACTTACCCACCCTGCCATTTTGGCCTACCTAACATATCTACCCACTCCATTTTACGATTTACCTTCATTTATTCATTATTTTATCAAATTTTGGATTCCTACCCCAAAACCCACATCCTAGCTAAATTCATCAACTTCACACAAATAGGGATTTAGAGCCTACTGGTATGACTACACGTCGTCGTGGTGGGATAGGTGGTGGTGGTCCAGCTCCTCCAGCACCTCCAGCACCTCCTGCTCCTCCAGGCTGTGCCATAGCTCCAAATCTCCTCAGCAGGGTCCTCAACCAATCAAACTCTGCCTCCTGATCTCTGGGGCCTACCAATAATTCACTCCCCCACTCAACTAGTGCCAACTCAGCCCAAACACACAACCCACTCACTTCAAAAACTCAAACAAGAAAAAGTTGGCACTCAATTTCACAAAGTGAAAATGACATGCCGTATTTTTTCTTTTTATAGGTTTTCACCCTCTAACCGATATCGGTTAGAGCGCGCCTAGGTGACCGATATCGGTCATCTGACCGATATCGATCACCCATAACCGATATCGGTTATAGGCTTAGTTTAACCTAATTCCTGCCCTTATCCACCAATCTCCATTTCTCACCACATCGCCTACCCCGACTTTGCTAAATAGCCTTATTTTGAATTCATCGGCCCAACCCAAGGCCGTAACCAATCAATTGGCCCACCCAAGGCCGCAACAAACCAATCGGCCCGACCCAAGGCCGCAACAAACCAATCGGCCCGACCAAGGCGCAACAAACCAATCGGCTTGACCCAAGGCCGCAACAAACCAATCGGCCCGACCAAGGCGCAGGCAAACAGCCGGCCCGACCCAAGGCCGCAACCAATCACTTGGCCCGACCCAAGGCCACAACCAACCAATCGGCCCGACCCACGGCCGCACCAATTAAGTACCTCGATTGAGGCCTACAAATCAAAAATTCTCTCCACCCATCATGTACCTATTTGTTCAATCGAGCTCACCTGTTCGTGTTTTAGCACGACTAGGATACTTGACTTGTTCAGCCAACCAACTTTTCCTAGACCAAGACCGTGACGTTTATTTCAACCAAACCAACCATTTGGTACTGCCGAACATGCCTAAACATTCCGGTACCTTACCCGTTATATCCCCTGGAGCTACTTCCTATGCCTTGGATACCAGGATTATATCAGCCTTGTTTGGATAAACTATCAACCTTTGCCTATGAATTGCTTGTTTGCTCTTCAAAACATGTACCCTGGTCACACTACTACATTTTAACGTGCGTCGGCTTCCTTGAACTTACCCCACCATCTTACCAGCATCTCACCATCATTTACCCTTTATCAACCCTATCCCTGATTTCATGTCGCCTCAATCTGTGATAGATTTGAGGGGGATTACCTATACCCTTAACTGGGGCAACCACTTTTTATTATTGTCAGTGCAGCTTTACAAGACAAGCTACACGACAACAAGGGGAAAATGTAGACACCAAATTTGGGTCTTATGACACCCTATACCCCGTATCTCATCCCACAACCTAACCCTACCTCACCACCTAAAACCTTACACACTGAATTATTTATTAATTACCTTATAATTAATAAATCCACATCTCTAACCCTGCCACCTCACCTCGCCACCTCACTATGACCTAGCCCTAACCCTAAACTAACCTAATTAAGACCTATGACTTGGTCTAGACCCACACCCATGACTCATCACCCCTCACCCACATCAAAACGAACCTAATAATGACTTGACCAAGCCCACAACTGACCCCTCGGGAGAAAAGGAGGGAAAGTTGGCTATTTTACTAAAAATAGCCAACTTTGACCTAACCGACATCAGTCCCTACGTGGCTGGTGTCGGTTAGGTAACTACCATCGATTCCCTGTAAATGACCTCCCCCAACCAAAATGGAGGGATCCGAATCCATTTGGCAGAGGAGAGACAAATGAGAAGGAGAGAAGAGTTTGTAAAGAAGAGCATCGAGCCCAAAACTGGACCTGAGTAACTAAAGCATTGTCACACTCATCCAAACCTTGGGAGAGTTGGAGGATAGCTTCATCAGATCACTTCCGATTGTTGGATCATCCCAACTGGGCCTTACCTTTGCCACTGCATTCTTTGGATCTGCATCCACATCAGAAACCGGTAAGTAGTCTCTCTTATCACCTTGTATGCTTCTAGACACCACTTTGTGAACTTTTAATTCATAAGGATTATAAGCTCACTCCTGGATCTACTACCCAGAACAACCTGCACCTAACCTTCGGTCATCCATCTCTATATTACCCCAAAGACAACTCTCTCACTCTCTGAGTCTTCTCTATCACCCTACTACTCCCCTCAACCATCTACCAACCTTCCAAACCTCATAACCACCTTACACCAACCTCCATTTAAAAATCCCTAAATCACTACCCCTACCGATATCGGTTATTCCCTACCGGTACCGGTTTGTAACCACGATCGGTTATCTAGTGACTGGCATCATTCACTGTGACTTATACCAAAACCAACCTTTCACCTATTCACCTCAAAACAATCTCGTGTCCAGCCTAGTCTATCCCTGTAACTTGATTGGAACATATCAATAACCAGTGACCAAACAAACAACATGACATTCTATTGTTGGTAATTTAGTCTCTATTGCTTTTAGTAACGAGATACCTAAATCGTGAGTTCGCAATAGCTTCTTTATTATCATTTGCATCAGTTTGTATTAAAAAGGGAATTGACCACCTTCGAAAGGAAGTCTAATATTTCTTGGGCCCAAGGCAGTTCCCTCACTTATTGTCTAACTAAAATCTGGTGGTCTTGCATTCTTATTTACAGGTAGTCCTTCCCAGACAAAAAGGAGTTCTTCACAATTGGTCTGATTTCTCTACGGTACGTGCACACCTTCCCAACACTCTACAAGTATTCCTCCTAACCCTAACCCCTTATCTGTTTCTCAAGAGAATGAAAGGATAGAAGCAACTCTATTTTGGGACTAAAATTCTGTGCGAAAGCAGGCACGTAAGCACGCAAGGTCCCAGTTATGGAATGGCGTGCAAGGCAAAAGCACATAAAGGAAGGTTTTAGAGAAGGGTTTAAGGAATCTCGTAGCATGCGCAACACACGAGAACATAGCAAATGCTACGGGACTTAGTCAATTTGGACGTACGGAGAAGAACACATGAAAAGCATGACGTAGTTGTGCGTGGACAAGGTGACAACTTGGCAACAAGTTGGCCTGGAAGGAGCATGTTAGAAGCTTAGAAGCACATCATGGGATAAAGTGGAAAGCTCGGGGTTGGAGAAGCATGCTCGCATGGATGACCACATTCGGACACTTGGCACCGGATTTGAGGGCGTTGTAGTGTGATTTGGCAGCTAGGAAAGATATAAATACAAACACTGCAAAGATAGAAAGATATACATAGAGAGTGGGTGGAGCTCTACAAAATGTTGCAAGGACTCACGGTGGATAGTTGTATTTGGGGAGGATGCATTAGGCTTGTGGATTGAAAATTTTCTTGTTTTGTAGGTTAGTTACATAAGTCCGGTCAATGCATGTTTGTGTAGTCCGCTTCTCTACGACCCTCTGTAATGGTTCCATAAATGTAATGAGGTTTCCTGTTATATATATACATGAATATCAATGATTCAGAAGCATACTTCTCTCTCATAAGTTCTCTTTCCTTTTTATGATAAGTAAGGATGCTTGTATATTTCTTTCTATCATGATATACGTTATGAATTGTTAAGTACTTTGGCTGAAATGACTGCAAGGATCTAGAGGTGTTTCGAGCCCTATGGTTCATTTATGTCCTAAATTCTCGTATAAAATCTCTTACAAAATCATAGATGATGTTTCCCACTAAACTCACATAAAGAGAGACTCGGTACCCACACATGCCTTGGGTGAGCATCTAGCTTTCATTGGGTGATAGGATGATGTGTATGGGGTCCCTTTCTTTGTGATAAGGGTAAAAATGACTACGGCTACGGTGGATCTAGTGGTTCTTGAGGCAGAGGAAACATAGGAGGTTATGGATCGGTGGGAAAGGTCCACACCAACCCCAAAATATTTACATGGAGATGTCTCTTCATCTCCCAGAGTATAGGGGCATAGAAGATGTTCTTTGAACATGTACACATGTGTGAAATACTATGGCGCGTAAAAGGAATCACAACTTTTGAGTGTAGGGAAAGTCAATTTGCTACTACGTTACAAGGGCGCACACATAGTTGGTACAAAAATTTTGACCCTGATCAAACTTGTGTAGACTATGTAACTTTAAAATATGCTTTCCTTAAAGAGTTTCACATCCCTAAGTTTGAGTAGAAGAGTATAAGTGAACTCAAGGATATCAAGCAAGGCACTCTTTGAAAGTATCAAAGAGTATGATGCTCGGTTCAAAACATTGTTTGTGCCAAGCTTTCTTATGATATTCATGCAAGCCAACATGCACAATGGTTTGTTGGTGGTCGATTACACCTTTTAGGAGGGCATTATCACATAAAAACATACACCTTTGATCCATGTGAAGCACTTTAAGTGGCCTTATGCGCTAAGGCATTTGGAAGTATAGACACTTTGAGGGTAAGCCCATTTTAGAAGCAAAAATTGTAGCTATGGAAAAGCGAGTTGGAGAAACTATCGGTAAATTCAAAGCATGTGATACGCGCACATTGATTTGGTGCACAATTATGAAGAGGAAGGTCACACAAAGGATAGTTGTCCCCGCAGATCGGTGTGCTCATTGTTGTTAGATTGTGAGATATTCCATTTAAACCATGATGCTAGCCATTGCCCATTACTGCAATGTGCGATAAGGAATAATGTTTCATGCTACCGCAAAATCAGAGGTCCACAACTCATGACACGGAAGGAAGATCGCCGATTGATTGGTCAAATCCATGATGCTTATCAATATCAATGTATGACAGAAAGGAGTTTTAGATAACTCTAAAGGAAAGAACAAGCATCGGGATTGGGATCATAATCAGTGCGTGGTGATCGAGAATGAAGG
Source organism: Taxus wallichiana var. yunnanensis (assembly GCA_018340775.1). Classification (NCBI taxonomy): domain Eukaryota; kingdom Viridiplantae; phylum Streptophyta; class Pinopsida; order Cupressales; family Taxaceae; genus Taxus; species Taxus wallichiana. The sequence goes on along the minus strand of CM031237.1, from coordinate 950,549,591 downwards.
GCATTTTGAAGGAGGTCATGCTTATAGGTCGAGGGTTTCAAGGAGGATATGGAGGGAGAGGCTGTGGTGGTGGAAGAAGTGAGTTCCCTCATGGAATGTGTTATACATGCGGATCTCCGACCATTACGAGATGTGAATGTCTTGAGAATATTACATGTTCTTTTACGTGGAAAGAATCATAGTTATGAGGAGTGCCCAGACTTGTATGAACATCTTAGCAAGTAGCATAAACGGAAAAAAAAGGTGCATGGATGGTTAGGATACAATGCGTTGTGGAAAATTAGTGGATGCCCAAGTTGGAAGTAGAATCTAAGGCATTGCAGGTAAAGATCATGACCCACATTGAAGTAGCGCACAACAAAGAAGCATTGCAGCAGAAGCCTACCATCACTAAGGAGGAGGTTCTACATGCATGGTACCCAAATCCTGCCCATTAGAAGGAGGTTTACCAGGAAACCATGGAGGTACTCAGGAATCTTTAGGGTGAAATACAATATTTAAAGGAGCAATCACGGAAGATGGAGCAAAAGAAAGCATCAGAGATGATCCAAACTGATATGGATGACTTGAGAGAAGAGTGAAAAATGTTGTCTTTGGGGAGAATATAATTTCACTATTGGGGAATTGGTTAAAAGGAAACAACCCACATGCAAGTACTCAAACTTGACGATAGATCGTGCATGCAAATATTCCCCCTCATAGCCTAAATTTTGATAACGAAATAAATTTGAATGTTGTTGTGGATGGGTGAGTAATATCTTGATTGATACTGATGACATGAAATTCAATGTTCTTACCTTAGATGCATGGGTAAAAATGGGGATACCTCCATTAAAACCGTCCTCTAATGTATTGTTCATGGCTAACCGGACTAAGGACAATCCCATCGGAGTTTTAAAAGATACATCCATTACCATATAAGGAGCCAAGTTCACTTTGGAGATTTTGAGGTTTTAGTCTTTGCAGAGTTAGACAACTTCCCAACTCTATTGGGAATCCTTAGTGCTTATGCAAATAATTTTGATCTTGATTCAACAAGGGTTATATTAGATTTGAAAACAAGGAGGAAATAATTATTATCCCTTTAACATATGGAAAATTTGTGCCCTATGTTGAACCCTTGAGTGAAAAATACCCGAATAGGATTTATGTACTCGCCATTCGAGATCTAGAGGTACTTGAGCCATATAAAGAAGGAATCCTTCGGTGGGAGGCTATATAGTCTATTAGCGATACTACAAGTTTTCTTGTGATAATTGGGCTCATAACACTTATGAGTTAGTAGGGAACACAGTAAAGAGCATATTTCCTAAGGATAGCAAACCACGTTATATCAGGAGAATAGGTATCAACTTGGTACCTTATTACACCGGAGAAGGATATCCTATGGTATTCTTGCGTTCCATGGAAGAATGGTGGATAGATCCCCACTGGAGAGAAGGGATATGCTAGCATATACACCACGCAGGACAACAACACACTAGTGGGTGGTCCAAGGATAATCTTGTAGGATGGAATGAAATTAGGATTGCTCTTGCCACTAGTTTCTACAAGAGAAATGCACCTACTCAAATATGTACTTATCATGGTAATTAACCTGTTCATCACCATGTTCAGAAGTGTGAGAGACTTTGGAAAGAGGGGCATGAAGCTTTACCACCTTCACTTTGGGTGCACAAGTTTTATTCCACTCTACATGGTTACGCGCATGCTTGATATGTATATGCAGAACTTCATAGAGAGGCTGGAAATTGGTAGGATTTAATTACAGGAATGACCTAGATGTTTGACTTCTTCTCTACCAAACCTCTGGTGGAAGAATCATTAAAGGTCATAAAGTACTTAACCATGGGGGATAGTGCCAAGGTGAAGAACTCATTCAGGAGTTATTGGATGAAGGAAACTCATGAGCACATCTTGTTGAAGAGATAGAGGCCGATGCCACACTACTTCAACGTGCTTGCCTTGAGAAAGAAAAATGAAAAAATGGTCTACTTAGTGGATGACGAAGAAGTAGAAAATATGGATATAAACCATTCAATAGGTAGGCGTGAAGTGTTGGATAGTGTAGATAAGACCACACATGCCTATCATAAACCTATGAAGAAAAAGATAGTGAAGATTGGATCAGATGTTGAACCTAAGGAGGCCATAATTGGGGACTATTGGTCAGACTTTGAAGTGGAAAAAATTATAGAGCTACTACGGGATTATCAGGACTTATTTCCTCGAGGGTACCATGAACTTAAAGGCGTGCATGAATCATTAGGGGAGATGAGGATAAAGCTTAAAGAGGGTGCATGCCTAGTTAGAAAGAGACCCTACAGGATGAACCCCAACTTGCGTGAAAAGGTTAAAGAAGAGATTGACAAAATGTTGAAGTCTGGAATCATCAAGCCCCTGGATGAGTCAGAATGGGTTAGTCCAATGGTGATCAGTATCAAGAAGGATGGTGGATTAGGATCTGTGTGGACTATAGGGAGCTGAATGTTGCATGTGTGACTGATCCCTTTCCTACACCATTCATTGAGGAAATAATAGAAGGCATTACAGGGTGTGAAATATATTCATTTACAAATGGGTTCTCTAAGTATCATCAAGTTAGGATTGCCCAGGAGGATCAAGAAAAGACTACTTTTACTACTGAATGGGGTAGCTTCGCCTATATTGTGATGCCTTTTGGTCTAAAAAAATGTGCCTGTATTTTTGCACATAGTTGTTTAGGTGTTTAAAGAATTTATTCACAACTTCTTATAGGTTTATTTAGATGATTGGATGGTGTATGGACTGGTCAAGGATCATTGTGATAATCTACGCTTAATGTTTGAAAGATGTAGATAGTTGAGTATCTCTTTTAACATCAAGAAGTGCATATTTGCTACACCATTTGGAATACTATTAGGACACATAATCTGCAAGGAAGGTTTGTTGGTTGATCCAACTAAGGTTGTAGTCATTATAGGCCTAAAAGAGCCTACCAGTTAAAGTGAGGTGCACATATTTTTGGGTCATATAGGATATTACAAGAAGTTTATTAAAGGATATGCCAAGATTGCCACACCTTTGGAGGAGTTATTGAAAGGAAAAGGTACGTTCTATTGGGGAGAACCGCAATAATGTGCATTCGAGACATTAAAAGAGAAACTTACTACCACGCCTATTATGCATTTTCCTTTGTGGGACCAACCATTTCATGTACATGTGGATGCCTCTGGCATGACCATTGGTGCAGTATTGGCTTAGCCTGGAGAAGGTATTGTAGATCATCCTATATGCTTTGTTACTAGTAAGTTGACTCTATAGAACATAATTACATAACTACAAAGTGCGAAGCTTTGTCAATTATCTATGTGCAACATAAATTATGACAATACCTACTAGCTGCATCATTTGTATTTTACAAATATCACATGTCATTGAAGTATTTAGTAAACAATCCCATTTTACGAAGGGGCACATATGTATATGGGTACTCTTATTTCAAGAATTTGATTTCATAGTCATTGTAAAACTAGGGAAAAGTAATTCTGGACCAAACCATTTATCCAGAATACGATTAGGAGAAGAAGCACAAGCCATTGAAGATACCACGCTCGATGCAAAGTTATATAGAGTTACAACCCACACCATCGAGAATTAGAGGAAATTGTTGTCTTTCTAATAACATGCATGACGCCAAAAGGAATGAAATCCTTGGAGAAGAAACAACTTTCCATGTGCATGACGACACCCTATATGTTAATTAGTGGTGACTGTACAAATTAGGTCGGGATGAAATATTGCATTTGTTGTGTACTAAAACATGAGTGTATAACTATCATAGAAGAATCTCATGGTGGTATTACAGGTGGCCACTATACAGGTGACACCACCGTGCATAAGATCTTACTCGTTGGATCATGGTGGGAGACCTTGTATAAATATTGTAAGGAATTTTGTAAGGCATGTGATCACTGTCAGCATATTGGCAAACCAGGTCAACGAGATGAAATGCATCTGAGACCTATTACTAGTGTAGAACCATTTGAGAAATGGGCTATAGATTTTGTGGGTCCTATTTCACTAGCCACACTTTGCATAGGATTGGATCATGCTATATCATAACTTACATAAATTATCTGACAAGGTGGGTAGAAGCAACACGTATAAAGGATTTTATAATAGCTACATTAGCCAAGTTTCTATGGGAAAATATTATTACAAGGTATGGATGCCCTTTAATTTTGACTAGTGATAGGGGCACACATTTTTGAATGAGACAATTAGAATTTTGTTGGATGAATTCATGATTGCACACCATAAGACTACACCATATCATCCTTAGACAAATGGGACTACTAAGGATTTCAATAAAATTTTGAGCTAGACATTGACAAAAATCTATGATGTTGGAAGAAAGGATTGGGATGATAAAGTATCTGTAGTACTTTGGGCATATCAAACAACATATAAAATATTGAACAAAGCCACACCATTTCAGTTAGTGTTTGGCACAAAAGTAGTTCTTCCTATGGAATTCATGTTACCATCTTTGCATATTTGCATGTTAGAGGTCTAGCTGATGAGAAAGAATTAGAATAACGGATTGAAAAGTTAATTAAGTTGGATGAGAGATGAGCAATAACACGTTGGAGTCAAAAAAAAAGAAAAGGCGGGCAAAAGCATGGCATGATAGGCACATCAAGGATAAAAATTTCATAATTGGACAATGGTGCTCCTTTATGATTCTAAATTTTTGTGCCATCAGGAAAACTCAAGGTACATTGGTTGGGGCCATATGTTGTCACTCACATACTCAAAATAGGCGCTTGCCAATTAGAGGCGCTTGATGGAATATGGTTACCCGGTTACTTCAATGGGAGTAGGTGAAGCCCTACTATAAATAAGTATTCTTGGTGTTTGTAATAAGGCAGTGTTTCCATTTAGATTAGGTTTTCAATTCTACATTTCCTTAATGTATTTCCTTCTTCATTCTATGCTTTGTAAATTTAGTTGGTGTTTTTGTGTAATAAACACGTTTACGTGCGCGTAAGCTAATTACTAGTTGGAGATTTTTATGCGTAAAGGACTTCACATACCCTTAGTGTGGGGTGGTTATTGATATCTAGGTACAAGTATAATGAAGATAAGTACACATGAAAGGAACTAAGCGCCATGGTGCTATTCAAGTTGGAGAAATGAAAGAAAAAGAGTGCTTTCGGAAAAGAGGACCATAGATGGAGGTGAAGGAAGAAACAAGTATAACATGAGGTAAGCAAGAGGCCATGGGAAATACCAAGGAAGGCGTAGTGGCGAGGTACTTGGGCACATGGAGGCATGCTAAAGAGAATTCTATGGCTAGAGGGTAGGAAGGCGTGCTAGAAGGTTATAGCTTGGGTGCGAAGATGTACCGTGTGGAAGGAATGAAAATGGTCATTTAATGAGAGGATTTTGGTAGGTGGAGGAGCAATAAATTCACTAACATTTTGAAAATCTATACAAGGACGGGATGCGAGTTTATTTTTACCATTGCAATTGAGAGAATTTGAAAAGAGCTAAGTGCAAACGATCGAGCAATCGTGTTGAGGTGCAAAGAGTGTGAAACTAGATGTGGAGAGAAGGTTTGTGCATAGGAGAAGCTTGCATTCCCATAGGTGAAGGGTTTGAGTGAAGTAGACATGTTACAAACAAGATAGGGCACGTGATTTCCACTAGGGCATGAGATTTGAACTAGGGTTTCAACTTACTCGATTACAGAGGGTAGAAAAGAGATTTTTCAAATGGCACCAAAGAAAGCACCCGTAATAGGAGTAAAAGGGAAGAAGAAGGTCAAAGTGGAAGAAGAAATTACTCCCGAGAGTAATTTCTCATAAATGTAGTATCAGAGGGCGTGATCATGGGATTCCCACATCCATCAATGTAAAATCAGCGATTACAACCATCGTACATCAGATAATAAGAAGGAGCTCAATGCATTGTTGAGCACAAAAATGAACAAGCACACAACAGAAGATATGCCAGTGTATGATGATGTTGGTGAAAAGTTACTAAAACATATTGGAGTATACCAGTTGTATGAGCTGCCATACTTTGGAAAGTATGAACCATTGTATCGATGGTTGATGAGTAGATTCCATGAGGACTTCTTCTACTTCGTCGGATAGAGGGTTAGAATCACATCCGCATTGATCTCAATAGTAACATGGTTGAAAGGCACATGGGTAGATCTAAATGGTGATTTAACTGATAAGGCCGTAATCCTAGAGACAAGGAAGGAGATGGGGTATACCAAGGGTGCATGCGGCATGGAAATTGACAAATTGAAAAAGTACCCAGTAGTGCAGGAAGCTACACATCTTGTAACAAAGTTGAATGACCAAGAAAGGTGGTCACAGGTAAACACAATGTGGCTACACATTGTAAAGAAGATGTCACAGGGAGTGATTTACAACATCTCCAGTTACATCACGAAACTATCATTGAAGAAGTGTGCATGGAGAGAAAATTAGTTTTGGAGCTGTTTTATTGTCTCTGGTGTTTATGGAAATCGGGTGCCCGATGGGCCAAAGGAGAAAATTTGGGAATACCCTATGGAGAACAAGTCACTTGGAAAGATTTGGCAAGTACTTTTATGAGGGATCAATGAGTGGACCATTCAAACATAGGGTGGAGAAACGATATGATAGGCTCCATGCAATGTTTGAAGAAGAATGGCACATACGTAAGGAGTTACCTTCGGTAGTAGGAAGGAAAGTGTAGTTCGTGGTATACCAGCACTTCTGCTTCGCACGACTCACCGTGAAAGATGGGGCTTGGAGCCCATGGTGCAAATTACCATATGCCTTCACACCATGATATTTTCAGGCATCACTTTACCATTTTTGGATGTGTGCCGCTTAAGCTTCAATGCAGACAAGGTAGATTGTGACTACCATACACTGAGAAAGACATATGTATATCCAGGATGGACTGCCTACATTGAGAGGCTAATCTCTCAGATATTATAAGCATGAAGCCTGTAAGCTTGGCCGTTGGAGACGTTGGAGAAATGCTTGTGTACCTATAACTCAAGCCCAAGCTGGAGAAAAATAAGTATGTGGAGAATGATTTCACGCTCCCAAGGTCACCAAAAGGTAAGCATACAATGGAAAATGTTCTATCACCTAAGCCTACATAGAGACAATAGAAGTAGAAGATGAAGAAGAGGAACATGAAGATAGTGGTGGTTTGGAGCACATAGAAAGGAGGCACCTATAGATAAGGTAGAAACGGAGCGTACGACTACGCCACCTCAGGGGTAGGAAGGAGAAGATGAGGATATAGGTGCATTACAAGGAGAGTGCCGCTTCAAAAGGGTATTTAGGAGAATAAGGAATCAATGTGCTACTCTCCAATCGGTGCATAGATCACCTCGAATCTCTCCATAGAAGGAGATAGATGAGAAGAGAAGGATAAAGTTAAAGCTAAATGTGGAGGCGGAAGAGTCTAAGGATAGTGCACTTGAATCTCCTACACCTCAGAGAGGATGTGGAAGAACCAAAGGACGAAGAAATGAAGGATGGAGAAAAAGGAGAGAAGGAGGTACATGAGATAGTGACTAAGACTCGATTAGGGTATGACAAAACAAGCTCTAAATCTTAAAGCTCAAGTTCCTAAGGGTCCAGGATCAAAGAGAACAAGTGGATAATATGTTGCATCAGTCATGGGATATGCTAAGGACACAGGTAAAATTATCCATGCCCATTTTCAAAGCACAAGTGACACCAAAGGAGTTGTATGGGTGGGAGTTGATGGATGAAGATATGGCGACCATGCGCACAAGGAAGCAACTGTCATGGTCTGCATGCACTCACATGGACAAACCAAAATTTGATGTATGTGAAGAGTCATGTGTATCAAGGAGGTTGAAGAAAACACCTCAGGCTAGACACATAATAGTAAATCCTATTGTTATATCAGATGAACAAGTGAGTAATGCTTTGGTGAAAGTCTCGACAAAGAGGTGGCACGATGAAATATGGATAAGGCTGCAACAATTAGGGCGCTGAGGGAAGAGATCAAGGCCAAGGATGTAGAAAAATAGCACATAAAGCAAGAGAAATACTTGACACAGAAGAAGAACACTATTTTCATTAGCATGGTAGAGGAATTTGGGGACAATATCATGAAAGCAAAGCCACACTTAGAGCCTAAGGTACCCAAAATGTTTCCTTCGGTAATGCATTATGTACAAACCTTGGTGGACTTGGTGCTTGAAGATGAACCTCTACGCATGCCAGAACCAAAGAATCCTAAGCAGGAAGCAGAGTGAGAAAAATATTTGGTGATGAGAAAGATTGCATCATATGAGGGGTTACTTCAGATCTTGCAGGAGGAATTGAAGAAAGCAGATCAAGCATTGAATATTTGTACCCCAGAAGCTATTATAAGAACCAAGACCATTATAGAGGAAAATGAATTCCTAAAATCCATGAAAGATGAGACCTTGGGCCACGCATAATGGTTAGCACTTGTCAAGAAAAAGTGCGAGGCCCTTATAACAACACAAGAACCACACAAGGAAAGGCTAGATGAGCTTAGGAAACTCATCGTGCAAAAGATGGAATTATTATAAGGAAGAATGATTGCCATGTCCAACATTGTGTTGGTCTTGCAAAATGAGAAAGGAGAGATTGTAAAAGATGAGCTAGAGTCAATTGCAGTGGATATCCCAGAAAAGGTAGAGGCCGCACTTAATGATTGGTAGACTTTAGAGGTAGAAATAAAAGAAGAATATCCATAATTGATTCTTCAGGTTGAAGCAGATGATGCTGTAGGGTAAAATCATTCTTTTATTCATAAAATTCTTTCTATCTCTCTATTCACATTCTTTGATTCATTTTGGAGACAACCATTTTTGGGGCGACAATGTAATTAGTGTGGGGTAATGTTGGTTAGAAAAAATCTGGCACTTAGCAAAAACATACAAAAGGTTCGTGCATAAGAGAAGAGCACATTCAAACATGCGGGAGGATTGGGAATGAATCATGCGTAGAGGACAGAGACAGATTCGGGACTTAGCCATTTTCATGATGAAGATCTATTTTTGGAAGATGGCATGTGGAGCACACAAACCGGTTAAAGACTTGCGTGACACACATTGGCTATTTTGGAGGATCATATATGAAGCGCTTTATGAGTATATGATGAGAATATATTTACTACTGACAGTTAACTAGAAGAAGTATATTGTTAGTGCACTTGCATGTGTGGCTATTATTATAATTGTAACGACGCATGGCTAATAATAGCATGCGACCTATTTTGGGAATAGATAAGCGGTGAAGGGAAAGTCCCCACCCTTATAAATATGTAATGAATTGTGTAGTGTAGGTGTGTGTGAGAATAGTATGTAAGGATTGGATTACTGTGAGATTATACTATCAGATATGTACGCGCATGAGCATATGATGCCATTATTGTAAGAAGCTTATGTGTATTACTGCATTTAATATAATGGAGGTTATTGAATGAATCAAGGTGTTAATCATGGTTATAGTTTATTATTGCATGAGTGATTTCGCTATGATTATTGTTTGATTCATGATACTTTAAGATCTAGATCTGAACATGCACTATAGAATGATGTATTAGTCATGGATCTGAATGCTTTAAGTCTTCATCATGCTAACATCCTGTAATAACAACCCTAAAGAGGGACTGGTACCTTTATGCACTTCGGGTGAGTGCTTAGTCTAGGCTGAGTGATGTGCCAGCGCACTGGCTTTTTCTTGGTGAATCTAGGCTGCATTAGGCCTAATACCATGCCTCAAATCGACACCAACCAACATGATTTGGGCCTTATGTACCTTTGGGTATATCGAGGACTCTGACCTTTAAAAACCGAAACTAGCCTTGGAATGACCATATCATCATGCTCCCTCTGAGCCCCTTCCTCCACATCTAAATTCTAATGAGATAATAAAAAATTTACGACTACTTGACTTGTCTATTTTATTTTTATCTCTCTCGGGTTTTTCTTTATCATTTTCAATCAATTATCATTTAATATGGATCAACCCTCCACATTAGCATATCCTCTTATCACTTATGTGTCATTATTACAACCATATTTGGTTTCTTCATCCACTATCTCTATAGATTTTCACCCCAATCAATCTCAAAAAATCCCCTACATAGGATCTAATCCTTCTCAATCTCATCAACCTATCATATCCCACTCAACTTCACTTAGCTCTAGCATGTTCCCAGAGCCATCTAGATCACCTTTTTCCCTTTGGAACCTCTACCTTTTAGCCAATCCTACAACCCTACAAAAACTCCATCCAACAACCCTACGAGAATCCTTCACATCTAGATTACTTCCAAACTATCACCCCTCAACCCATGTCACCCATCAATCGATCCTTTCCGCATCCCCTCCTTCATCACAATCTCATCAGGATCTTAACATCCCCCATATTTTATCCAATCAACCTATCTCAATTTCAATACCTCTCTTGATACCTCAGACATCCCAAACCCATACACACATCCCTACTCAAGCCCAATCACCTCCCTCATCCAACAACAACATATCCAACATCTCTACATGTCTCCCCATATCCCTTTATCACAACATAATTTGCAATAGGTACCTTCTCAAGATAACCCTTATCAACCTACAAATTAAACTCATCATATTAGAACCATCCTACTCTCCACCTTGTCAAGCAATCAAATCAACTACATTCACATGTTAATTCCTTCATGCGTAATCCTACGAGATGATCCCATGTAATATCTATTGAATAGATTAGTAAATTTGGAATCCACTATCATGGGACCCAAACATGCCATCACTTATGATAAGGTATGTAATGAATCCATCCATCCATCGATACCATATAATCCTTATCCTCCACACTAAGAATTCCCTAAATTTACCATGTTCCATAGTTAGGAGGATCCTCGATGCAGCACATACTAGCCTTTAGACACTCATGTTACCTCATCATTCTCGATCAAGATCTCATGCTTAGAAAATTTCCTATGTCACTGGTAGGAACTACCTTGGATTGGTACAACTACCCTCCTCGACACTCTTTATTCTCTTTCACGCAGCTAGCCATGTTATTTCTCGAGAACTTCTCTATCAACATTACTTGTAATATCATTGAGCAGCATTTGGATATTAATGACTCGCCCACATGACGACTTTGGGGATGTTCAAGTCTTGGCAGAATATCAAATCCAGCATTGACAAAGCTACCAAGAAGTAATTGTGGGTGCTTCTGTTGCTTTTATTTGTAAATATTGCTATTTTTTTCGTTGTTCTTTAGCATTTGCTTTTACTGCTATGTTTGTCTTGGTTTTGTTTTGATGGGGTATTTGCTGCTTTGGCTATGTTGGAATTCATTGTCATATTTGGATTTTGATCCTTTTTGGTCTGGTTCTCATTGCTTTATTCGGCTTTTAGGCCCTCTTTTGTTCTCAAGGGTATAGTCCCTTTCAAAAACTATTTGCCAATAATAAAAAAACATTACTCGTAAAATAACCATTTCGACTCTCTCTACCATCAAACAATTTGAATACGAATCCATTTTTGAAATTTTCACTAGATGGAATATCATTATAAATCAATAAACCTTATCACTTCCTCTATAAAAAATAAACGAGTTAGTTTCTTAATCATGTTCCCATCACATCTCGTCTACCCTCCAGATCCACACGTTCCAAACTTTTGACGAAGCCTTAGCCATGGATAGAAAGTTTGAAACCCAACCTTGAAAAAGGCCATCTCAATCCTCAATCTACGCATGTCCCATCTGATTCCCCTAGGTCTTCCTACAAACCAGATGAGACTACCACACATGTTGACATTTCTTGTCTTTCTAATTAAACATCCTCGATAGAGTCAATCCATACATATACCGTATATCCTTCAAGTCACATCATCAACACTATCACACATGATTTTCCCCTTCATCACCAATGGTGTCCTTAGAGGACTCAAAATCCCTGGATATTCTTTATGATAGTCCTCACGTATTGATGTCACTTTTTTCTACTATCCAAACTCCTACCTCCTTGTAACCCTTATAATTTATCTCGGAGACCATTACAAAGGGGTAACCTATAATCAAATATCTTGATTTCCAACCATCTTTTGAACCAATAAAATACTTAGGTAGCTCACATAAATGTAACCCAACTCAATAATATCTGGAGATAACATCTCCTTATCTAAATCGGACCCAATCCTATCCCAGGATCCTCACTTACCATCCTATCACGGAACCTCATCATAAATCAAACACTAGATAACTAAATTCCATCATGTCCATGATCCCTCATCTATCATCAAGATCCCACCCTTTAGTAGAGCCAATCACATCCACAACCTCACCCTCATCATATGTCCCGAGACCCTATCCTCTATCAAAAGCAAACATTATGAAATCAAAATGCATGTCATCCGAGGTCTCAACTTTACCATCCATTTTGGGACCCCATCATTTGTATCAATATTATATCATATAGTCAAACCCTATCTCATCCATAATCCATCCCTCCTCATCTATTTTGGGACCTCATATGTCATCAAATTTTATCAATCACACATCTTATCCCATCCTTACATTACACCCTCTTTCTTATCAACCTCACAATGTACATATGATACTCTAACACCATACGACATACACACATCCACCCACATCCAAAAATAAGGCGTTTCCTACTAAGTGTTCTCATAAATAAAAATAAAAATCCATTAATCCAAACCCTCCAAAATGAACTTACATCAATATCCTCGAGAGGATTATATAAGATTCTCTCATCACGTTACCACCTATCAAAAAAACCAACCCAAATATCCAAAAACCTACATAACACAGAGATTTGTAAGGTGCTTAAAGGCATAATCTAATGACTCTTCCTCGTCAGTGATATTCTCCCTGAAGAATACCAACCTAAGTTGTCACTGATATCATCTACACCTCCACCCTGATCAGTGTCTACAACAACATCTATAAGACAAGGGGGTCATCCTCAACTGGTATTAGCAAACCTTTTGCATGCATCTCTTCAACACCTTCCATCAAAAGGTATCTCAATCCCATCATCACCTACACCTAAGTCATTGAAAGTGTCCTCATCGACATCCGTAGGACAAGTGGGTCATCCTCATTTAGATCTCAAAAAACCTTTCCCATACATGTTCTCATCACCTTCCATTGAAGGTAGTTCTCATCTCAAATTAGTATGGTTCATCCATCTACACGAACCCGAAATCACCATACACGAAGAAAAGGAAAAACCAATGCTTTGTAATTTACCCCTCCTCATGAATCATCCTCTCATATCTCATCTAAATTCTCATCACTCAATTTTTGAAGGTTTTACATCCTCCTTTATTTACCATATATTAAATTAATCAACATCGAACCTTTCATCATCCTAACTTTGGAAGAAATCATTCCCTTTGGCACATGTTATATAAATTTATGTGATTATAATAAGATACCAAGCACTAAACATTAGCTATCACCACATAAGGTTGCATCCATCAAGTATCTAAGAGCTCCATTACATCCATATAACACCATCAAAAGGACACAAAGGGCTGGTTACTCTACATAAAAACTTAATAGGAGGGAATTTCATTCTATTCCATGCACACATCTATTACATTTCTTTACATCTAGCTTATTTGCTTGCTATCAAGTGCGACACACACAAGAGCCACCTAGGGCACGATTCCATACACACACATAAAAATACATTGGGTCGAGATGTAGTGCGGAATGGTGATAGATGAGCACAGTCTAACCCCTCATTTTGCATCTTTCTTTTTAAGGATTTTATGTCTCTTTGAGGGTTTTGTAGGTCATTATTTCATTGTAGGTTTCAACAACGTCAGAGATCATTGTGTGACCTCATAATGACCAAAGGTGAACAATATAAAATACCTCACAACCACTCAGAAGATGTTTTCTAAGCATTTCCATAGACACAGGTGCCCAGAAACATGCCTAGGGCACCCACAAGAACATCTCTGCCCCTCTCGAGGTCCCGGTCCGGGTAGGTCATCAACTCACACACTTTTCGAGGCTCTATGTGATGCTCCTCCTTCTTTGTTCATTCGGTTAGCACTTGGCACAATCCAGATTAATTGCGAAACAACTAACTCATCTTACCTCTTCTTTTCGCTTAGGGTTTCACATATTTTGGCTTAGTTTTCTTAGGTTAATTTATGTACTTGATTATTTATTCATTTACTACTGCAATAACAATTAGACTAGGCATATAAATTCACATTTAGCTTATTAGTTACTTTCATCCAACTCAAAGGCCTTACACATATTACCAAGGAAACCTTTCATTTTAAATCAAAGTATTGGTATAATCTATTTCATTCATGAAATGGTACAAATAAACAAACATATCACGTTATCCAATCCTTTTCTCATTCCGTAAAACTTTCAACTCGCAATCTAAAAATGACAAGTTTAAACATGGTCGGTTTTAATCGAACTAGCATGGCTTATGCAACTCTTTATATAAATATTTTACTATAGAATAATTGAACACCCACCTATCTATTTTAAAGATACTAGAATTAGCAATATGAACATTCAAATGAATAGGTCTAAGAATATTAAACAACTTCCATGTAGAACAAATCTCAATCGTACATCATCTATAATATATTAAAAACCTAGTTTTACCCACAAACATTCCTTCCTTACTCTACTAAGTGATTATTCCTTATACTATGCATAACCCGAGTGCCACTAATTAAGCATATTAGTTTATCAATTAAGAAGGAGATAACGAGTCCTATCATTTAAATCAAAGGATGGACATTAAGCCAAATAAAGCATACCAAGCGGTAATGGGATGCATTAATGCCCACAACATTATTTAGCAACATATTCATGTCATAGATATATACGAAGGTAATTACATAATCTTTCCCAACTTACCCTAAAGTAAGAGCGATTCTAATTACCATAAAAGATAAGAATCAAATTTCCTTAAGCATGCACCCAATAGAATTACACACCAAATATTATTGTCATATCGATATAATAATCCGATAAACCAATATTCAATTTTAAGCCTAAGATACATGTTATTTTAACATACTTACTATCCCTTCATATATAATCCTCTTACCCTTTAATTCTATAATGTAGTTACTTAAGGGTTTAACCATCATCCATTCCTATAAATAATGTAGGTCTTGCACCTTTAGGATAAGCTATTACCCATATCGAGTCTTAGACAAAGTTTTATTTGAGAAAATTGATCCCATACTCGTAATACACAGCAACACCGATTACGTGTGCACTCCAGGAAGGGTTAGTCATTACTAGTTGTTATACAATGGCTAAATAGTCTTGAGATCACCGTAGCAAACCTGCCCAAATTATTCCAGATTTTATAAGGACCATTATGGATTTGACGAAGATTACTTCATAAAGTGCATAGAATAATTGGGCTTCTAGAATATTATGGTCGAAATACAATCACGATAGTTTCACATTCCAAACAGAATTTATTCAAGCTACAGTTGACTCTACAAACAACTTTACTATCCGGTCGAATCGACCAAAACTCAAAAACACCTAGCTATCATTTTTTCGGTGGCACCAACCTTTAAACACAGAATTCATGAAAATTTTAAGGTGGTTTAAACCGATTCAATCCAGCCATTCCTGGCCATAAAAATTTATGTGTGGTGCCCAGTACAGTAGTAAATAATTTACCTAAATTATCTTAAAAACCAAGCGAGAACAGCACTAGATTTCACATATAAGATATTTCCATTAAAATGACTTTCTCATGACTATAATCGAGCACCCAAGGAAAATAGTAAACACCCAATTCAGAGATCTAAACATTTTGATTTTAGAAATTATTAGATATCAACAATAATTCTAACATTACACCCAGATGTTGTTCCATTATTTTGGAGTAAAATACAAAACAAAGAGAAAAATAAACCATGCATATGGACTGGTAAATTGAAGTGACTCCCTCGCTATTCTTCCAAACCGATTCGAACCAGATCCTCCAAATATTCGAACCCCCAATTACTTCTTCACATTATAAACATGTCAATGCCCCAGTTATCTAGTTCACATGTATTGTGCTTTTAAGCAATTTCTCTATTTTTTAATACAAACTACAGATAACTTCTTCGCTGCACTGTGCATCTCGTATAACAAAGCTTCAATAAAACAATGCAAAAATCCCAAATACTTCTCTATTATAACCTTATGGAAAACTGAACTGCAAATGAACTCAAAGAATCTCATGCAAAGGTTACCTGAGATGGGTTTATCGCATTACATGAAAGAAATTCCCCACCAATTCACATGCATATCTCCAGTGAGAGATTGAACCATCCAAAACGAGATAATACTTAAATGAGTTTAATCCATTAATTCTTGTACAGATACCACGTTGTGGCTGGTTTAATTTTTCCCCTACGTCCCTCCAAAATTGGTGGTGGAGCCAAGTCGAGTGGCCAAAGGTATAAAATAAACCACTTTTAAACCTGAACTCCTACATGGTAAATCTATATCCAAAGTAATCAAGGGCCCATCAAGTATGGTCGAGGTCCATATCACCAACTTCCAACAAAATATCATCGTCTTATCAATTGTCAATCAAGAATGGTCAAACATGAGAAAATAAGATGCCATGTAAAATGACCTCTTAAACATAAACCATCGAATGCCATAAACCATGACCTCATGCCTTTCAAAATCACTAAGTTTGCTACATAAAATTGTTTACTCATCACCATCTTACTTTTTCGCAACCTTACCATGGTATGCCCCTGGTTTTAGTTTCACCAACTAGTAAATTTCAATCATCAAGGAGGTGATTGTTAATGTATACTGTCACACTCTAATAATAAATGATAAGTCATGGTAATTCACACTTTAACTAAGGTCAAAGTCATTTTTAAATCGACTTAAACAATCATTAAAATTTAATAATTTTATTACCTAAGTCTATAAGGTTTGACTTTATCAACCAAATGCTAATACCATAGTTTTAGGCTTGCTTTACCATAATAATGCTTTACCTTAATGAAAAACTAAAATCATTACTAGTTTCGAGTGGGAGATTTTCATAATGTATTATTGTGCTTGACCACCAAACCCAAAACATGAAGATGGTTAGTCAACATCTAGTTAACGTTAATTAATTAAATAACAATAGTACAAAAAAATAATACATTGGTATCAAACCAATAATTCCAACAAGCGAGATGAACCATAATAACGATAACAAGTACATATATGTAGTTGATTTATTACTATTGTGAAATCTTCATGAGCAAGAAGAAAACATAGTCATGAAAATAGTTACGAAACCAACAATCAAATAATGCATTGCATCATCATGTTAAATAAAGAAAGTACATTCAACATTAAAGCAAAATAAGAATATGTCATAAATGTTAAGTGTTTTACAAATGCGGGATGACAAAATTGTTGCTTGTGATTGTGCATGCAACTACGTGTAAAGATGTATATCCTTTTTAGTATATACATGCGTACGTGTATCTGCATACTCATCTATGCAACAAGGTTTATTACCCCTACCCTCATAAATCATTCACAATTTTATAAGTTATCCATTCGATAAAATATCTTTGAAATTGTGGGATGTGACAAAACTTTATTTTTAGCCATCGGATCCCATCATCTATCACCGCTCCTCCTTTGCAAGTGCTTGTTTGACCCTATCTAACTCCTTTGAGCCATCACTTTATCGGTTATCCTAAATCTAAAAAATCATCATCACCCTTGTGAGTGTATAACCATCCCCATCCTTCCTCATTCAAGCCATTTTGTGGTCCCTAGACTCCCTTTAGATCGGGTATCACCACATCATTAGACCATCATATAGTCGCAGATTGCGTCAATCTCTTTTCCTTTGCATTGTTGGTTATATTTATGCTGTTTTATCATTTTATCTAATCATTACCATATTGATTTCTTAAATATAGATTGATATCCTTCGCGAGGAAGTCCATTGACTTAGAGGGATGGCCTTTTCTAGGAAATCGCCACATATATCTAATCTTATCATTTTATGTGTGTCATTCATTGTAGGTATTCCATCCTATTGGAAAGGAGAAGTTGTGCACCCGCTTTGATCTATGACATCGACCTTCTATCAAGTATCAACATCAGTCACCACAGGTTTTGGTAAGCCCTTCCATCTTCGAGTTTAGTTAGTTTTGTTATTCAATTTTATTAATTTATAATAGGAAAGAAAAAACTCTTTGGTACAAGTACATAGAATGGAGTCTCTTTGAAAAAGAAAATCCTTTCCAAACAAAAAATTGTAAGCATGCTAACTCGGGTGGATGTCATAAGACAACTTTGACAATAAATTTTCTTTTCTGCCATAATTCATTGGTATGCGATTCAACTACAAGGAAAAACAACAAACAATGACATGACCCCTAGTCAGGTTCTCAAAGTCGAGCTCAAAAGGAGAATAGAAAAATTGAAATGGTCTAGTCCATTTCCTAAAGATTGACAAGACCGAACTAATCCAAAGTTTAACCTAGATACCTTGTTCCTACAAAAGTATCATCTAAACATCAAATTTAAATGGAAAGAACCAGTAAATCCAACAAGATAATTTGATAAGGTAACTCTGTAGTATGAAATCTCACTTCAGAAAAGCTGCATAAAAATTCGATAAGCCTTTCATGGATCATGACAGCAAAATAACTATCAACCCTACTATTAGACAAATTGTAACAAGAAGATTCGTTTAGACCCAAAATCAGATAAGTCATTAACAAATCTTCTCGCATGACTTACTGGTGCAAGTAACAAAAATCAACTTCATTTAATTTCAAGCGAGGGGAACAAAAGCCAAAACATAATTCTTCCATAGCAGTGACTTCTACTATTTAGCTTCAAAACATTCCAACAGAATTTCTCATATTCAAAATATCTCAAGCTCAGCAAAAGTAAAACATGTTTACTATTGTTTTCCAACAAGAACAAATCCCAAAACATTGAATCCAACTATCCATTTTAGCATAGTTCAAACAGACATAACAAGATTTGATAATATCTCGAGATATACGAAGTAAAAATTATTTCATACCTTCACCCAACAAAGGAAACAAACCCAACTCATATTTTTATCAAACAATGAATCCAAGCAGGTGTATACAGTGAAAAATACAAACATGAACACAAGATAAACATCACATAAAAACCCACTTGTTCCCCAAGAGCATAGTTGTTTTAATGAAAACAATTAGGAAAAAGTAGAACAACTTAATGGGTAGATCCTATCATGCTTGATAGAGATTCTTATCAATTTGTAGAAGATTTCCATCCGAGCCTCCACAGTCTCTTCTTTTTCCAAGTGACGTCAACAACTCTAACCTTTCTACTTATTCTTCATATACTTCCACGGAGTTCCAAAAATACAACAAGATAAAAAATAGTATTGGTTTGAAGAATCGAAAACCCCATGCAGAGCAAAAATTGAAATAAACCAAAGATCAAACAACCTTTCCAAAATCCACCATGCCTTTCTCCTAGGTGGTTTCTTCACCATAACCGAGACCAATTAATGTGAAGGACTGTCAATTTTCCCTCCTATCTCTCCACGCCACCGCCATCCAAGTTTGGCGAGTTTCTTAATTCAAAATATGCATGCAATTTCCATTTAATGGTGATGCAAACTAGGAATCCCCTAACTTTGCATGCCTCTACCAAAACTGGCAGTTCAAAGCCACTAAACCAAAAATCAATTCTCATTAATGCCTTGAAAACCGACGCCACCATCCTTACCACTTGCCAAGTAGTCCATAGGTACCCCTTAGGTTAGTAATAGTTTAGGTTAGATTTTTATTAGGTTAGAAATCAACCTTAGTTCCTAGGTAGGTCTTAATTACCTTAGGTTAAAATCCAAATAGTATAGAACATTCCAACTTAGGTTAAGGTATTTACCTTAATAGTTTAGTAATAGGTCCTAGGTTCTCTTACGCTATTCAACATTTTAAAGAAGACTCGGGCCTATTAATTACAACATGATGCAAAGCAAGGACACCTGAAGCAGGGTCCTTCAAATTTATAAACAAAACAAGACTCAGTCCCACTTCACCTTCCATTTCAGAATGCCAAGTCGACAAGACGAACAGGTAAGGAGAACTGTAGCATACCTTGGATCAATGGAATTGATCCAAGGTCCATTTGTCAACACATAATGGGTTAAGACAACAACAATACAAGTTCATAACCCTTTTTTAAATGAATATAAGTTAAACAAAGAGATGAATGGTCTCATTTTTAAGTACGTAGAAATCACAACAAAGTGAACCTTTTCACAGTAATGAATTATCCATTACAAACATGATTTCAAAAGTCATAAGAGTACACCTTCCTAAGACAAATCACATGTCAACGTTTGCAATGTCAAGAGGGAAAGTAATCACAGTAATAGTTTTGTCAAAGATGTTACATACCTCCCTCCTAAAAATAATCATCATCCCGATGATTAACTCAATCAAACAATTTGTATTTAGGAAAAAATTAAATTATTACAATTCCATTCATATGTTCATAACATAACTGGACTTTCAAATTCCATAATCAGCATTAAAGTAGTTGTCCATTTTAAGTAGTGTAGTATCTACACGAGGCGCATTTATTGACATAACATGAATAAAATATTAAAATTTTTATGACAATGAGAATCAATTCTGTTCAAACAAGTACAAAAAGAAGTTTTCATATCTTCAAGATTTTCCCGTGTTGTTCTTTCTTTGTTAAACTGATCCCCTTTGGACCTTACATTGGATTATTTCACGATTTCTTAAGTGCTGTTGGAAATTTTACAACACTCGAATGGGATTAACCATGATTATTCTTGGGTCTTGGACCTTCAAGGAATTCCAATTTAACACATGTGATAAATCAAACGTATTTCTTAAGCAAAGAAATATGGAAAACATCATGCATTTGTGATAAAGTAGGAGGTAAAGCTAAACAATAAGATACAAGATTGATTACTTCAACAATTTTAAAGGGCCCCACCTAACGAGATGATAACTTGGCAGCCCTACCAAAAGTTATGGAGCTCTTTTTCGTTTAATATGAAGATAGTCTCTTTATGTTTTATTGATAAGAAATTTGGTTGAATCTACTTTAAGAGACAAAGAGATTCTATACCAAGTTCACATTTCTTATCAACCCACTTTAATTCTGCATAACTCTTTTTCCTATCTGCAGCTTCTTTCAAGCATTCATGAATCATTTTAACTTGTTGTTCCATTTCGTAAGGATTTGGTCCAATCACCTCTCTATCCTCAATGTTTTCCTAGCTAACAGGAGTTCTACATTTCCTTTCGTATAATGCTTCAAAAGGTGTCATTTTCAAAGAGGTGTGATACATGTTATTATAAGAAAACTCCACTAATGGAAGGTACTCTTCCCATTTATATTATTGATCCATGCAATACATTCATAACATATCCTCTAAAACTTGATTAACTCTTTCAGTCTGTCCATCCGTTTTCGGGTGGTATGCAGAACTGAAATTCAACTTAGTCCCTAGGGCTGCATTAAGTGTTTTCTAAAATCTAGATGTCATCCTTGGGTCTCTATTAGATATGATCAACTCAGGTACTCCATGTAATCTAAAAATTTCATGCACGAATATTTTTGCTAAAACAGGTGAATCATCCTTAAGGTTACTAGCAATAAAATGAGATACCTTTGTTATTTTATCAACAACCACTAGAATAACATCATGTTTATTTCTTGACATAGGCAACCCTTGTATAAAATCCATGCTTATTACTTGTCATTTATATTGTGGTATGTTGTGAGGATATAGTAAACCAGCTATCTATGCATATGCTCAGCTTTAACACATTGACACTCTAAGCAGTGTCTCACAAATTCTATCACATTCTTTTTCATCCCTTTCAAGAAATATTTTTTTTTTATATCAGCAAGCATTTTCGTAATGCCATGGTATCCAAAAAGGTGAATTATGAAATTTGGCTAACAATTTCTTTCTTAAATCATTTGTAAAGGGTATGCATACTCTATTTTCAAACCGCATGATTCCTTCATTGTCAAAGTGAAAACCTTTATATCTCATATCATTTAGATTTGCAGCAAGTGTTGTCTTTACTTGCTAAAAATAAGAATTAGATTCCATGACACTTTTTACTTCATCTTTAAACCGAGTTCTCAACGTTATAAGAGCAAAAATGTGTTTCTATGACTTAGAGCATCTGCTACTTTATTTTCTTTGCCTTTAATATAACTTATGTGAAAATCATACTAAGATAGAATTTCTAGCCATCTTCGTTGTCTTGCATTCAGATTTGGTTGAGTAAAAATATACTTTAACCTAAGATGATAAGTTTTTAGTTCAAAAGGTCTACCAAGAAGATAATGCCTCCATACAAGTGCATGAACAATGGAAACAAGTTATAGGTCATATGGAGCATAATTTAGTTCATGTAACTTGAGTTTTCTACTTTCATAAGCTATAACATGATCATTTTGAAACAAAATACCTCTGAGATGTTCCTTGGATGCATTCGTTACAACAGTGAAGTCTCCGTTAGGATCAGGTACAACCAAAATAGGTGTTGAAGTTAATTGATCATTTAGAGTCTTAAATGCAAATTCACATTTTTCATTCCATACAAATTTCTTATCCTTCTTCTGCAATGAAGTTATTGGTGCAAACAACCTTAGAGAATTATTTAACAAACTTCCTATAGTAACCAACAAGACCCATGAAGCTTCTAACTTCATGTACATTCTTTGGTGCAAGCCACTCAGTTATTGCAAATTTTTTTAGGGATCTACCGCTATTCCATCTTTTCTTATGACATGACCCAAATAGTGCACTTCCGTATCATAGAAAGAACATTTGGATAACTTACCATACAACCTTCTCTTTCTCAAGATTTCCAGAACTACTTTCAAATGCTCATGATGTTCTTCGATGCTTTTAGAGTATATGAGAATATTGTCTAAGAATACAAGCACAAATTTGTCCAAGTATTCTTGAAAAATATTATTCATTAAATTCATAAAAGTTGCAGGTGCATTCATTAATCCAAAAGGTAAAACTGTGAATTCATAATGTCCATACCTTGTTCTAAAAGTTGTTTTATGAATATCCTCATCCTTTATTCATAACTAATGATATCTAGATCAAAGATCTATTTTAGAATATACTTGATGCACCATGCATCTAATCAAATAGATCATCAATTCTAGGAAGTGGATATTTGTTCTTAATTATTGCTTTATTTAACATCCTATAATCAATGCACAATCTAAGTGTTCCATATTTCTTTTTCACAAAAATTACCGGTGCTCCCTAAGGTGAGACACTTAGTCTTATCAAACCTTTAGACAAAATTTCCTTGCAATCTGTGCCTTAAGCTCTACCAATTCAATGGTAGTCATTCTATAAGGTGCCTTGGAAATAGGTTCAATTCCCAGTTTGATCTCAATCGTGAATTCAAACTCCCGTTTGGGTGGAAGACCAGGTAACTCTTTGGAAACACATCACTAAAATTTCATAACAACGGATATCTTTCCATGAAGTCACTAATTTCTTCGGTTGTTTCAGAAATTTTATTGCATACAAAGTGCAACCTTTATTTTTGTCCTTTTTAAGTTGCATAGCTAACAATTTCCTAATTGAAATCTCACGTTTTACTCCCGAATGTATGTTATTTTTGCAGAGCCATCCAAACAACTACTATGTTTTTCAAAACAGCTTAACCTTTTCCTTATGCTCATTTATCCAATTAACACATATGATTACATCATAAGACCCCAAAGGAGCAACATAAAGGTCAATCTCAGTGGAAAAACTAGGCAAGTCAAGGACTGCTCCAAAAAGACACATACTAATTGTGTGAACAACATTATTTCCATAATGTACAACCCATGATTTATCCATTTTTCCAGCTTTTATTTTTAATTTTGATGCTAATTTAGTAGAAATAAAACATTCAATAGCTCTAGTATCAAAAATTATAGTTATAGGTATGCCATATAACTTACATGGAACCTCTATGTGTGTGAATTACTTTTCAGCCTGTTTGTCAAACTGCAGTGTGTATCTTGTGTTGTTGATTATGGTCATCCTTCTTCAAAGGACATTGATTTACGTAATGATCCTTGCCATAATTGTAACATCCTCCTACAGGTCCCTTTTTAGGCTCAAATTTATTTCCATCCTTAAAGTTATCATTCTGACCCCCATAGGACTTATGTCCATTATTATTGTTCTTGACAAAGTTATTTCACACATTAGTAGTAGGTTTATTTGTTATTGTCTTCTTGTTTTTTTAGTTACAAATTTATTTTTCATACCAAACTTCTTCCATGGCCCTTTTTTGGGTGCAAGAGACGAAGAAGAGTTTGGAATTTTCTTTCTAATTTCCTCCTTATGGGAAGAGATTTCTTTCAATTTCTATTCCTGCCTTATGGATTTTTCAACAACCCCTTCCATAGTGGTTGGGTTGTGAACATCCACTTCACCACCTATAATGGGATTTAATCCCATGATAAATTTTTGTATTCTAAACTTCTCGTCAGTTTGGTACTGAGGTATGTACTTAAGGAGCTTAGTAAACCTCTCCTAGTACTCTGTTACGGTAAATTTTCCCTGAGATAAGTTCTAAAATTCAATCATTTTCTGATCATAGTAAAGTTGTGGCAGCCATCGTTGCCTAAAATAATTTTTAAATTGATCCCATGTAATATTTTATTCTTCAATGTTTAACTCAGCCTTGCGGCTGTCCCACCATGAAGATGCTTCATGGGAAAGCTAGTATGCTCCCCATATTGCCTTTGTTTCCTCCGAGAAGTTCCTTATTGCAAAGTACTTCTCCATTTCATTGAGCCAATTCTCAACCCCATCTCCTAATGTAGTGCCATCAAACTTGGGTGGACTTATCCTTTTTATATCATTAGTGAGTTCAGCCCAACCTTGCCTTTTTATTTTTAGGCTGATTAGGTGCATTAGTTGTATTATTGTTATCAACACCCAAATTTCCAACATTGGCATTGTCCACAAGAGGTGGCTGATTGTTATTACCAAGTATCTTCTTCCTCCTCATTTCCCATTACTTGTTGTTCAAGTACATCCAAACGATCTCTTGTGTCCAACAAGGAAGCAAGGATCTCATCGATTTTTGGGCAAGAGATGGCGCCTCTCCACGTGGTGGTGGGTTTTTGTAGCATTTCCTCTCGTTTTAACCATTTTTTTGTTAACAAAAAATTTAAGTTTTTCATCGGATTATGGACACAATAGGTCTAAGAGAGCTGCAACCTTGACTTTGATACCAAGATGTAACATTCCCACTTTAAGACTTTAGAAACAAGGGAAAAAAATTAATGATCTTTGTTCTAAATAATCATAATTTAGAACACACATTCCATGCCAATCAATCTCATAACAAATAACCATATGCAGTTGTAATGACTCAGTAAAACACCGATCTCTCATTTCATGACTCGGTGAAACACCGATCTCTCATGTTAACTCATTGAATTGTATACTAGGTATACTTGGTTCTCTTACCCTTTTCGAGTATTAAGTGTTTTGTTTAAGAGGCCTATCTGAATACTTGTTACCAATATTCATCTGAAATCTCGCATCTTAAAACTAGGTGACATAGGACAACAAAACTAGCAACTTACAATACTTTGGCCAAAGATTTCTAGCATACTATTCATATTACTATGACTAGACATCATACTCATCAAACAGAGTATGTACTTCACCCCACTTCATATGTTATCTAGAATGGTCTTTACTAACTCTTGTTAGTCCACTTGTTCAAGGTTTTACCCTAACCAAGGATAGCAACATTGTTTAGTGTAGAGGACTACTTACAAGGACTAAGGATACATAGGCATACTCGATCGACCTAAGTCATTCACATGTGTCTAGTTATCCTAAGTCATCGAGATATCCCGACACTAAATCATGCTTCTAACCTAACCTAGGGTATAACTAAGTACAAGTATGAGTTATGTAAGTCTAGATGATTCAACTCTGAAGGGTGTTGTAACATGTCAATTGCAACATAGTATCCTCATGAAGACCCAAGTCTTCATGAAGGTATTGTATTGTAGTTGGCATGTGCCAACATCCATTGGAGTCATCCCATCTAGATGTACATATCCAAGAAAGAAGTTAATTACTTAATTATTTCTTGTAATTAAGGTCTAATTACAACAACCTTGTTGAATCCCTATTTTCATTAACCCTTAAGGTTGCCAGCCATAAATGAGTTGTAATTTCTTTACAGAAACATCAAGATTGCTTTTTAATCATTAACTTCCTACTTTAGGATTCAACTCTTTAAAACAAAATCAACATACTGACATTATGGTTCACTTATTTTACTTAACCATTACTTAGCTTGTTTAAGTTCCAAATCAGATTCCTTTATATTAGAATTCTTTGAGATGAATTCTACTACTATATATTCATGTTTACCTTTCATTTGTTTTATCCCAATGAAGGTATTGGTCAAGAGGAAGTACATCTTCCTCTTTCCCAGATGACATTAGGCTTAATTCCAAAGGATTCTAAAACAATCTTGATTATCATTTCAGAATAGTTGTCTTCCTTTTTCTTATTAAGAATTAGGATTCATTGCAACCTCTTACATTATACAAGATATCATATTATATTTTACTTCCATTATCATCATTTTAATAAACCATAGTGATTAGTTAAATGATCAGCCATGAATGCCAACTTGATACATTTCAATAAAGGGATAGTGTATCTAATTCCCTTACCACATAGTTCATTTTAAGTCAAACTGAAAGGGTTCATTACATATATGTATAAGAGAGAATTAAAATAAGCTTACAATTCCCTTCCCATAATATACAAAGAGAATGACACATCAAGTATAGATAAACCCACAATATTTTCCATTCATCTAAGTGGAATACATACTTTACAAGTTCAACATTTTAGACATCTTTAGAGTCAAACAACATCAATAAGCTCAATTAAAAATAAAAATTTTCTCTTACAAATACATCTCAATAATGAATCATTTTTCCTCATAAAAGATCCAGTCTTTAGGTAAACAAAAGTAACATCATAAAAGATCTTGTCTCCTTTTATCACTTACAAAGTCCATCTGTAAAAATTGCTAGCATGGGTCAGTTCATTGAACTGAGCATGATAAGCACTAAGCATTAAAACGATGTGCTTTCAACTAATTGTTTCATAAAAATAACTCTTCTTTTATGAAATAGTTAAAGCATTACAGAAAGATACATCATAAAGAAATAATAATCATGAGAGGAAGAAACAAAGTGATAAACCATATTAACATTAAGAAAAGATCATGGAGTAATCAAATCAATGTTCAACTGATGATTTCATAAAAGAATTATTTCCTATAAGTAATATTTCATCCAGATCACTTACCACATTTCAACTACATGTATTGATGGTTCATCTCTTGATTCATTCTATCTAACCAAAAAGGAAAAGATACTAACTCTAATAATTCATAGAAATAGGATTATTTTAAAGAAACAATGATCCAAAATACTCAACATTAATTTACCCCATCCTAGAATATCTAATGCCAAGCTCATTTAACTTTATGACAAACTTTAGGATGAACCAACAACACCTTAAGTAAGAGTTTCTTATTTAAGAAACTAAATCCAAATTCAAGGCCAAACTCTAGCCTAAGTTTTAGGATTAGCATCAACATGTTTGATAAAGGATAAATATTTAATTTACATGCACTTGGAATTAGTCACACATCACAATAATTACATCCCTATCAAAGCATTAGTCAAGGAGAAGAAGGTAAAGATTTATCCTCCAACTACCCACTCTGTAATTCCTTCAAACTAATATAACCGAATAGGTCAGCTCCTTACACAGGAGTAATATAGATGAGAGAATGAAAAAAAGAGAGAGAGACAACTTATATCTTCCTTCAGAGTTTGAAGAGAACAATATTGATTACCTTAACTCAGAATAGAGAGAAGGGATGACAACAAGTAAAGATGAGATAAGATCTCATTATTCCTTCCTAAAAAGAGGAATACATATTAGGTTTAAAATAACTAAGACAGATTTGACCAAGAGAACATTCAACTCTAATAACCATTGAAAACAAAAATAACTATTCAATACTGAATCGATATATATGATGTAAGAGGAAATTCGAAATTGAAAATATTTTTTCCCATCCTACAAATGAGAACAACAAACTGTAGCACAAAAGCTACAAACTGCAAATGGTTAATCAAATGCCTTCCGTTAAAACATTTCCTAAAGCAACAAAAGAAAAACAACAACTGAACATTAAATTCTTTCCAAACTTTAACAACATCAGCCTAGAAGTTTCTCTAATTTTCCCAAACAAAGAGAGAGACAAAGTAGAGTTGAAATAAATTACTCTTATACGGCCACAATTTATTTTCTAGTGTCAACACAAATAAATCTTACCCATCCCTTGATGGTAAAATGAATAAAAGCGAATATAGGATGTAATAGTCACAATATACATTCAAGCCAACCCAGGTCCACCCTCTTCACAAGAACCAATGGAACAAGCTACTGGTTTTAGAAGGAAATAACCCAACGAATTTGACCACAAGGAAAAAAACAAAAACAACGACATGACCCTAGTCGGATGCTCAAAGTTGAGCTCAAAAGGAGAATAACACAACCAAAACATTCCAATCCATTTCCTCAAGATAGACAAGACTGAACTAATCCACAGTTCAACCTAGATACCCCATTCCTACAATATCATCTAAACATCAAATTTAAATGAAAAGAACTAGTAAATCCAACAAGATGAACCGATAAGGTAACTCTTGTAGTATGAAATATCACTTTAGAAAAGCTACATAAAATTTGATAACCCTTTCTGAGATCATGACAACGAATAACTATCAACCCTACTATTAGACATATTGTAACAAGAAGATTCGTTCGGACCAAAATCAGATAAGTCATTAACAAATCTTCTCACAACTTACAGGTGCAAGAAAAATTGACTTCATTTAAGTTCAAGCAAGAAGCTAAACATGATTTTATCAAATTTCAAGCAAGGGAGAACAAAACCCGAAACATAATTCTTCCATAGCAGTGACTTCTACTATTTAGCTTCAAAATAGTCCAACAGAATTTCACAGATTCAAAATATCTCAAGCTCAACAAAAGTAAAACATGTTTACTATTATTTTCCAACAAGAATGAATCCCAAAACATTGAATCCAACTATCCATTTTAGCATAGTTTAAATAGACATAACAAGATTTGATAACATCTCGAGCTCAACAGAAGTAAAACATATTTCATACCTTCACCCAACAAAGGAAACAAACCCAACTCATATTTTTATCAAATAGTGAATCCAAGCAGGTGTATACAATGAAAAATACAAGCATGAAAGCAAGATAAACATCACATAAAAACCCACTTGTTCCCCAAGAGCAGAGTTGTTTTAATGAAAACAATTAGGAAAAAGCTAGAACAACTTAATGGGTAGAGCCTATCATGCTTGATAGATCTTCTTATCGATTTGCAGAATATTTCCAGCCAAGCCTCCATAGTCTCTTCTTTTTCAAGCGATGTCAACAACTCCAACCTTTCTACTTCTTCTTCATATACTTCCACAAGATCCAAAAATAGCTCAAGTATGCCAAAAATATAGCAAGATCAAAAATAGAACTGCTGGTTCGAAGAATTGAAAACCCCATGCACATCAAAAATCAAAAATCTGCCATGCCTTTCTCCTAGGTGGTTTCTTCGCCATAACCAAGACCAATTAATGCGAAGGATTGTCATTTTTCCCTCCTATCTCTCCATGCCACCGCCATCCAAGTTTGGTGAGTTTCTTAATTCAAAATATGCATGAAATTTCCATTTAGTGGTGATGCCAACTAGACATCCCCTAAATCCCCATGCCTCCACCAAAACTGGCAGTTCAAAGGTTATTAAACCAAAAATCAATTCTCATTAATGCCTTGAAAACCGACACCACTATCCTTACCACTTGCCAAGTAGTCCATAGGTATCCCTTAGGTTAGTAATAGTTTAGGTTAGATTATTATTAGGTTAGAAATCAACCTTAGTTCTTAGGTTAAAATATAAATAGTATAGAACATTCCAACTTAGGTTCGGTATTTACATTAATAGTTTAGTAATAGGTCCTAGGTTCTCTTACGTTATTCAACATTTTTAAGAAGACTCAGGCCTATTAACTACATCATGATGCAAAGAAAGGACACCTAAAGTAGGGTCCTTTAATTTATAAACAAAATAAGACTCAGTCCCACTTCACCTTCCATTTTAGAATGCCAAGTCAACAAGACGAAATGGTAAGGAGAACTGTAGCATACTTTGGATCAATGGAATTGATCCAAGGTTTTTTTGTTAACACATAATGGGTTATAAAGACAACAATACAAGTTCATAACCCTTTTTTTAAAAAACAATATAAACTGAACAAAGAGATGAATGGTCTCTTTTTTTAAGTACGCAGAAATCACAACAAAGTGAACCTTTTCACAGTAATGAATTATCCATTGCAAACATGATTTCCAAAAGTCATAAGAGTACACCTTCCTAAGACAAATATCATGTCAACATTTACAATTTCAAGAGGGAAAGTAATCACAGTAATAGTTTTGTCAAATATGTTACAATTAATTCTTGTAAAACACATAAGTTTCATATATACATAACAATGTCACCATAGGTTACACATGCTCATTAACCAACAACATAACCTTGCAAAATATTCACCGATGTCCAAACCATGCAAATCAATACATATTTATAGGAAGTGGGGACTTTCCCTTCACCACTCATGTCCTCTCCAAAATAGGCTACATAATAATAGTCATGCACTGCTACAAGATAATTACAAAATCATACAAGCTCGTTGTTAATAGATTACCTAATAATAACTACAGTTCTAATCCTATTAATAAATCAAATCTATGCATAGTGTTTGATCTTCCTCTTATCTCAAATAACCTTTATGTCCTCTCCAAGTCACCATAATTTTGTGTGCTCTGTACTCCATGTCTATATTTATCCTTATACTAGAAACGACTAAGTCCTTATTCCTCACCTTCCCACATGCACTGAAAGGAACAATAACCAGATTGTACCAAGCCAAGAACACAGATGCTAATCAAACACCATGATCAATAAGATGAAATCAATTCACCAAAATAACTTTACATAAAACCTTTGTAAACAAATGAGCAACAATATCATATATTATTATGGAACTCAATGAAATACAATGAGAATGGGCCTTGCTTATATAGGCAAGGAATAACAATCTAAGAACCAGTCAAGGTCGTAGATCAAGCCATAAATCATAGAAAGAACTAGTCATCAAAGAACTAGTCAAGTCCATAGATTTATGAGAGAACTAGACATCAAGGATCTAGTCAATACCATAGATCAAGGAAAGAACTATACCTAACAACTAGATAATATCTCCTAATATCTAAATAAATAAAAGAAATATCCACACACATAAGTGGGTGAAGATAAATACAATAATGTACCTAGGTGAACATGAGCTAAGGTAAATACCTACTCTAACACCCCCCCTCAAGTGAAGCTAGGGGCCAAAATAGAAGTGGCATGTCCACAAAGATGAGTCCCAACAACTATGCTACGATGAGGTACTCATGTACAATATATCCATGAAGAAATCTCGAACCAAAAGAAGGAAAGAATCCTGCTAGAAGGAAAGAGAAAGAAGAAGAATAAGAAGAAGAAGGAAGATGTTCTCACGAACACCCCCAAGAATAACTTTTGAAACCCCAAGCATTTCATGCAACTCAAGGTAGCGAGGTGATGTAAAAGGCTTCGTAAAGATGTTTCGCAACCTGCTGTTGAGTCAAAATGTACTCCAAGCAAAGAAATCCATCTTGAATGTGCTGACAAATGAAGTGGATGTGTATCTCAATATGCTTGGTCGCATTTGGTGCTCAACTAGGTTGCGAGAAATGTGAATTGCACTTTGGTTGTCACACCAAAGTATAGTCGGTGAATCCTATGGGAATCCAAACTCTGTCAATAAGCGATGAAGCGAAAGAATCATGAATCGTTGTAGTTGCTTCTCTATACTCTACCTCTAAAGATGAAAGTGCATTAGCCTGTTGCTTTTTGCACACCTAAGCAACTGGAGAAGAACCAAGACAAAAAAGATAGCCAGAAGTGGAATGCTTGTCATCAATAGAACCTGCCCAATCTGAATCTGTATACCCAACCAATGAGAGTAGAGCCCATAGTGTAGTGTAGGCCTGTTAGCATATGGATTTGCACACATGCAAATGACATGCAATAGTGTGGGAACGAAGTCCCTCCTCAATGAAGGTGAGGCTGCCTTTATTGAAAAAAAAACTGTATTTACATCTGTACATTCAAAATTGTATGTGGGGGTGTTTTGGAACATCAATGGAAAGGAAAGTGAATGAGGGAAATGGAATAGAAAGAAGGAAAGGAGTGGAATGGAATGAACTGAAAGAACATGCAAGAGTTAGGTAAAAACAGAGCCTAATATTACATGAAGAGGAAAGATGAATAACCAACACAAATGAAACGGAGTTTGAGTTAGCCAAACAAGAACATGTAAAAGGGAACACACATAAACAAGTAGATAGTCAGAGCTTGATCATTGTGAACTAGAACAACTGATTGATAATGTTGACAATAAGATCAAAGATAATATCTACATGCAAGATTCAAACACCTAACATCTAATGAACATAAGAACATCAAATGTTAGAAGAGACAATGAATGAGACACAAAGTTCGTATTTCATTAACTCCAAAATGTCTTTCACAAAAGAACACAAAGTTTCTTCTTGAAACAAAGCTTGCACAAAAGTATTTTCTTCTCCTCTCTCAAAGTCACCTTTACAAATGAGCCCCTGACTTCCTTGTATAACCCAAAAGTTGGTTATAAAGTAGTTAGGGTTTTACATGATCATTAAATAAGGCACTTAAGTGACCTTTGACTTTTTCTAACCAACTTTATTAAAGACAACCCAAAAATAGAAATTACTTAAAATATTCAATGTTTCCCAAATAATAACACCTTTTAAAATATACAATAATAACCAGTGCCTTATCCATTGAAACGGGGTTCGTCTATCTCAAACGTATGAGAAATGGACTCTCCCACTTCACTAGATACCAAGAAAAATCAACTCCTTGCACTGCTGATGAAATTAGGATCCATTTGCTTTTGCCGGTTGGAAATCCCAAAGTTTCAAACATATTTTCTTCTTACGGAGGTTCACTTGGTGAAGAATAGCCTCACAAAACACCCGCAATTCAAGAATTCTAATTGGCATATCATTTAAATTAACAATTTTAGACGAGCATTCTCAAACAAGTTCTTCAATTTGATACACCGCTCCATGGAAAATAACGAGAAATTGTTGGCGGGGTGTACATGTCCTTGAACAATCGTGAAAATTGTTCTTCCACCTACTCCGATGAACACCTTTGATTATGCTCATTTACTAGGTTACAAGGAATCTCAGCCATGAATTCCTGGATCAAGGAGAGTGAAGTGAAAGCTTCATTGCACATGTTGTCATAATGGATCATAGAATCCATGAGAAGCGTCTTTCTTGATTTGAGATGCTAGACACCAAAGAAAACGTGTCCCTCGATGTTCAAATTTGAGAATCCCTTCAATAGCCAAAACTGAAGATTCCATACTCGTCATCTCCTGCAGACTGGGCAATATCTCATCCAAATTTGATATAGTAGAAACAAAAGTTTCTTTGAAAGAAAGAATTGGATCCAGATATACACTGATATCTTCATGAAGCTTAACTGCAGTCTTGATCGCTCCTTGGCCTAAAACGAGAATCTTTGAAAGCCAAGTTTTAGTGACATGGCCCAACGTGTTTATTTCCTTTGACAAATTAAGAGTCTCTTCATCTGGGGAAGCCACCACATCAGGTACTGGGAAGGTGGATGATATGGGATTTATATAATGCTAAACATACTCCACCAATTGACTCTTTTCAGCCTTGAGCCGAGACTTTGGGACTTGTATTTCTCCAGTATTTTTAGCATGATATCAATTGAATCTCGAGCCATCGCCATGTCACTTTCTAACATAGATCTCCCAAGTCCTAGTCTGAAAACTTCATAGTCGGCCGGCGTCATAACATTGCGCTCTTTATCCACTTGTGGAATGGTAAGGTCTGTAAACTTGTTTCCATCATTATCCACCATTATTTTAGAAAGCACCTTAGGCTTCTTAGGAATGGCATCATTCGACAGTTTGAAAAGGGAATCAAAATCAATGTCGATTGGCTTGACAACTCTTTTCCTTTTCTTCACTTCAAAATCAACCGGGGAAGGAGTTTCATTCACTATTTCAGCATATAGAATCTTGGAGCTCAAATCAATATTCTCATTATTCTGACATCATGAGATCCTTCTTGAATCTTATCAACAACCTCAATTTGAGGAAACACAACCTCAATATCCACTTCCTGATCATTCGGGACATTTTGGGAAATCCCTTCATGAACTACGTGCTCCGAAGTATTTGATATTTGAATTACTTACACTTGAGTGGGTGTTTGTTCAAAGCATGGCTGAGGATCATTTGCTACCAGCTTCTGAGTGCTATTAATGATGTGAGTGGAAGAATCTCTACTCGAGGTAGAAAATCCAGACACACGCTCCTTTCCTTCTTCGGGGTTTGGATCTTTGGATCTCTCTCCTCGTGACACATTGCTTGGCGAAGTGGATTTTGGCAACCATTCTTTTCTTGCATGTTGTGTATGATTGGATGTTAACGAAGTTGATCGAGAAGAAACCTTGGTCGAATGGAGACCCCCTCATATAGGCAATTTTTGTGATCCCGAAACGTGATCTAGAATTGATTGAAATTTGGCAAGTTCCCTATCATACCAAGATATGCTTCTTTCGATAATTGGTTGGTTCTTGCCATCGAGAGAAAATTCATCTCTCTTGGTCTAGTTGATTCGAGGCAATGGTGTGAAGGCAATGGCATCATACGAGGGATCGACGACATCTTCATCATCGTTTATGAATGAATCGGGAGGACTCTTGATGTGGAAGGCCTTGATCTGAGCAAGTGTTAGACGAGAGTACTCCCATCTCCTTACCTCATGTTCATCCGAGCAAGCAGCCCAGAAATCCTCCATGGTAGGACTATGTTGGTACTTCGCTCCCATAATATTTTGCATATAACCATTGATATCAAACTGGGCTCTCTTCACATATGGATGGATGGTTATGAGAGAAAACTCCTTTTCCATTAGTTGTGCACTGAATAGATTTGGGCATTGGTATTCCCCGATTTGGATCGGGAAATGAATTCCTGGACGGTGCTTGTCACTAAGTAGGTAGTGAACTTGGAACAATTGTCGTGCCAACTCCATTAACACCCACTTGTCACTGACATACTTGGGAAGTTTCCACGGGGTCCCAACAAAGCCACTCACGTGAATGTAGGAAAAAGATGAAAATTGTATAAACTAGGTTCCCCATTGGGAAATGACACTCATGGCTTCTTTGGAAAACCTTTCCTCAGTATTTTGATTCAAGTTCGGATCACGTGGAAGGTGAATGCATCATTGACTCTTCTAAAATGGTGAGAACTATTTTTGAAGCTGAGCTGAGGGTAATAGTGAAAAATGTTGTTTGATGACCCCAGGATCCCTCTCGTTTCAAGTCCGAAAATAAATTTCTTCGTGCTATTGCATAGGTCGGATATGAGGTCATGTAGAAGCATCCAGTCATTTTGACTTCTATTAATTGCTTGTTAATGGTGTTGCTGATGATGGTGGCCCAGTCCACAAACTCCTTCTTGGCTAGGATGATACAGATAAACTGGTACATCCATGGGTGGAAGACCCTTGCAGAAGGTAAACCAAAAACTCGACTTAGGAGAGTGATCATGTCTCCAATTTCTTCCACGAACTCAACGCGGTACAGTTCTTTAGGGATCTGTCAATCTGAGGTCTCTTGGTTACCAACCAGTTGTTGTTAACCATTTTGCTCCATCTTAGGGGTTCTTCATCCCATAATTCTTGTGTTGATTGGCGAGTGATATCCACATTTTTAGGAAAGTCGGGTATTCTGAGCAACTCCTCAATGTGTTCTGGTGTGATCAAGAGGAAAGGCTTGTGGTTATCTTTATAAATTCCTTGTCTCTCAGGGTTGTAATGCTCCGTGCAAGCAATCACCATTCTAGACACTGCACCGAGACAGGGAATGCTGCTGCTTGGGGTAGGCCACTATGATAAAGCCTATATGAGAAAATGGTTTTACCTTTAGTTTTCACTCACTCGTAAAACTGTTGCACGTTGATGTGACCCAGATTTGGATCGGTGATGTTGTCATATGCTGACTTAATGGAGCTGGGAGGAATAATTCCTTGGAATTCATATTTCGGGAAGATTTATTAGATTTTTCCTTTGGCTTCCTTGATTTCCCTATAGATTTAGATCTTTTGACCATTATGAATTTAATAGAAAAGTGACTCGAGCACGCCAAACAATGCAAACGGGTCAGGTCTTAGTCTCCAACACCCCCGTCGATGCAAAAAAATAAATCCATTATTATATTATTATTATTATTTAAAAATAATAATAATAATTGTCTCAATTACAAAATATATTTTCTTAATAAAGTGAGCAATTTCCGGATTACAATTTTTGATTTTATTTATTTATTTATTTAAAATAAATAAATTCACCCAGATTTGATATGTCAATACAAACAAATCGAGACTAAGCTCGAATTCTAATTTTGAAAATAAAAATATCCCAATTTTAATATTTTGCGTGAATGGAGTTTCCTTTCTTTTGTTGCCCGCGTTGGAGATCTTCTATTTGAAAAACAATTTTGTTTTGCTTTAAAAGCTGTTCTTTTTGGGTGAGTGCATAGAAATGTTCTTATGGTCTTTTGCTATCCTTGTGTTGAAAACTTCTACCTTCTCCTCCTTCAGGCACAACTTGGACTTCTTTTAAACTTTACTCTTTTGAAAACTGCTCTATTTCCTTTCTGCATGCATGGAAATGTTCTTCTACTTCTTTGGCGCACGGAGTAACCTTGTTACTTTCAACTTTTCCTTTTAGTGAGCGCCTTCCTGACAAATGCGTGGGAATGATCTATTTTTATTTTGCTTTCAAGTGTGTGGGACTTTGGACGGAGTGTCTTGGGGTGGCTGCCTTTAATAAATTTTTAAACTGTTCCTATCTCTACCTAGGCATGTGGAAAGCTTCTTCCAACCGAGTTTGTTATCTTCTTTATTTAAAAAAATTGCGCCTTGCCAGTGCAATGCATAGACTCCTCCTAGCTGGGCGCCTTTCCTAATTTATTTTTTGTTTTTAAACAAAACTGCTCTTATTTCCCTCACACGTGGAAATGAATTCTTGGTTTGCGTTGGGTGCCTTTTCTCCAAATGCGTGGTCTTTGGATGATTTTGGATTTATACTGCCTCAAAAACTGTTCTAGTTCTTTCCTTTCAAGGCGTGGGCTTTGAAAAACTTTATTTGCTTTATTATTTGTTTTCTTTGTTCTGCCCAAGGCGTGGGAATTATCCTGCTGCAAAAACAAATAAAAATTAAAGCAAAAAGTCATGAAAATTAATCCATGCGTGGGGATCTTCTTCAAAAACTGTTCTTGTTCTTTCCTTTCCCGTTTAAAAACTTTTCCTTCAGGCCAATGCGTGGGAAATGTAAACTGAAAATGATTCTTTCTCCTATGCGTGGAAAAATATTATGTCTTCTTGAAGAAATAAGAAGCAATTGAAAGCTTCGCACGACTTTTCCAATGGGTTTGATGGAGGAAGTTACAGGAATTAATCTAACTTCCTCTCTTCCTGGGTAGTGGCTTAAGTGCCAGGGGAAATGGGGAAAGCAACGGACAATTGCCAACGGGAATGGCAAAATGGGTTGGCAATCCCCATCCAATTTCCCCATGTGGGAAATTGGGGAATTTTATGCCCGTTTGCCAATCCATGATTAGGCAATTGGCAGAGGAAAACCCCACGTGTGGAAAAATTGAAGGAAATTGCCAGGAAAGTGGAAATCCGGGTTCGGGAAGCCAATCTAGCTTCGGCGTGATGGAAACGAAAGCTTACTTCCCCAGCACTAAAACTTGTCGAATGAACTTTAATTTATATTTATTTAATTAAATACTCCTTAAGTGATTTTTTAAAAATTAATTTAATCAAACAAGGAGCAATTAATTAATTAAATATTAATTAATTATTTTAATGTGTTTTAAAGCCTGGCGGGAAGAGTTCTCGCCGAAAATCACGAAACGAAGACCGAAACGATCACAAAAATAAGACGATCGCGATGAGTCCAATGAACCATGCAAAGTAACACTTTTCAAAATTTTCTAATTTTTCATTTTTAAAATTATTTTTAACAATTTTGCGAAGTCAAAATTGGCTGATAACAAGGCCAAAGTGGGAAGTGCCATGTAAATAGCGCAAAATCCTTTTAGCAACCTTCCGGTGACTATTATGAGGAGAATGTGAAAAGCGAGATACAATCCCCTACCGCAAATGAAATATCAGGGCAAGTATGGTTCAAGTACATGAGACTCCCAACCAACTTCCTATACAATGTAGGATCACAAAGTGGTGTGGTACATGTGGATGTATGAGTAACTCCATTGAAAAGGATATGGACTTGGCTTGCAATCAGCCATATCAAAGCACCTAAGAATATCATGGGTGTACTTTTGTTGACTCAAATGAATCCTCGAATCTATCTCGAGAAATCTACAAACCGAGGAAAAATGCAATAGTCCAAGATTTGTCATGTCAAACTATATAGAAAGAGCCCTCGAATACTTTGAATGTGGGAAGAAGAGCTATCAGTAAGTAACAGATCATCAACATACAAGATGAGTATCACAATATCCTCACAAACATGCTTAAGATACATTGCATGATCGAGTGGCAAACGAACAAAATCGAGTAGATAGAAGAAAAGAATCCATCTTCTCATACCAAGCTCAAGGGGCTTGTTTAAGACCGTAGAGAGACCTTTGGAGCCGATAAACAAGACAAGAATCCTAAACAAATATAGTTGGCTACTCCATATATATTTCCTCTTGTAGATCTCCATGTAAGAAGGCAGTCTTCACATCCATTTGGTATACAGGCCACCCCTGTGATGCAACAATAGCAAGTACAAGGCGTACAAAATCCATCTTGGCAATGGGTGCAAAATTCTCAGAGTAATCAATACCTTCAACTTGTGAAAAACCATTTGCAACAAGATGATCCTTATACTTGATCTGAAGCGGTTAAGCATGCCAGCCCCAAAGTAGTGCTAGGATGGGTGACCTCCCAAGAAATTCCCAGTGTCACTTCCTCCTAATGTTGTTGGGCCTGATTGGGTGTATACCCAGCTCCATCGTGTGGGAGGGTGTTGGCGTAGTAGCTGTTTAACACGATGAGATCCCTCTCCACCATAAGTTTGAGCTTTTGGTGTGACGGCAAGTCGTGCAACTCTGATACCATGAAAGGAATGATAACCAGATTGTACCAAGCCAAGAACATAGATGCTAATCAAACACCACGACCAATAAGATGAAAGCAATTCTCCAGAATAACTTTACATCAAACCTTTGCAAACAAATGAGAAGCAATATCATATATTATTATGGAACTCAATGAAATACAATGAGAGTGGGCCTTGCGATATAGGCAATGAATAACAATCTAAGAACTAGTCAAGGTCATAGATCAAGCCATAAATCATGG
The DNA here is from genome assembly GCA_018340775.1 of Taxus wallichiana var. yunnanensis. Taxonomy (NCBI): domain Eukaryota; kingdom Viridiplantae; phylum Streptophyta; class Pinopsida; order Cupressales; family Taxaceae; genus Taxus; species Taxus wallichiana. Next base: position 950,509,762 of record CM031237.1, on the reverse strand, counting down.
AAAGAACTAGTCATCAAAGAACTAGTCAAGTCCATAGATTTATGAGAGAACTAGACATCAAGGATCTAGTCAATACCATATATCTAGGAAAGAACTAGTCAATACCATAGATCAAGTAAAGAACTATACCTAACAACTAGATAATATCTCCTAATATCTAAATAAATAAAAAGAAATATCCACACACATAAGTGGGTGAGAATAAATACAATAATGTACCTAGGTGAACATGAGCTAAGGTAAATATCTACTCTAACATCACCCTATTCCACAATTCTTATGCGAGCACCTATGTGCCTTGTATCCGTGTGACCAATCCTTATGTGCCTTCGTTCTTAGGATACATGTCATCAAACCTGTTGGTACCCAAATTGATTCTCCTTTGATGGAGTCAAGCAATATCAACAGTTGAGAGAGATTCTTAGAGACAGATAAATCAGAGTTCAATTCATTTTGTAGCTTGGGATGGATTTGATTGACTCTTTATCACTCAAACTTGGAAAAATTAGGCATCATTTGTCTTTGAGGGTTTTATCTACCATCACTATTTTAGGTTGTTCCTTCAACCAAGGTAAGAGGACCCCTTTTTTAACTGTATTTGTGAAGGATATGAATGGATCAACAATATTTGACCGTCCTTCTATGAAATTCAAAACAAACCTTAAAGAAGCATGGTCAATGCAACACAAGATAACTCTCATGATTTGTCACTCTAGAAAGTGAATATATCTTCTAAACAAGGTTTTGGTCATCAAGACAACACACAAAACCTTATTGCTCCTGCATATTTTAAGTAAAGGATGGGTAAATTCAACAAATTTCCTTTGCATTTATGGACAAATAGTGCAATTAGGGGTAATTCTTATAGGATTTATCACTTTTATATGAATCTCATTAGGGAATTAAATAGAATAAATTTGATTATACCAAATTCCTAATAACTTTTTTAAAAAGGTTAGACAATGCCAAGCAAGATGACAAAAACATCTCGAGATAGTAACAATGAACCTTAAACCAAAAGATGTATATTAATGAAAGCCCAAAGATACATGGTTTTACACATTCTTTGAGAATTTCACATAAAATATCATGTCAAAGACTCAACTAAACATCAAAAATCCCTGGTCCATCACATCTAAGATACACTCATAGACTAACAAATGATCTGTATCAGTAAGATGGAAATAAAATGAGTTTAAATTGTTTATTGCATGATGAAATGAGAACTCTTTTCATAGCACAATTGTAAATACCACAATACTACCACAAGGATAAGATCTTGTGTGATTCAGAGGAATTCCTAACATAAGATTGCAACAGGAACATGAATAACTACTTGAAACATCATCAAAATGAAAGCAAACACCACGATGCTCATGATTAACATAATTAATTCAAGGTTCATCAAATTTATCAGCAAGGGAAAGTTTTATTAACAGTCTCAAAGCTTGTCAATGGATGAACACTTGTAACCATCTTGACATGATTAAATTTGAAAAAAGGAATTAACAGGTTTCTCAGATAAACTCTTAGAGAAATGGTTTTTACTCATCTCTTTCTTTTCTCTTAACAATTCTTAGAAAATTTTAACCCCCACTTTTTCGCGTGATTATCTCTTTGCCTTTATATCACTTAATTCACTTACTAACCTTCAAAGTTTCCCCCAAAATCATGAATATTCTAGGAATATTCCCCTTTACAATACTTATTCTAGAACATGCCATTCCTTAAAAAGTTTTACTTTAAACTGCTAGGTGTACAAAGTGCGAGTCTTTTCAATTGGTTCCATTTGTGCTCGACTGGGATATTAGGTCATCATTTCTGGTAGATTATTTTAATCATTCTTTCCACATATTGATTAGATAATCACTTCATATGACCTCTAAGAATTTCTAGATGATTTTGATATGATATATATCCTCATCTACCTTTCAAGAATCCATCTTGGGTGCTACGCACTCTATTTCATGTCTTATTGGGTTAATTGTCACATATGGTTCATGTCAAATCATATTGATTCACCACTTTTTCTTATTCCTAATCCTTTCTAACTCTTAAATACCTCTTGTGAGAGCTAAGAAAAATCTTCCCTCATCTCATGGGAAATATTTCTCTTAATTAGAACCATATGCACCCCTTTCACTATAAAACTTGGTTCTACTTCATCACCATCATGTATTTCCCTTCTTATTCTGAATATAAAGAATTTTATCAGAAAAATGGTGAAGGTACTTATAGCACACAATCTGAAAGAAATTTCCTCAAAATATTTGAATCAAATCTTCGAATTGAGTGGTTGTGATGAAGCCTTCGTCAAGGCCCGTTTGACATAGAGTGTGTAGGCAATACCAGAGGACCTTTGACATATCGGCAGGTCCGATTAGCACTTCTTACAAGGTTGATTAGGATTAATCCTATATTTACTAACCTTTCAATTTATGTATTTTCATCTCTTCAGATGGGAACATCTGAAATCTCTTGAATATTTAAAGAAATATTGGGTCGAGAGAAGACCCCAAGTATCTAGGAAAAATGATTTTCAATGTCCATTTTTATGTGATGAAGGATTTGTATCGAAGGAGATTCCCAAGGAATCATATGTGCATATGAAAAATCCTCCATTGACACCGTGCCTGCCATTTCTCACAAATTTGATGAGTTAGAGTGGAGGATCAAATTTCTGGAGAAAAAACAAGCAAAGATTGTTTCCTCATAACTGAGTTCAATGCCAACATTATCTTCGGGTAAGATAAATGGTGAACCACATCCTCAACTTCCAATCACTATCTCATATGGAGAAGAAGATCAATCATTATCTTCTTATCATTCAAGAGTAGAAATATCCTCTACTTGGGACAACAGGGGAAGATTTACAATTCATTCATCCACCTATTTAATGCATCATGCTCCTCAGTCTAAGCATGAGTTTTGGGACCTCAACTCATTCCTTCTCCAAGAGAAAATCCACTCCTCACAAGGAAGTGGGAAACTGGATCAAGCTCAAGACCTCAAAATCTACCTCGGTCAACAAAGTGCAATACTTGACCTTCTAATTACCCTGTATTTCCCCTCTCAAACCACTCCTAGTAAGTTGACCTTTCACAAGGGGAAAGGGAAAATGAAATTTTTACAAGTAGTTTGGATCTTCTAGACTGGGTATTATCACAATAGAAGAAAATCAAGCTTGAAAAGATCATGAGTTGTCCTTGAATGACTTTGGAATCATTGATGGACATGGGAATGTCCTAGGACTTAGAAGGGTCAATCATATTTTTCAAACAACACAGGGCTCAAGTGAATTCGTGATGAGAAAGAATAAGCTATTGAACAAGCTTCCCCTCTTTGGGAGGAAATTTTTGACGAGTGGCTGAAAAATGTCCGAATATTGTATTTCTTTTATTGTCCTTAATTTTGATATGTATATCTTTTTCTTTATCATGTTCAGTGGCCCCCTATAAAACCCCATTTTGTTCCTTTTCAAAATGTAGAAAGCACAAATATATCAATAGTTTATATGCTTGTATAAATGTATGTAAAATTTTATCTAAGTCATATGAAACTACTTGAATTCTTCCATTTTAAAATTGATATAAGGAAACAATAAAGTTAAGAGTAACAATTATCTTTAATGTGACAGAGAATAGTGTTGGAATATTAGTGTCTATCTAGCTATTGCATCTATGCAATGACCCATCTTCTGCTTGTACTCAATGGCTTGGCCTTTAATTCTGTAATTTTGTTCTCAACTTTTCTCATTTTCTTAATGATTTCATAAGAGAAATCATCCTTCTGAATATTCTTCTCAAAAGAGTTAAGAAAAAAATCAATCTTCAAATCACCGTAACTCTTTTTGAATTTATCAGACACCATATCTTCTAATTTCAAATCAATGGCATCAAGAGTGTCATCAACCCAATTTATTTTGACTTCAATATTTTCCTTGATCCCATTCAAGGTTTCCACTCTGATTTTTGATAACTCTTCCATGGCATGCTAACTTCCTTTGAATTCCACTGGCACATTTTTTTCTGTTCAACCAATTCATCACTGAGTCGTGTTATGTAGTCCAATTTGGGAAAAATTCCCTCAAAGTAGAAGATCTCATTGTCACATTGCTCAATTATCTCATTGATCTCATTGAGCCTATTCTTGAGCTCTTCATACTTTGATCTATCTTCTTCAATTGCTTCTTTTCCCTTTTTGTTAATTTTTCAATCCATGTATCTACAACTTGGACCTTCTTGACAACTTTGTCAATCTTTTCCATTCCCTCAGGGGTATTTATAGAGGTACTTTCTTGAGTATGACTAGGTTTCCCAATCAACTATTGCAAACTAGAACTCAAGGCTTTGACTTGTTCCTTTAATTGCTTTTTCATTACCCTATCTTCGTCCACCTTTTGCAAAATGTCATTCACTACCTTAGATACTCCTTGTTTTAGTTTGTCTCTTGAGGGATTCCCTAAAGGAATGATCTGAACATTATAATCATTAGCTGTCACATCTTCTCTAGTTTTTCCCTCAAAAGGGATTGTTATTTCCAGAGTTTTGGATCCTAATGAATTAGTGTGAGTTTTGTTGATAACCCTATCCCTTTTAGAGGCTCTTACTACCTTTGGAAAAGACAATGCAAGTAAGGTTAATGTATTGAATAGGAGGACCTCCTTCTCCTCATTTGAAATTAATTCACCAATCCATCCCTTTTACATACTTGTTCCAGCCTTTTCTTCTTGTAATTCTTGTTGGGGTTTCTTAAGGACAACCACCAATTGCTTGAACACCCCTTGTTCATCCTGAGCTAATGATTTTTCCTACTCTTCACCATTTATTTCAATAGCCACTTTGCTACTCTCACCTTGTGTTGACAATTATTTCAATTGTCCTTCTCCTTGGTCTAGAACCTAGGATTGATCATTCTTCTTTTGATTTATATCAGTGGTTGAGGGAGATTCCTTCCTTATTTCTCTAATTGATGCCACATTAGACTCAATTTCTCCCCCGACATTTTCTTGCACCAATGACTGGCTTGCAGGTTCTTCCTTCCCCAAAAACTACTGGGTTGGCATCCTATTATCCTCATGTTCGATGATACATCAGGTAGTGTCATGGTGGATTGTTCTCCTGATGTCAACTCCATGTTCCCATCTAGAGACTGTATATTTGTATCAGTAATGATTTTCTCTCTAGCAATTGCATCTTGTGTAACTTTTGTTTTCTCTTCAAAGATATATTTTCCCACTTGACAAAGCTCATCAACCTTAGTAGTTTTAACATAATGGGAAGCAACCTCTTCCATTGATATTTAAGCACTTATGTCCTCTCCACCAAACAAATTGGGTTTGTTTAATTCTAAAACCATCTGACTTGTAGAAGAGATTTATGTTCTTTGGATCTTCTTTTCACTGGTTAATACATGAGTGATCTTTTCCAATTCCTTATTTGTTTGAAGATCACCTATTGGTGTCACAATTTGTTCATGTTAGGAAATATTTAATTAGTGCTCCATTAGTAAATAATAATTACTTCAATTATTATGTTATAAGTATGTGTTAATAAATTGTTATTAGTTGTTATATAAAACAACAATAACAATTATATTTGGTTAGTATGTTAGAAACAACTCACGTAAGTTGTGAGTTGTTATAAACTACTTCCTATTATTTAGGAAGTATATTTCCTATATATGTGTAATCAATCTCGAAGGAACATAATGTATTATTATTGTGCTTTCATTTGATATCAGAGCGATTTATTCTCGCATGCCTGTGATGGAATAAAAAAATATTTAGGGGCAATTAGTATTCTTTGTTGTCCCGTATATGAGGTATTCATATTATTGTCTTAGTATCTTTTACTACTAGTTTGTAGATTGCGTGTGTGGATATTTCTGTATCTAAATAAATTCTTGAGTGTGCACCATGCTGCATGGGCTTATTCATAAAAACATTTGAGAAAGATGGACACACGTATTGTTAAAAAGTTAATCATTGCATTTTAAGTTCGTGATCAGTGTACTTGAGGAATCTGAAGTGGCATCAATCCTCTTCGACATCAATCCTACCCATGCGTCATAGACCTGCATTCGCCTGCATAGAACATCACATCATTGATCTATTGAATGATCAACATATTCAACACGCATTACTAAGTTTGTTAAGTGTAGTTATCAGGTTCAACTGTTGAACTAGAAGCATTGTGTGAGTTTTCTTGGAGCGGTGTCCCATCTTATTTCGTGATTCCATTATGTTTGTTGTGTATAAGTCTGCCGCTATGAACTCAGGAAATCTACACAGAGATTAAAATATTTTTCAAATCTTTTGAGCACTATTTCAAAATTGAAGAGTTGAAAGAGGTGATACGAGTTAGAAGCTCCTGCAATAAACTCAGTTGTTGGACAACTGACATTATTCCACAACAGATCTATATGAGTTCTTACTCCATTGAAAACGTGGATATATTTTCATGCAAGTGCCCTGTATGCACTGTAAATAGATCTAGTTGTTAGATTTACATTCATAATCTGGTTTTTCTTTGGTTGCATTACCTTCTACATGCTGTGACTTGGAGAATTTTTTTCGTGCGTGAGTTGTCTCAAATTTTCACGTTGTCATTTCACATCTTCTGATTTGGTGCACTCAAGCTATGGTTCTACTTTTCTTGGAGAATCCAGTGAACTTTAGCCGACTCAGTCCATATGCATGTCATCTTGTCATTGTAAGAGTCTATTACTTCAAAGGATGTTGTTACAAGCCTTGTTAATTTGTCTCAACTAGTTGTCAAGTCGATCTTATTTGCAATTATTACGGATCTTATAGGATATATTGAGTATTATAATTTGAGTGGTCTTTTTGTTTTGTGTCTTGTAAAATTTTGTTTTAGTCATGTCAATAATTATGTCATAAAATTCAAGTATTTTTATTGTGAAAGTCGTAAAAGAGCTGAAAATTGGTAAAAAATAAATAAATAAAAATTGCCTCATTGTTAGTCAGATGCATTTTCATTTGTATGTGACGTCCGAGTGAAAACTTGAGGGGGCATATTTCAAATGATCCTCAAATTCATATTCATCTAAGCTAGCAGCAGACTTACTAGAGGGAGGAGGAAACAGAGGATGGAGGGCGATCGGTGCCTCATCGGTCACCCACGGGGCCACATAATGATGTGGTGGCATATATATAGTGTGGGTATTCAGTGTGCTTTAGTTTTGTTGTGAGTTTCTTTGCAGTGTTCCTATTGCATTTTGTATTGTGTATACTGAAACTCGGTTGTATAGGATGGCAGAGAACTACAGTGATCCTCTGACTACCGTACTTCATTGGAAGATGATCGGTTAGTGAATACGTTCATTGGCAATGGTGATCATGTGCAGCAAGATCTAGACAACAAGATCCAGGCAGTGAGATAAAACATGATATATTTTTCCTTTTTTGTCTTCCTATTTGGAATTTCACATTGTGGGGGGGAATAATAACCAATGTTCCATTCCCATTCTATGCCAAAATGGCTAAAGTCAAGGGTAGCTTCTAGTGGCAAAGTGGTAGTTTCTATGTTGTTCGAGATCGAGTGGCAGCGATCGAAGACAGTGGCTGCAACTAAGAACATTGTGATTCTTAGAGGTGGAAATGTGAAATCTTTCCAGTATGTGTTTTATTGTTTAGTTTGGTGAGATGTGTTTCCTATGTTATTTCCTATAGTGTGATATTGATGAGGGATAAAATAGTACTTGGCACATCATGATGTGGTTTGTGGTAAACCACTTGAAAACCACCAGTATCGGTTTGTGGTCAGCTCGGAGTAAAACCATCCATCGGGTTTGTGATTGTCCTATGAAAATCACTTATCATGAAAGCAGGTGCAAGTACAAAGGCAGGTTTTCCCCATGTTCACACTAAGGGGGGGAATGTTAGGAAATATTTAATTAGTGCTCCATTAGTAAATAATAATTACGTGAAGTAATTATTATGTTATAAGTATGTGTTAATAAATTGTTATTAGTTGTTATATAAAACAACAATAACAATTATATTTGGTTAGTATGTTAGAAACAACTCACGTAAGTTATGAGTTGTTATAAACTACTTCCTATTATTTAGAAATTATAGTTCCTATATATGTGTAATCAATCTTGAAGGAACATAATGTATTATTATTGTGCTTTCGGTTCACTCATAGATAAATAAAATGCATCTAATATAGAAAATTATTTAGTAGTGTCAACATCTATCACATTTTCTTGAGCCCTTGCAGATTCATGTAATGTTTCAATTGAAGGAATATTTACATCCCCAGTAAGTAGGGTCTCAGATGTTTTCATACTTGGACTTAAAAATTGGTTGCCACTGGACTAGCTGCAACATTGCCTTGGGTTACTTGATCATGAGTGCTTCTCCTTGTTATTTCCTCTAAAGGAAAAGGTGGGAACAAAGGCTCTAATTGTTCCACTTATGGTACTAGTGCAACACGTTATGTTTGAAAAACATCATTCCTCTCAAGTTCAGGAGGATCAATTACCACATCTCTATGTTTGTGTTTTTGGGTGTGTGGGCACCTACTCTTACCAAAACTGGCTCATGAGCAACCTTGTGTCTCTTGTATGCCCTTTCAAATTTTTTGAGTCAAGTGTTGCATTTCACTCTTCTTTATGTGTTCTATATTGAGAATGACTACTTGTTATAGCCCCACTCATTAATTTTTCAGCACTATGTGGTTTCGCAAAATACCTGAATGAACCACATGAGATGTTAAACCTTTCCTTTTTCTTGAATTGGTGTTGCAAAAGTAATAGGATCATTCTCCATAGATTTCAGGAGCATTTCTTCAGTATTTTGTCTTAGAGCTGACATATAAGTACCTGTCCCACTAGTGGCTAAAGTCCACTCATCTATAAGTTCAGAAGTGGGCCTCTTTGAAGGAAACGAGGAGCCTTTCCTCCTAATGGATCAATTTTGTCTGCACCTTCTCTCAGGGGTGGAATATCATCACTTAAGCTTCCTAAATTCCTAAAGTTGTTTAAGATTCTTGTATTCTAGATTGACAAATCAATATTCTTTTGGGCCAACCAATTTATAGTCCTCCTCATCACATCAATTATCCGTATATAAGAATCATCTAATTCTGTTTCATTCTAGTTTAGAGGGGCTATAGGTTTTCCTTCCACCTTTTGATCAAGGTAATACTTACCGTATGTGGATCATCCACAATTCCCTCTGGGATAACTACAATTTTGAAATCTATGATTTGTGCAAGGGTCATTCTAGAGAAATCTCTTAACTTGACCTCTTCTTCATCCCTACAATTCATCCAATAGTCTTCAAAATGAGGCTCATGCTCAAAAGTATTTGCAATATTATTGAATACCCATCTGATATCATAATTGGCTCTTGCCTCAAACTTTTCCATATCAAATCTCTTCATTTCATCCTCAATCAGTCTAGATTTTATGATTGAAGGGCATGAATACCTTCCAATTCACATAAAGCTAATTTATCATCTAAATATCTAGGAAATTTACATGGTTTACCTTCAAAACCACTAGCCCTTATGTATGTGAATTTCTTGTATTGAATGAAATAACACCCATACTCCAAAATTACTTTCCTAGCCTACTTAGAAATCCTATATTCCCCCATTATGGTTTGAAAAGGAAAATAATTGGTGTGAAGAAAGCATCATTGACCAACCTCACATTCCCACTCCAATTGACTAGTTGTAGTTGAGGAAAAATCTCATGCATTTGACATTGTTTAAAATCAGCACGTGGTAACAGGCCCAAGAAATGTCTATGCCCTACAAAATTGTAAATTAGGTAGGTCATCATGTAGAATTCTAGCTCTGAATTGTCACCCATCTCGATTTTTCTTATGCTACAAAGAACTGTGTGGCTATGGAGTGCTTTTATAATAAAAGTATCCCAAAGATATGCTCCCCTTTCTTTCCAAAATTATCCACATGTAGGTACACATCCATTCCTTGAATTCATTTGTAGTCTCCAACCCCACCATTCAACTTAGTAACACAATAATATCTTCAACTTCTTCAACAAATTGTGCCCTAACTAGCCTTTTAGGGATTTGAGTTGTTTCCTTTTTCTCTGTGAGGAGCCATTTTGTATTTATGATCTTAGCATAGTCTTTTTATTCTCTTCATAATCTCGTAAGGCTAATCTAATACCAATGGTGATTGGATTTGTGATTACAAGTAATTTAAGCATTATTCTAATAGCCGTAGGTGTCAATGTCAACACTACATCACCACTCCCATCTAGCACTTCCCTTTTTTTTGGGTCATAGTTCATAGCAAAATGCCATACCAATTCTTGGAAATGAACTCGATGGTGGAATAACACCAGCTAAAGTGATGCGAGATATCTTGAATTGATTTTAAAGACTCACTCTTATGAGGGCTATTCAATCTCTGAAGAAAATCCTTTAAATCAACATTCATCAGGTCTATGTCTGTAATTTTTTCTAAATCACTCATGACCCCTATCGCAACCGAGAATGAAGATGGCATGGTCTTCATCTTTAAAAAACCCTAACTTTACTTCAAATCATCTTGCCAATAAAAGACAAACACATGAGTTTCTTAGTTCTTACTAATTCTCCCACGAGTTCCTGAGTAGTTCAAACTCAATTCGATGGACTTTTTTGATCCTCTGGTTCCCAATTCAAGCTCCATAGTCAAACTCGTGATATTTCTCAATGAAAATCATTGATAATGGTAACAAATTCTAGCAATCGATAATAAAAATATGAAGGAATTCAAATACTTTAAAACTTCCTTGATTTGTGTAGAAAGCATTGATGGCGGTAGAAATTAATGCATTGTATCTCGGCTGTTCATTTTTCCTTTCTCAATTTTAAAAGTGAGTCATCCACGTGGAAAAATCTTTCGTCAATGCAGTCTCGGGAGATTTTTGTATTTTTTCCATGTTTTAAAACACATACACTTTTGGCCATTTGACCCGCATGTCCACTTTTGAATTTCAACATGGTCTTGACACATGGTCACATCTAAGTGATAAGCGGAAATGCTAGACCTTTTTGTAATTTTATTCCCTTTTCAATTTAAAACCAAAAGTATCAAAATTCTCTTACAAACTTCTTCCCTACTCCTTGTATAAGAAAGAGCAATGTATCCTTTGTGGGTCTCAAGAACTTTTTACAATTTTATACTTTATCTCCTTAGTGTGCAAAAATTTAATTATGCACCAATTCCTAGCATCCATTTAGTTTGTGACAAGTGTACACCTTTGGAGGTGAATTGAAAGTTTATTTGTGCATCTTTATGATTGTGAATATTCGTCGAGTCAGGGGATTGACTTTTCATTTTTTGAATTCAATAGAAAGGTATAGGTTTGCAATTTAAACTCGTCATACCACATTCAATTGAGAACTATCACAAACCAACAAAGCGATAGAACAAAAATGAAAATAGAGTCACGACTAAGAAACATTTTACAAATGTGATCCTTCAGATTTTAGACTTGATTCATGATTGGTTTCCCACAATAATTTCCAAAAATAGAACATACCCAAACACGATCCTCGACCAAAAAGAGGAAAAACAAAACAATGCATAGGAGAAATAGAAAATCAACGTGTGTCCCCACTAGAACAAAAACACAACAAACCCGATTAGAAGGATCGCAAAGTGGAGTATGGAAGGCATAAAATACTCATTAATGAAGAACTAATTACGAAGCCGGAATAGAGATGGAAGGCCTCCTCAATCTTCAAAGAAGAGGGTCGAAAAAAGGTCGAGGAGAAGAAGTTTGTTATTGATAACAAGGAATTGGTTTTTAATTCTTTGTGGGATTACGGGTAAGTTCTATCCCATCGCCCTTTGATGAAATCACCCATATGATGGTCTGGTACATATCTTTGGAAGGGAGATATGTCACAGTCCCTACTAAACATTTGGTTTTCCTTAACCATTTCGTAGGAAAATCACTATCTACTTCCCACATTATCTTTTGAATTCCCTCAAACGCTCCATCTGGGAGTTCCAGAAGCATACCCATGCTACCCCCTGCATCAAGGACTTATTTTCTTGCTTGCACAAGCTCTATGTCACCAAATACCCTAGTCTCCCATCCTCCCCTAGCATGGCTCCTCTCCTTCCCACCACCACTACCCCCACCCCCATTCCATCCACCACAACCCCCACCCCCACCCCCACCCCCATCCCTTCCACCACATCCAAGCCTAAAACTAGAAACCAGAAGAAGATCAAATTGGACACCCTTATTTCAGGTAGATTCCTTCGCAATAGTAAGGAAATGGAAGTTGTCCAAAACCTATTGGACATCAGTAGTGCAGGCCGGGAAGAGGCCTTACAAAAAGAAGGAAACAACACTACCAAAAGGCTGGAAGACTTCGAGAGTGAAATGATGAAATTGAATGAAGAAGTGCAGCATTTGGCCAAGCAAAAAAGGTAAAAGGAAAATGGAAGAGGATAATGAGATGGAAAATAAGCATGTGGATGACATCTACAAAAATCTTAACTCCTTAGACAATCAGATGGGAAGAGAAAAGGATCGCCATGACCACAACATGGTAATTTTCAATGCTATGATTGGTTTTCTGGAATAGCATGTCCATAGCATCTCTATGCTTAGTGGGGTCTCGGAAACTCGTGGGGAATGGACAAGGAGCACGGTCAAACCTTAGCTAATTTGTATTCCAAGGACCCCACACATATGACAACGGTGGCTCTCTTTACCTCACTACAAACCATTAAAGCTAGAATTACCAGAGCTACAAAGAAGTAAAGGAGGTTTTCGTTGCAGATGCTGATCTTCATCGTTCATTTTGCTATTTTTTTACTATTTTTGGCTACATGGGTGCAACACTCACACTTTGTTTTGCCATTCTCGTTGTAAATTTTGGTTACTGGTTGGCTTTAACGCCTATTCTAGAAGTGATCCTTTTTGTGGAAACTCATAACGTTATATCTCGGCTTTTAGGCCCTCTATGTAAACAGGTATACTCCCTTGAAAACTATTTACCATTAATAAAAACACAACAAAAACTAAAGGAAAACCTCAAACAAAGAGGGAAAAGATTAATTCGAGTACCAACAAAACCAACACATACCACCTATCAATCAAAGAAATCATCAATCCTACATCCCTTAATATCCTCTAATAATGATGGAATCCACCTAGTCCCACTTTGCATCCAAGTGGTCCCACTCTACATCAGTCACATCCCCTTTGATCTTAATGTAGCCTAGAATTTAGTAATACAAGCCCAATAAGACCCTAGATGCGCTTTTTGCACATCACTCAACCCAGATGAGCGCTCACCCGAAGTGCACAAAGGTACCTAGTCCCTCTTTAGGGTTGTTGTTACATGATGTTAGCATGATGAATACTTAACACATGTAGTTCCATTATTAACACATCATTCTACAGAGCATACTAGATCTATACCTAAGGGAGAACATAATTAAGTATTAACCATGATGAGATTAAGAACATACTAGATTTAGATACACGTAGAACTAACACTTATATTTAGCCAATATCCTCCATTATATTAAATGTAATAAGTATACAAAAGCTTCATTACAACAACAATAGTATGTGCGTAACAAATTTAGCAGCATAATCTCCCTATGTATGCACACCTATCTCTATATCTCTACTACACAATTTACTACATACTTATAAGGGTGGGGACTTTCCCTTCACCGCTTATCTAATCCCAAAATAGGTCGCATGTTATTACTAGCCACATGCGTTGTTACAAAAATAGCCACACATGTAAGTGTGCTAACAATAGACTACTATTAGTTGACTGATAGTAGTAGATCTATTTTGGCTTGTGTCCATGCAAAGTGCTTTGTAGCTGATCCTCAAAAAATAGCCAATGTGTGACGTGCAAGTCTCAATTGGTTTGAGTGCTCGGCATGCCACTCTAAAAATATATCCTTGTCGTGAAAATGCCTAAGTCCCGAACCTATTTCTGTTCTTGCGTGTGAGCCTTTTCGATATGTCCACACCTTTAAATGCACTCTGCTCTCCCTGTAATCCTTCTGTATTTTCTTTATTAAGTTCTAGGGTATGAATGATCAACATTACCCCACACTAGTGGTATTTCTACCCCAGTAATGGTTGTCTCCAAAATGAATCAAAGAATAGAAGAATAAAAAGAATTTGGATGAATGAAAGAATGTTTTTAACCTACAGTTTCTTCTTCTATAACTTGACAAATTAATTTAGGATATTCCTCCTTTATCTCGGCCTCCAAGGTCTACCACTCAACGAGTGCTTCCTCTACTTTTTCTAGAATGTCCATAGAAATGGAATCTAGTTCATCCTTCATAATCTCTCCTTTCTCATTCTGCAAGACCAACACAATGCTTGGACATTACAGTCATCCTTCCTCTAAAAATCCATCTTCTGCACAATGAGTTTCCCAAGCTCCTCTAGCTGATCCTTGTGTGGTTCTTGGGTTGCTTCCAGGGCCTTGCACTTTTGTTTAACCATTGCTAATCTTTCTGCACGGCCCAATGTGTTGTCCCTCATCACTTTCTAGACCTCATTGTTCTCCTCGAGTTTTTATTTTGATGAGCACCTCTAGAGCTATACAGATGTTCAAGGCTTGGTCTACCTTCTTTAGTTCTTCTGCATTGCTTGCTTGTAGTAGTCCTTCATATGATGTAATATTTCACATCACTGAAGCCTTTTCTTGCTCTACATCTTGTGTTAGATCCTTTGGCGCTGGCATGCATAGAGGTTCATCTTCAAGCACTAATTCCACCAATGTACTTACATAGTGTATTGCCGAAGGAAACGTCTTTGGTACCTTTGGCTCTAAGTGTGGCCTAGCCTTCATGAAATTATCACCAATTTCCTCTGCGAGGTTGATAAATATAGTATTCTTCTTCTGCTAAGTATCTTTCCTACGTTAGGCATGCGTTATCTCCTCATCCTTAGTTTTGATCTCTTCCCTTAGTGCCCTAATTGTGGTAGCTTTTTCCATATTCCACCTTGCCACCTCATGTTGAGACTTTTACCAATGCATTGCTCACTTGTTCATCGACATAACAATAGGCCTTTAGTATTATGTGTTTATCCCGAGGTGTCTTTTTCAACCTCCTCGACATGCATGACTCCTCACACACATAAAAATACGGTTCATCCATGTGTGTGTGCATGACCATGATAATTTCTTCCTTGTGCACATTGTTGCCATATCTTCATCCATTAATTCCCAGCCATATAACTCCTTTTGTGTCAGTGTGCTCTGGAAACGGGTGTGGAAAATTTTACTGTGTCCTCAAGCATAACCCATGGCTGGTGGAATGTGCTCCCCACTTGTTCTTCTTGACCTAGGTTGCTTAGGAACTTGAGATTCTAGATTTGGGACTTGTGTTTATATGTCTGAGTAGTCTCGGTTGTTGTCTCATCTATTCCCTTTTCTTCCTCTTCTCCTTCCTTCATTTCTTCATCTTTTGTCCTTCTATGTTTTTTGGAGGTGTAGGAGAATTAGGCATGCTTTCTCGACTCTTCACTTCCTCATTCAATTTTAGTTTCCTTCTCCTTTTCTCGGTTATCTCCTTATATGGAGAGAGTTAGGGTGATATGTGCATAGTTTGAGAGTAGCACCTTGGGTCCTTGTTCTCTTGAACACTCTCTTAAATCGGTGCTCTCCTTGGACTGCATCCAAGTCCTCATCATCCCCCTCTTATGGCTGAGGTGGTGTAGTTACATGCTCAGCTTCATCCTTATTCGTAGGATGTCTTCTACCTCTATGTTCCAAACCACCACTATCTTCGCTCATCCTCCTCATCCTCTACTTTGATTGTCTTTGTGGGCTTAGGCACTAGAATGTTCTCCATGGTATGCTTACCCTTCAATGGTTTTGGAAGTGTGAACTCATCTTCCACATACTTGTTTTTTTTCTAGCTTGGGATTAGTTGGAGTACACCAGTGCTGCTCCAATGTCTCCAACAACCAAACTTATTGGCTTTATGCTCAACACATCTAAGATGAGCCTTTCAATATATGCATTACATCCTGGATATACATACTTTTTCCTCAGTGTGTGGTAGTCGCAGTCTACCTTGTCTGCATTGAATGTTAGTCGGCACGCGTATGAGAACCTATGAACGATGCCTAAAAATACCTTGTTGTGAAGGCATACGGTAGTTTGCACCATGGGCTCCAAGCCCCATCCTTCATCACAAATCACATGTGATGTAAAAATGTTGGTATACGGAAAAATAAACTGCCTTACCCACCACCGATGGTAAATCCTTTGGTATGCACCACTCTTCTTTGAATGCCATGCAGAGCCTATCGTACCACTTCTCAACCCTCTACTTGACTTGTTTGGTCATCGATCCTTCACACAAGTACTTGTTGAATCACTCTGGTGACTTTTTCTCCATAGGATACTCCTAGACCTTCTCTTTTGGTCCATTCTGGCACCCCGATCTCCATGAATACCAAAGACAACAAAACAACCCCAAAACTGATCTTTCCTCCTGAACACACTTCTTTGATGATAGTTTCCACAATGTAACCTAAAATGTTATAGATCACTCCTTCAGACATCCTTTTAGCAACATGTAGCCACATGGTGTTCACTTGTGACCACCTCTCTTGGTCATTTAACTTTTTCACAAGGTAAGGTGCACAACTGGGTACTTTTTTAACTTGTCTATGTCCATGTAGACCCTTTGTGTACCCCAGTTCCCTCCTAGTCTCTAGAATTTGTGGCCTTGTCTATTAAGTCCTCCTTGAGGTCTTCACCTGTAGCCTTCAACCCTGTCACTATGGAGATCAATGCGGTTGAAATCCTTACTCTACGTCCTACAAAGTAGAAGAAGTCTTCATGTACTCTGCTCATGAGCCATTGGTACAAGGGCTCATATTTTCCAAAGTAGGGGAGCTCATATAACTGATATACTCCAATCTTCTTCAATAACTTCTCCCTAGTGTCATCATAGACCGACATGTCCTCCATCATGCATTATTTGTCTTCATGTTCAATAGTGCATCTAGCTCCTTATTTTCTATGGTATGATGGTTGTACTCACTTATCTTTCTTTTCTAAATGTGGGAATCCCACTCTGGCCTACTATAACCCCCTCTGGATATTGCATCTCTAAAAAATTGCTCTCAGGGGTCATTTCTTCTTCCTCCATGACCACCTTCTTCTTTCCCTTAACTCCTGCTGTAACTACCTTCTTTGGTGCCATTTCTACCTACCCAATCCTTTGAAAATACTCATCTTTTGACTTCTGCAACATGTAACTCAAACCCTAGCTCAAATATTTGTGCCCTAGTGGAAATCATGTGCCCTAGCTTGGTTGTAATGTGTCTACTTCACTCAAACCCTCCTCCTGTGGGAACACAAGCTTCTTCTTCACACAAACCTCCTTTCCATGTCTGGTTTCACACTCTTCGCACCTTAACATGATTTCTCGGCTCTTCACACTTGGATCTTGTCAAATTCTCTTAATCGCAATGGTAAGAATGAACTCGCATCCCATCCTTATATAGATTTTCAAAATTTTGATGCATTTATTATTGCTCCTTCACCTACCTAATGTCCTCTCATTTATTGACCAACTTTGTTCTTTCCGTGTGGTACATCTTCACACCCCAACTATAACCTTCTAGTGTGCCTTCCTACCCTTTGGTCATAGAACTTCTCTTTAGTGCGCTTCCTTGACCGAGTACCTTGTCACTACACCTTCCACTGGTAGTTGTTATGGCCTCCGCTTACCTTGCATGTTATACTATCCCTTCATCCATCTCCATCTTTGGTCACTTTTTAAAAGCAATCCTTTGACTTGAATAGCACCCGTAGTAGCTTATTCCTTCATCATTTAATCCCAATAGTCTTGTACCTAGATACCAACAATCCACCCCACACTAAAAGTATGTGTAGTCCTCTACGCATAAAATTATTCAAATAGTAATTAGCTTCTGGCATGTAAATGCGCTTATTACACAACACACTAACTAAATTGACAAAGCATAGCGAACAAAGAAGGAAACACATTAAGGGAATGCAGAATTGAAAACCTAATCTAAATGGAAATACTACCTTATTACAAACACCAAGAAGACTTATTTATAGTAGGGATTTAACCTAATCCTGTTGAAGTAACCGGGTATCCATGTTCCATCAAGTTCTTCTAACTAGAAAGCGCCTATTTCAGGATGTAAGTGATAACAGTGACCAATGTACCTTAGAACTTAGAGAACTTAGTCATAAGAAGAACCATTTGTCCAATCTCAAATTTCTTGTCCCTTATGTTTTTTTCATGCCATGCTTTCTACTGGCCTTTTCTTGCTTATGACTCCAATGTGCTATGCTCATCACTCATCCAACTTGATTAACTTTTCAATTCACTCTTCTAATGCTTTCTCATCAACAAGACCTCCAACGTGTGCAATACATAAAGAAGGTAACATAAATTCCATAGGAAGAATGGCTTCTATGCCAAACACTAACTGAAATGGTGTGGCTTTGTTCAACCTTTTATATGTTGTCCGATATGCCCAAAGTACTACTGTAGATACTTTATCATCCCAATCCTTTCTTCCAACATCACATATTTTTGTTAATGTTTGGCTCAAATTTTTTGAAAGCCTCAATGAGTTCCATTTTCCTGAGGATGATAGGGTGTAGTCTTATGGTGTGCAATCATGAACTCATCAATAAAATTTGATTGTCTCATTAAGAAAATGTGTTCCCCTATCACTGGTCAAACTTAAAGGACATCCATACCTTGTAATAATATTTTCCCAGAGAAATCGGTTGTTGTAGCCATTTGTATAGTCCTTTTGGGTGTGGATTCTACCCACCTTGTCAGATAGTCTATGTAAATTATGATGTAGTGCGATCTAGTTCTACGTGTAGTTGGTGAAATAGGACCCACAAAATCTATAGCCCATTTCTCAAATGGCTCGTGCTAGTAATAGGTCTCAGAGGCATTTCATCTCATTGACCTAGTTTTCCAAGATGTTGACAATGATCACATGCCTTACAAAATTCCTTACAATCTTTATATAGGGTCTCCCACCATAATCCAAGTAAAATTTTTGCACAGTGGCATAACCGACATAGTGGCCACCTGCAATACCACCATGAGCCTCTTCCATAATATATCTATGCTCATGTTCCAATATACAATGGTGCAATACCTCATCTCGACCCAATTTGTACAAGTCACCACTGATTAACATATAAGTGCGGTGCATATAGCAAGTTGTTTCTTCTCCAGATTTCATTCCTTCTGGTGTGATCCTTGTTTGTAGAAAGAAAAAAATGTCCTCTAGTTCTGATGGCACTCATTGTATAACCTATATAACTGTGCATCTGGCATGGTATCCTCAATTTCTTGTGCTTCTTCTCCTGATTGTATTCTTGATAGATGGTCTAGTCCCAAATTACTTTTTCTGGTTTAACCACAACTGTGAAATCAAATTCTTGAAATAAGAGCACCCATTGACATATGTGCCCTTGTAAAACAAGTTTATTTACCAAATACTTCAATGCCATATGATTTGTATAAAAGATGAATGGTGTAGCTAGTAGGTATTGGCGGAATTTATGTAGTGCATATATCATTGACAAAGCTTTGCACTATGTAGTTGTGTAATTTTGTTCTCTACAGAGTCAACTTCCTACTAGTAAAATAGATAGGATGATCTATAATACCTTCTCCAGGTTGAGCTGATACTATGCAAATTGTTGTGCTAGAGGCGTTAACATGTACATGAAATGGTTTGTCCCATGAAGGAAAATGTAGAATAGGTATGGTAGTAAGTTTCTCCTTCAATGTCTCGAATGCGCACTCTGTTGCGGTTCTCCCTAGTAGAACGTACCTCTCCCTTTCAGTAACTCTTCCAATGGTGTGGAAACTTTGGCATATCCTTTGATAAACTTTCTGTAATATCCTGTATGACCCAAAAATCCATGCACCTCACTTTGAATGGTAGGCTCCCTTAGGCCTATAATGACTGCAACCTTTTTTGGATCAACCAACAAACCCTCTTTGTAGATTATGTGTCCTAAAATTACTCCAAATGGTGTAGAAAATATGCACTTTTTGATGTTTAAAGAGATACTCAACTATCTACACCATTCAAACATTAAGCACGATTGTCAGTGATCCTTAACTAATCCATACACCGTCCAATCATCTAAATATACCTGTAAGAAGTTGTGAATAAATTCCTTGAATGCTTAGATAACTATGCATGAAAATACAAGTAGGCACATTTTTCAGACCAAAAGGCATTACAGTATAGGTGAAGCTACCCCATTTAGTAGTAAATGTATTCTTCTCCTGATCCTCTTGGGTAATTCAAACCTGATGATACCTAGAGAACCCATCTGTAAACGAATAGATTTCATGCCCTATAATGCCTTCTAGTATTTCCTTAGTGAATGGCATAGGAAAGGGATTCGTTACACATACAAAGCATTTAGCTCCCCTGTAGTCCACAAATATTTTAATCCATCCATCCTTCTTGATATCGATCACCATTGGACTAACCCATCTCGACTCATCAAGAGGGTATGATAATCCCATACTTTGGAATTTTATCAATCTCTTCTTTGACCTTTTCACACAAGTTGGGGTTCATCCTATGTAGGGTCTCTTTCTAACTAGGCGTGCACCTTATTTAACCTTTATCTTCATCTCCCCTAATGATTCATGCATGCCTTTAAGTTCATGGTAATCCCTAGGAAATAAGTCTGGTAATCCCTTAGTAACTCTATGATTTTTTCCACTTGAGTCGACATATAGTCTCCAATTATGGCTTCCTTAGGCTCAGTATCCATTCCAATATTCACCCGCTTTGTCTTCATAGGTTCATGATAGGTGCACGTGGTCTTATCCACACTTTGTGTCAGTACCTCACACCTCCTTGTTGAATGATTTATATCAAAATTATCTACTTCTTTGTCATCTACTAAGTAGACCATTTTCCTTTCTCTTTCTCAAGCCAAACACATTGAAGTGATGTTGCATCGGCCTCACGGTTCTTCACCAAGACATGCTCATGTGTCTTCCTTATCTAATAATTCCTAAAGGAGTTCTTCAGCCTTGGTGCTATCTCCAATAGTTAAGCACTTTATGAATTTTAATGCTTCTCCCACCTGAGGCTTTGTAGAAAAGAATTCAAAATTCTATTCCATTCATGTAATTAAATCCTTCCGATTTCCAGTTTCTTTATGGAGTTCTACATACACATACCAAGCACACACGTGCAGCCTTGTAAAGTGGAATAAAACTTGTGCACCCATAGTGAAGGTGGTAAAGCTTCCTGCCCTTCTGTCCAGAGTCTCTCACACTTTTGAACGTGGTGTTGAACAGGTTGATTACCATGATAAGTGTAGATTTGAGTAGGTGCATTGCTCCGAAGAACCTAGTAGTAAGAGCAATCCTAATTTCATTCCATCCAACAAGATTATCCCTGTGGACCACCCACCAGTGAGTGTTGTTATCCCACATAGTGTATATGCTAGCATATTTCTTCTTTCCAGTGGGTCTATCCACTTTTCTTCCATGGCACGTAGGAATACCATGGGATCCCCTTCTCATGTGTAATAAGGTACCAAGTTGTGACCTATCCTCTGACATAACGCGGTTTGGTGCCTTGAGGGAATATGATCTTTAATTCACGCCCTACTAACTCATAAGTGCTTGTGAGCCCAATTATCACAAGAAACACTTGTAATATTGCTAATAGATTGTGTATCCTCCCACTGAATTAGTCCTTCTTTGGTTGGTTTAATCATCTCTAGATCTCAGATGACGTGTACATAAATCCTATTCAGATCTTCTTCACTTAAGGGCTCAACATAGGGTACAAATTTTCCATATGTTAAAGGGATAATAACTCTCCTTGTTTTCAAAATTGATATAGCCCTTGTTGAACCAAAGATCAATTTTATTTGTATAACACCAAGGAAGCCCTAATAGAGCTAGGGAAGCTATCGACTCTGTCAAGACTAAAACTTCAAATTCTCCAATGAACTTGGCTCCTTGTATGGTAATGGATGCACCCTTCAAAACTCTGACATGGGAGTGGCCTTAGTCCGATTAGCCATGAATAAGACATTAGAGGATGGCTTTAATGGGGGTCTTCCCATTTGTACCCATGCATCCAAGGTAAGAACATTGACTTCGCATTGTATCAATAAGTACATTACTCAATAGCCGCCCATCCAAAATAACATTTAGAGTGATTTCCTTGTCATAATCTAGGCTATGAGGGGGGATATTCGCATGCAGGATCTATCATCCAGTCTCAGTACTTGCATGCAGAGTTTTTCCTTTTAGCCAATCCTCTAATAATGGAATGATATTTTCTTTGCGTAACATTTTACACACTTCCCTTAAGTCATCTATATCAGGTTGGACTGTCTCTGATACTTTCTTTTTCTATATCTTATGTGATTGCTCTTTTAAGCACTATATCTCACCTTGAAGATTCCTTAGAACTTCCATAGTTTTCTGATAAACCTCCTTTAGATAAGCGGGATCTAGGTACCATGCATGAAGAAATTATTCTTTAGTGATGGTAGGTTCCTTTTGTAATGCTTCCGGCATGTTACGGACCACCTCAACGTAGGATTTTGATCTTCACTGGAACTCTTTGGACTCTCTCGCCAACTTGGGCATCCATTTATTTTCCACAATGTGTTGTATCCTAACCATCCCCGCACCTTTGTTGTCTTGTTTTCTGTTGCTTACTCAAATGCTCATATGATTTCGAGTAGTCCTCATAGCTATGTTTCTTTCCACAAAAGGAACATGTAATATTCTAAGGACATTCGTGCTCTGTAGTGGTCGGAAGATCCACATGTATAACATGTTCTACAAGGGAACTCACTTATTCCACCACCACAACCTTGTCCTCCAAATCCACCATGGTATCCTAGACCTAATGCCATGATCGCCTTCAAAATTCCCTTCATTATGATGATAGCGCCCGATTATGATCCCGGTCCCGATGCTCATTTTTTCCCTTAGAGTTATTTGAAACTTCGTGTAATGCATTTGTACACCAATATTTATAGAATCATGGATCCATCCAATAAGTTGACTATCTTGTTATTAATATATTGTGACATTATTAATAAATTATAATATTATTAATAATGAGTTAATACCACTCATATTAATAATATAGTTAATAATTGTGTGTGAGTGAAGTTGTTGAATAAACAACTCACATAGCTATTTTGCTATGTGGGATGTGAGAGATATCCTGGTGATAAGTTTGAGAGATTCACAGAGATTGATATGAGGGATTGAAGATGAAGTTTGACTCCACCTTTGTAGGAGATCAAACATTATAAAATGTAACCTCTATCATTGTAATTTATATCCCAAATGAATTTCTAAATTTGATATTATAATATTTGATTTTTATTTCTTATTTTAGTGTGTAATTTTTATCGGTGGTATCGAGCATCTTTCGATCCATATTCCATTGAGTCAAATCATTTCGGGCATCTGCAATTGAATCCCGCATGCAAATCTATCACAATGAAATGGTGGACAATTGATTTTTGTCAGCGGATTCTCTAGTGCCCATTCTACTACATGACGCTTTTTTCGTTGCGTTTGGTGCACACTCACCATCCATCGTGATCTGCTCCTTCAGTGTCACTGTATTTTCACCCAATCATGAAAATTATGAGTTATAACTATTGTTATCCTCACTTCATTGTTTATTTCATGGCGTCACTATTCTTGCTCATGTTTTTTTCACGCAATCACGGAAATCATGAAATCTTGAGTTAGAAATCTTCTGTTTTATTTTTTTCCATTTTTAGACGTAGTAAAAAAACACAAGAATAAAAAAATTCCATTTTTGGAAAGGGGTCTAGAAAGATGTTGGATTTAAAATTTGTAGTTGCCATAACTTTCAGCTGGTAACTCATATTGAGATGATGTTTTTGTAAAAATGTGTGTTTTTGAGCTCTTTACATTGATCATATCAAAAATTGTAAACAAAAAAACTGCTTTGCAGAAGCATTTTCGGTGAATCGACGTCCAATTTTTTAAATTGACATGGAAAATTTGAATCGAATTGAAAAATTCAAAGGAAAATATTTCCATACATGGTAGGTTAGAACTCAATTGTTGTTGATTAACAAATATCTATGGGAGATTGTAGAAGGAAAAATCAATAAACCATGCAACATAGATGACGTGGCAAAATGGGAAAGCAAGGATCGAAAAGCAACAATGATTATTGGCCTAGGTTTATCTGATGCCTACCTGCATCACATAGATCTAACAAAGAAATCACATTTGATCTAGATGACATTGAGCAAATTTTTTGGGTCACAAGTAGAGAGTGCAATAGTGGCACTCAAGAAAAAGTTGTTCAAACTCAAAATGGAGGAAGGATAAAGTATGGTGGAACATATCAATAAGTTTCATTCTATTTCAAATCAATTAGCTGGAATCAAAGTTGATGTGCTTGATGATGATGCAAAATCAGTATTACTTAATAGCATGCCTCCTAGCTATTCTAATATGGTCTTCACTTTGAGAAAAATAAATCCGTAAGTCTAGAGGATTTAATTTCTTCTCTAATAGAAGAAGAAAATAGAACCAAGAAGATTGATCTAGAAGAAATTGCAATGTATGTTAGAAACAAATCATATGCTAAAGGAAGATTCAAACCTTCTTTTAAACAAAAATCAACCTCCAAAGTTCCACAAAAATTTCTTTGTCACTATTGTAATGTTCCTAGACATGGTATTATGTATTGTAAGAAAAGAGCACAAGATTTACTTGATGGTAAATTGAAGGATAAAGCCTTCATTTTTGAAAACAAAGATGAAGAAAGTGATTGGGATATGAAGTCTCCCCCTCTGATAATGAGGAAAAAATGCTCAACAAAGTGATGAAGACTTCTTGTATTAAGTAAAGAGTGCATTTTCATGGAAGATGGAGGAAATGGAGGCTGGAGGTGAATCAACAACCTCTTGTTAGCCACCAATGACAATGGTAGTGCATGAATTTGTGGTGACAAGTATGTGTGTTTTCTTTTATTTCATAGTTTTAGTATGATGAATTCTGGTTGAATAAGTGAAATGTTCACATTGAGGGGGAACTAGAACATGGTCTTAATGTTCAATTTTCCCTTTATTTAATTTATATCTAGTAATAAGTGGTTCCTACATGATTCCTCTGAAGGAAATACATAGTGGAGGAGATGAAAGCACAAGGAAAATCACCATCATGATATTGAGGGTGTTAGTTGTCCTATAAAACCATCCTTGTTGAGGTTGTTGGTTTTCTGTAAAACCATTATTTGTTGAGGTTGTTGGTTGTCCTTAGAAAACCATCCTTATAGGTTGTTGGTTGTCCTATAAAGTGATCCAGATCATGAGCATGCATAGGCGGTAAGCTGCGAAGGAAGTGTGATTATTTTTTCTACCTTGTCAACATCAGGGGAGTGTATATTGGGAATTAATAATGTTAACAATAGGGGAGTGAATGTTACAAATATATTGTGAAATTATTAATAAATTGTAATATTATTAATAATGAGTTAATACAACTCATATTAATAATATAGTTAATAGTTGTGTGTGAGTGAAGTTGTTGAATAAACAACTCACGTAGTTATTTTGGTGTGTGAGGGATGTGAGAGATATCCTAGGGATAAGTTTGAGAGATTCATGGAGAGTGATATGAGGGATTGAAGATGAAGTTTGACTCCACCTTTGTAGGAGATCAAACATTATAAAATGTAACCTCTATCATTGTAATTTATATCCTGGATGAATTTCTAAATTTGATATTATAATATTTAGTGTTTATTTCTTATTTTATTGTGTAGTTTTTATCAAATCTTTCATGTCATGAGTTGTGGACGTGCAGATTTTACTAGTAGCTTGAAACATTCTTCCTTATCATGCATTGTAATAATGGGCAGCAGCTAGCATCATGGTTTAAATGGAATATTTCACAATCCATCAGCAATGATCATACTATTCTATGCGAGGAAAACTATCCTTTGTGTGACCTTCTACTTCACAATATATGCACCAAATCCCTATGCGCATCTCATGTGCTAAATTTTCTGATAGTTTCTCCAACTATTTTTCCATAGCTGTTATTTGTGCTTCTAAAAATGGGATCAATCCAGTGTCTATGCTTTGAACTACCTCGGTGCGTAAAGTGCTTTAAGTGCTTCACACGGATCAATGTATGTCTTATGTGATAATGCCCTCTTAAATGGTGTAATCAAGCGCATAAAAACCATTGTGCATGTTGGCTTTCCGTATGTCATAAGAAAGCTTTGATAAAAGCATTTTAAGCGTGTATCGACTCTCTAATAGTTTCAAAGTAGTGTTTTGCTTAATATCCTTGAGTGCACTTATACTCTTCTACTCAAACTTAGGGATATTAAACTCTTTAAGGAATGCATCCTTTAAAGTTGTATAATCTACGCAAGTTTGATCAAGGTCAAACTTTTTGTACCAGCTGTGTGCACACCCTTGTAACATAGTAGAAAATTGGCTTGCCCTATGCTCAGAATTCGTGATTCCTTTTATGCACCACAATATTTCACACATATGCACATGTTTAGTAAGCATCTTCTATTCCCCTATACTCTAGAAGATGAAGAGACATTTCCATGTAAATATTCTGGGGTTGGTGTGGACCTTGCCCACCTGATCCAAAACCTCCTGTGTTTCCCCGCCTCAGAGATCCACCCGAACCAAAGCTACCTATGCCTCTTGATCCTTAACTTGTAGCGAGATCAAACCAAAAGATGTACTTCCCGTATCTAAATAGTAGAACCGAACTATACCCCGTCGGTCTGCGCGAAGCGTTACTACTCCCATAAGTTAGTCCAAAAATTGGCACACTTGTATTCTGTACCCAAAAATTACTCCCATACAACAATGAATCTATTTCCCTTTGCCATAATTATGCCTCTTATAATACTCACTCCTACTCTTCCACTACTGGAATTAGAGTGCTGACTACTTGTTGTACTAAATGTTGGAAAACCAAGCACAAGGGAAAGGTTTCCAGGTGGGTTTAGATGCGCTCCCATAGCCTGGGTCATCTATGCTGCTAGTGTCTTCTACATGAGGCCGAGGAGGGTTCCCTATCATGTTTTCCCAAATGGGGGAGTTCCTAAGGCTTGGGTTCCACGTCTTTTGCGTGAACTTCAACTCCTTCCCAAACTATCTTTCTCCACAATGCCATTTTCTCTATAACCTCCCACTGCTTCTTGATCTCCCTCTCACATGCCTTATTATACTTAAGTCACCTTTCCTCTCTCTACCTTTCTACCACTAGGTCTAACATCCTTCACCAAACCTCGCTCCCGCCCTGTGCATGGAGAGGTTTAGTTAGCCATCGGTTTACCCTCCAAATTCAAAGTTACCATCAGGATCTTGATTGCCGGTTTGCGGGTAAGTTCCCTGGATATCATAAAAACTAGAATTCAGCTACATCTGGACACAAATAAGTGGAAATTGAGTAATCAAGGATATAACTATTCAAAACACCATGGAACCACGTATCCGTAGCTCAATTCCAAATCAAATCAGCATCATAAAGGGCCTAAAATTCTTCCTGTGTCTAAACAATTGCGCAATACCTCTAATTACACTTAGATGGATAAGAAATCAAGTGACATGTAAAATTATACTTTGGAAAAATAGTGAAGAATATCTCATATAAACTGTCATATAGGTTCTGTTCCACCCATACGCATGCGTTAAACTCGATCCAGTGTTGAACCGTTGTGTGTATTCTTATTCTAGATCATGTATCCACTCTTCAACACTTGCTAAGGTCAATTGGTATGTCTTCATTATGAACCATCCTTGAAAACAACTGAAAAAGAGGTCCCAACAATGGAACCAATGATGCAACCTAGAATTTAGTAATACAAGCCCAATAAGACCCTAGACGCACTGGCACATCACTCAGCCTAGACTGAGTGCTCACCCAAAGCACACAAAGGTACCAGGTCCCTCTTTAGGGTTGTTGTTGCAAGATGTTAGCATGATGAAGAATTAACACATGCAGTTCCATTACTAACACATCATTCTATAGAGCATACCAGATCTATACCTAAGGGAGAACAAAATTAAGTATTAACCATGATGAGATCAAGAACATACTAGATTCAAATACACGTAGAACTAACACTTAGATTTAGCCAATATCCTTCATTATATTAAATGCAATAAGTATACAAAAGCTTCATTACAACAACAATAGTATGCACGTAATAGATTTAGCAGCATAATCTCCCTATGTATGCACACCTATCTCTATATCTCTACTACACAGTTTACTACATACTTATAAGGGTGGGGACTTACCCTTCACCACTTATCTAATCCCAAAATATGTCTTATGTTATTACTAGCCACGTGTCATTACAAAAATAGTCACATATGCAAGTGTGCTAACAATAGACTACTGTTAGTTGACTAACAATAGTCGATCTATTTCCGGCCTATGTCCTTGTAAAGTGCTTCGTAGCTGATCCTCCAAAAATATCTAATGCGTGACATATAAGTCTCCAATTCGATTTGAATGCTCCACACGCTATCTCCGAAATAGATCCTTGTCATGAAAATGCCTAAGTCCTCGAACCTTTCTCGTCCTTCGTGTGAGAGCGTTTCCGATACATCTCCACCTTTGAATGCACTCTTCTCTCCAACACGAACCTTCGATATTTTCTTTCCTAAGTGCTAGGGTTCGACAAATCAATAGATCCTAACATACATAGTCGAATCTATCTTTGAGGTACAATGTGTCCCTATCCTATAAAATCCAATCAAACAATCACCCATCAAAAATCAATCATAAAAATCTTCATTTGTTTCTACTTTAGTTATAAAAAAATGCAAATATATATATAATAACACAAAATCAAAGCTAGGGCTTAGGAACTTACCATCCTCTAAGTCCTCTAGCGCTTCCTCACTACTCCACTAGCCTCCATCTCACTCCAAATATCAAATCTATCTTTTACTCAAAGCTCTTGATCGAAAAATTCACATAGTGCAAATGAGCTTAGTCTGTCACCCCCACCGCTTATATAGCCCACCAACCTAAGTTGCAAACGACTAGTTCTAGTCACCATCGACTCCAACCTCACCGTCATCAACCGTACTCTAGTCATTGTTGACCCTACCCTATTGTTTTAAATCTTTTGTTCATTTCACCCCATTTCTTCATCAAATTATCTTTTCTTCCACTTTTTCCTTGTTTTTTGTTCATCTTACACCTTTATTTGTCCCACTGGACCTTGTTGGCTATCTTTTGACTTATCTCTTATCTTTAATCACATCCTTAATCACATATAGCAACACACTATGTGATCATCTTTATGTCCCTTATGGGGCACCATATTTCATCCTAAGCCCACCATTGTGGCCATCTTTTATCTTTATCCCACCCGACGCATATTTTTGAATCCTCCCATATGAAGGATATCACATTTTCTTTTTCCCCGCATTTTTTCAGATCATTGTCTTGACCATCCTCACTTTTTTGTGCATACTTTTGATGTCGCCTTGAACCATTTGTCCCACACTTGTGTATCCATCCGAGTGGATTTTCATTGGACTCCTCCACATTGCGGTGATTTTTGACAACTCACAAGTATGTAGGAAATTTTTGTCATCTCCATTGATGTCGTACTTTGTTCCCTACCAAAATGATTATAAAATCACCACCATATTTTTTTATCCCTCTCCGCTTGGGACATATTTCTTCTTCTCTGTTCCTCATCCTTTCCACTCTTTATCCCTTCATCTATCTCTTTCAACCTAGTGTTTGATTATTTTTTACATCATCGATCCCTAGTTTGAGGGGGAGCACCTCAACCATCATCATCTTATATAACTTCTCATTTTTGTCTCATGGCTTACCCAATGCAAACCACTCAATAAAAAGGGGCAAATATAGACACCAATTTTTGGTATCCCTTGTTCCTCACCTGTATTTTCTCCCCTTCATCATCATTTTCTACATACATACCTCTCTTCCTATTTAAATTCCCTTTTCCTCCTAAATTCTATTTATTCCTTTAATTACATTATTAATTTGACTTCCTAAACATTCCTAATCACCATTAATTATCCCTAAATCCATAATTAATCCAATTTTACCATCCTTAAGTACCCTATTTACCATCCCTAGGTTCCCATCCACCTTCATTTAATGCATTCTTATCCCCAACTACCCTTTTATCTTCCCTAAGCATCCATAACCCGTATTTACCATCTAAAACCCTAATTTTTCCACACAAGGGCTCTTTGCATCAATATGATCACATTTCCATGCCCCAAAACATTAGATCACAGTAATCATCGGTGACCCATCGGGTCATTGTCAACCCTAATACGACTATACACCTCCTCTCACCGAGAGGTAATTTTTGAGACTTTGATATTTATTACAATCTTGGATTCCTTTCATACTCTTATTTGTAGCTATCATCACCAACTTGTATCTACTTGGGAGATATTTTGCATCACCTTTGGCAATTTGGAGTTATTTCTTTTCTTCACATGATTATTTTACATGTTTGGGGCCCTCATTGCCATTCCATCATTATTGTACATCAACCTTGTAGGTTCATCTCGCCATCTTAGAGTTTTGTCCCTGTATCGTCTTTCTACAATTCATCATTTCATCCATTTTTATCCATCAAGCCCTATATTGCTCCCCGATCTTCATCGACCCAATCCACCTCTGTTTTTATTTTTTTCATCTACACCGCTAGCTATCTACTTTATGATCCCATAGTCCCTCAAATATACCAATATTTCCACTCTACATATTCTTTCACTAAATTCTTAATAGATTAATAAAACATATAAGGGTAGAAGGCCAAGGAGGAATACTTGTTGTAATATCAATTGAAGGTCAAATACGCACATAGATGAATTCTAGATCAGAATGGATGTGAGAGATCCCTTTTGGCTAGGAGGAACTACCTGTAGATATAAAACAATACCACCAAATAGAGTTAAAAAAACAATGAGTGGACTACCTAGTGGAAGCTAGATCTAGGAAGCATGATACTTCCTAAACAAGATGTCAATCCACTTCTATATAACAATATTAATGCTAGTTAAATCATACATGAAGTAAAGATCCTATTGGAATTGAAATGATTTAGGTATCTCATACAAAACAATAAGAAAGGTCATGCAAAAGGTTGTTTAAGGTCAAAATGGGAGGGTTGATTGGGCTGGTGTTGAGTTACGGTGTCCAGTACAGTGCTCTAGGTCCAGTAAGAATTAGAAATGGTTTTGGAATATTGGGAAGTGGATTAGAAATGTTTTGGGCTATTGGGAAGTGGTATTGACACAATAACTAGTGTCATCTAATTGACCAATATTGGTTAGGAAGAGTAATCGACGTCGGTTAGCTAATCGGCGTCGATAGGGGCAATTAGCAAAATGTTCTTAAAATTGGTTTTTTATAATAGATGTTGGAAATGGTGAGAGTGGGGTCATAAAATGGTTCTGAAGACTTAGAGATGATTAGGAGAGGGTGAAAATGGGTGAAAATTCTAGGTATGATCAGGTGATGGGTTGATGGAAGGAAGGAAGTATATGGGTGTGGAGAGAAATAGACTACAGAGATGAATAAATAAATCTACACAAGGAAACTAGAGATTCAATGTAGAGATGTTAAATACTTACTGGAAAGTAGATTAGAGAACATAGGTGATGAAGACGGTGACAATAGAAATCCAGAGAGAAGATTCATTGTATTCATGTCGTGGTAGTTCAAACCTTTGTGCCTCTCTATTGTGAATCTATGATTGTGAAGAGGATGATGAATGGTGATTGATGTTGGTAGTGCTCCTGTGTGTCTTCTTTTACCTGAGTGCTAAATAAATTTGAGTGCTCCAAGTCTTTGGAAGAAATGAGATCTGAATCGATTGACCAACCTGGGCCAAGGCTTTTGGAAACATATTTAACCTAACCGACCACGGTTAGTGACCAAAGATCGATTGAGATATAACCAACGTTGGTCAAGGTGGGAATATCTAGGTTGGCCAAAAATAGCTAGATTATTGCTATTTTCAGTGTGATCTCCAACCTTATATCGATTCTTGAGTGATAGATCATGGCAAGATAAGTGGGAGTCCTTTTAGGTTTGTTAATAGGAGTTAAGTCTAGGTTTAGACTAAGTCCTAGTTAGTTAGGATAGGTTTAGACTCGGTCTTAGGTCATTAATGAGGTTTGAGTAGGTCATTGAGTGAGGTGGCTAGGTGAGGTGGTTAAGTGAGGATATTAATTAATTTAATTAAGATAATTAATTTAATTAACATGTGCACTAGGGGATATGAATAGGTAGGATATGGTTAATTTAATTAATAGGGTTTAAGGGGAGTATGACCCAATTTTGGTGTCTAAATTTTCCCCTTTTTGTTGCATAGCTTGTATTTATAAGTGACACTGACAAAAATAGGAAATTGGTGTTCCAAGTGTGAATGGAGGTTAGGTTTCCCCAAGTAGGGTGAAGACAACCCCCTCAAACCACAAACTGACGAGGTGTTAGACGGAGCCAATGAGTGGTTTGATAAATGTGTAAGTGATGAAATTTAAGGTAGGTGGGTTGTAGGTAAGGGTATGGGCACTTTGGGTAATGGGTAATGTCCAAATCGGATAATAATCAATGGAAATCAAATGCACACACACATATAGACTGCAACACGATACTAGGTAGAAGAACGTAAAACTCTACATCGTCTAAGGTCGATAGGTTTATCAAAATGAGGTTGAAGTGATTCATGTATCCAAGGTATAGGATATGGTATAGAAATAAAAATTAGGTTAGGTACAGGAACATTTAGGTATGATTCGGTACACCAAAGATTTGTTCAAGATAAACAACATGGAAATAGGAAAGGTAAGATCATTAGGCTAAACAACATGGGTAACAACATCGTAAAGTATAGTGAGTACACAAGTTCAAAGGTCACAAAATGTTGTACAGTTAGGGTATGAAGGTCAATAACATGTCCTTAAATGAAGTTAAGGAAATGTAAAGGTAAGTTTGGATGTTAATAGAAAAAAGGGGGAAAATTGGTTAGGGAAAAGATAGGCCGAGCTAACCTCTAATGGCCCCATGCCCTCGGAGTCTTTGCCTACATAGCCCCAAAGTGAAAAGGGGCCATAGTCTGATGTAGTTCTCTCATAAGATAGGGAAGAATAGGATGAGGATAGGTGAATGGGTCGGTAGGTTTTAGGCATGTTTGAGTTTAGGTCATTTAGGCATGGTTGATTTTAGGTGATTTTAGGCATGGTTGAAAGGGGAATCCTTAAAGTGTAGGTGTTGATGGTCTAGTCTTGTATAGGAAAATCAATAAGGAAGAAAAGAGGTGAATGGTAAAGGAGATAACAAGAGCCACCTAATTGATAAGAACCATAATGAGTCTATCATACCAAAGATTGGCTTATGAACATAAGACCCTGAAGGTGTTGCATAATTGACTATTCTAAGGGTGAAGAAAGTCACATGATCACGAAATGTCACATTTGTGGCATGTCCCTTAAGCAGGAAGGAAATTTAGGGTGAAAAGGAGATGAGGTGAAAATAGTTTGGTTTTTAGCATAACCTAGTGTGAGACAACATGCCTATTTGGCAAGAGACTCAAGATCAAAATAGGCAAGTCCATGACGAAAAAGTTATCTTTTTTTTTTGTTTTTATTTTTATAGATTGATCGATGTGGGAAGTCTATATGGGATGAGTAGATTATCTCCTTGAGGTCTTTGTGAAGTTGATTGATGCGGGAAGCTTCTAAATATTTTATTTTATTTGTTTGCAAGAATAGTCTTCTTTTGATGATAGACTATGTACAATATGGCTAACTTTGTATAGTTGTCCTTCGAGGGAGCAGTCTATTTATAACAGCGAGATAGAAAGAGTAGATGTCCTTTTAAGGGAGTCATATTTTTTCTAGAAGTTTGACTCAAGGATTTGAATCCCATTTTACTTTTGAAATTGTTTTTCTTTGTACTTTTAGGTCATGGACAAGACTATAGAGAAAGATAGGCTCTTGTGTTGAAGACAAAACCATAGCACACAGAGGTTAACTATGACAGAGAGGGTTTAAGGAATGAACGACCATGGGATTCCATATTGAAAAAATATCAAAATTATCCATGAGGATCATGCCATGAGTAGATCCATGGTACTCATATTGAAGATAAGGCTGAAAGGTGACGGATAATCACATGATTCTTGTTTAGTCATTGATCCTTAAAATAGGTAAAATGGAAGGTGAATGGTGCTCAAGGGATGAGTGTTTTAACTAGATAGAATGTGATATAGGACTTGATTCAACAATAGAAGGGTCAAATATGCAAGGAATTGAGAGGCTCAGGTTCAAGTTTACCTTCGAGTGAAGACAAACGATAAGCACTTGATCCATAGGTATGAGTAATGATATAGGGTCCAAGCCAATTAGGAGAAAATTTGCCCCATTTACTTTTCTCTTCTTTTGTTACATGTTGATTTTCCTTCAGGATGAGGTTGCCGACCTGGAAGGTTCGTTCGTGGAAACATTTTTTGTAGGCACATTTGATATGTTTTTGGTATATTTGGAGGTGATCAAGAGTATTGAGATGAAGTTTGTCTAATAACTCAAATTATGTCAAAGCAGTCTTGGAAAAATTCATCATCGTTGAGCATATCTTTAAGTGAGATACAAAGAGATGTAATTTGGAATTCAATAGGTATAATAACCTCTCGTACCATAGACCAGAGAAATGCATGGTGTTAGTTGTTGGGTTTCAGATTAGCACTTAGGATGAAACCACAGTCAGGGGACAAGCAAGTCCCTCCTCTTTAATGGGAGAGGTTCCCTTATTGAAAGCAAGGGAAAAACCTATGTACAAATGCACAATCTTTCATTCAATGGTGGTTTCGATATCCTAAAATGTGTTTTAAGCCTAGAAAGTTATCAATACATGAGGATAGAAGACTTTGAAGAGAGGAGGGAGGAAGAAGAAGACAATACTTTCAGGGAAAAGAGATGGCAGAGAAAACCCTTATATGTATTGTGCAAATGAGATACATAATAGAACCATCCATGTTTATAATAGACACAATTCATAGACTCAAAGTTCTGGAAATTTTACAAACTAGAACACAAAGTTTCCAAGCACGCAAGGATTAGATGATTCACAAATTAGAACCAGAAAGAAAGAGAAAGCAGAAAAAGGGAAAAACCTTTGTATTGATTTCTTCCAATTCGAAATTATAGTTCTAGAATAATCAAAATTCCAACCCGTACAATGGCTTTGAAAGCCCATGATATAGCTCGCAAGAGATGGTTACAACTTCCTCAAATAAGCAAGAAATAGTTACAACTTATTCTAATCATTCACGCCCCTTCAAATTCTTGATTCGCAGAGAAACATTAATGGCGGAAGAACATGTTCAAAAATATACAACTGTTACATTATTTTTCCAGTTAAAACATGGGTCGTTTGATTTTCTTTTACAACTTCAAATTTGGGCCACCCACGTGGAAGGAATTGATTGGAGTGGGCCTACAAACACCTATTACATAATTTACCTCTCAAGTAGAGCTAGGATGACACATGGAGAGCTCCACCGGTCCCTTTATACTTAGCTTGTTCGGGCTTGTTCGCACTTGACTTATGTTGACCCCAAGACACATGGAGGGCTGGCGCTCATTTGAGTTTTTATTTTGGAAGTGCCCCTTAAAATTGCACCGAGATGATGCGTGTCTCCTTTTTCCATGATTAGAATTTTCAATGGCCAACTCTATCTCTCCATTGACCTTGTACATGTGGCGATCTAGTGCTCATTTGGAAACCAGAATTTTGATTTTACTTTTGAAATCGTGTCGTTGAGGCACGTGGAGGCCTCTGTCGACCCACCCATACTTATTTAATTTTAACTATCAGCTCTGTCCCTTTTTGACCTAGGACACATGGAGGACTGGTGAAAGTTTGAGAACTACCCCCATCTTTGACTCTTGAAGTTGTGTTGATGAGGTAAGTGGTGCCATTCACTGAGTCTTCCATACTTAGCCGATTTTAGCTTATTTTACCTTCATGTTGAACCCGGGACACGTGGCGAGCTAGCACTTATTTGAGGATTTTCCTCGACCCTTCCCTAGAGTTTCACCATTTAGACACATGGAGGCTTCCTGAACGTCAAAATATGGCTAGACCGCATCCAATCGAGAGATATACACATATTACTTGTGGACTCGGTGGAAAAAATTAATGGGGAAAATACGCCTGTCATTCCCGAATGTGGGAAGAAAATAAAAAGAAGGGAAAATAATACACTGTTACGCTTGTTTATAAACTATTCTCCATGAATGGGAAAACTGAAAACAATGCCAGGCTCGACGCGACTCAATACTCTAAGGACAGACTCAAAAATTTTAGAAATCGACTCAAGAGAGGGGAATTTTGGGGCCGACAACAACTGGCTTTTTCGGGGATGACTTGGCTTGGAATGAAGACACAAGGCAAGATCAAGAACTATAGATAACTCTAGGGAAAGAGGACCAATGCCTTATCCATTGGGCAAAGGATTCGAAAGCAAAACCAATACAAGGCAACACACACAATAAGGAACAGGAAAGAAAACAAGCCAAAACTAGGAAAGACCCAAAACAAAACATGAAAGAACGGTTGAAGCCAAAACACTGTACAAAATATACAAAAGGACTTCCTAGTCACCTAGGACTTAAAAAAATTAAGATAATACCCACTATAAGGAAGTGGGAGAGGGGATCCATCCATGTAATCTAGATAAAAAGAGTTCTCTCTAGCAAAATGTCTGATTCTAAAAGGACCAAGCCAAAGAGAATCAAACTTACCATGGCTTCCTTGTGGCTCATGTCTTTTGTCCCAAAGTAGCACAATGTCTCCCACTTGGAAAACTCTAGGTTTGGCTTTCTTGTCAAACAAAGCCTTCACTTTCAACTGATGAGCTATTATCTTGTCCACCACTTGCAATATGTCTTCATCAAGCTTCAAGGTAAAAATTATCTTATCCAAAGAGTCATGAAACTTGAATATTCAATGGTTTGCATCAGATGCAAGGCTTGCAATTCAACCATGACTGGAAGTTGAGCTTCCACACCATACACCACTTGGAAAGGGGACATTCTAATTTCTCTCTTGGGTGTAATTCTATCAGCCCAAAGTGCATCATATAGCTTGTTATGCCAATTCCTTTGAGAATCATTTACAAGATTTCTAACTATAGTTACTAGAGTTCCTTTGAGAATGATCGAGTAGAATTTGGAGCTTTGATAAGTGAGGATGCCACATGTTAGAGTAGAGAGTTTTATTAGATTTGAGAGAGTAGCAGTGGTCGTGGCTTCGTAGATGACTGATGAGTTGGTATGTATGATGATTTTTGGAAAATTTTGTCAAATATATTTGTTTTCATTTTTTTATTATTGGCAAATAGTTTTTTGAAAGGGACTATACCCTTGAATACAAAAGAAGGCCTGAGAGCCGGAATAAGAGTGAGAAATAGAGAGAATGGATCAAGATCCAAGTGTTACAATGAAGCTCTAAGTAGCTCAGAAACAACTACTCAAACGAGACAAAACAACAAAACAACAGCAAAAAAACAGTAAACCGACCGCAGAGAAACAACAAAAAAACAACTAAAAGCAGCAGAAGCATCCAGAACTACTTCTTGGCAGCTTTATCGATACTGATCTTGACTCTCTTCCAGGCATGAAACATACTCAAAGCAGTCATATGGGCAGCATCAGTCTTATCAAGCTCCTCAATGGTTCTTTTGCTTTCTTTTTCGTTGCCCCAAAGTGCAACGGGACACCACTGAGGTTGGAAACACTTTTGGCATGACCCTCGATGAACTCCTCAATCGCCCTAAAGGCAGCAATGTTGTAATCATGTCTAGTCTTGGCCTTCCCTAAGTGGGAGTCTAAGGAGGTCAGCTTCTTGTATATGTCTTCAATCTGACTGCTATCAATGTTCCCCTCCTCCTCCATGCTTTTCTTGCCTTTCTGTTTAGCTAGGTTCTTGACCTCATCCTTCAGCAATTTCATCTCAGCCTCTAAGGCCTCCAACCTCTTAGAAGAGCTATCCATCCACACTTCCCGGGGACTGGCACTACTGATATTCAGCAGGTCATGTGCAATCTCAAGTTCAAAAGGCTCCTTCTCCACAGCAAGAGTCTCAAGGTTGAGCCTCCTGGAAGCCCTGGTGACTGGTCTTTTAGAGGTAGAGGCGAGGTGGGTGACGGAGCAGCAGCAGG
The DNA here is from genome assembly GCA_018340775.1 of Taxus wallichiana var. yunnanensis. NCBI lineage: Eukaryota > Viridiplantae > Streptophyta > Pinopsida > Cupressales > Taxaceae > Taxus > Taxus wallichiana. The sequence goes on along the minus strand of CM031237.1, from coordinate 950,471,464 downwards.
GGGAATGGAAGGAGAAGTTTGTGCAGCCGGCATGGGGGTGGCAGCAACGGTGGAGGGGGCAAGCAGCAGGGCAGCAAGAGAAACAGGGCTGGCAGCAGCAGAGCCCAACAAAGGGGGAGCCGGGCTAGGAGAGGAAGGAAGACCAGGGTACTTAAGAAGGCAGCATTTATGAATCAACAAAATAAGTCCTTGATGCAAGGGAACCACCCGGGTGTGCTTCTGAAACTCCAAAATGGAGCATTCAAGGGAGTTCAGCAGATAATGGGGGAAGCAAACCAATCGATTCCTACGGAAGTGGTTTAAAAAGATAAGATGTTTAGCAGGGACAGTGACAAACCTACCTTCCAAGGAGATGAATCGAATCATCATGCGAGTGACCTCATCATAGGGTGGTGGAATTGAGTTTGACAAGCAAAGCCCGCTGTGCCAAATATATTTGTTTTCATTAATTTTATAAAAAAATGTGTTTATGTACTTTTGATGTTTCTAACCGAGTGGAAGTGGCTAGGGCATTTCTCATTGGGGACACTAGCACCTAGTTGCAAGTGCTAATGACCTTATTCAGGTTCCCTTGACCTACTCCTGTGCACCGACATTCTAGAGTAAGGTTTGGCCATTGTATTGTTAATGTTAATATTATGATTATTTTGATGCTATTAGAAGTGATTTTTGTGATATGTATTATGTACTAATGGAATAGTTATGTACTTTTTGTGTTGTGTGAAGGGATATACACTTGAGAGAGTTCTCGGGAAGGCCTTCATTTGAGTACATTGCTTACGTTGGGGTTTTCATATGTAGAGTGGGATATATTGGACCATGTCACAGCTTGTAGCACATTATTAGATAGGGGAGGTACCCCATAATATGCCTATGTTGACTTCTTTATGTGATAGATGGTGTGCGAGATACGTGTACATTTTGGTTCCTACTAGTGAGATGATAGTGACCCTAGAGGATGTATACTGTATTATGGTTTCCTATTATAGGAGAGAGTAAAAGTGGTGACTATAGTGTATTCCCAAAGGCATATGAGGGCAACGAGATGGTAATTTACAAGGACATGAGTACGGGGAAAAGACTTGTATCGTTTAGATGTGATATTGAGATCTAGTGTTTTGTGGTTGTGGAATTTTATTGCAGTGATTCTAGCATCATCAATAGTAGTGGAGGGTGGTAGAGTTGGTATATTGTATAAGATGCATGATATTTGTCGTAGTATAGAGGAGCATGGGACTAGGTATGCATGGGCACAATGTGTATTAGCCCACTTGTATAGAGATTTATATAAACTCACACCACAAGATCATTGGGGTGGACTAGGGGCCATGATTTTTTTGCACTCATGGTCATATGAGCATATTGCGATATTGAGGCCACTCAGTGGGCCACGGGTCAAGTGGGATAAACCCGAGATATTTGCAGCAAGGTAGGTAGGCACCTATATCATGAGGATGAATACGACCACCTATTGGTAGATGCTAGATAAGAAGGTCCTTCTTTAGAGTTGCTTGTACAAAATATTAGCATGATGATGTTTAAACATATTTAGATTCACGGCTAGACATAAACATTCCACATTGCATAATCCAAATTTATATCTTAAAGAATCATAATAAATGAACTAGACATTAACTATGATAAAATTTGTAGACACCAAAATTGGGTCACACTCCCCTTGGTCCCACGTCAAATAATCACCTTGAATACACTCACATAACCATGGCCCCTTTCACCCCACTCTAATATTAATTTAATTAAATTAATTCATGATCTCATAATATTTATTATTTAAATATCCTAATTGAGATAATTCTCACACCCCCACCTCACCTAGCCACCTCACCCAAATCTATTCTTAGTATGTTGCCATAACTAACTAAGACCTACCTAAACCCTAAAAATCAAAGCCTACATTCCCTCTAACCACATTCCCACCCGTTAGAAAGGAAGATTCCATTCTAATCTGCAGAGAAAAACAAACAGGATCCAAGAAATCAAGTGGATCTACCCATTTTAGTAAACCTAGGAAATCCCGCCCTAACCGACGCAGTCACCCTAAACCACCATCAGTCACTCGAAACCATGGTCGGTTACCATTTATTCCCCAAAACAACCTTATTTCGGGGTTGAAACATTTTCTGAGGGCAAGAGACAAAACCAAAGCAGCATGTAAGTAGAACCAACATTTTTACATGCATCCGAACATCCATAGCCAACATCAGAAGTGATCACAGAGTTATTTGCATTCACGGGAGCATCTTGGGAAGCACCACCACCATACCAAACTCCATCCATTTGATTAACTACCATTGTCATCCATCCATCAAGCTCATACAATAGTAAGTATTTTGTTAACTAGCATTCATCTACTTTCATTTTAGTAGGCTCTATTACCTCTATTATCAGCTTCTACTTGCATTCCCATTCTCCCATCATTCACCTTCATGCAAACTTAATCATTCCTTCACCCACACCCTTAAACTGCCCATACCTAACTTTTAAAAGATCTCTAAGCACACCTAAGATATCCATAGACATTACCATTACCTTCTCCATTTCATTTAGCTTCAGATCTTCCCTCACACTAAGATTTTAATAAGTTTCATCTACTGCGACCATACCGACGCCTGGTTACCCATAACCGTCACCGGTTTCACTTAAACCAACATTGGTCATACCCTACCGATGTCGGTCTCTGTGTTTTACCCTCGATCAAGAATAGAGCTTGAAATCCCCACCAAATACCCAAAACATCCATAAACTAGACCCTGACCAGCACTCGGTGACTCGATAGAGACCTTGACCTTCAGATTCAATCATAGCTTAGCTTGTTGTGAACGAATTTTCTTATTGTAGTCAAATGAGATACCTAAATCATTTTAACTACAGTAGGATTTTATTTATTGTTAACATTGAATTGTTTTAAACAATGGATTGACAGCCATCTCGGGAGTATCACACTTCCGGATCTAGCATATGCTAGGTAGTCCACTACATATATTGTTTAACTTCCATTTGGTGGTCTTGTTTTCTATTTCAAGTAGTTCCTCCTAGCCAAAAGGAAGCTCTCACGATTAGATATGGATCAAGAAGTCATACACATGCAACAACCTTTAACCAGATTTAACAGTTATTCCTCCTAGCCCATTTACCCTTATCTGTTTCGTCAATATTCAAGGAAACACTCTAAGAATCAGGTGAAACATTTTGGCACGCCTGGTGGGACCCATTCGGGGTTCCTTGCATTTCTTCATTTCTAGGTGAAAATTTGTATGTTTGTTTCCTTTCGAAAGGTTCTCACATTAAAATTTCTCCCCTGGAATCTTCTTTTCTTTCTATTTGTCTCAAAGCAATCATGTTTTGGTGCTATAAAAAGAACTCTTCTTCTCTTTCATTTGTACTGCATTAGTGAAATATCATACTCTCTCATGTTCATCTTTTTGTGTCATCAAATTTAATATTTTGATTTGGGCTTAAAACCAGCTGCATTTCATTCTCGCTTTATTGCATTGGCTCACATTAAATTAGGGTAACTTATATGTTGGAAGTCATGCCTAGTTGATGGTCGACAAACAAATCTAGAAAAGCACTTCCTTTCTCTTCTTATCTCTGCTCGAGTCTTACCCAAACATCACAAAATTGAATAAATATACACATTCTTAAACAATATCTTACCCATAAGAAGATGTAAGTGATCACATCATCACAATATAGTGGGAACCCAACTCGTTACATTTCGCCGAATCATTATCTTAGAAGACGGCCCGCCCCTGCCACAACATAACTTGAAACCTCTCCTTATAGATATCCTTCTTCGTAGGAAGCCTTCCTCACCAAAAAATCTATTCTAAAGTTCATGAGTTAGTCTTCTAAATAGCATAAGTTGAACAAACATAAAGAAAAGAGCACTCTTAGGATCATATTTTTCTTAGTGTTTCTATTTGTCTTGTGTTTTGAGGTAAGAGGACACATTTTTCATATTTTTATTTCTCCTTGCATGCTCCTTATCATAGTCGATGTATTCCAAGTTCTTCTAAGTGTGCCTGGACCCCATTTTCATCATTCTCAGAATTCTAGGTTTAATTCTAGACTTGATTTTAAATCACAACCACTTGTTCTTCATCTCTGTTTCAATTTCACAATAACCGGTGTCGGTCCATCAACCATTATTGATTACCCTCGACCGCCATTTGGTTTTACCCAACCAATGTCAGTTTACTGTTCTTTTGGTTGACCTACCCAAAAGGATACCTGTTTCATATTCTTTGTTACTTAGAGTCTCAGTAACTCTCATCATCTTCTTTATCCTGATAAAATCCATCTGCATGTTATCTACTTGGCAATTTATTATACTTTTTCCTTGTTTTGAAAAATTGTCCATTTTCCACAGTGACCGACCACAATTACCTATAACCAACAATGGTTTACCATAACCAAAGATGGTTAGAAATTTGTTTCAAATTTCCAGCTAACATTTTGTACCTAATCCACCTACCACCACCTATTTTTCCTATTTCTGTTGTATTTCTATGTCATTTACATAAAGTAGTCCTACCACATTAGTACTTGTTCACATGGTGCTGACTCGTAGCCAAGCAAACACCCTCATATTCCATGCTAGTTGTCAACCACTCCCACCTAGTCCTTCACCACCTTCTATTATATCACCCATGGATCCTACCCAACCTATCACTATCGCCACAGGGGATGAGGAGTTCACACGACTCCTTGACCAGAACCCTACCACCTTACAGTTCTATCTTTCCCACTCGTCCACTCGAGATGCCTCAAGTTAGTTGATATACGACATGCCCGTATATATCCCCTTGACACTCGTTCCTACTTTTGTGCCAACCCCTTCGCTCGCATCACCCACATCTTCCCTTCCCCCGGTCATTTCATAGCTAGGCCCTATACCTGCTATGACCACTGCATCAGCCACATCTATTAGGCCCATAAGATCCACTATATCTTCTTCCACCACCCTGAACATAACCTCATCCATGCCTATTGTCTCACATATACCCATAGCAACACAACCACCCCCAATGTCGACGAACCATACCCCATTTGAAAACATTATCCTTTCTATTCCACAGTCCTTAACCCCATCACTACTAGGGTTACCTCAACCCTTCCACCTCTATATATGTACTATCAGTAACCTCCTATTTCATCCATCATTCCTTTAGGGTACGTAATTCCCCTATCTCACTCCCTTATTCCCAACATACCTATGCAGCATCACCATATACTAGAATTCCACCTCCATCATATGTTTAACACCAACCCTCTTACACTACAAGAGGTACCCATCTATCACCACCTACCCATGATGTCATTAAGTTAATGATGGACAAGATGCACAGACACTTGAGGCATCATTTTCCAGCTCTCACAACTCTCTCACCTATGATGAAAATTACAATGAGCCCATACACCCATCTATTCCTATGCATTCATATCCCGTACATTGGGAAATGCCTAAATTTAACTACTTCAGAAAGCAAAGAGGACTCGCAATGTAACTTGTGGTCTTTCAAACACTGGTGTTATCTCGATCACCCATGATGACATTTTACTTCGAGGACCTTTCCCATGTCTCGAACGGACCCACATTATACCGGTATATTGGGTTACCTAAACACTCTATCTTCACATTTAATCAGGTATCTAAAGCCTTCTTGGATCACTTCTCCATCAACGATGTTAATGAGGTTACCATGACTAACCTCTACTCTACGGGCCAATATGAAAATGATTCTATCATGGATTTTATCGCTCGTTGGTGTAGCCTGATCAATCAACTCACATTCCAATTACCAAAAACCAAGCTCATAGAGATCTTCACTCGGGCTTGTGCTAGACATAACTCACAGACCCTACAAGTCCAGACTTTCCGAACCTTCGATGAGGAATTCACCATGGCATGAAAGGTAGAGATTCGGGCCATCGAGGAAAAGAAAATTCAACTACGCAATAAGAACTCGGCATTTAAGTCAAATGATACCTCTTATTCTTTGAAACCATAGAATAATTATTCAAAATCCAAGGGGACAACTAATGCAGTGGTAATTAACGCTGACCCAACTCATCCATCAAATCAAGCTAAGCCTCATCTAATATTTCTCCTCTCTAGACCTTTTAATTTAGATAGGAACAACAAAAATACACCCCAATCGGGAGCCTTATTCTTCTATCTTAGAAAAGCTCATTAGAGTTGGGGCCATTACCCTTCCCCCTATCAAACCACACACTGTTTTGATCCTACTCACCCCACACCTGCATGGTATAAAGAGAAAAACTTTTGTAACTATCATTGGGTAAGAGGTCATAGTGATGGTAATTGCATCACTTTCAAAAAAATTGTCCAGGAAATACTCGAGACCCGCGAGTTAGTCTTGGATAACCCAAACACACCTGCTAATCAAAACATTCACATCTTCAAAAACCATTTCCTAATCATGCCCCTTCTTCTGATCAAATTGGAGAGACCTCAACTAATGATAGCCATACTCGTGAGGTCCATGCTATTTTCAAGTGATACACTAGTTGCTTCCCAATTACCTCATATTCCTTCCATAGAGGAAATCTTGGCCTCGAGGTCCTCCACCTACACATGAACCCACTTCACCTATTCCTCCACCCACAGAGGAACACCCTTCATCTCCTCCCTCACATGTGAAGGAGTCTTCTATTAACATCAAAACCATTTCACCTTTGGCTTCTCCACCTAGAGAGCCATCACTAGCAGTACCTCTCGACCCACGAGAGACACTTGTTCATCTCCCCACCCATAGAGGAACACCCATCATCTCCTCCACCTATAAAATATCTAGTAGAAATTTCATTACCTCTAGGTGACCATTCTCCATCAGCCACCCAAGATCCCGTGACTTATTTTTGGCTCTCTTACCCACAGAGGCTAAAGCTAGCAAATTCCTTATTTCTAAAACACATTTTATGGGAATCACCATTAGATCCACATCAACCCCACCCACTGCAGTTCCATTCTCACACTTAGCCGACCGCCTGGATTATGTGGATAAAGCCTTACTTTGGGGGCATCTTCTACTTCTGTCTCAACACAAATGCAAATGTCACTCGCTGACACCTCCACTATTTATCCAAAAGTATTTCAGCTAATCGAACCAAACACAACCAAAACTATCACAAATTATCCCATGATACCATTCATGGCTCAACTTACACCTCTACCAATAACCCAACATGCATCTACATCTAAACCTACCTCTAGATCATCACCCTCGCCTAAACCTATTACTACTTTAGGGTTCATCCCAACGGCTAGCCTTACTCATCCACCCATCAAATTAGATTTAGCTACATCCTCCAAAACTAACACCAAACTTAATCCACCCCCAAATAGAAGAACCAATCCCCTATATCTCATACCCCAACCTCACCAATCATACCCTCATCACCTTCACCCCTTCCATCCATCCTAGGACCTCTCCTCTCGACCCCGGCTAAGAAACCTCCACCCGCTGGTAAAACTAAAAATGCAATGTGACCTATTTCTCCCTTGCACCCTTAATAAACCTAAACACCCCACACAATCTCCACCACGCCTATTACACATATTTTCTCTGTCGCAAACCTCTAATATTTCCAATATGGTTACACATCACACAATGCTCAAAAATTACACCAATCCTCCCTCAAAATGTCCCTATATGACCTCATCCAAACCTCTGAATCCCATTGCAAATCTCTCATGGAGGTTCTTCAGTCTATTGAGGTCTTACCCAATGACCCTACACCCATAGCCTCCATTATTACACCTCATCATGTAGCCTCTCTCACTAAATTATCACCTTCTTCTACACCTCCACCTACCCACCAAGTAGCCGCCCTCAGCTTCTCAAATGAAGAGATTGCACCGCACCAAACTAATGACCCCGATCCAGCCCTTTTCATCTCTGTCCATATTGATAATATATGTGTATGATGTGTTATGATCGATGGGGGCACTAGCATTAATATCATCTCTTCCCATGCGTTTGACCAAATGCGCATACCCAAAATTGCATGCATAAACATCCCATCATGTTACGTTCATTTAATGACGCTATCACCTCTACACTTAGCTCCATCATCCTCCATGTTTACGTGGGCCCCCACACTGTTTCTAGAGTTATTTTACATCTTGGAGGGGAATTTCAATATAACCTATTGCTTGGTAGACCTTGGATTCATGTCATGGGTTGTGTTCCTTCCACTTTACACCATTGTGTAAAGTTTGAGCATGAAGGACACACCTATACCATTCCAACTCGACCCATCACCTTTCAAAACCTATAACATGCTTTACCGACCTAATGATGTGCTTATACCCATTAAGGCATCTACCTCCATGACCACTTCCTCTTCACCTACACCTCCACTTACCAGTGCCACCACTACATCAACCACACCTAACTCCTCCATCCCTATTGCTACCACGACCTCCACTGCCGACCCATAAACCTCCCAATTACTGGATCCACCTCCAATCCAATCTCCAACACATCATCTATCCTAGCTACCCAAACATCAACCACCGATCCCTTGGAAGGCATTTTTCAATGCCTCACTTTGGGGGAGTATCGCCTATATAATGTCAACACATTCCTTACTCCACAAGAGTATAGAATCCTTCACTAACAACCTCACTACGATCATCACACAGGAGAGCATCTCCTTTACTATCCTCCCCATCTTCACACCAATCTCACCTATGGGGGATTTAATACTACTAGTTATACACCTTAACCACCATAAGAAACCCACCCATTTTCTGCTGACCTCTAGTCACTCACCAATCACCGTTTCGCCCACACCTTCCTGCATCGATGTGAGTGGAAGGGTTTTGATTTTTAATTTTTTGAGTAAGGCCATCACACTATTATTCCATTTATTACCCATAAACATAATGACCATAGTGGTATCAACTTTGTTAAACTACCTACCAAGAAGGCTTGCATTGAACTCATTGAGGATATCGACCCCTTTCCACCTTCTTCACCTGCTCCACCTTCTTCACCACCTTCACCGATAGATTCGATGGATCTAGAATCTATCCCTCCTAACTTTTTTTTTATAAACACCATTTCCTTGGGGCCCGTGACTTATCAACACGAGGGAAAGGCTCCTCTTCTCTTCCCTTCCGTATCCCGAAATGATGATACACCTTCTATTAATGTTGTTTAATGTCAGGATGATGAATCTAAACTCACCTACCTTGGTGCAAAAGACTCGTATATTCATCATTCATTATCATCTCGAGATGTAAACCATGTTGAATGAATCCATTATCGAAATCAACATCCACACTCCGAATGATCCGCACATTCTAAAGATTGGCCATTCTTTAGATATCGCTTTGAACAGAAGCCATCACTTTTTTTTCTTAAAAACATAACCATGCTTTTGCTTGGTATTACATAGACATGCCTCGGTATTGACCCCACCATAGAGGTCCACAATATCATAACCATTCCTGATGCCAAACTCGTAAAAAAAATGCTGAGGAAAATGCACCCTCGCATTGCTCTTCTAGTCAAGGAAGAACTTCAACACCTTCTTTTATTTCCTTCATCTTACCCATTGATTATCCTCGATGGATTTGACATTCTCCCTATCACTAAGGTGACAGGGGGACTTCACATTTGCATAGATTTCTGTGACCTCAACCTAGCTTTCCCGAAAGATGACTTTCCTCTACCCGTTATTGACCAATTGGTTGACCTTACCAAGTAGTCACAATATGCTATCACTCATGGATGGTTTCTAGGGTTATAACAAAATCTTGCTTGCCTTAGAAGATCAACACAAAACAACATTCATCACCCCTGGGGGAACCTTCTACTATCGAGTCATGCCTTGTGGCCTTAAAAATCTTTGGTGCTACATATCATTGGGTTATGACTTACATCTTCCATGACATCATGCACTTTGTATATTAGAAGATTACGTAGATGATCTCCTGGCCAAATCTAAATGCCGCTCCGAGCACCTCACCATCCTAAAAACCATATTTGACCACCTCATTAAGTATTGTGTTCACCTTCAGCCAAAGAAATGTGTCTTCACGGTTCTCTCGGGAAAGATCTTGGGATTTATTATATCCTTATGTGGTATAGAAGTTGACCCTACTAAATTCAAGGCCATTCTCAAAATTCCTCCGCCACTAATCTACGACAACTCCGTAGCTTGCAAGGTAAGTTGCAGTCTATTCATCATTTCATTTCACAACTTTCCGATCGATGTCAACCATTTCATCATCTTCTCAAAAAGGATGTCTCCTTTAAATGGGATGATGACTACCATAAAGCTTTTGAGGCCTTAAAACAATACCTTCTCTAACCACCCATACTCATTCCACCTAAAGACGATCAACCCTTCTACCTATACATCTCTGCTACTACCGATCATTCCTTAGGGGCCATGCTCACTCATCGTGATGAACAACATAGGAGAATGCAGTTTATTACATAAGTCGTACTCTTCTAGATTACGAGACCTTCTACACCCATGCCGAAAAACTTTGTTTAACCTTAGTTTTTGTTGCCACCAAACTCTGTCATTACCTACTTAACCACAAAACCTATGTTGTGACCAACACCGACCCCTTACACTTCATGTATGCCAAACCTTATCAAAATCAACGGGCTGCACGTTGGCTTATGCTTCTAGATGACCTCAACCTCAAATTCATCCATCAAAATTCCATCAAGGGCTAAGCTATTGCCAACCAATTGGATGATGCACCTATTTCCAGGATCAACCCTCTAATTTTGACTTTCCAAATGAGTCTATTACTACCCTTTCCTTGGACGAACCTACTTACCAAATGACACTCTTCTTCGATGGTTCCAAGTGTCAGCGTGGGGGTGGGGCTGGTGTTATCCTCATTTTTCTTGATGGTGAACCCATGCCTTTGTCTTTCAAACTCGATTTTGATTGTACAAACAATATTATTGAATATGAAGCACTCGTATTGGGTCTCTAAGTTACTTATGCCTTAGATGTTAAGTCAATCAACATATTTGGTGATTCTCAATTGGTCATAAACCAAGTCAATGGTATATACTAGTGTCGTAATGAGATACTTCAAAAGTATAAACATCATGTAGACATACTTTTGACCACCTTCGACCGTTACACCCTTCAAACCATCCCCCGTTCTACCAACAAATTTGTAGATACCATGGCCTTCTTGGCTTCCTAGATACTCGCTTTGCCCGCCGATTCTAAAATCTTTGTCACCGTATAAAGACTCCAATCACCCTCATATTTAGCTCACGAAGTTTACTCTATCGTAACCACCGCCCCGACTCCGAGTGACCTTTGGTATAAACAATAATCTAACTATCTTTCCTCTCCATCTTACCTCCCGACCTCACTTGTAATGAACAATGCACCTTTCTTAAAATGGTCTCTTGTTATGTAATCATGGGTGGTATCCTCTATAAGTGCAGCTTCGATGGTATTCTCTTACGGTGCCTTATGAGTTATGAAATTCCTTATACCATTAAGGAAGTTCATGTTGGCATATGTGGAGGTTACTTCAGTGGCCTTATTGTTCCTAAGCATATTCTTCACCTAGGCTATTACATCGCCCTTAACCATGATTGTTGCAATTACATTAAGCGTTGTGTAAAATGCCAACAACATGCCAACCTTCATCATACACCCATTCATGCCTTACAAGTTACCCGTGACCTTTGGCCCTTCTCTCAATGGGGTTTAGATCTTGTTGGAGAGATCAATCCCCATTCTTCCCAATGACATCAATGGATAATCACCGCTACCAAATATTACACCAAATGGGTTGAAGCCATACCTCTCATCTCCAAAAAGTCAAGAAAATATGTGAGTTCATCAATCATCACATTATTTGTCGCTTTGGTGTCCACATCGCCTCATCACTGATAACGGAAAACAATTCAAAAATAAAACTCATGGAAACTTTGCGATGACTTTGGTATTTAACTAAGTTTCTTGTCACCATATTACCCACAAACCAATGGCCAGGCCAAATCCACTAATAAAACCCTGAACAAAATTCTCATGAAAGTGGTTAATGATACTGGGAAGGACTAAAAATGCACATTCCTTTCACCCTATGGGCATACCGTACTAGTATTCACACTTCCACTACTACCACACCTTTTTCTTTGGTCTACGGTATAGAGGTTGTTCTACCTCTTGAAGTCCAGATTCCATCTCTTTGTATTTCTCTCCATGACATGCTCAATGATGATGACTTTCGCCAGGACCATTTAGCACAACTTTACTTATTAGATGAATGTCGTCTTAATGCTCTTGATCATCTTCAAGTTTACTAAAAACGTATCAAATGTGCCTATGATAAACATGTCCATGAAATAACTTTCCAAGTTGGTGACCTTGTCTTGAGGGAAATTCAACATGTAACCAAAGCGAGTAAAAGTAAACGGGGAAAAGTTTCTCCTAATTGGCTTGGACCATACATCGTGACTCATGTTTATGGATCAAGTACTTGTCGTTTATCTTCACTACACAAGTAAACCCAAACCGAGCCCCTTAATATCTTGCATCTTTGACCATTTTACTGTTGACTTTCAGTCCTACCTCACCTTCTGCCTCTTTTCATGCTCGTCCCTTGAGTGCTTTTCACTTTCCTCCTTTCACTATGCCATGCCCAATGATTAAACAAGAATCATGTGCGTACCCATCCCTCTTTTACCCTCTCTTAAATATGTGTACCACTGCTATGTACATAGCATGATTCTCATTGATACTTTTCTTCTGCTTTCAGATGAGATCCCATGGTCGTTTCACCTTGCTTTATAAACAAGAATATGATTCTTCACCTTAGTTTTGTCCATGAATTAAAATCCCTCACATGGGATGTAACTCCTTAAGTGCTATAAATAGATTGCTCCTCGAAGAACATCTATCTAAATCTTGCTTCTTAAAAAAAAAGAAAAAAGAAAAGGAGAATATGAAGCTTCTCGCATCAATCAACTTCACGAAGACCTCAAGGAGTTAATTTCCTCATCCCATATAGAATTCCCGCATCGATCATTCTATCTCAAATATAAGTCAAAATAGACACCTTTTTGGTCATGGACTTGTTTATTGTGATCTTGGATCTCTTGCCGTAAGGCATGCCCTCACACCATATAAACTAACCACTTTTCCCCTTCTCAAAGCATTCACACTTTCATTTCCTACCGCCTCAAGAGACTGTTGGAATCATGACATTATAGATCATGTGATTACTCTTCACCTTTAGAATGATAAATCATGCAATTTTTTTCTTGTCTTACGTTCATCACCTATCTAAGGTATGACCCATGCGTTCGATCCTTACTAATTAGGTGGATTTCTTTCCTCCTCTTATTTCTTAACCTTCTTCATTACGTATTGATTATCCTATACGTAACTAGACCCTCGACACTTACCTCCGGGAAATTTTCCTCTTTCACCACAATCAACTTAAAATCACCCATACCTATTTTCCCACACAGGTTCATCCATATCTAAAAGACCTAGACTCAATCATGCCTATAGCCTACCAACCCCTTCTCATACCTCCCCAATTTTTCCCTAGCTTATGGGAGAGCTACATCGGCTCGAGGTCCCTTTTTGCCATGACTATGTAGGCAAAGCACTCCGAGGGCATGTGACCTTTGGAGGTTAGCTTGACCACTCTCTAACCTAACCAATTCCCCTCTTCCTTTCCTAATCACATTCTACCCTATTTAATTTCCTTTTTATATCAATAATTGGAAATTTAACCAAACAAAACGATAATCGCTTCACATATTTATCATAATCATTTATTTATACATTACCATTATGTTTATCATTCATTATGTCTACCATTTCTTTACCATTATCACACATGTTACTATAAAACATCTCAATGTGACTCATATCATCATTAATTACACAAATTAATGAGTTACAAACTCAATCCATGCCTAACTTGACTCCATCAATGCCTAAACCACAACTTTCGACTCAACACATGCCTACAACTCGACTCAATACATGCCTTTGGCTTGACTCAATCCATGCCTCCAACTCCGACTTCATCCATGCCTAAACCATAACTCGACTCAACACATGCCTACAACCTGACTCAATCCATGCCTTTGGCTTGACTCAATCCATGCCTCTAACCTAACTCCACCCATGCCTATGACCTGACTCCATCCATGCTTAAACCACAACCTAACTTAATCCATGCCTAAACCAAAACCTAACTCAACCCATCCCTACAACCTAACTCAATCCATGCCTAACCTGACTCTATCCATGCCTAAACCAACAACCTGACTCGATCCATGCCTATGACTTGGCTCTATCATACCTACACTACTTAGTTTCCATCACATATACAAATCAAAATAGCAAGTTAAACACAACCATATACACATAATGACCATAATCACCATCATCTCTATAAATCAATCATCTAAACATGTGTATCCATATACATGACTCTCAAATATCTTCAGCATGTAGGCCAATATATATAACAAAATCTCAAAAACTCTCATGTACATCCTCACTATCTTCGCACGCAGGCTGGTATATATGTCAAAAATATGATATCATCAATAAATGATCATGCATGGAGCTCAATCATCTCCCCATCTGATGTCCAAACCTATCTTATCTTTCTCCTCCCCCACTCCTCTATCCTGGCATCCGGCTGACCTCCCTCCCGCCTCACCTGGTTTGGCCCATGATGGTCTTGCCTCTGGAGTTGTCCTCCATGCACTAGTGGCCTCACCTTGAACTAGCCCCTAGGCTTGCTGGCCCCCTATACTCTCCACACTATGTGTGCGGGATCTACTTTCTCGCCGAGGCGAGGCGGTTGTGCTCTATACTCAACATTTGATAATACATATATACCCACTGCCATAAAATGATCCTGGTAGTATCTCACCTCACCCATGGCATCTCTCAATCTAGTAGTGGGTACTGTCTGTGGTGGTGCCATCAGCCTTTGACCGCTCCTGCCCCTGTGGTGGTGTCATCGGACCCGCAGCTCGCATTTACATATTTGGGCTCGAAGGGCTACTATTTTTGTGCCTATGTAATGGCTAACTTGTAACTCCGCCCTCGCACCATGTCCAACTGTCCTCGTAAACCTATCACCTATGCATGTAGGGTGGCTACCTACACCCCATCTCCATCTCCACCCTCTCCCTCTCCTCTCGGTGTGGGTGCTGGTCCTTGTACTCCTGTGCCTAAAAAGTGGCCACTTGTGCCTCGGCCCTCACAAATGTCTTGTATTTATGCCCAATCTGGGTCACTGTGGTAGACACACCCCCTATAGGGAATCTCTCGTGACTGTGATGGTAGCAAAATCCAGTTGTCATAGCCTCGTTGTACCTGCTCGTAGCTATGCAACCCACCACTACCTATACCTATCTATCACCCTGGCATCATCTATCTATCGGTCAACTAGCTTGCTCCTCCTGTCTCAGTTAAGACTGCTATCGGTCATGGTGGAGACATAGGCCTCTCCACATCATCTCTCATGTACTAAGGGAAGGGTGGGGGTATATCTTGTGGTAACCAAAAATACCGTCAGCCCAATCTACGGTATCATCTCATGCTCCCGACCTACTACCCTCTATCCGCCCAAAATTTATAGCCCATCTAGCTTCACCGCCATCTGCTGTATGAAGGATAGCCTACATATGGCCTCAAAATAATGTCCACACCCAACAACTCCTCTAGTAATCTCTTGTAATAGGCTACATCATGTTTTACTCTAGCCACTCGGTGCTCTTCGATAACTGGCACCATGTGCTTGTAATCCACTCGAACAAAACCAAGCTCAAATGTGTCAGCCCAGAGCATACCAACTGGGTGAACACACAAAATGTGCTCATATGCCCAATAATGTAACATGAATGTGTAGTACAAAGCTGAATCGCCATTGTCACCATACACCCATAGCTCCCTATATAGTTGTACTAAGAACGTAGGACCCCATGCAAATAGAGTCTTACTCTCCAACATGTTGTGAAGAACCCCCATCAGTGACCATGGGAATCTCCCACCCTCTGCATCTGGCAGTGTAAAATAGTAGACTTCCTCCATCAAAATTACTACCAGCCTCATCTCCTCGGGGTAGGCTCGATACATCACCCATAGCTCATACTGGCACTGTGGAATCCTAACAATACCATCCCCTCTCTAAACACTGGTAATAATAACTCCTCAGATGCCTCTGAGGAGATTGAGTAAACTTGTGTACCTACTATAGGTAGTTATAGGATCCTATAAACACCCTCTAGGGTGATCGTGATCTCACCTATTGGAAAATGAAAGGTATTGGTCACTGAGTCCCATATATCGATGAGAGCGACCATCAAGCTCGGCCCCTAGACTACGGGCCAGAGTGTTTGACACCAATCGACCCACATCTGAAACATAGATCCATTCCTCACATATTGTCTCCCCGTATCTCCATGAGAAAGGGAGGTACTTATCCCAGCTCTCATTTGTAGCTGGTCCTCGCCCGCATACAATCAATCATATTAATAAACCTTGACCAAAACTCGCATACAACCTTGTTATCCCTTACTACACTTTGCTTTCCCTAACTAAATCACCCTTTCACCTATATCTATGCCCTAAATCAACACTACCTATCTACCTATCTACCCATGCCTGGACCCTCCCCTATTTCCATTTTTCTCCTCTCACTGATCTTCCTTATTAGCTCACCTACCCATACCCATAACCCTACCCACCCTCTCTAACTCTCCCTCCCCCTATCTATTTTTCCGTGACCCATCCATTTTAACTCAGTAAAGGCTTTCCTCTTTAGCCTATTGATTGGCATCGATCCAAGATTAATCGACCACAGTCCAACAATAACCGGAATCAATCACTCCACTGTGGATCGGGTACAGTCTTCCCACCAACGTTGGTTAAGAGTAGACATCGACGTCGGCCATCACAGGTCTTTGATGAACCCACGACTCCAACCCATTTTTCTCCCAAATTTCTCCTTTCTACCCATTTCCTCTCCCATAACTACCCAATTACCTATTCCCACCCCTTATTTACCTAAATCTACCCTCCCTTGTTCCACTTTTCTCATTAATCCCCCACATTTAAATTTTAAAAGTTTCCACCCAAAACAAACCTCGTTTTCCCTCCTACCCGATTCCTACCCTCCACCTACTCACAAACAATCAAACAATCGAGAATAGGTTCTTACCTCATCATGATGTCACCTACATGGTGGCACCGCTGCGGCCATTGCAAAGTTCCACCCGATCCCTCTCCTACCTTTGTCATCACCAATCGCTCACTGGCTCAATCCAATCAAATCACTCACCCAATCCAATCACCATGCTCATAGCCCTACCTATTGACCAACGATCCCTCACTTTGTGGCTCACCAACTCATATCTCCGTGTCATTTGGTCACTTTCCACCTTGTTCTTCCTCTCTTATCATTTTCTCCAATTCGGTAAATGAAAATGATTTAAAAATGTGGCACTTTTTTATTTTTATAGCCTACCCGACTTGACCGGTGACGGTTTTCCCTTGACCAACATTGGTCCTGTGCCCTCACCTACCATAGAAAATTTTACCTCCACTGACATCAGTCCTGTGCCCTAGCCTACCATGGTCGGTCCATAATGACCGACATCGGTTCATTATAACCATCGTCAGTTACCCTACTTAGTCTTTTTCCTACCCACTACCCCTCATTTGCTGACCTGAATCATTTTTTTCCCTCACCCACACCTGACTTGGACACTCTACTTTACCCTCCTGACCTCATCATTTACTAACCTCATCCTCATCCTCATTTGGGGACTCATTATTTTACCCATACCTCGGCCCTACCCATATCGTGACCTAGTTACTTGGACCTGGAACATTTCTAGTGACTGTGACCTCGTGTGCTCGCTTATACCTTGCACTATTACCCGTGTTGTTTGACATAATGACCTTACCTTGCCTCTTGCCATGACCATTTATCCTGACCCAATATTTGGTGTACCAAAACATACCTACCGTTCTCGTATTTCCTAACATGTGATGTGTTTCTGACCATATCCTATACCTTAGATACTGGAATCACCTCAACCTTCTTTGGATAAACCTATAAACCTTATAGAATGTAGAGTTTGCATGCTCTTCAACTCGCACCGTTACAATTTATACGCGCGCGCATGTGTGTGTGTGCTTGATCGCTATTACCTTTGACCCTGACCCATTACTTGGATTACTCGATTGGACCTTTACCCCCCTCACCCCTTTTTTTCACCTTCCTCTTCATAACATCCACCTTTTATAAAACCACTCACCGATTCTTCCTTCGCCTCATCAATTCCTAGTTTGAGGGGGATCACCTTCACCCACACATGGGGCGATGGACACCTTATTTTTGTCAATGTCGCTTACTAAATACAAGCTACGCAACAAAAAGGAGAAAATGTAGACACAAATATTGGGTCATACTCCCTTGGTCCTATCATCACCAATCCGGCACTATGATAATTCACCACTGGGAACTCCTCATGCTATGATTATTTACTAATGCACAACCTTTAGTTTGGTGGATGGAATCTGGAAACACAACAACAAACATAACACAAGAATACCATAGACTATGATAAGAAGGAATGATGATAAATCTGAAATATAAGTGTAAATTATAATATCAACATGAAATTGTTACAATCTCACCCATGAGGTAATTCAAGTGTTACTAACTTCACTTGCCTTCCAACAATAACTATGCGAGAAACTTCACAATTACACTGTTAATGGCTTCTTTAACACACCTTCAAAATGATGGCTTCCTTTACACAATTACTCATACAATATTTCTCACTACTTCCTTCTATGCTAAATGAGGGGGTGGCCTCTTTATTTATAGGAATTCAGGCTTATCCACCCTATCTATAAGATAGGATAGGAAATCTCTTCCGACCAATCATATTCCATGCCTAAACTCTTGCTTTTACATGTAGGCTTATCTTCTAAGATAAGATAAACCTTATCATCTCACATGGGTTCCTCCTTTTTAGAATTTTCTACAAATAAAATACACAAAATATTTATGACATCACTCATTGTCCTTATTGCAAATATAATATTTCTAATTCCTAATCATGTAGACCCTACTTCTCTACTTATCCCAACTTTGACATTTTAACATTACCAGACCACTTACAACAAATATTTACTTTTTACAACATTCCTATTGTACTTTGACTATTACCGTACTCTACATTATTGGTGGCACCATCTCGACGGTGCCATTATCTTCTATTGGATGCAACTACTAATTATACTTAACAACATACATAAAAATTACGGAAGAAAATTTTAATGTCAACATGTTCCTCCTTCCTAACTTCTACTCGTCCTTGGAGTAGACACTTATGGACATTCTGAAGCTGGTGCCTAGAAAATATTTAACTTGTCATGGTTGACCCATTTCATAATGGGAGTACCATCCAATTCCTCCAGTCGATATGTACCATTTTCATGCACAGCTACTATTTTGTAGGCCCCATCCATTTGGGAAGAAATTTTCTCTAACTTCTTTTTTGTATCTCGGAATCATATACTAGAACCAAGTCATTCACATGAAATGGAGACCAATGGATCTTTTGATCAAAGTATTCCTTCGCTTCATTTTCTTCTTATAGCTTATATTCTTCGCTATTTCCCTCATTTCCTCTAGCAAATGAAGATGCACCAACCTTTCTTTTCTTGAATCACTTTCATCCATCCTTTCCTTTTTTTGTAACTCTCACAAGTAGGAATATCAAACTCAATAGGAAGAAGCTGGATCAATGCCATAAGCCAACTGAAATGGGGAGTATCTTGTTGCTGACTTTGATGTTTCCTATATGCCAACAATGTTGCATGAATCCTTTTATCCCACTTATGTACTGCAAGGCCGCATCTTTTGCTAGAATTTGACACAACAAAAATTTGTTCGTTCCACCTGCTCATTTGTGCTTGGCTTGTATGTTGTTGCCTTCCGTGCTTAATAGAAAATTTGTTGACTAGG
The DNA here is from genome assembly GCA_018340775.1 of Taxus wallichiana var. yunnanensis. Taxonomy (NCBI): domain Eukaryota; kingdom Viridiplantae; phylum Streptophyta; class Pinopsida; order Cupressales; family Taxaceae; genus Taxus; species Taxus wallichiana. The sequence goes on along the minus strand of CM031237.1, from coordinate 950,451,393 downwards.
CTTCTACCACCTCATTAATGAAGTGGCTTCCTTGATCATCTACAATTTCTAATGGGCAACCAAAGCGGTGACAATGTGTTCATATATGAACCTTGCCACTTCATCCATGGAAGTTGTTTTCAATGTCCTAGCATCAACCCACTTGGTTAAATAATATGTGGCAACTACAATATACTTATTTTGGCATGGGGTAGTTGGAAGTGGACCTACAATGTCTATTCCCACTTTTCAAAGGGACCAAGTGGAAGAATAGGGCATAATGGAGCTGATGAAGTCTTACGGTTACCATGTGTTTGAAAAATATCACATGTCTTACAATAATTATAACAATCTCTAAAAAGAGTGGGCAGGTGATAACTCGCATCTAAGATTCTTCTTATTGTAGGTTGTCAGAGAAGTGTCCTCCACATGTACCATTGTGGAATTATTCTATCGGCTCCTTCCCTTGATCACGTCCAACTGCTCTCTTGTACTGTCCATCAGGTCCTATTCGAAATAATACTCCATGCAGAATAGAATATGGACGACTGGCTTGAGTAATATTCCTCTTAGTCTTTGCATTGGCACCATCAAGAAACTTGAATTCATTCAGATAATTCCAAATATCTATGTATTCACTAGGGATTGTGTCAAGGGATAACAATGCTACATCTGGGAAATCATCATCATCACAAGATGAACCTAAACCCTTATAGGCTCGAGAGAGTGCATCTGCATTGACATGCTTCTTTCCTGGCCTATCTATAATATCAAATTCAAATTCTTGTAGCAAAATTATCCATCTTGCTATCCTCCCTGATGGGTTAGGCTTATTTACAATATATTTTAGAGCTTGATGGTCTGTTACAACTATAAATTTCTACCCTAGCAAGTAATTTCTAAACTTCTTTACAACAAAAATGATAGCTAGAGCCTCTTTTTCAGATTACATGAAGATAATTTACCTTAGCACTTTGCTCATGTCATCTGTCTCGCTCCTAAAGTAAACTAGATGATCATTCCCATTTTCATCTTTTTGGCTCGGACATTACTTCCTAGTGCTGCATTCGAGGCATCGGTATACACAATGAATGGCTTGCTCCAACTGGATTCTTTAAAATGCAGACACTGGGCTTCCTTCATGCGCCTTATTTCCTAGTTCATAAGTAACATCCTTCTTCAAGAATCGGGTTAGTGGTCATGTAATCTTTGAGAAATTCTTGATGAACCTTTTATAGTAACCCACATGGCCTAAAAATTATCTCAACTTACTTCTCTCGGGATCGCACTAATACCAATACCCTTTGATTTTTGAAACTTTATCGGGATCGCACAATACCATCTCTGGATACAACATGCCCTAACAAAACGCCTTTAGAACATCCAAAGACACACTTTGTAGGGTTTAGTGAGGCTTGTGATTCATCTAAAATTTGAAATGTTGTCTCCATCTCAGTGCAGGTGGTCCATCTTACTCCCATAGATGCAAAAATTGTCCGAAATACTCTAATGAAGTTCCCAATGTAGGGTTCAAACACCCTATTCATCAAGCTACTGGAACGTTGCTGAGCATTACACAACCCAAAAGGCATAACTCTATAGGAAAATGTTCCCCAAGGAGTGGTGAACATGGTCTTCAGCTAATCTTTCTCCGCTATACAAATTTGGTTGTATCCACTATATCCATTAGCAAAACTATAGCACTCCTGGCCAGCTACTTCATCCAAGATCTGATCTAAGAATGGAAGAGGGTAATGATCCTTCTTTGTTTCCTTATTGAGCTTCCTATAATCAACACAAATGCATAGCTTCCCATTCTTTTTTATTGAGATCACAATGGGAGAAACCCATTCTGAATTCTCCACAGTAAATATGAATCCTGCATCAAGAAACTTATCTATTTCTTCTTTTACAGTCTTGGAAAAATTAGGATTCATTCTATATGGCATTTGCTTTATGGGCTTAGCACCATCTACCAACTCAATAGAATGTTCTACCCAACTTACTTGACGGAGTTCCTTGTAATCAAAAGTGAATATGTGTATGTACCTTTGAAAGAGCTGGAGGTAGGATTCCTTCTCACTCTCCATCACAACATCACCAATCTTTATTTGTTGGAGATGATCATCAATTTCTTCTTCAGATAATTTTATGGGATCATGAGTCGGTGTGAGTTGGAAGGATATCCATGACCGAAACATCAACCTCACTTTCTTCATCTTCGATGTCCACTTCACTAGTACTAGAGTAATCATATGATGTCCAATCATCAATTTCATCACTTAAATCCATGTGTTCTACCTTATAATGCCGAGGATCACATTTATCTTCACCTCTCTCTACCACATCCAAGTGTCATGAAGCCTTCATTCTAGTAGTTTCTTACATGAACTCTCCTTAGCCATGGTCTTCCCAACAATATTGGGTACGCAACAATACCATTTTTCATCACCTGAAAGTCTACCACACATACAACACCCATAATCAGATATTGCCACATTTGAAACTACACCTTCTGGTTTAGTTTTTCCCTTATTTAATGACCTTAACATAAGTGTTGAGGGGCGATCAATTTTTAAACCCAACATATTCATTACAGACTTAGTCATTACATTAACTGCAACACCTCCATCAACTAAGACATCATGAATTGAAATACCATTACATAGTACCTTAGCTTGTGGAGCATAGGGATCCGCCTCTGCCTCCAAAACAGGGACCTCAACCTCCTTCCTTCATCAAGCATTGAGTCCACTTCGCAACTCCCACCTCTTCTCAGAAGACATAGCCAAGAGTTGACCATATGTAATATTTGCAGGCCTTTTGGACAGATCTTCTAAGATGGAGTATGGTCCTTGTCCCTATGAAATCAGAAAATCTTGCACACCCAACTTTCTTCTCTTATGTTTCTTACTAGTTTCTCCTTTCATCTTCTTAGGATCATTTCCATCTTGGTTATCTTTTTCTTTCTTTCTTTTTTGTTACAAACACATCTACTTCATTATTTATGCTCTTATCTACTACATCAAAAGAATTCACAGGTACTTTTCCTTTATCATTATCTTTTGTACCGGATGTAAAAGCTCTATCTAGACAATTATACTTATAATAACCCTTTTATAACAACCATAACATATAACTTCAGAAATTTTTCTTTTGGACCTCTATCTCCTCCCCGAGAACTAAATTCCTTTCCTGAAGAAGATTAATAGTTATCGGCCCATCTTCCGAGAAGATATTCATACTCGGTAGATGTAATAGGAGAAATATTTGTGCTCATTGAGAGTGGTTGTGGATTCTCGGACCAAAGGTGCTAGTGTAGGATCTACTTTAGCAACAATTTCTTTGGGATCCTCTTCCATGCTTTCTTCTTGACTTTTTACAAACTCCTTTGCTTGTTCAATGGTATTTGGGTGGTCATACTTCACTCATTGTTTGATCTCTAGCTTCATCCCAATAATGAAGTGCTTACAGAGGATATTATCCATGTCATTCATCAACCCATCCGCTAATCCTTTCTTCCAGATTTAGGCATCGAGCTTCCTCCTTAGCTCTAGAACACGAGCATGATAATCTCTTATCTTCTCCTTCTCTCCTTGGGCTAGCTTTGTGATCTTGATCATGAGATCTACATATTTCTGTTGTTCACTAAATTCTTCAAGAAAAATTTCAGTTAATAAATCCCATGAGTTTTTCACATTATCACCTAGTGTTTCAAACCACCTAAGTGCTGAACCATCCAAAAAGGTAGGAAAAAATTCAGTCCATTGTTCTCTTCTTATGAGGCCACTACAAATGAAAGATTGTTTAAACTCTTAAATGAAAGAGGAAGCATCTTCATTAGATTGGGCTAAAAAATAGGATTCTTCCCCATTTTCAAAAGTAACCACAAGTGACATACCAACCCACAAGTACAATCAATAAGACTTATGTGCACAAATAATTGTTACTTACTACAATAGAAAATGAATTTACACCTTTCTACGTAAAATAGAAATGACCACGGTAAAACTTGACTTATCTGCGGTAAAAACTAACTTTACTATGGTAAACACTATTCACGGTAAAAGTAAAGCTACTGTGGTAAATACTATTCATGGTAAAAGTGACTTTACCATGGTAACTACCACGCATAGTAAAAACAAGGTTACCCTCCAAATGATTTCTGACTAAGGGGGAATATTTCTCTAGAAAATCCACCAACGAGGAATGGTCCCGGCAACGGAACCAAAATGTCATCACCAATCCGACACTATGATAATTCACCACCGTGCGCTTTCGTCTTTGTGATTACTTACTAATGCACAACCTTAAGTTTGGTGGATGGAATCGGAAACACAACAACAAACATAACACAAGAATACAATAGACTATGATAAGAAGGAATGATGATAAATCTGAAATATAAGTGTAAATTATAATATCAACATGAAATTGTTACAATCTCACCCATGAGGTAATTCAAGTGTTACTTGACTTCACTTGCCTTCCAGAATAACTATGGGAGAAACTTCACAATTACACCTTCAAAATGATGGCTTTCTTTACATAGTTACTCATACAATATTTCTCACTAATTCCTTCTATGCTAAATGATGGGGTGGCCTCTTTATTTATAGGAATTTAGGATTATCCACCCTATCTATAAGATAGGATAGGAAATCTCTTCCGGCCAATCATATTCCATGCCTAAACTCTTGCCTTTACATGTAGGCTTATCTTCTAAGATAAGATAAACCTTATCATCTCACATGGGTTCCACCTTTTAGACTTTTCTACAAATAAAATACACAAAATATTTATGACATCACTCATTGTTCTTATTACAAATATAATATTTCTAATTCCTAATCATGTAGACCCTACTTCTCTACTTATCCCAACTTTGACATTTTAACATTACCGGACCACTTACGACAAATATTTACTTTTTACAACATTCCTATTGTACTTTGACTGTTACCATACTCTACATTATTGGTGGCACCGTCTTGATCGACGTCGTTATCTTCTATTGGACGCAACTACTAATTATACTTAACAACATACATAGAAATTACGGAGGAAAATTTTAATGTCAATAGTCCGCGTCAAATAATTATCTTGAATACACTAACCTAACCATGGCCCCCCCTTTCACCCCACTCTAATATCAATTTAATTAATTAAATTAAATTAATTCATGATCTCATAATATTTATTATTTAAATATCCTAATTGATATAATTCTCACACCCCCACCTCACCTAGGCACCTCACCCCAAAACTATTCTTAGTATGTTGCCATAACTAACTAAGACCTACCTAAACCCTAAAAATCAAATCCTACATTCCCTCTAACCACATTCTCACCCGTTAGAAAGGAAGCTTCCATTCTAATGTGGAGAAAATGAACAAGATCTAATAAATCAAGAGGATCTACCCAATTTAGTAAAAACTAGGAAATCCCACCCTAACCGACGCGTCGGTCACCCTAAACCACTCTTTGGTCGCCCAGGAACCATGGTCGGTTACCATTTATTCACCAAAACAACCTTATTTTAGGGTTGACACATTTTCTAAGGGCAAGAGACAAAACTAGAGTAGCATGCAAGCAGAACCAACATTTGTACACACATTTGAACATCCATAGTCAGCATTAAAAGTGATCACAGAGTTATTTGCATTCACGGGAGCCTCCGGGAAGCGCCACCACCATACCCAACTCCATCCATCTGATCAACTTTCATTTTTATCCAGCCATCAAGCTCATACAACATTAAGTATTTTTTTAACCAGCATTCATCTACTTTTATTTTAGTAGGCTTTGTTACCTTTGTTATCAACTTCTACTTGCATTCCCATTCTCCCATCATTCACCTTCATGAAAACTTAATCATTCCTTCACCCACACCCTTAAATTTCCCATACCTAAATTTTAAAAGATCTCTGAGCACACCTAAGATCTCCATAGACATTACCATTACCTTATTCATTTCATTTAGCCTCAGATCTACCGTCACACCAAGATTTTAATAAGTTTCATCTACTCCAACCATACCGATGCCGAAAGCTACCCATAATTGTCACGGTTTCATTTAAACTGACATCGGTCATACCTACCGACGTTGGTCTCTGTGTTTTACCCTCAAACTAAGAACAGAGCCTAAAATCCCCACCAAATACCCAAAACTAGACCTTGACCAGCAAGTACTACTCGACAGAGACCTTGACCCTTGTATTCAATCATATCTTAGCTTGTTGTGAACGAATTTGCGTATTATAGTCGAATGAGATACCTAAATCATTTTAACTACAGTAGGATTTTATTTATTGTTAACATTGAATTGTTTTAAACGGTGGATTGATAGTCATCTAGGAGTATGACATTTCTGGATCTAGCATACACTAGGTAGTCCACTACATATACTATTTAACTTCCATTTGGTGGTCTTGTTTTCTATTTCAGGTAGTTCCTCCTAGCCAAAAGGAATCTCTCACGATCAGTTGTGGATCAAGAAGTCATACGTGCACAACAACCTTCAACCAGCTTTAACTGGTATTCCTCCTATCCCATTTCCCCTTATCTGTTTCGTCAATATTCAAGGAAACACTCTAAGAATTAGGTGAAAGAATATTAACCATATAATAACTAGATTCATTCATGTTTAATACCATTATCCAACCAATATACTCCATTACATTAAATATTGTAAAACATAGAAGCTTATTACACTATATCAACATCTCCATGAGTCATGTGCACAACAAAACTAGCACCATAACTCTCTACAATATTTTACCACTTACTAAACTACGCAAATCAATACATATTTATATGGGTAGGGACTTTCCTTCACCACCCATGTGCATTTAAAATAGTATGCACAACATGTAAGTGCTCTAACAATAGATGTCATATAGTTAACTCCAAGTAGAAATCATATTATTAGCTTAAACTATGCATGGCACTTATCTTCCACTTGTTCCCAAAATACCATTGTGTGGAGTGCAAGTCTTCATCTCTATGTGTGCTCGCACGTTATCTCCAAAAATAGCCCTTATCCATAAAAATGGCTAAGTCCTAAGAAAAAATGTTCTGGTATGTGTTTCCTTTCCTATCCTCCCATGCCTTCAAATGTGCCTTGTACCGCGTGTGCATCCTTTGTGTGTCTTCTCCTTAGATCAATATTTTGTCTACTCAAAATTACCCCACACTAAAGTACATTGTCATCATAGAAATGGGAATTCTTTCTAATGTCTCCAATAATAAAGAATAAGTAATGAAAGAATGAATGAAACATTGTACAAAAGAATGAAATTTACTCTGCAACACCCTCTTCTTTGATTGGAAAGATTAACTCTGGATATTCAATTTTGATTTCAGCCTCCAATGTCTGCCAATCACTTAGCACATTCCTTGTTTTCTCCAGAATATTTGTGGCTATTACATTCAATTCGCCCTAAGTGATCTTCTCTTTCTCATTTTTTAGTACCCACAAAACATTGGCCATACCTGACAACATTCCCTCCATTAAATACATTTTCTGTGCTATGAGTTTCCGAATCTCATCAATTCTATCCTTGTGCAGATCCTGGGTTGTTGTAAAGGCCTCGTGTTTTTGTTTACCAGTGTTAATTTTTCTGCATGCCCAATTGTTTCATCTTTCATTGCCTTCAAAACTTCATTGTCCTCTACTATAGTCCTGATCCTTATTATGGCTTTTGGTGCCACATATATTGAGAGCTTGGTCAGCTTTCTTCAGCTCATCTTTCAAGGTTTGGAGCAAGGCCTCATAAGTTAAAACTTGTCTAACAATATTGGCCCTTTCTCTGCTTCTTGTGTAGAATCCTTTGGTGTGGGAATTTGAATTGGCTTGTCATCTAATACCAAATTGATCAAAGTGCACACATAATGCATAATAGAAGGAAATTTTTTAGGAACTTGAGATTCTAGATGAGGCCTTGCTTTAATAATGTGATCACCAAGTTCCTCGGCCATACTAATTGTTGTCACAAAATCATTGCACCCTCCGAATGGTGAGATCAGTAGGCTTTGGACATTCGGTGTGATTAGGACACATGGGATCACCTCTCAAGTTGTGGGACTTGGGCTCAAGGTGAACCTCTAGAGAAGGTTAGCTTCCTTTTCCTAAACTAAGTGTTGTACTACTCCTAGTGCAATAAAATGGCTATCTAATCCTAGGCTAACATTTTCATGGGTTTTAGGGAAAGATATTTGCAAAAAGAAACTATATTAGGGATGGTGATGCACCAAATAAAGGGTTAATGTGAGTAGGATGCTTGCACCGTTAATCACCTTCACCTATTGCAACTTAGAAAGGATACATAATACCACAAACTAAAAGCATATGTTCCTTTGTTAAAACTTGAATCATACGAGAATAGAGAGATCAAATTTAATTGAACACAATTAACTAATCATGAGGAGAGAGCACATGCACATGTCAAACATCTATTTCATTGATTACATGACCAATGATAATGCAACTTTTAACAGCATAAGGAAAGCAATATTTCCAAAATGGACATACAAGATGGTTACATTACTTCCTCATAACATAAAATAGATAATCTGAAATAAAGGTAAGCTAACCACTTATATTAATGAATCATGCATCCACAAAGCATATATTGAGTAACCATTCTACACTATAAATCGGGTTCTTCAAGGAAATATATCACTCGAATATAATTAAAAGGTTTTAAAATCTCTGAAGCACTCTTCCAAGCTTGAATAGAAACTTCACGTAAAAAATGATCTCCCAAATGACTCCATACACCTAAATATTTATAAGTTCTTTAGGTTGAGCCATTACAAGGGCCTTCAATTAACATTTTACTAAAAATAGAAATGTCATTAATGTAAGGAATGTGCTCCCATGAAAATAGCAAATTTTTTACAAGGGTTTGACTCAGTTAACCCTGTAACTTTGACTGATCCAGAGATTGGATATGTCCTTTCATGGCTGCTCAACTTTGGCTTGGTTCGCAACACCTTCTTCTACAATTTTTGTGTTTCCTCCCACGCGCCATTCAATGTTTATATTCGATGAAGTGTTTAGTGATTCCTTGAATTTCCTCATCCCCTGGCCCACATGCGTAGTGATTCACCACATCTTTTGTTTCGATTTCCCTTGTGATCTTAGTTGGAACTCTTCTAATTTTACTCACAACTTTCTTCAATCTTCCTATGAAATTTTGGCATAAAACCAACCTGTCAATAGATTCACTACTGAAATGTTTGGTAACCTCATCGTCACGCTTCACCAAATCTTTGAAATTCTTCTTGATCTACTCCTCTGGAAGAGCATCGATGTTTTTGTTGAAGAATTTATAGTTAAAAATATCAAATTCCTCTGATATGTCATTCAAAGCATCTATAATTTCCACTTGTTATCATCCAACTTCTTAATTAAATCTTACAGCACCTGACACTAGAATTCCATGGCCTTTTGATATTCAAACAACTTTGTAGCATCGTTGATTACATCCTCTTGGAGGAGTAGATCTGAATATTCCTCTTTGATCTCACTCCATGTTGCCAAATTAAAATTTAGGTTGTTATTATCCTCGAAAAATCTTCATCCATTTTACAAATAGTAGTTTTTCCAACCTACAAATCATTATATATCTCAACAACTTCTTTAATTAAAGGGTTAGCTTCTGTAGTATATGTTTCATCCATCCATCTACCGATCTCCCTTTCTAGCCTATCTTCTTGATCTCATGATAATAAATGTCATCAATGGTAGATGAAATTGTCATAGCTGTAGTAGTTGAGACTTTAGTAGATGGAGTTGGCTTTGTTACTTTTCATAGCAATGCAGTGAGCTACTCAACCTTGGCCTTAAGCTCATCCTTAGAAGCTTTATCCTTATCATATTTCTCAGAAAGCAGTGTGTACATCTTGTTTTTCTCCTTCGTGAGTGGCTTTTCCCAAAGTGAGAATCTAGAAATATGATAATCTGTAGTTGTAATTGTTTCCTTAGTTTTTCCCTCAACGGAGTGGCAACCTCTACAACTCATTCCCTAGATGGATTCACTGTCAAGATTGAAACAATCTTTGGCCTCTTGGCTTGTCTCTTTGGTGTATGCTCCAATATGCTTAGATCTATTACATCCCCTAGAGGCACTTTCTTCTTTTTCTTTGGATTCTACCAAAACAACCATTCTGGAATGGCTGATGCTGATGAAGATAGAATAGTTGATTTAGTACCTGAAACATTAGTCACAACAAGAGTACCAACAACATTAGTTGGCATTTGAATGGTAGTGGTAGTAATGGATGGGTTGGATGTGAGGATTTCCATAGGAGTTGATACAATGATGTTAGGGGATGAGATTGAATGAAATGGAAGTGTTAGGGGAAGTGAAGTAGAAATGGGTGACCCAATAGTTTCTCTAGCTGAGAGAACTAGAAGGGATGAGAATACTTGGGCCATAGAAGGAGATGGGAAAGAAGAAATGATTATGGAAGTAGAAGGAACTGATGTAGGAAGTGAAAATGGAAGAGAAAAAGGAAATGATGGGTCTTGTGGGACACTTGGAGAATCAATGACTTCAATGATTTCTATCACAAAGTCGTTGTAGGAGGCATGACTTTGGGAGCAAGAGCCTTGGAGAGATATCAGCTCCTAATAACAAATGAAATATTTTTTGGAACTGTATGGGTCTTTTGGGTCGACCTTTTTCCCTTTGTGGGTGTTGATTGGCTCATGGTTGATGGGGATTCTGTATTTTTAGGTTTCTCTAACCCCTTGGGTGAGATTCCCAAGGTAACCAACCAACTGTAAGTTCTCTGGAGAATGGGACCCAACCTCTCCTTTATGTTGCAACATTCTTCCACATACCAATAAATCCATGGAAATGGTTGATTGGCAATATTATCATTTTTATATACTACATCCAAAACCTCGTCATCATCTTGCATGTCTTTTGGGACATCGGCTATTCCAAATTACCAAACCTCATCCAAAGTTATCCTTTCATAGTCTCTTTGTTGGATGATGAATTCATCCCAAAAATGAATCCAGATGTCTTCCAACTAGGGCACATGGGAACTGGACCAACCTGTTTCATTGAATTTACCCCAATAGTCAAAATTGGTTTGTGGATGGAAAGTCTGCAAGGTTACCTCTACCATTTCTACATCCACATTCTTAGCCTTGTAAATATTTGGGCAAGTGTATCTACCAATTGAAATAGGAAATTGAACTCCCACTTTGTGTCATTTGTTCTAGATCTTATGGTAGTCCAAGTAGTTGTCGAACCAATTCTAGTAGAACCCATTTTTGGTGGGACATCTTGGCAGCTTGTTGGGAGCACCTACAAAGCTAGGAATTCAAATGTAAGTAAATGTGGGGAACTAAAGGTAGATAGCTCCCCACTCACGCACTTCCTTGAATTCTTCGTCAGAAATCCTTCAATTATACAACCTTATCGAAATGGTAGAGAATAATAGCAAAGAAGGCATCGTTGATCCTGCGGAAGTGTTTACTTCCTCGCCCACTTTGTGAGTTGAGGATAGAAATCATAGATTTTAGAGGTGCTTGAATACCCTTAGTATTCAACCCGGTGAAGTCTCCCATAGCAGCTGTGGCATAAACCAAGAAGGATGTCATATAGAAACTTTTTGAAGAATGTACTCTACTCAACTGATAGCAAATGGAGCTACTGATATGCTCCCCCATATGATAAATTCCTTATTATTTTTATAGTAGCAATATATAAGAACATCAAATCCTCAAATTATTTTGTAGGGGGAATACTTGAGACTCTACTTAGTATCACAATAATGTCACCGACCTCTTGAATGAATTTTTACCGATACGTAATCTTTAGCAATTTGGAAATGCTCTTGGCCAGATAGGTTTTCAACATGACCCTCATACACAACTTCACTTCTTTGTCCCAATGTTCCACCACTAACTATGATGAAATTGTGGTGTAATATTCGACATCGAGGAGTTTGAGAATATTCTCTAAGAAATATGGATCTAAGTGGATTACAATCTTGCCATCGACATCCTTAACTGCCATGGATTCTTCAGCAAAGTGGGCTACGGACAGCTAGAACAAACTTTGGGAAATGCATGGATGAGGGAAAACTAGCAGCAAGAGTAAGCCCACTATCATATATAGCCTGCATCCAAGATTTCTTATTTGGGGCCTTCACCCTTATACGAAATATGGAAAATCAATTTGTCCAAGATTAGTGTTTGCTTATGTTCCCTGGTTGGAAGATAAGCAAGAGTGAGGAGCAAACCCGAGGAACGAGTATTTCATATTTTCTTTGCCCTTGGATGTAGAAGTCGACATCAAATTCTAAGTTCAAATGCCGAAGAAGAGAAGTCTGAAAACTTGAAAATCTCCAACCTCTGAAAACCTAAAAATTAGAAACATGAAGTAGAAACCTCTGAAAACTCGAAGTGGAAACCTCTTAAAACCTGAAGTGGAAACCTCCAAAACAGAGAATTCTAAAATACCGAATTGAAGAAGCCCAAAATGATAGATTCTAAAACACGAAATGGAGACCTCTCACGAAAACTTAAAGTGAAAACCTCTACGGAATAAAGAAGTTTGAAATCTTGAAAAAGATAACTTCAAGTCTAAATGGCACAATTCCCAAAAAGAGAAGCATCGAACAACCAAAGCTCAATTACAAAAGAGAGTTCTTTGAAAATGCCAATCTCTGAATTCTGAAAAATAAGAGGTGTTGAGAGGGTGAATTGGAGAACTCAAGAGGATCTTTGCAAACTCTGAATGCATGTAGAAACTCAAATCGTGGAAACATGGTAGGCAATGAGTTTGTCATTTCCCAAGGTATGTAGAGGAGGAACAAAAGAAAATGAACAAGGAGAAAATAAAACAAAATATCTTAAGCAAAAATAAAAAGACCAAAATTAAAATAGCTTAAGAATGACGTCAAAAAGTACAAGATACAGTAAAATCGGATCGCCAAAGAAAAGTGTTAGGTGAAATGACAGGTGAAAATGAGATTTTAAATAGAAAAAACCTAATATTAATGCAGAAATTTAAATCTGTACAGAGGTAGGTAAGAATTAAATGCGCAAAGAGCTTCGAAAGTATGAAACCAGAAAGTTTGAAATTCTGAAATTTTGGAATTTTGAGGTTTTGCACTTTGAAGATCTAGGGTAAAAATCATGAAATGGCACGGAAGAGTTCCAAAACCTGAAAGCCCGAAAGTCCAAAATTTCAGATTTTCAGACTTCAGAAGCACTGAAAGTAATTAACTCAAAAATTATTGGGGGAGTTCCGAAACCCGAAAGCCCAAAAGTCTGAAATTTCATACTTTCAGACTTCAGAAGTTTAAAATAAATTTTCCAAAAGCATGACTTAGAGTTCGAAACACGAAATCTCGAAATTCTAAAATTTTAGAATTTTAGGGTTTGAACTTGAACATATAAAAAAATAGTTTCAAATTCAAGCCAATTAAAATCCAAAAGGGAAAATCCCCAAAGTCTCAAGTCTGAATTTTTGGATCTTCGGGACTTGGAGAATTTTCAAGATGTAGAGATCTTCCGTGTGAAGATTTTTATTTATTTTTTTAAAATTATCGATCAATTTAAAAGTCTACTTCTCAAGGTATATTGAATTGGTAACACTAACGAAGGCCTCATTCTTTCCCTATTCTCATTCCTTCTCTTCTTTTAAGTGCATTATCTCTACAATTTTATCCTTGTTATCTTCAAGCAATGCTCAAATGGTGGTGTCCTTATCAATGTTCCTCCATGCCACCTCAGTATATACCTTGACCAAGTCATTGTTGACCTACTCATCGGAAATTACATTAGGTTTTATTGTCATGTGCTTGATCTGGGGTGCCTTATTCACTCTACATGAGACATAGGACTCTTTGCACACATCAAAATCAGGTTTTTCCATATGATTCTACATGGATAAGGATAATTGCTTCCTTGTGTGTGTAGTAGCCATATCTAGATCCATCAACTCCCACCCATATAAATCTTTTATACCCACAATGCTTTGGAAATACGCGAATGATTTTTCTCATATCCTCAACATAGCCCGTATTAGGGAAAACATATTCTTCACTTGTCCTCTCCTTTTTGTCCTTTTCCCTTAGGAACCTAGGTGCCAAGGTCTATTTTTGGCCTTTCTCCTTCCTGAGTAGTAATGGGCATCGATGGGTGGCTTGCCCATAGCTTCCTCTACTTCTTTCACCCCTTCCTCATCATCTCTCATCTCTTCATCACTGGGGCTCCTCTACATCTTTAGGTTGAACTAGGGTTCCTGACGTGCTCTCCCCTGACTCCTCCTTGTCATCCTCTTTAAGCTTTAGCTTCCTTCTCCTCTTTTTCTCAGTTTTTTTTTTAAGGGAGAGTCAAGGTAACCTTTGTAAAAGTTGAGATGTTCCTACGCCTTGGGTTCTAGTCCTTTTGAACACCCTCTTGAACTGGTGTTCCTCATGGACTGTGTTTACGTCCAATTCTTCATCTTCTCCTTGTGGATATGGAGGAGTATCTACGTGCTTACTCTCTACTTTGTTAGTGGGCTTCCTCTAGCCTTTGTGGTACAAGCCTCTACTATCCTCGTTGAGTACTTTATCCTCATATTCCTCTAAGGTTGAGGTAGTCTTTGGAGTTGCCACATTTTCAATTGTATGCTTACCTTTAGGCAGACCTAGCAGCATGAACTCATTCTCCATGTACTTGCCCTTTTCCATCCTAGGATTAAGCTAGAGATAGATAAGCGCAGCCCCACTATCCCCAATAGCCAAACTTACTAGCTTCATACTTATGACATCAGAAATAAGCCTCTCAATGTAGGCTAGATAGACCTAGATAAACACAAGTTTTCCTTAAATTATGGTAGTCAAAGTCTACCTTGTCCACATTGCAACTCAACCAATGTGCATCTGTGAACCTGTGTATTATTTCCTAGAAGAATCACGTTGTGAAGGCGTAAGGTAGTTTGTACCAAGGACTCCATGTCCCAACCTTCATTGTGAACTGCATGATTCAAAAGTGTTGATATACGTGAACTGCATAGCCTTACCCACCATTGAAGGTAACTCCTTTGGAATGTGTCATTCCTCCTCGAAGGTCGTGTGAAGTCGGTTATACCATAACTCCTCCCTTTCCTTGAACGGACCACTCATTGGTCCTTCATATAAATATTTTTCAAACCTCTCTGTGAGGGACTTATTTTCTATGAGGTATTCTTAGATTTTATTGTTTATCCCATCAGGCACTCCAATTTCTATAAAAATAAGTGATAACAGGATAGCGCTAAAACTTATCTTCTCACCTATGTGCACTTCCTCAACAATTATATATGTTATGTACCCAACCGAGTTGTGAAATATTCTTAGAAACGTGTAGCCACATGGTGTTCACTTGTGACCACCTTTCAATATCATTCATCTTAGTGAGTAAATATGAGGTCGCACTGTATCACATCTTACTTCCTCAACTTGTAGATATCCATCTCACATGGACCCTTCATGTATCCCAACTCCTTTTTAGTGGCCATGACAACTTCCTTATCAGTTAGATCACTACTAACCTTTGTCCCTATGCCCTTTAATCCTATCAATGTAGCAATTAAGAGCGTTGTGATCCTTACTGTCATCCAAAAAAATAGAAGAAGTCCTCATGGACTCTGCTCATCAGCCACCGATATAGATTTTCTAGTTTTCCAAAGTATGGGAGTTCATATAGCTGGTATAATCCTACCTTCTTCAGCAAATTCTCTCCAAAGCATCATCATATATAGGCATGTCATCAACCATTCGCTTGTTGGTCTTCCTATTTAACAATGTGTCCAATTCCTCCTTATTCTTGGTGGTGCAATGCTTGTAGTCACACACCTTACATCTATAGATATGGGAATCCAAATCCCATTTGATAGTTACTTTTTTTGGATACTTTATTTCCAAAAAAAATCTCGAGAGAGCATCCTCGACCTCGGTTTTCACCTTCTTCTTCTCCTTTTCTCCTGCTCCGGGTGCTTTCCTTAGTGTCATGATAAAAGTTGTGCCTTTTTCCTCTTTCGAGCAAGCTCTTGTGCCCTAGCTTGAAATCACATGCCCTAGCTCCTTCTCAATGCTTATGCTTCACTCAAACCCTTCTCAAATGGGGATGCAAGCCAATTTTGTGCACAAATCTACTCTCCTCACCTGGTTTCACAGCTCTCTGCACCTCAACGTGTTTCACTTGGTTTGGTCGCAACTAGCTCACTTGAATACTTGTGATCGCAAAGGTAGAAATGAACCTACATCACGTCTTTATATAGAGTTGCAAAAGTTAACACATTTATTGTTCCTTTACCTACCACTAATCCTCTCATTAATTGACCATTTTCCCAATTTTCACACGATACACCTATACACCACAACTATAACATTATAGCATGCCTTCTTACCTTCGGCTACATACATCCTTCCACGTGCTTCCATGCTCCAAAGTACCTCACTATTGTGCCTTTCTCGAGTAGTTTTTATGGCACGCAGACTTACCTCGTGTTATATTGTTCATTCATTCATTTCCATCTATGATCTTTTTTAAGAAATCTTCTCTCTAGTAGTGCCTTTCCATACTATCTCGCATTTTTTTAATCAATAGAAATCACCTATAATATTATTTCCTTATGTGTACCTATTATCCAAAATGAGCCCCCTGCTTATTTTGGCTAACTTGCATTCATTCTTTCCTTTTTTGTGCCTCAGTCAAATTTTCACACATTTCAGGCATTCAAAATTTTCGAAGTATTGCTTCATCAGATAGAGAATTATTTCCCTTTCTAGAAAGGTAAAGAAGTCCTCCTAACTCCTTGTATTTTGCAAGTTATGGCTCAACGGAGTTTGGAGGGGAAATTTTCCCAAGGCGGGCCCGGGAAAAAATTTGGCACTTAGCCTTTTGGGGAAAAAGGGTAAAAGGGAAAATTTTGGCCTGAAATCCCATAAGGAAATGAGATGGTGCCACATGTCCTGTCAGTGGCGAGGGGGGTGGCGAAGGACCTTGGAATTTTCTCCAAAGTGGTTAACGGTGCAAAAGTAAAAAATGGAGTGCATCCCCGCCAAATAGCCAGATGGTGCCACGTGTCCCGGAGTGGCGGAGGCGCGGAGTATTTTGGAAAAATTTCCAATTTCACAAAAGGGGTAGAATGATCATTTGAACCCATGGATCAACTAGAGGGTGCCACGTGGTAGCGGAGGTCGGTGGTAGATATTTTTTGGGAATTTTTCCCAATTCGAAAAAGGAGGGAAAAAGTTCAAATTTCAGCCCGTGAACCCTAATTTTGCCCTAATTTCACTTGTTTTTCCCTAAATCTTCAGAGGGCCATATATTTTGATCCAGAGCTTGGATTTTCATGTTTTTATATCATTGGAAAGTCTGTTGAAATTCTCCACACAATGAACTATTCAATTATGATTTTTCATGGATATTTGTGGGAGAAAATTGAAGAAGTGTCCCTGGCATGGGAAAACATGTAGAATCGACCCCCAACCACCAAAATTGATGAGGTATGGCACTCATTTCTTCTCTAGCATGGCCAAATGCATCAAAAATGGATTTGTGAGGGTTCCCTTGTTTTTTAATGGATCTTGTTGGTGGTTAGAGATCTCAAATCAATTTTCCCACATTTTTACCTTTCCTTCGTTCTGCTTCATCATTAAAAGCTAGTTTTGGCTCATTTGTAAAGGGTTGGATGTTTTTGTTCTTGCAGACTCCCCTCTTCCCCTTGGCATGTGAATTCAAGGAGTTTCAGATCTTCCATGGAGATTGTGGCACATTTTTTGCCTCTCTACCATTGTAATGCATTATATTAAACCTGGGAATGGTAATGCATGTTTTGTGAAAGATCCTTCAATCCTCTCATGTGTTTATCATTGTATTCCAATCTTTCATTATATTCTGGTAATCTTTGCATGATTTGGTGTTACATCTATATGATCTGTGTTTATTTGCAAGACAAAATTTCATCACCCCTTTGGTGTATCATCATTTTAGCTTAGTTTTGTTTCCCTTTACCATGTTTTCTCTCAACCCTGTCTCCTTGGTAGTTTTAGAGTAGGAATTTTGAATCAGAACCTCTACAAAAATTTCATGCATACACCTAAATAAAGGAGTAAGAACTAGCTTTAATTTAGAGAGTTTTCTCACCTTGCAAGGTCTCCCACCTTGAGAAAACTCCATGTTGTGCATTCACACCAAATTGACCATTTGTCTATAGCAGATCTAAAGGTCATTTTGGGGGTGATGTGAATTTTCACTAACAAGTACCCATTTTTAATGACAACCACCCCACATCAAGGGTGTGTGTGCAGTCCTTTGTGCATAAAAGAACTTGATTGTAATCAACTTCAGTGCGCAAATGTGCTTATTACACAAAACACTAAACTAAATTGACAAAGCATAGAGATGAAGAATGAAACATAGTAAATGAAATACAGTAAGGGAAATGCATACTAAATGGCAATACCACCTTATTACAAACACTAAGAAGGATTATTTATAGTAGGGCTTCACTGCTCCCATTAAGTAATCGGGTAACCATGTTCCATCAAGCGCCTCTAACTGGCAAGGGTATTATTCAATTATGTGATTAATAACATACGGTTCCCAACCAATGCACCTTAAGCTTGCGTAGGTTTCACAAAAAAATGAATCATAAATAAGTACCATCTGCCCAAACCTCAAGCTTCTTTTCCTCGATATGTTTGTTATGCCATGCCTTTATTTTGGCATTTTCCTCGCTTCGACTCCAATGTGCTATGGCACGTCTCTCATCCATTTGTATTAATTTTTCAATTCTCTCTTCCAAATATTTCTCATTAGCTAGATGTCTAGCACATGCAATACACAAATAAGGTAACATAAATTCTATGGGAAGAACTGCTTCTACACCAAACACCAACTGAAATGGTGTGGCTTTATTCAACCTTTTATAGGTTGTTCTATATGCCCAAAGTATAGTAGAAACTTTATCATCCTAATCTTTCCTTCCAACATCACAAATATTTGTCAAGGTCTGGCTCAATATCTTATTGAATGCCTCAGTAGTCCCATTTTCTTGAGGGTGATAGGGTGTGGTCTTGTGGTGTGCGACCATAAATTCATCCAATAATATCTTGACTGTCTCAATCAAGAAATGTGTGCCCCTATATCTTGTCGGACTCAATGACATCCATACCTAGTAATAATATTTTCCCATAAGAACCTTGTTGTTGTAGCCATTGTATAATCCTTTGTAGGTGCTACTTCTTCCCACCTTGTAAAATAATCTATGTCCAAGTGATGATGTAGCACGATCTAGTTCTACGTGTAGGCTGGGAAATAGAACCCAAAATTCTATTGCCCATTTTTCAAACGGCTATGCACTAGTAATATGTCTTAAAGGCATTTCATCTCTTTGCCAGGTTTTCTAGGGCAGCGACAAAGTGATCACATGCCTTACAGTACTCCTTGCAATCCTTGTACAAGGTTTCCCACCATAAACCAATGAGTAGAATCTTGTGCATGATGGCATCACTTGTAACTCCACCATGATCCTCTTCCATGATTTTCATGCGCTCATGCTCTAGTACACACCGGTGCAATACTTCATCTCATCCTAGTTTGTATAGGTCATCACTGATCAACATGAAATGTTTGAAGTGAAGTGTAAGTTATTTCTTTTCTAATGCTTTCATTCCTTCTAGCGCCATAACTATACATAAAAAGAAAACAATATCCTCAAATTCTGAGGACGCGTGGTTTAACCTATACAAATGTGCATCTAACATTGTATCTTTAATTGTTTTGCATCCTCTCCTGATTGAATTCTTGATAAGTGGTCTGGACTAGAATTTCTTTTTCCTAGTTTTACCATGACTGTAAAATCAAACTCGTGGAATAAGATAACCCAACAGGATATGCACCCCTGTAAAATGGGCTTATTTACTAAGTATTTCAATTCCATGTGATCTGTATAAAACAAAAAGGTGTTACTAGCAAGTATTTTCTAAACTTATGCAGTGTGTAGATCATTAACAAGGCCTAGTGCTCTATAGTTTTATAATTATGTTCTGCAGGTGTCAAATTTCTACTAGCAAAATAGATAGGATGATCTATAGTACCTTCTCTAGGCTAAGCCAATATTGTGCCAATGTTCATGCTAGAGGCGTCCACATGTACGTGAAAAGGTTGGTTCCAAGAGGGAAATTGCACAATAGGCATCATAGTAATCCTCTCCTTCAATTCTTCAAATGTGCATTGTTGCAGTTCTTCCCAATAGAATGTCCCTTTTCCTTTTAGTAATTCCTCCAAGGGTGCAGAAATATTCACATATCCTTTGATACATTTTTTGTAATACCATGCGTGGCCCAATAATTTGTGCACATAACTATGAATGGTAGGTTCCTTGAGGCCTAAGATAACTGCAACCTTAGTTGGAACTACTAACAAACCCTCTTTGCAGATGATATAACCTAGCAGAGTTCCAAAAGGTGTAGAAATACACACTTCTTGATATTTGAAGATATGATTAATTGTCTGCACCTCTCAAACATTAATCACAAGTTGTCACAATGATCCTTGAAAAGCCCATATACTGTCCAATCATCCAAGTAAACCTGCAAGAATTTGTGAATAAATTCCTAGAAATGCTTGAACCACAATGCGTGAAAATACTACATGTGTGTTCTTTAGTCCAAAGGGCATCACCGTGTATGCAAAAATTCCCCATTCAGTGGTGAAGGTTGTTTTCTCTTTATCCTCCTTTACAATTCTTACCTAGTGATATCTAGATAAACCATCTGTAAAAGAGTAAATTTCATGCCCTGCAACACCTTCTAATATTTCCTTGGTGAAAGGTGTAGGAAAAGGATCAATCACACATGTAGCATTCAGATCCTTGTAGTCCACACAAATTCTTATCCTACCATATTTCTTTATATTGATTACCATGATGAGGCTGACCCACTCGATTCTTGTAAGGGCTTAATGATGTTAGATTTCAACATCTTGTCAATTTCTTCTTTAACTTTTACATGCAGTTAGGGTTCATCCTATAATATCTCTTCATAACTGGGCACGCACCTTCCTTTAACTTAATCCTCATCTCACCCAAAGACTCGTGCATTCCCTTTAACTCATGATATCCCCTAGGAAATAAGTCCTATAAATTACATAGTAACTTAGAATCAAACCAATAATCTCCAATTATGGGCTCCTTGGGATCAGCATTTGTGCTAATGTTCACTTTCTTTGTCTCCATAGGTTCATGATAGGTTTGTGCCTTCTTATCCACATTTTCTAAGACTTTTCCCATACCCTCTCGAATGATCTATGTCCAAATTTTCTACTTTTTCATCATCCAATATGTAGATCATCTTTCCTTTCTCCTTCTCAAGGCAAGTGTGCTCGTGAAGTTTGGCATCCTGTCTCGTCTACTTCATCAAAATGCACTCCTAGGTCTACCTCACCAAATAAATCTTGAATGAGTTCCTTAGCCTTTGAACTATCTCCCATAGTCAATCGCTCCATGGCTTGTAATGCCTCTTTCACCAGAGGTTTAGTGGAGAAGTAGTCAAAAGTTTGGATCATTCATGCAGTCAAGTCTTTCCAATTTCTAATCTCCCTATGCAACTCTGCATAAACATACCAAACACGTGTGCAGCTTCACAAAGTGAAATAAAGTTTATGCACCCACAATGAAGGAGGTAAATCTTCCTACCCCTCTATCCAGATTCTCTCACACTACTGAACATGGTGTTGAATAGGATGATTACCATGATATGTGTAGATTTGAGTAGGTGTGTTGCTCTAAGAAACCGGGTTATTAGAGAAATTCTCACTTCATTCCATTCTATGAGATTATCCATGTGAACCATCCACCAAGTGCGTTGTTGTCCCGCATAGGGTATACACTAACATATTTCTTCTTTCCACTTGATCCTTCCATTTTTCCTCCATGGCGTGCAAGAATACCACAGGGTCTCCTTCTCTAGTGTACCAGGGTACAAGGTTGTTACTTATCCTCCTAATATAGTGAGGTTTTCCTCCTCACGTAGATGCACTCCTTACTTTACACCTAACCATCTCATAAGTTCCATGTGCCCAATTGTCATAGGAAATACTTGTAGTATCACTAATAGACTATGCATCTTCCCACTAGAGGATTCCTTCCTTAGATGGCTCAAGTACTTTTGGATCTCGAATGGTGTACACAAATTCTATTCAAGTCTTCCTCACTCAAAGGTTCAACATAGGTGCAAATTTCCCATCTTCCAAGGGATAATAACTCGCTCTTCCTCATTCTCAAAGCTTATATACCCCTTGTTGAACCATAGATCAACATTATTTGCATAACACCAAGGGTTCCCAAGTAGAGATGGGAAGCTATCTACTTTGCAAGCACTAAAACCTCAAAGTCCCAAAGTGAACTTGGCCCCTTTTATAGTAATGGATGTTTCCTTTAAAACCCCTAATGGAGTGGCCTTGGTTTGATTTACCATAAACAATACATTAGAGGATGGTTGTAATGGATGTTTTCCCATCTGTACCCATGCATATAAAGTAAGCACATTAACTTTCGTGCATGTTTCAATCAATATATTACTCAAAATCCACCCATCCACCACAACATTTAGGGTGATCTCCTTGTCATAATCCAAGCTATGAGGAGGGAGATTAGCATGCAAGATCTTCCATCCATTCTCAATACTTGTGTATGGAGTGTTTCCCTTTAACCAATTCCCTAGTAATGGAATGATATTCTCTTGGCACAACATCTTGCATACTTCTTTCAAATCATCATGGTTGGACCATCTCCGCTACCTTATTTTTTTCCAACTTATGTGATTATTCCTGTAAACATTGTATCTCACCCTGAAGATTTCTAAGCATCTCCATGGTTTCCTAATAAACCAACTTCTGATGTGTAGGATTTGGGTATCTTGCATGCAATACCTCTTCCCTGGTAATGGTAGGATTTTTTTACAACGCTTCTCTAGCACATGTAGCTTCAGCATGTGTAGTAATTTTCACAGGTACTACCTCAATTTTTAGTGCCAACTTTGGCATCCATTGGTTTTCCATGGCGCGTTGTATTCTAACCATCCCTGCGCCCTTGTTATCATGTTTATGTTGCTTGCTAAGATGCTCATATAAGTATGGGACCTCCTCATAGTTATGATTCTTCCCACAAAAAGAACAAGTAATAATCTAAGGGCATTCATGCCTATATTGGTTAGGAGATCCGCACGTATAACATGTACCATGAGGAAAGTCACCTCATCCATCACCACAGACTCAACCCCTTAATCCACCATGGTATTCTCGACCTCTACCACAACCTCCTTCAAAGCTTCCTTTGTTCTGATCATAGCACCTTTGCATATGATTATGATCATGGTGCTCACTTTTACCTTTAGATTTATCTAATACTCATGTTTTTCATACACCAATATCAATGGCATCATGGATTTGATCAATCAACCTGCAATCTTCAGTATTGTGAGTCATGGATAGGAAAATATTACAATAAAAAGATACATTTTTTGTTTTCATGCGTTGTAATAATGGGCAGCGGCTTACATCATGGTCTAAATGACATATCTTATAGTCTAGAAATAATGAATGCACTGACTTTCAGGGATAACTATCCTTAGTGTGCCCCTCAACTTAACAATTTGTACACCAAATCCCAGTGCGCTTCTAATTACGCTGAATTGGTGATAGTTTCTCCAACTTCTTTGTCTTAGCTACAATTTTAGCTTCCAAGAATGGGCTCACTCCAAGTGTTTTTAGACTACTTCTAACTACCTTAGCATGCAACACTGCTTCAAGCACTTTGTGTGGATCTGTATATGTATTATGTGATGGTTCCCTCCTAAAAGGTGTGATCAAGCCTCCGAAAAACCACTGTGCATGCTAGCTTACATGGATATCATATGAAAGTTTAGACAAAAGTGTTTTGAAATGGGCATCATACTCTCAAACACTCTCAGTATTTCCCTTCTTAATATCCTTGAGCGCACTCATACTCTTCTGCTCGAACTTAGGGATATAAAATTCCTTACGGAAAGCATCCCGTAACAATGTGTAATCTATGCAAGTCTCATCGTGGATCGAACTTTCGAACTAACTATGTGTGTGTCCCTACAACGTAGTTACTGAAATGCTTACCTTGCACTTAGAAGCCGTGATCCCTTTCACATGCCATAGTATCTCACACATGTGCACATGCTCAACAACATCTTCTATTCCCCTATACTCTAGAAGACGAAGCGACATCTCCATGTAAATATTTTGGGGTTAGTGAGGACCATGCCCATCGGATCCAAAACCTCATGTGTTACCTTTGCCTCCGCACTCCACCAAAAATAGAGCCACATATGTCCCGATACTCTACCCTGTAGCAGAAGTGGACCAAAGAATGTATTGCCCCGTGTCCCAACAAGTGGTACTAAATTGAACTCCAATAGTACGTGAGATGGTACTACTCCCAAGAGAGTGAGTTCAAAATTCTATGATTGACCGAAAAGGTACCTCCAAATAACAAGGAAGATGTCTACTGTCCATAAATGTACATGCTATTTGATTTACTCCTATTATTTTACTACCCAAACTAGCTTGTTGACTACTTGAAACTAGAAAACCAAGCACAAGGGCTAGGTTTCTAGGTAGATTCAGATGCACGCCCATGGCCCATGTCAACTCTTTTGGCGCACTCTCATAAGAGGCCTATGAGGGTTCCCCTGTCATGCTTGCCTAGATAAGGGAGTTCCAAATGCTCGGCTTCACGACCTCGTGTGAGCTCCAAATCCTTCACGAGCCATCTCGCTCCTCAACACCATTTATTCTTCAATCTCGTGCTACTTCACTAACTCCCTCTCACGCACCTCATATTAATTAAGCATATTTTCTTCTCTTTTCCTCTCTTCGCTAGGTATGCCATCCTTCACCAAACCTTCTCCCGCCCTACACGTATGGTGGGGTTTAGCTAGCCATCACTTCTCTTCCAAATTTAGGGTTACCATCAATATTTTGATCTTAATCACTAGTGGAATTCCTTGTAGATAGGATCCCATGGGATAATGTAAAAACTGGAACTCGGCTACCTCTAGGAAATAATTGTGCCAAATTCATAGCTAGAGATAAGCATTCCACAAAGGCATAATCCAAATTTATATATTAGAGAATCATAATAAATGAACTAGACATTAACTATGATAAGATTAACCATACAAGAACCTAGATTCATTCATGTCTAATACCATTATCCAACCAATATACTCCATTACATTAAATACTATAAAACACATAAGCTTCTTACACTATATCAATATCTCCATGAGTCATGTGCACGTCAAAACCAGCAGCACAACTCTACAATAATTCACCACTTACTAAACTACGCAAATCAATACATATTTATAGGGTGGGGACTTTCCTTCACCACCCATGCACTTCTCAAAATAGGTCACATGCGATAATAGCCATGTACCTTTACAATAGTATGAATAACATGCAAGTGTTACAACAATAGATATCTTATAGTTAACTCCAAGTAGAAATCCTATTATTAGCTTAAACTATGCATGGTGCTTATCTTCCACTTGTCCCCAAAATACCATTGCGTGGAGTGCAAGTCTTCATCTCTATGTGTGCTCTCGTATGTTATCTCCAAAATATCACTTATCCATAAAATGGATAAGTCTTAAACAAAGTGTTCCGGTGCATGTTTCCTTTATTATCTTCCCATGCCTTCAAATGTGCCTTTTTCCCATGTGTGCATCCTTTGTGTGTCTTCTCCTTAGAGAAACATCCTGTCTACTAAACAAGTGACTATGGGAGAGCAAGGAAAACCGGTTGTAAATTTTTGGTTAGGAGAGATTATGCAAATCCTAGAGTTCTAAAATTTATTAGGATGGGTGTTTTGGAAAGCAATTATTTGTTAGAGGATGGAAGAATCACATTGAGGTTTTTGGTAGAGGTCACGAAATTCATATTTCATAGCAAAGATCATCAAAGACAAGGATCAAGCATGTATCGACCATAAGGTTCTTAGGATATGAGTACATCTACTTAGCCATGAGGGTTTTGGGGATCCTAGGGCAAGAAGTTTGAAGAAAAGTGGGTTCACCAAATGATTTAATAAAAATGAATTAAATATGACAAGTAGTAACATATATGATAAAATACAATAGATATATAAATGCTAAGAACTCAAAAAATGTAACACTATAAGAAATGAGAGAGAGAGAGATGACTTAGCTGAATCCTGCACAATCTAGAACTGATCTAGGTGGTGTAAAGTGTTAAACAGGGTTGGAACTGTGTCGTAACTACTCTCTATAAAAACTAGATTTTGAGAATGATGTCACATACGAAGCACTGGTGTTGGACAACAATGCCTGTGCATTGTAATCAGGCAAAAGGTCATAATATACTTTCTTCTATATCACAAGGATTTTCTATCACTTTATGTTGTTCTCCGGTATTTACTCTTTGATTTCCGAGAGTACATGTAGCCTACAACACAAACCCTATCTACCTGCACAAGCTCATAAACATATAAGATTGGAATGAAAATGCAATATGTAATGTCGGGCTGATCCCGATGGTCACCTAATGAGTGAACTCATGACCGAGCATTGCACTACATTCTATAATCCATGTATTTATTTGTGCTTGGTCTCGTAATAGTGTCCTTAGGTTTCCCTCGCACTAATGATGCCAAGATAACGAGCTATGGCTAGATAAGATGAAAATGTCTCGATATGGAATTGAGCATTTAGGAGACATGAGGTGTTCAGGTATGCAACCCAAAAATACATTCCCTTTAATGGTAGTGATAATATATAATTGATATTTCTCCTTGTAATTTCTAGCTAGAATAATAGAGTGTATGTTGTGTATATATACGAATCTCTTTTTTGAATTTTGACATTAGAGACCCAAAAGGTCAACTATGAGCTTTGGATAAGGATAAGAAAAATAGAAAGGCCAACCAAAAATGTCAAAAAGTTAAAGAATAAAAAGGACAGGAGCACCGAATGGATAGGAGTTCTGTGTGCTAGTGTCCTAGGATAAATGATGATGATGTGAAAATACCGATACATAGGGATCCATGTGACTTGACTAGAATCGGTTACTAAAATGATGATGTGAGAGAGAAATAAAATAGAGACAATCAAAATAAACGGATGGATAAAGGATTATGTCAATAAAGTGAATACTTTTATTATGTAAGATCCATGCACATAACACCATACTTAACCACATAGTAAAAGAGTAGTATGTGTGTGATGTTATGTCTACATTTGTTAATACGAGGTCTTTCCCATGTATTTGTAGGTGATTCTCACTAAAATTTGATCATGATGAGGCTCATGATTCTCACCTCTTTGATCATGGATTCTCACGCTTTATTGAGTGAGCGTGATGAGGCTCATATAGAGGCAAAGAGGTGAAGTGGGCGCTTTGAGTTAGGTGGTGGGAGGGGTGGCCTAGCCCAAGATGTGTTTTCATGATATGTGGAGCTCCAAGGATGATTTGTAGAGAAGGTGGGAGAGTACCATATTGTAGAGCCACCTGGAGAGACATAGAACTTGAGATTGACGACATAGGGTTAGCAGTGAAGCTTTGAGTTCTAGATATCCCACAGTTGTAGATAGTGATGAGGACATATGATGTATTATATAGGATGTATTGAGGCATGGGGCTTTCCCCCAATAATTTTAGTTTGTAACCATGATTCTAGATTCGAGATATATAAGCATATTGATGGCTTGTCTGGTGTTGATGTCTATTGTGTACTATGTGATGATTGTTTGTTACACAAGCAATGATTATATATTTTGTTGGTTCTATATACATCAGTGGTATTATTGATTTGATAGAGAATTTTATTTTTAAAATGTGTTATGATGTGTAAATAATTAGTGTTAATTGTTTGGTTGAATGAGAATTGCATTTGGATAATAATGAATAGTAGATCATATAATAGATAGAGATATATATGTGATGAAACATAACAATGAGTAACAAATAGATAGAAATGGTTATGTGATGAGATAATTGTATAGGAATGTAGGATGATAAAATAATGATGCAATGATAATTGTATGATAATGAGATGTGTAATGACGTAGATAATCGAATGTGATGAGGATGGAGGGGGAAAAGGACAATTGTCCCTAGTGTGAGAGTAAGGTTCATTCCATGCCCTCAACAGTCATGTATGAACCTTGAAAACATGATTGCATCATAAAGTAATGTTATGGAGATGGGGATCATCTACCATAGGTTAATATGTCAATGAAACACATTAAGAGCATATGAAACTATGGGATTATGCAGGTAGGTACCAAATTGATTTTAGAGTAAACCGTGCAACAATGGTGGGAGGTGTGGAAGTGGGTTGCTTAGGAATCCATTATGGTGCAATAACAACAAGGGGAATTTTATAGGGTGTGGTAGGAGGTTGAGATAGATAATGACCTTAAGATTGGTGAATGAGATAAGATAAAGGTTACATAGGCTCACTCACATGGAAGAGGAGAGACATAGAGAGAGAGAGAGAGATTATGAGAGTGGGTGTGAAAGGTAATGACCCCTATCTTCTAACTGTTGGAGTCTATCATGAAGGGCATAAAAATCATTGTCATGGTGGGTTTTAATGCGGTGGAACTTGCAAATGGGGTAGTCACATAGGTGGTGCAAGTGGTGAGGGGGATGATGTTGGTTGGAAGGTAAATTAATTAACAACTTATCAAGTAAAGTATGTAAGATATCATGTGGTCTAGCAACATGTGAGAAGTATAATGGTCCACGGGTGGAAGGTGGGAAAGATCTAGGTGGAGGCTGACATGCTAGTGGAGGGGAGGGATGCTTATGTGGAGGAGGATATGGTGACTGTGAAGGGGGTTTGATAGGTGGTAGAGGAGTAGAAGAAGTAGAAACATGTACCATATAACATGATCCGCAAGTAAGGCCTTTCTAAGTCAATAAATTTATAACAAAGAGTGGTACATGAATCAAATGTATCATATAACAATTTTTCTTTTAGAGGAAAGCCACGAAAAAGATATAGTAATGTAAGAAAGAATGAAAATTTTGGATACCCTTCATGGAGAGGATTAACACCAACATTTCGGTTCATGTACGAAACCATCATCATGGTGAGCATTTACATTTCTAGATCAATAGGCTGAAAAATTAAATGGTGCATGTAAGAATTAAAGTATAAAATATAATCTAGAATTGGTTGTCTTTCCTTGATGCAAATAAGGTAAGCGTTCATATGTAACTTTAGGCCCATTATTAGAAATGAAACGTCTAAGGAATGCATCCTCCATATCATAATAAGTGCTAATATATCCACTAGGTAAATGAGTATACCACTGAAGAGCAATATCCATAAGGCTATGATGGAAATATTTTAGTAACAACCTATCATTGGAATATGAATCCATGGCTAATAAAAAATATTTAAGATGTAAGTAAGGATTTCCCATGCCATCGAAACATGAGAAAGTAGGCATAGTGAAACCCTTAGGAAAAATGGAATTGTGAATTTTCTTAGGGATGGGATTTCCATGAATGGTATTATTATCAATAGAAGCATAATAGGCTTTTCTCTCTAAGGTAAGGGTATGTACTTTGATTTGCAAATCACCAACAACATGCATGAGAGAAAGGATGTCTTGCAAAGGAATGGTTTGGGTAGTGAGAGGCATGTTGAGGGGTTGAGTCTTTCCATTATGAGTGATCATAGGGACTTGAGGAGGGGAATGGGATGTGGAAGAAGGGGATGTATGTGAAGGCTCTAGAGGTGTAGTATGTGAGGATTCAATTGGTGTATGATCATCATGAATAATAGGAGATATACTAGGATTAACATTGGTTTCAACATGGCAATCATTAGAAACAATTTCAAAATTAGAAGAGATATGAGGAATAGATTCACATTCTACAATCTTAGTGCAAGAAACATCATCATTAACATGTGCATTATCATTATCATAATCATAGTCACTATCATCCATATTTTCACAAGCAAGAAGTTCATCATGTAAAGAATCTATATTAGTATTATCATTTACCATAGTATAAGGAGAAGAGGATGGAGAAAATTTCATGTATGTAGTGGGTGGAAGATAATATTCGTTAGGCATTTGAATGGGGGAAACAAAGAAAGAGTCGGGACTTGTGAGATAATTAGGATTAGAAGCTTGGAATGCAAGGAGTTTTTGGATGACATGGGGTTGATACTCAAAATTTTGGATGAAATTAAAACTCCATGAAGGGGTTTGAAATAATTGGATTGATTTTCATAAAGGTCACAGGGTGATTTGGGGATGGGTACCATTTTTTAGCCATGAGGGATGTGGATCCTAGGGAAAGGAGTTTGATCAAGGAGTGGGGTTCACCAAATGATTTAATCTAAATTGAATTATATCTAAATTTCAAAATAACTACTATAATAAATGATATTCAGGTGATTATATACAACAATATACAAGCAATAAGCATTCAATATTGTAAAACCCTAAGAACACACGAGATAAATGATGACTTAGCTAATTTTGTGTGATCCGAGAGTGATCGTGATGTCTCGAGTGACTTGGATCTAGCTAGAAACAATGTCAAAATGGATTTCAAAGGGTTCTAGAACTTAGAACTATACTAGATAGAACTTCCCATAAGAGGACATAAGTGCCCTAGGCATTGGTGATTGTTCTAGATTCTAGTGATCTGTGTGAATGTTTAGGAAGTGATATTTTCTAGGTCGAAAGGTCTTTGTTTTTATTCATTATTATTTTTTCTCTCATTTATCTCGTTATGGTTCTAATTGTACATGTAACCTACAAAAAAATTTGTAGCTATCTCGCACAAGCTCTCAAACACCTTAGAATTCAAACTAACCTTAAGGTCACCCAATGAGTGAACTTAGCACCGAGTACTACACTACATCTCAGACTCCATGTAGTTCTTTGTACTTGTGTTTGAAATGGTGTCCTTAGGTTTGCCCTCATGCTAATGAAACTAAGATAATGAGATATAGCTATCTTTGAACCAAGAATGTAGATGTGTGGTATGGAATTCAACACTTCCCCTTCCTATGCAGTGTATGTAGCCCAAAATGTAGTCCCTTTGAATAATATTAGTAATATGTAGATGTGATAGTCCTCTTGATTTTCCAGAATTTAATGATACTTAGTATGTTGTGTATATATATGAGTCCCTTATTTGATTTTTGAAATTAGTGACACCGAATTCTGACTAAGAATGCGGAATAAGGATAAGAAAATAAGCAAGGTCAACCACAAATGAAACAATGTGAAAAAAGAACGAGGATAGGAGTGCCCAAAAGGGACATGAGCACTTGGGCACTAGTGTCCATAGTGGGTGCTAGTGTCCTAAGACAAAAATGATAGATGTGATAAGGCAGACAGACATGGATCCCTATGACCTGACAAGAAATGCATACAAAACTAAGATGTAGAAGAGAGTCATAATAGAAATCAATCAAATAACGTAAAGGGATAAAGGAAAGTGTCACCAATGTGTACTTTTCTTACTTATGATTCATGCATATAACAACATACCTATGTCATAGTAAAGTGATTATACTTGCATTGTCTTGTGTCTACATTATCAGCTCTACCCTGTGTAATCTCCACTTGTATGGTGGTGACCACGACTCAACCCATCTCTCGGATATGAATGTAGAATTCTCATCCTCTAAATAATCCATGTAGCCTCCAACACTACCATCTTATCCTCTTCATCTCTCGCCCTCAAAATCAACACCACCCTCTAGAGGTGCCACCTTAACACAGCTCACACCTACCTCTCAACCCCATCAAACTTCCCCTACCACCACAAAGTGAAGGCCACGATCACACCAACATCATAATCTCATGTCAACACTCCCTACGCATCCACCCTCACACCAACCCCTCCTCATCCGCCATATCCACTAACTCTCTAACAATTGGTAGTGTCACATCTATCTCGCACATCATCCCTCCAATAGGTCATTGCTACCTCCAACACATAATGTACCAAACCAAATTTTCATCTAACATGGCCAAATCTAATCAACTCCCACTCACCTCCCTTCACACCCACACCCACCTATCTCTTTACATCTCCACCAACTCCCTCTCTATATCGGCCCATCTGGGAAACCTATATGAGGCCTCCAAATAACATCTCCACTCTATAAGTCAGCTAAGAGCTTCTGTAGTGGTGCTCCCCTGAATAATCCCCTGCAGCTACAAATTTTTTTCTCTACCTCATGAAACCTATCCGATATAGCAAGCCCACCCACCTCATCCATGGTACACCATGCAGCTAAGCAACTACAATATGCTCATATTCCCAACACTCTAGTAAAAAATATACATCTACTTCAAATCTCGGTTTTGTACTCCATGACCACATCTCCCGTACACACCTGTGTTAATAATGCAAGATAAACAATAAATCACGCACTTTGGGCATTTCTAGTCCTGATCACATACCACTATTCATATGATTCCTAAGCGAGAAAAGTACTAATTGACCATCATCTTTTGATTCTTTTCTTTCTTTCTATTTTCCTTCTTGGTCTTACACACCTTCTTCCGAGTTTGTATTTTAATACTTGAATTTTCGACTCTGACACCAACACCCACCTAGCCGAGATGCTAACGCCCAGGTGCCCCCGATCTCTTTGTATCTTGCTCACATATTTTGGGTCTTTTCTAGCCATTTGGGCATCTTACTTCTTACTAGTTGGCCTTTTAGTGGTTAATTACAAAATTCAAACAAGGGAATCATATAAATACAAAGATATGTGATCATAATAAGGACCAAACACTAAGCATCTACTATCACCACCTAAGGTTGCATCCAAAGAGCATTCTAAGAGCATCAAAGCATCCATCTAGCTACCATTCAAGGGAAAAGGGACTACATTATTTTGCATACACTTCATAGGAGGGGAAGTTAATTTTTCCATGCACACATCTATCTACATTTTCTACATCTAGTTATTTCTCGCTATCAAGTGTAACTTGCACAAGAGCCACCTAGGGCACGATTCTACACACACACAGAACTACATGGAGTTTGAAAGTAGTGTGCAAGGTGCCGGATCATAAGTTCACTTAATCAAGGTTAGTCCAAATCCCCATTTTCATCTTTTTTTTTTATGATTTGATGCATTTTGGGGTTTTAAAGTGTACTCTTTCTTCTTACAAGTTTCAAGAAATTAACAAATCAAGTACATCGACATATAGTGAGACTAAAGGTGACATCCACCGAACATCTCGCGACCCTGAAAAATTGATCTTTGCAGGTTCTTACAGTTATAGGCACCCAAAGAAGGTCCCTAACACCCCGAGTGCCCCTGACTCCTCGTGCATAGCACCCTAGTCCCAACATTTTGACAAATCTATATTTTTTTGGGTTTGAGTGCAACAGTCCTGATTTTCTATTCTATTCAACGGTTCTCCAACTAGGCACAACTTAATATTTATTGTGAATCAACTAAGTATTTTACCCTCTCTTTTACAACATTGTGTTAAATATGTAATATGTAATATGTAATTTACTTCTAAGGTTTTAATATTTTTCTAGCTTACTTAATTATGTCAAATATGTAATTTATTGCATATCTATCTACCGTGTTGTAACTTGATTAGAATTTAACATTTATTTATTTAAATATTTGTTAAATCATTTGGTGAACCCATCTCATTCAAACACTCTTGGATCCTCATTTCATCACTTATTGCATTTTTTTAGGCTCCTCTCATCATGGATATTTCTATTCATGATTTTTTGCTAGCCAATCCTAAGTGTCATGCTAAAATCATTACTCTTTTGGCTACTACTCGTATTCCTTCCACTACTCATCTAGACGTTGTTTATAAGACATTCGTAGATGCATTTTCTCAACAGATTACTTTTCCATCTACTATAGCTAACAATATTTTCTATGTATGAAAATGATCCTCTCTATATATATACAAGTCTGCATCAATAACTTGGGATTTAAACATGCTTTAGTCGATATTGGATCTGAACTCAATATTTGTCCTTTATCATTTATTCAATCTATAGGCCTTCCTATGTCTATTATTAACTCAACATCTATTCTCTGTTCGAGCATATGATTCCACTACATGTCCATGTATAGGCATTGTCACCTTTCCACTCATAGTTGGGCCAAAGACTATTTTAGTTCTATTTTTTTGTCATTGATATCCCAATTTCATATAATTGCTTACTTGGTAGGCCATGGCTTCATAGAATGCAAGAAGTGTCTTCTACAGTTCACCAATGTGTTAGATTCTTACATGAAGGCTTTGAATATGAAGTTCCCACTGATAGTACACCATTCCAATATTGCAACCTAGACCCAACCACTGCATTACCTATTCAATTTTACTACTATACATCCTATTATAGATATGTGATCCATGCATTATCTAAACAAATTGCCTCCACTGAGGAGTTGTTTATACACTAGATGTTGTTCCATCCACTTCAAAACCCCCCCTTCTACTAATGTTATGGTACTTTATCGGGGGTATGTCCATACATCAAACATCATACCACCTTAGTGTCTTCTCATGAGAAATCTACATTTGCACTTCCTCCCTTCACATGCACTCTCTTCATGAATAATGCTTACTAGTTGCACATTCCATTCGATTCCACTTGATCTGACACTATTTTCACACATGATGGCTTGACTTGGATTTGGTTTACATTCAATGATATCTTACCTCCAATGTACTCACCACATCTCTATCATGGATATTTTCATATTACGGTTGCCTATGGTCTTCGTGTATTTCATCTAATAGTCTTTGTTACACAATATACAGTACTTATCTACTTATACTTGGACAATCTTGGCTTGACTACATTGGGGGAATTAGATCCTAATCATATAATATCATTTCATGCCCTTCATCTATGTTTCTATTTGTAATGATTCATTTCTCGTGCTATTCACAAAACCTTACTCATTGGTATGCACATGGATGTCCATTACCACCTTTCACTGACAAGGAATATGCAATGGGCATGTATAATCTATGCCGTAATGGCTCTCTACAAGATCAACCACATATTATAGCCTACCAAGTCTCGGATGCATCACCATTCGGTTTTGACCATGAAAATGATGATCTCTTAGACGATGTTACTTGATCACACTTATCATCATACACTTGGGGGCATCATGCTTATTCTCCCCCTTCTAGTATTATAGTTGTTGTCTGCAATTTTAGTTGTTCACTCTACACTTTGCATCTAGTCTTTCACACGCATCTTGTACATTTTGATATATTTGTATCGTCATTACCGATGATGACACACTCTTGTGCTATAATTCACACTTGACTATTGAGGGATCACTACATTCATGAACCTCACATCACATTAAACACACATTTCACACTCAGCACATTCACAACATATCTTTTTGGTGCACATTCATCATGACACTTCCCTATGATGCACTCTAGTTCCATGATTCATACTCAACTATTAAGGGTCTCAATCTAAAATGAACCTCACCATACTCACTCACTCTCTATGCTCTACGCTTTAATGATCATATCTTTCTAACACACATATTTAATACATTTCCGATGATGCGCTCTATTTCCATGTTTCATGATCGACTACTAAGGGTCTAAATTTGAAATGAAGCTCACCACACTCACTCACTCTCTACGTTATATGATTTTTCCATCATATATTTCTAAACGCACAATTCAAACCATTTCCTGATGATGCACTCTTATTTTATGGTTCATTTTCAACTACTGAGGGGTCTTTTATAAATGAACCTCATATCATGCATACTCAAACACATTTTTTTGGGGGGCACGTTGCTCTTATTACACTCACACTACATTCCATTTCATATGCACTCACAACATACTACATATATTGGTTAAATATTGTTCTTGCTTACTTATACTCACATGTTACACTTTTCTTACTATGTTAAATGTATATTTTGTATGTCATTATCTTTTATATATACATATGAGTGTTTACATGCCTCCTAGTTATTAATGTAACCTTTACACAAATCGTTACATACAACATGGATGTTTGCATTATACCTCTTACCAATCCCATAGTGGCTCCTAGGGGAATCTATTTTTGTACACACATCACATGTGTGTTATTGTTTCATTATATACTACTTCCTATTATTAACACACTACTCTATATCAGATCATACATGCTTTGACATACTTTTTATCATTCTAACATGTTAATGGGTGCTTCATGTGTAGAATTTGTCTTACATGAACTCTTTTATACCATGGTTGTCTGATATCTCACTTTCATTATTGTCATTGTCATTGTTTGCTATTGTATGCCATTATTTACAGGCTATGCCCTTTGCCTTGTCTGTGTGCACACTTTTGTGTGCTTTTGGCCACTTTGGCCTTGATTTTCTTGTAACATTGTGAGTGATGTCCAATGTTTTCCAACCAACTTTTCACTATCTAAATTGTCTTCTTGTGTATTTTTTCTTACTTTCTAGCTTACATATTGTCTTCTAAATGCACATTTATCTTGTTTGCACTAACACTTGTTTTCAGCTCCTTTGTCTGCATTTGCCTTGGTTTCTACCAAGCACATTCCCTCCCCTGTAGGTCATAGTTTCATTCAAGCATAGCGTCAAGTCATCCTTTTGCCACATATTCTTTACGACATTACATGCACCCCAAATGAGGGGGCATCATCGAGTGGGTGAAAGTCACCCCATACAATAGTTTATAGTCACAAGACAACATAGCTTAGTACTAGTACAACACAACATTAATTCACAACTACCCAAAACTCTGACTTGGGTCCCAAACATACACACACACTAGCACCCACACATAGACAATAACTATAGCACCCCGACCCTTCCTGGGTGCCTATGACCAGGGGGTAGTTACAGCTTTTTCTCATATTGGCATAATTTACAAGTGAAGTTTACACAATGACTTTTACAGGATAAGTAGATTCTTTCAAACACTCGACATACATGCATTACATCTTATCTTCTATTTTTATGTTGGATCGAGATAGATGAAATGGATAGGATTTTCACACACCATCTGCAGTGGTTTTATACTTTGGGAAGTAGTCAAAGGTTAGAGAATAACACTAGACTTTTCTCCCTACACTCTTCTCATACTTGGTGAGATCACCCAAAAAACTCGCACTTGGTGCGTGAGGTGAGATGCCCAAAAACTTGTTCTTCCAAAACATCTTCAGGATCCTTTTATCTCTTTCACTCATCACGGATCAAGTGCACATGTTCCTTTTCACATTTTTACATACTTTTTACACACTTTTTATGTGTTTTGATCAAAATTTTCATATATGTGACTTTGACTACTACTTTTTCTTCTTTTGCAGGCCCATCCTTATGGAAAGCATCAATCATATCATCAAAAAACAAGTGACATCAAACAAGTACAATGAGACATTTACACATAAATTTTCATCCCCTAGGATCATCATTTTCACTTCCTCTTCTCTAGCTTCCACGCTTCACTTTTTGTCACTCCACACTTTTTTCTTGTCTCCTCGACACACTTTTCACCATCGATCTACATGGTTATCAAGTATGCATCTCTTACCTACTTTATTTTATCAAGAATTCACTAAACAACATAAAGTGGGGGAAATGTAGAAACTAAATCACACACTTTGGGTATATTTCTAGTCCTAATCACATACCATTATTCATATGATTCCTAAGTGAGAAAAGTACTAATTGACCACTGTCTTTTTCTTTTAAACTTTCTTTATGTTTTCCTTCTTGGTCTTACACACCTTCTTGCCCATATTTTCTTTTGATACTTGGCATTTCTAACTCAAATTCCAACACCCACCAGATGCCAGCACCCAGTGCCCCCGTCCCCTCTAACCCCCAACCTCTTTTGAATCTTGTTTTCATATTTTAGGTATTTTCTAGCCATTTGGGCATCTTATTTCTTACTAGTAGCCTTTTAGTGGTTAATTACAAAATTTAAACAAGGGAATCATATAAATACAAAGCTATGTGATCATAATAAGAGACCAAGCACTAAACATCTACTATCACCACCAAGTTCCATCCAAAGAGCATTCTAAGAGCATCAAAGCATCCATCTAGCTATCATTCGAGGGAAAAAGGACTACATTATTCTGCATACACTTCATAAGATGGGAAATTCATTTTTCCATGCACACATCTATCTACATTTTCTACATCTAGCTATTTCTCGCTATCAAGTGCAACTTACACAAGATCCACCTAGGGAATGATTCTACACACACATGTAGAACTACATGGAGTCTAAAATGTAGTGCAACACTCGGATCTATTGGGTTTTAAAATGATACTTTAACAAAAACCACGGTTAAGGGACAACAAGTCCCTCCTCTTTATGGGAGAGGTTCCCTTATTGAAAGCAAGGAGCAAAGCTTATTTACAAATGTACAACTTTCATCTTAAGGTTGGACTTCTGACATCTTGAAATGTTTTTTACCAAAATAGCTTATCAATACAAACGAATGGAAGAACTGAAGAAAGGAAAGAGCAGAATATAACAGTACTTTTAGGAAATATAGATAGCAGAGTATAACCTTATATGTACTGAGCAAAGGTGATACATAAAAAAATCATTCACATTCACAGCATAAGATATCATCCCATAGACACAAATTTATAGAAATCATACCAATAAGAACATAAAGTTTGTTATTACGAAGATAAATCATCCACATATTTTAGGTAAGCAAGAAGTGACAATAGATGAAGATAGAGAGAAAGGGGAAAGTTTAGCTAGCACTCAAGTTTATGGAGAAATGGATAGCACTCCAATAGGACTTGATCTTGTCCTAGTTGTTTTAGGTTGTGCCTTGCTGCTGCAACCAAGGTAAGAGGACCTATTTTGTAACCTTGTAATGGTGAAGGAGATGAAGATGTCCTTCTCTTTGCTTGAAATTTATATGATGGAGACCTTGATGAAAACATGATCAACACCCTAGATCTGAACTCTCATGAGTTTTCACTTCTCAAAACATGGGTATGTTCTCAAAACAAGGAAAAGGTTACTAGAGACATTGGAAATCTTGATCTATTATGCATACTTTTGCAAATGGATTTTGATCTTTTGTGGGTATACAAATGCAAATCAAGGGATAGTACATGATAGGATCTTTGTTGTTTAGATGATTTTTGGTGGGGATTGACAAGACAAACTGGGATAGATCAGATCTTTGACAATCTCTACAATACTTGAACAACTATTAGATGAAATGCCTCAAATAATCAGGATGTTCTTTCAACTAGAAGAGGCACAAATGGAAGCCCAGGTTGCACTCTTCACACAATATTTGAGAACTCACCACAAAATCTTGAAGTAAAGAACTCAATTAAACACAAAAATCCTTGATCAAACCACGCCTAAGGTACCCCCAAAGGCTTACAAGAAATCTCTGTAGTCAAGGAAGGTAAAGTGATTTTAAATTTGTTTATCTCCTTATCAGATGAAGGCTCTTCTGAATATGAGATTGCAAATGCCACTAAACTATCAACCAGAAATGGAGATCCTGTGTGATTTCTAAAGACTTTCAATGCAAGATTGCAACAAGAACAATGAAAACTATTTACAGGCATTTAAAAATGATAACAGACACCATATTGCCCAAAGAAAACATAGATTTAATTCAAAACTTGTTAGATTCAACAGCAGGGGAGAGTTACATGAACAATCTCAGAGTTGTGTGATGGCTATACACTTGTAACCAACTCACATACATGAATTTCCAACACATGAGACATTAACCTGGTTCTTTGGTGGATTTTCGAAAATGAGCTTTTTCTCTTAGAATTTTCTCATGATTTTCAACTCTCCAACCCTTTACAATTTCTCCAAAATGCATTATATACCTCATGCCACATTGGAGCCTTCTTTCCCAAGAAAAGAATATGCCATGGGATCAAGTTTGTTACAACAATTCTTCATGATTCAATGAAAATGACATCAAACAAAAAAACACTCGCATGTTGCCAGGTGTGCCAAAAAGATTAAATCATTACAAATATCTGGATCATTATCCATCCCGAGGCATGTTTTTCATCATTGAGGCATGCAAACACCTTTACTCATCATTTTCACCTTTTTACCTTTTAAAACTACCTCTGCAACTTTTGATTTTGTCATTTCACGTGTTTGCTTGGGCTGGGGCAAAAATTATTCAAAAACATCTCAAATCAAAGAATTAAGCCATGAAAGTGATGCCAATGATCCTGGAAGGCCAAGATGACACAAAATCACTATAAATTTGATGAATTTTGATGCAAAATTCATGATTCCAAGCTTCCTGGAGGAAAATCAAAACAAATGGATGCAAAAATGAAAATGCATCGATCTTATCCATTTTGTCCTTTAACTGGGCCTCCACGTGTCAAAATGATTGGGAACAAATTGGGATCATTTTTGACTTTTCCACATTTTTTGGAAAAATGGAAAATTTTGACTTTTTCTCCCCCCTCCGCCTTTGAATTTGGAGTCGACACGTGGCACATGGTGGGTCCCATTGAAATCGCGCTTCAATTACATTTTGACCTTTTTGGAAATTGGGAAAATTTTCACTTTTGCCCCATGGGCCCGCACCTCCGATTTTCCCTCACCACGTGTCTCTGTGATTCGCTATAGTGGGCCAATGCTTCAAATTTTGATTTTGAACTCTTTTTTGAAAAAGGGAAAAATTTCCTCTCTCCACCTCCCGCCCACCCCGCCCCTCTTCATACTCCTTTGCCACATGTCCATCTTTCATTTGCCGAGGACCCGTGGGCTTAATCTTCATTTTTACTCCCTTTAAGCCAAGGGAAAATTCTCAACTTTTCTTCTGGGCCCGCGCACCTCTCGAAAAACTTCTCCCCGCCACGTGTCCATCTCTCTATTCACGTGTCCAGTCCTGATTCCTTCAATGGAGCCATTTTTCATTTTTACCTTTTAGACAACAAAGGAAAAAAGTTATAAAATTTTCCTTGGCCCCTTCCTCCACCTTTTTCCCTTTTGGACACATGTCCTCCCGATTCGTCATGAGATTCGGCCAAAATTCCATTTTAACTCTTTTTTAAAAAAGGGAAAAATTTCCCTTTTTTCCACCCACCCCGCCGCCGACCCACTCAACGCCATTGCTGCCACATGTCCTCCTTTGATTGGAGTGGGGAAAAACTAGTTTTGAAACTTTATAAAATTAGAGCCAAAAACTCTAAGTCCCCCCGCGGCCCGCACTTCCATTTTGAAACTTTTAGGACACGTGTCCTCTGCGATTGGTCGGGGTTTGGGCAAAAATTTGAATTTTAAATTTTTGCAAAGTAAGGTCTAAAAACCTTAAGGGAATCTGACCACCCACCATCCCCATCCCGCCTACCAATCAAAACATGCCACGTAGGCAAATTTGGAAAAAATGGGTCCCGGGCCCGAAAATGCCCCATTTGCCAAAAAGGTGAAAATGAAAAGTTAGAGCACCTCCCCACCTTTCCTCAGCCAATGCAAACCCACCACGTTGCCAATACCTTATGAGGATGAATTTGATGGGAAAATGACCCGTATGATCATCAAAAATGTAAAAATTCAAAGGATGCCCTAGAATTCAATTTTTTCACCAAGGATGGCAAATTTTTCGATTTTAAATCAACTGAAGCATGATTTTACAACATTTTGACCTTGGGATTGGATTTTCAAATACAAACAAGTATGAATTGAT
This sequence comes from Taxus wallichiana var. yunnanensis, assembly GCA_018340775.1. Classification (NCBI taxonomy): domain Eukaryota; kingdom Viridiplantae; phylum Streptophyta; class Pinopsida; order Cupressales; family Taxaceae; genus Taxus; species Taxus wallichiana. Next base: position 950,409,643 of record CM031237.1, on the reverse strand, counting down.
CAAATTTGATTTTTCCATGATCTGGCAAAGGGAAAATGACATAGCCCATGAAATTTGAAAAACTAGGGCACAAAAAGGGAAAACTTGGAATATTCTTTCAAATTAGGAAAAAAACAAGTTTGTGAGCATTTTTAAAGCATTCAACTAGAGGGGAAGAATTTTAGACCATCAATTCAAAGGGTAAAACATTTTTTGAGCAAATATAGATTTGAAAATTAGGGCAACATGGTGCAAGCTCAAAAATGGCACCAACATCGGCTCTTGCTTGGGGATGGGCACTCCCAGTGAGTGCCACAAGGAAAAATGTAGACCAAGTGCCAAAATATCCATTGGGAAAAGGAGTCAAGAGCCAAATCACCAAAAACTAGCTGAGAACCCGACAAAAATGGCTGCCACACAAGCAAGGCAAACCACAAAACCGACAAAACACCAAAAAAAGAGAAAAACCAAACACTATACACTGTACAAGTTGTGCATACCTCAAATTTGGGGATTAATCCAAGAAATGTTTCAAATGTTCTGCCATTAATAGGAAGCTCCAGCAATTCCCCATCTAAATCTTTGAGAAAAAAGGTATGTTCACCAATTTTGATATCAATGGCATAAGGGCCCATCCATAATGCATCAAATTTTCCATGCTTGCCCTTGTCTTCATGCCTACTATCCCACAACAAAACCAGATCTCCAACATTAAAGGCTCTAGGAGTGACCTTCTTGTCAAACAATCTCTTCAATTTTTCCCTAAATCTGACATGCCTTTGATGGGATGCTCTTCTCTCCTCATCAAGCTCAATAATCTGATTGATCCTTGATTCATATGGGCCAAGCTCTTGATCTTCCAACTGTTGGGAAAACTGAAAATGAAGATAATTACAGGTGCAAGGGAAGCAAAGCCTGAGTTCCATACACCAATTCAAATGGGCTTTTACTAGTAGCTCTTTTAGGAGTTATCCTATCAGCCCAAACTAAATTTCAATTGTTCACCCCATTTCTTCTTGTTTTTTCCAAGGTTCTTCTAATGATCTTCAACAAATTCTTATTACTGGACTCAACTTGTCCATTCCCTTGGGGGTTATAGTTTGAAGAATAAGTCAGATTGATTCCATATTCATTGCACATTGCCATTAAAGGTTTGGCTCTAAAGCACATGGCATTATCAACTACAATCTTGACTGGGACTCCAAATCTGCATATGATTTGATTCAACAAGAAGTCCATAACTATTTGGTGTGTTGCTTTCTTGGTGGGGATTGCCTCTACCCACTTTGTAAAATAATCAGTGGCTACAAGGATCCACTTATGGCCAACACTAGAAGGATCTGAAATCTCACCAATGAAGTCCATCCCCCATTGCTTGAAAGGAGCTTCAATTGATACAGGCTGCAAAGGAAGGGAGCCTGAAGCTTTCAGTCTTCCAGAGAAATGTTGGCAACTATCACATTTTCTAACCAGTTGGGTTGCATCTTTGAAGAGAGTAGGCCACCAATAACCAGCTCTCAAAATCTTATGTGTTGTTACTCTTCCAGCAAAGTGTCCTCCACAAACTCCCCCATGGAAATCAAGCAACTATCTTGGGAGCTTCATCTTCAGTTATGCATTTCAAGAGGACACCTTTAGGGTTCTTCCAAGCCAGCCCAAGGTCTGTGATGATATATTTTTGAGAAGCCAGCTTGAGGGCTCTTTTTTGATTTTTATTTAAATGATCAGGACAGCAAAGGTGTCTGAGGTAAAAGATCACATCCTTGTACCACTAGAACTTACCAATTTTGCAAGCACATCTACCTTTTTCTTCTCTACTTGATTCACTTCCACATTCTGCAAGTTGCTCTCAGCCATGAGCTTAGCAAGACCCAAACCTCTTACCAACTTTGTGGTTTGGATGTCCATATCATACTCCTGTAGTTTGTTCACCCATCTACATATTTTACTTGAGATCTCCATCTCTGATAAGATGTCTTTCACCATGGTGTGGGGAACATAAGCAACAACTTTTGAACTCAATATATAAGGCCTGAAAACTTTTGTTGCTTTCACCAAGGCAAATGCTTGTTTTTCCATGATTGTATACTTTAACTCAGCTACTTGTAAAGCCTTACTAAAGAAGGCAATAGGCCTCTCAGCCCCATTCTCATCCTTTTGCAAAAAAACAGAAGCAATGGTATATTCAGAGGCAAAGGAAAAGATTTGGAAAGGCCTCTTATAGTTTGGGGCTGCTAAAACAGGTGCATGTTTAAGTGCATCCTTAATTCCTTCAAAATTGAATGGCAGCCTCCTCCCATTTGATAACTTGGTCCTTCTTTAGCATGCTTGTGATTGGAAGAGTCAACTCAAGCAAAGTTGGAAACAAACCTTCTAATAAAATTAATTTGACCAAAGAAAGATTGGATGCCTTTCTTGGTTCTTGGGATAGGTACTTTGCTGATTGCTTCCACTCTCTCAGGGTCTATCATAACACCATCTTTTGACACAATGTGACCAAGCAGCTTGGCCTTTTACACACCAAAATGACACTTCTTTGGATTAAGAGAAATGCCATACTCCCTACATCTGATCAACATCTTCTCCAAGTGCTGCAAATGATCACCTCTCTACCTTGAAAACACAGTCACATCATCTTGGTAAACTGCAATGAACTCATTGATGTAACCAAGCAAAAGCAACATCCATTGCTCTTTGAAAAGTGGCACCAACATTCATCAAACCAAAGGGCATCCTAACAAAAACATATGTTCCCAAGGAGTAGTGAATGTTGTCTTAAGTCTTTTTGATTCTTTGACAACCACTTGATTATATCCGGAGAAACCATCCAATGTAGAAAGCAACTCAGACCTTGTCACAAGCTGCAACATATTTTCCATATTTGGCAAGGGATAGTTGTCCTTCATGGATGCTTTGTTTAGATTTCTAAAATCCACACAAAGTCTGATATCTCCATTCTTCTTTCTGACTGGCACAAGGTTTGCAACCCAAGATGAATATCTAGTGGGCTGAATAATACCTCCATCTCTCAACTTCTTTAATTCCTCTTGCATTTTCATGGAGAGAAGTGGATTAATTGGCCTTTTCCTCTCTATCTTGAATGGTTTGGCATTTGTTTCAAGAGGGATCTCATGTTGAAACAAGTCTCTCTATATGCTTTCAGCTCTGAATATGACCAAGCAAGGTAGTCTTGATATTGTTTCAACAATTGAAGATAGGACTATTTTTCTTCCTTGTTTAAACTACTGCCCAACCAAAATTTTCTTGGTTTTTCCTTTGTTCCCAAGTCATGCTCTTCCACATCCCTTGAGGTAGACATGTTTCTATTTATGATGCAATCAACATTGTTAAAATTTGACTCAAGTGCAACAAGACCTCTAGGAATGGTGTTTGTTTTCAATTGGATGATATCTTTTCCAAACAAAGTCTCTCTTCCTTCAATCATACACACCATTGGTTCCCAATCAATATGCTGATCTACAAACTCACCTTGATTTTGCAAGAACCTTTGCACTTGAGAATCATCATCAAACACTTGCCAATGCTTGATGTTGTCAGGGACAATGGCCTAGTCAACACTTCAACATTGTACTCACAATAAGGTGAAATGGTGAAAACTCCAAATCTTGACCCCAACACTACCAACTTGTCAGCAGCAACATTCAAACTTCTATCATGGTGCATAATATTGAAGGAATCAAACATCTCAACTAGATCCCAAACTGCATGCTTATACTGCTTCATCCGCTGATTTTTTGTAGCATACAATTTTCTTATTTGTTTGACAACTAGCTCTGAATCTCCCTTTGCAATGATGTCCTTGACACCATACTTCCATGCAATTCTTAGACCCAACAACAAGGCTTCATACTCAGCAATGTTGTTAGTACATTCAAAATTAAGCTTGAAGGAAAAACAAATTCTTCCAAGCTAGGAGAAATCAGAATTACACCAAAGCACCATTTCCAAATTTGGAGCAAGCTCCATCAAATAGCAAGGTCCAAGGAGAACATACCATATCAAGGCACTTTGATTGATCCATTTTGTGTTCTTTTCCATCAGCAAAACCAATGAAATTATCAAGCATCAACATCAGCAAACAACACCTCATAGGAAGCATTATTTGGATCCTCAATTAGATGTAACATTTTCTTTTCTCCATAGAGCTTGACAAGGCTGCCCTCAATGGGAATAGTAGCAAAATACATGTCCATTTGGACACTCCCTCCAACACTTGCAGCCCATTTTCTTGACAAAAGCATACCCCATTTGGTAGGGCAATCAACAATCACAACATCCAATTTTAAATTCCTCCCGGATAAGATGCAAGCTGCACAACCAAACCTTTCACACAACCAACTACCGGCACTTCTCTTGAGTCCATGGTAGTACACTTTCCATAGGCTGCTGTCACTTTGATATCCAACTCATTCATGACTTCTAGAGGCATGACATTACATGATGCACCGGAATCAAACATACAATTGTGAAGTAGCCTATCCTTTATAATCAAAGTTGTGAAAAATGGATCAACATTCAATTGGGAATCAACCAAAGATGTCCCCAAATATACCTCAGGTGTCTCTCCAAGATCTTCTACTACTGGTGGTGTTTCAAGGTCAAGCAATGATTTGAGGAGGAGTCTCAACAACATTTACATTTCTTCCTGGAGTGATCTTCTCTTCCTTCAACCCCAAGTACTCAAATGCTCTCTTCTTATGCTCAAGAATTCTAAGCAACTCAATGATTGGAACACTCACTTTAATTTGGCTCAATACTTGGGCTATGTCATAGGGAACACTCTTTGGAAAAACAACATTGGAAGGGAGACAAGAAGATTCATTAGATGGCAATGGATTCTTGGCAGCTTGGGCATGAGGAGGACTGTAATTTTTTTTTTTGGGACAACAGAAACTTTTAGCAAGTGTTTCTTTCCTAGAGCTTCTTTTGGAATGCTTGTGAGCAAGGGTGTTTTAGGTTTGGCTTGAGGCCCAACTCCCTTAACAACTTTTCTTCTAGTGTTATAATCTTTCTCTTGAGCTACAACAACATTCATCAACAATTGTCTATCTTCCTCCGAAGGGATACCACCATCATACTTCTTAATCATCAAAGCTCTTAAGTATTCAAAGTCATTGTTAGGAATTTCAAAAGCTTGCACTACATCAACTTCAAGAGCATGAGGGGGAGAAAGACTTGTACCCATTTGATGCAATCCCAAAAGGTAGTAGCAGTCCTAGCACTTATTACTTCAATAGATGTTGCTCCTCCTTGTGAGCTTGAAGAACAACCCATCATGCAAATATCATCATCAGTTCCATCCTCATTATCAGCTTCATCAACTTGTTGGTCCACTTCACATGGAGGATGAGGAAGAAAACATCTATCACACCAATCCATATCAGCAACTTCATCAACAAACAACAACCCTAGTAGTTAGAGGGTCAGAACCAATCTACTTTCACGTGCTTGGGGTTGTCTATTTCCCCCTCCCATAGGTCCTTTACCTCTATCATCTTGTCTTTGATCACCCCTAGGATGATTTCCAAATCTATCTTGTGTTTGCTGCCTAGGCTGACCTTGTGAAGTCTGCCCAATTCCCTTCTCAGCTCTTGCCAACTTGTATGAGATTTCTTTGACAGCCCCTGCCAAAGTTTTCACAACCTCTTCTAAATCAGCACCTTTGCTAGCTTGAGGTTTTTCAAGGTTTATCAATTTTACACATCATCTCTTGAGAGGTTTCCCAACAGCCTTGATATTGTTTTCAATTTGAAGTGCCATGGTGAAAGCTTGTCTTAGATTGGTTGGGTTCTTGTCTCTTAGGTAATAGGCTGCCTTCTTATCAAATGCATCTGCATATTTGATTAAACAAGATTCATCACAAGGCCTCAAACCAACAGGAAGCCTTCTCAAAGTTTTGTTAAACCTTGTGTTGAAGTCATGGACTGATTCATTAGGGTTCTTCTTGATATTCTCAAACTCAAGATAAAAGAAATCTAGGATCAGTCTTGTCACCATATTGCAACCTAAATGCATTTTTCATTTCAGTCCATGAATCAATAGAATTATCAGGTAGAGCCTTGTACCAATCCCTAGCATCCTCTTCTAGTGTATGAATAAACAATTTGACATACACATCCTCAAACTCTATCTCAAAATCTTCCATCATATTATCAAAAAGTTTGAGATGTTGATCACAGTAATAGCATTGTTACCCTGGAATTTTGGCAACCTATTTCTGACATCTTGTGGGACAACATTTGGGTAACCATCCATTCCTCTAAAATTTATAGGACCAAAGGTGTTAACAACAAATGGAGGTCTAGGCTGAGCCATATTGTTTGGTGGGGGTGATCTTGGAGGTGAAACAAAATGATGAGGAGTGAGAGGTCTTTGGGGAATGGGAATGAAAACTTCAAGACAGATCTCTCTTAAGGGCTCTCCTTCTTGATGATCTCTAACAAATTTAGAAAATACAAGAGCAGATTTAGGAGCAAGCCTTTCAAATGCACAAGAAGGTCCCTCACCTGATGGGGAATTCAAATCAGCAATAGGATTTTCTGAATCAGATCCACTTGAAGAAGAATTGCAGTCCTCAATAACAGGCTGCTCACTTTCAAACTCAACAATAGGGATCTCCTTTTCAGTCAAGTCTCCAACAACCTTCCACACCTTTCTTCCCCTCTAGCTCTGAGTTTCTTGAATCTGTAAACAACTTCTTAGTAGAGTCCTTGATGAAGAGAGATCTTCTTCCTTCCAGTTTTGTAGGGATTAGCAACACAAAAGTAAATGACAGAAAGGTAAGACAACTGGTATTTTCAAGATCAAATCAGCATGGAGTCGCCACTAAGGAATTTCACCTTAGTTGTGCAAGAATGCACTAAAATAATCTATCAAAATTTATAGCACTGAAAAATTTGCAAAGCTTTATAAATCAGACCTTCTTCTTCTTAAATCAATCAATCACAATGCAACCAAAGTGTATAAACTACTGCTAGGAAATGAAAAAAGGGTAGACAAAACTTGAAACTTTTGCTTAAAACTTGCAGATCTGAAGCATAGAATGATATTTTAACAATGTAGCAGCTCAAATACTTGAATACACAAATGCTCAAACTCTTCAAACACTTCAAAACACCAAGAAATTCCAAGAAGTCCCCAAGAAATGGTGCCACTGTGTTGGTATCCAAATTTGTTCTCCTTTTCAGTCTGAGCAAGCACCATAGATATGTCATGGAGCTTAAAGATAGATTAGACCATGTTGTATGTCATTGGTAGCTGGGGATATGGTTTAGTTGGCACTCAGAGTTTGTGGAGAAATGGATAGCACTCCAATAGGACTTGATCTTGTCCTAGTTGTTTTAGGTTGTGCCTTGCAACCAAGGTAAGAGGACCTATTTTGTAACCTTGTAATGGTGAAGGAGATGAAGATGTCCTTCTCTTTGCTTGAAATTATATGATGGAGACCTTGATGAAAACATGATCAACACCCAGATCTGAACTCTCACAAGTTGTCACTTCTCAAAACATGGGTATGTTCTCAAAACAAGGCAAAGGTTACTAGAGACATTGGAAATCCTGATCTGTTATGCATACTTTTGCAAATGGATTTTGATCTTTGTGGGTATACAAATGCAAATCAGGGATAGTACATGATAGGATATTTGTTGTTTAGATGATTTTTGGTGGGGGATTGACAAGACAAACTGGGATAGATCAGATCTTTGACAATCTCTACAATACTTGAACAACTATCAGATGAAATGCCTCAAATAATCAGGATGTTCTTTCAACTAGAAGAGGCACAAATGGAAGCCTAGGTTGCACTCTTCACACAATATTTGAGAACTCACCACAAAATCTTGAAGTAAAGAACTCAATTAAACACAAAAATCCTTGATCAAACCATGCCTAAGGTACCCCCAAAGGCTTACAAGAAATCTCTGTAGTCAAGGAAGGTAAAGTGATTTTAAATTTTTTATCTCCTTATCAGATGAAGGCTCTTTTGAATATGAGATTGCAAATGCCACTAAACTATCAACCAGAAATGGAGATCTGTGTGATTTCTAAAGACTTTCAATGCAAGATTGCAACAAGAACAAGAAAACTATTTACAGGCATTTAAAAATGATAACAGACACCATATTGCCCAAAGAAAACATAGATTTAATTCAAAACTTGTTAGATTCAACAACAAGGGAGAGTTACATGAACAATCTCAGAGCTGTGTGATGGCTATACACTTGTAACCAACTCACATACATGAATTTCCAACACATGAGACATTAACCTGGTTCTTTGGTGGATTTCTCAGAAAATGAGCTTTCTCTCAGAATTTTCTCGTGATTTTCAACTCCCAACCCTTTACAATTTCTCCAAAATGCATTATATACCTCATGCCACATTGGAGCCTTCTTTCCCAAGCAAAGAATATGCCATGGGATCAATTTTGTTACAACAATTCTTCATGATTCAATGAAAATGACATCAAACAGAAAAACACTCGCATGTTGCCAGGTGTGCCAAAAAGATTAAATCATTACAAATATCTGGATCATTATCCATCCTGGAGGCATGTTTTTCATCATTGAGGCATGCAAACACCTTTTACTCATCATTTTCACCTTTTTACCTTTTAAAACTACCTCTGCAACTTTTGATTTTGTCATTTCACGTGTTTTCGGGTTGGTGAGAAAAAATTACTTCAAAAACATCTCAAATCAAAGAATTAAGCCATGAAAGTGATGCCAATGATCCTGGAAGGCCAAGACGACACAAAATCACTATAAATTTGATGAATTTTGATGCAAAATTCATGATTCCAAGCTTCCTGGAGGAAAAATGGTGGCCAAAAAAATGAAATACAAACAACCATCGATCTTATCCATCTTTGTCCTTTATTCTAGGCTCTCCACGTGTCAAAAACAATTGGGACCAAAATTGGGATCATTTTTGACTTTTCCACATTTTTTGGAAAAATGGAAAATTTTGACTTTTTTTCCCCCCCTCCGCCTTTGAATTTTGGAGCTGACATGTGGCACATGGTGGGTCCCATTGAAATCGTGCTTCAATTCTATGCATTTTGACCTTTTTGGAAATTGGGAAAATTTTCACTTTTTTCCCCGTGGGCCCGCACCTCGATTTTTCCTCGCCACGTGTCTCCTTGTGATTCGCTAGCTAGCATGGGCCAACGCTTAAATTTTGATTTTGAAGTCCTTTTTTGAAAAAGGAAAAAAATTCCCCTCCCGCCTCCTTGCCCACCGACCCCTCGTGCTCCTCTACCACACATGTCCATCTCTCATTTGCCGAGGACCCACGGGCTTAATCTTCATTTTTACTCCCTTTAAGCCAAGGGAAAATTTTCTCAACTTTCTCTCTGGGCCCCGCCCCCCCCAAAACTTCCACATGTCATCCATGCTTTTCATTGGCTTGTCTAATTCTCCTTTCTTCCTTTTTCCCTTACCTTTTTAGACAAAAAGGAAAAAATTATAAAATTTTCCTTCAACCTTGACTCCACCTTTTTCCCTTTGACCTTTGAAAATGTTACACGTGTCTCATTCGATTGTCATGGAATTCGCTGCCAAAATTTCATTTTAACTCCTTTTTTGTGAAAAGGGAAAAAATCCTTTTTCCTTTCCCCCACCGCCGACCCGCTCAAAACTGCCATGCCACGTGTCCTCCTCTGATTAGAGAGGGGAAAAACTATTTTGAAACTTTATAAAATTAGAGCCAAAAAAACTCTAAGTCCCCCCCGGCCCGCACTTCCATTTTGAAACTTTTAGGACACGTGTCCTCTCTGCGATTGGCTGTGGGGTTTCGGGCCAAAATTTGACTTTTAAAAATTTTGCTAAAGTAAGGTCTAAAACCTTAAGGGAATCCAATCCCACCACCCACCATCCCCCTACTAAATAAACATGCCACGTAGGCAAATTTGGAAAAAACGGGCCTGGGCCCGAAAATGCCCCATTTTCTTGAAAAGGTGAAAAATGAAAAGTTAGAGTGCCTCCCCACCTTTCCGGCCAATGCAAACCCGCCACATTGCCAATACCTTCTGAGGATGAATTTGATGGGAAAATGATGCCCGTCTGACCGTCAAAACGTAAAAAAATTCCAGGGATGCCCTAGAATTCAATTTTTTCACCAAGGATGGCAATTTTTTTGATTTTGAATCAACTGAAGCATGATTTTACAACATTTTGACCTTGGGATTGGATTTTCAAATACAAACAAGTATGAATTGATCAAATTTCAATTTTTCCATGATCTGGCAAAGGAAAAAATGACATAACCCACAAATTGGAAAACTAGGGCACAAAAAGGGCAAACTTGGAATATTCCTTCAAATTAGGGTAAAACAACAAGTTTGTGAGCATTTTTAAAGAGGGTAAAACATTTTTGAGCACATATAGATTTGAAAATTTAGGGCAACATGGTGCAACATGGTGCAAGCTCAAAAATGGCACCAACCAAAATGGATCCGAGCTGAAATTGAAATTACACCTTTAGCACAAAAGATGCAAAAGTGAAAAAGTTCCCCACAGCCCCATAGGCCCACAACTTCACTTTTGATGTAGGTCTGACACATGGCTTTACCTGAGTGGTAACGGAGTCGCGGCTCACTTTATAATTTTACTTCTTTTGGAAACAAGGCTCAAAATCTCAAAGTTCTCCACCGACCCGCTTCTCCACTTTGACTTTTGATGTGGGCTCAACATTTGACTTTATCCCTTGGTATGAGTGGGGCCACGGTTCATTTTATCACTTTACACCTTTTATGGAAACAAAGCCAAAATTCCTAAAGTGTCCCAACAACCCACCTCTCTGCTTTGACTTTTGATGTGGGCTCAACATTTGACTTTATCCCTTTTGGCAATAAAGCCAAAATCTTCAAAGTGCTCGATAATCCACCTTCCCACCTTGACCTGAAACATGGCCACGTGTCCCTTTGCAGGCATGTTCTGTATTTTTGTGTTTTGACTAAGTCCCTCTATTTGGCGAAGGCTTTATGTCTGACCCGAGACACATGGAGGCTTCCCGCTCATTTGGAGACTCTGTTTGGACTTGACCTTCAAAGGTGCTCCTGTTGGATACGTGGCATCATGCGTGGGCCCACTTCATTTCCTTTGTATTATACATAAGTCCCTCTCATTAGCGAGAGATGTTCTCCCGACATGAGATACGTGGAGAGCTAGCACATGTTTGGGACCTACTTTTGGATTCACCCCCTGAAAGAGCACCAAAGGGACACGTGGGGCTTTCCGCTAGTTCTCCTTTCCTTAGCCGATTCAACAGCCGGTTCTACCCCTTTTGACTTCTATTGGACCCTAGACACATGGAGATCGGCGCTTGTTTGGGGAACCACCTTTGGCTTCGACCCTTGAAGGTGCACGATGAGAGACATGGCGTCATCTATATGCCTTATACTTTTCAACAGATGATTTAAATTTTTGAGGCTTTAACCACATGGAGAGTTGATGCAAGTTTAGGGTATCTCTTTGGGCCACACCTTTTGAATTTGTGCCAATGAGGCACATGGAGAGTCTGCGCTCACTTAGGATCCTACTTTGAACTTGACCTTTGGAGGTACGTCATTGGGACGCGTGGAGGCTTCCGCCAACTCTTTACAATTAGCCGACTCAATGGTTGGCTTTTTCTTTTCGGACTCGGACCACGTGGAGGGCCTACACACATTTAGGGTCTCTACGTTTGTGCACCATACCAAAAGTGTGTCAAAGAGACACGTGGAATCGAGATCTATTGGCTAGTAGAGCCGAGAGATGTGAGAACCGAACCAAGATGTAGTTATTTTTGCACCCACTAAGAACAAGGGAACCTCATATGTGTGCTATACACAAAGATGGTAGCATGAATTCAACTAGAAAAACTACTTTTGTGCCGAACATCAATTGAAATGGTGTAGCCTTGCTCAATCTTTTATACGTTGTTTTGTATGCCCAAAGAACTATTGACACCTTGTCATCCCAATCCTACCTACCCACATCATATATCTTAGTCAATGTGTGACTAAGGATTTTGTTGAATGCCTCTACATTCCCATTTTCCTGAGGGTGATAAGGGGTAGTCTTGTGATGGGCCACCATGAATTCTACCAATAGAATCCTGATGGTTTCATTTAAAAAGTGAGTGCCCCTATCACTTGTTGAACTTAATGGTCACCCATACCGCTAATAATGTTCTCCCACAAAAATCTAGCAACCATGGCTACGGTGCAATCCTTAGTGGTCGTGGCCTCTGCCCACCTTGTCAGATAATCAGTACAGGTAATGATATACCACGAGTTAGTCCTTCACGCAACCAGTGAGATTGGTCTGACAAAATCTATTGCCCATTTCTCAAAAGGTTCCGTGTTGGCGATGGGGTGCAAGGGCATCTCATCCCTTCTTCCAGGTTTACCAAGGCATTGGTAGTGGTCACAGGCCTTGAAAAACTCAATGCAATCCTGGTGAATTGTCTCCCACCATAGTCTAGTGACTAGGATCTTGCACGCGGTTGCATTCCCCACATAGTGTCCTCCAGAATCCCACCATGGGCTTCTTCCATTATGGCCACGTGTTCATGTTCTAATACACACTAGTGCAAAACCTCATCGTGACCCATTTTATACAAATCCCCATTAATCAACATGAAGGGTGTGGCGCGTATGACTAACCTTTTCCTTTCCAAGTGCTTTCATCCCTTCGGGCACCATACCTTCCTTGAGAAAAACAACAATGTCTTCTAACTCTAAGGGTGTGCACCACAACCTAAATAGTTGTGTGTCTGGTATGGTTTCCTCGATACTTTGTGCATCCTCTCCCGAATCAATCCTTGATAAATGATCGGCCCACAATTGTTCTTTCCAGGTTTTACCACCACTCTGAATTCAAATTCCTGAAATAAAAGTACCCAACGACATATGTGCCCTTGCAACACTGCTTTGTTTACTAGATACTTCAAGGCCATATGGTCAGTGTAGAATATGAAGGGAGTCACCAACAGATATTGTCTAAATTTGTGGAGCACGTAGATCATTGAAAATGCCTCGCACTTGGTCGTTGTATAATTTTGTTCTGCTGGTGTCAACTTTCTACTTGCAAAACACAAGGGATGATCAACAATCCCCTCTCCTGGTTGAGCAAGAATGGATCCCATTGTTGTACCAAAGGCATCCACGTGGACATGGAAATTTTTATCCCATGATGGGAATCATAGAATAGGTGTGGTGACAAGCCTTTCTTTTAGAGTGTCAAATGCCCTCTACTGCACCTCTCCCCACTGAAAGGCACTCTTATGTTTGAGTAATATTTCCAAAGGCGCGGAAATCTTGGTGTATCCCTTAATGAACTTTCTGTAGTACCCAATGTGTCCAAGAAATCCATGCATGATGCTTTGGCTGGTGGGCTCCCCTAATCCCACAATAACTGTAACTTTTACGGGATCCACCAGTAAGCCCTCTTTACATATGATATGCCCCAATAATGTTCCAAAAGGAGTTGCAAAGACACATTTCTTGATGTTGAGGGAAATCCTCAACTACCGACATCTTTCAAACATCAATCTCAAGTTATCAAAATGGTCCCTGACCAATCCATACACTGTCCAATCATCCAAATATACTTGAAGGAACTTTTGGATGAAGTCTTGAAATGCTTGTACCACTATGCACAAAAATACAGTGGGCGCATTCCTCAATCCAAAGGGCATGACCGTGTATGCAAAGCTTCCCCACTCAGTGGTGAAAGTTGTCTTTTCTTGGTCTTCCTTGGAAATCCTTACTTGGTGATATCCCGAGAATCCATCGTGAAGGAATAGACCTCGCACCCAGTAACTCCTTCCAAAATCTCTTCAGTGAAGGGGGTGGGAAAAGGATCTATGATACAAACAGCGTTTAACTCCCTGTAATCCACACATATCCTAATCTGCCCATCCTTCTTTCTATTGATCACCATTGGACTTATCCATTCTGATTCCTCCATAGCCTCAATGATATTGGATGGTATCCTTTTATCTAGCTCTTCTTTAACCCTTACGTGCATGTTGGGATTCATCTTGTAAGGCCTCTTCTTGACCGGGCGTGCACCATATTTCAAATTTATCCTCATTTCCCCCAATGAATGGTGGAAACCTTTCAACTCATGGTATCCACGTGGGAATAAATCCTCAAATTTGTGCTAGAGATCGATGATCTTTGATACTTCCTTTTCTGGCTAGTAGTCCCCAATGATAGCTTCATTGGGCTCCTTCTCCGAGATGATGTTAACTTTCTTGGTTTTGAGTGGTTCATGATACATGCACGCACATGCATCCACATTGTCAATTACCTCACGCGTCCCAACCGAATGGTCGACATTCAAGCTCTCCATATCCTCTCCATCAATAACATATACCATCTTTCCTTTCTCCTTTTCAACGCACGCATGCTCGAATTATGTCTTGGTTCCTCCTCTTGAACCGCGCTTCCAAGCTAGGTCCACCAAGTAAGTCTACTAATCTATCTTCCACCATGGCACAATCCCCCAGAGTGAGGTGCTTGACAGCCTGCAATGCCTCATCAACTGGTTACTTGGTACTTTGGTACTCGAATGTGTGAACCAGTTAGCCGCTAATTCTGCCAGTTTCCTGTCTAGCGGCGAGTTTCAAAATGGATGTACCAAGCGCGCGCACAACCTTGTAGTGTCAAATACAGCTTGTGCACCCAAAGGGAGGGTGGTAAAGCTTTTGTGCCTTCTCCCCAAACCCTCTCACATGCTTGGATGTGGGTAGAGGTGGGGATATTGCTCCTTGAGAATCAGACAGTGAGCGCAATTCTAACTTCACGCCATTCCAACAAGTTTTCACTATGCACGGCCCACCACCTCGTTGTTGTGCCTATCAAAACATAACCAAGTATTCTAGGGATGCATACCTTGAGGTATTTTGAGAGAAATGAGAAAATGTTGGGACCCTAATGTAGCTACCAAATCTTAAAGGCACGCAGATGCACATGGCCGAGGAAGCTTGCAAATTAAGGTGCGCAAGGCAGGATTCAAAAAGGGTTCTTGGAGAACCAAGGACACGTTCCCACAGAGCACAATTCAGGACTTAGCCATTTTTGGCCTTTTGGATGAGAATACATGAAGAACGTATTTTGTTTGAATAAGGTTCCATCTGGCAAATAGGGTGTCTTAGAAGGAATATACCTTACTATAAGAAGATCTAAAAAGCTAATCATGACATGGAGAGGCATGCGCCTGAGGTGATCCAAACCTTGACACTTGGGGCCAGATCTGAGGTTGCAGAGGAGTTTGTTGGAGATCATATGCCTATATATATGTGTGTCCTTAGCAAAGAAAAGAGGAGAACATGAGGAAGGAAGTGGAGCTCTGCAGAATTACTGTGAGAACTATGGGATAAAAGGGGTAGATGAGTATAGGAAGGATGCAATAAGGGAATGGGGAATGTAATTTTTTTCAAAATTCTTCATGTATGGATCCAAATATGGTGCATAACTACAGTCTCCCCTTCTGTGATATTCTATTGTAATGCTATGAATGAATATGATAAGGTTACCATGATAATTGTATTAAGATCTTCTCTCTGTATTATCTGCATATTTCTATTATGCTTTTATTCTTGTATAATCATGAACCTCATTTGAATGTTAAGTCTATTTGTGGATTTACAACTTCCTAGTTCTATTAATTCTATTAAGTGCTTTTACTTTTGATATGACTGAAAGGGTATAGAAGCCGTTCTGAGCTCTATAGCTTTTTCATGTCCTTTAAAATCACTAATTCAAAATCATGAATGATTCCTTCCACTAAAATCATATAAAAAAGAGACTCAGCTCCCTCTTGCATGCCTCGGGTGAGCACCCGCCCGCCGGGTGATAGGTCAGCGCGCATGAGGTTCCCTTGTTCTTAGTGGGTGCAAAAATGACTACATCTTGGTTCCATTTCGGGACCTCTTTTCAAAGTTATAGTGGAACATGGCATACATCATGGTCTGTGCAAAAAGTGATGATGGAGCACTTAACACTTGAAGGTGTTGAAAATTGGTTTAAAATCATGGAGGACGAGTTTTCTCAGAGATTCAGTACTAGACCTGAGTTTGATACGCGAAGATGGGTGGAAGACACTCTCTATCATGAGTTGTATGAAACCTTCTTCTATTGTTTCCCAGTAGAGTTATTTGAGTGGCTCTCGACATATGCATCTAGGTCGGGGTGGTATTATAAATCACACCCTTGGACCCAAGAAACATACCAGAACTTACAAGATGCTGATCTAACGTGGACCCGTGCTATAGATCATTGGTGGAAGGGAGTATTGGCTAGCTACACTCTGGAATACACAATTTCCACGTATTCTTGTCTGGAAGTTGTTGAGTTTGAATTTTTGTGGGAGCCCAAAGGATCATTTTTGTGGGCTATCCCCCTGGAAATCAAAATCTTGATGGTAACCATGAGTTTAGAGGCATTCCCAATGGCCGGCTAAACCACTCTGAGTGCTTGGCAAGGAAGCCAGGTTGGGGAAAGATGGTTGATATAACGACTAAAAAGGAAAGGGAGGAGAGACGGCTTAAGTATGGTGAAGCACGTGAGAGGGATATTGTGAGACGACGTGAGGTTACATTTACGATGGATCCATGGAGGCAAACGTTTTTAGGAGAAGAGGTTCACATGGAGGATGTGGAGCCTGAACAGTTTGTGCTACCCCATCTTGGCAAGTGCGGAAGAGAGAACCCCTTGGCTTCTGATGAGAGCCCATCATGTGGAGAAAGAAGAGTCATTGGCATGCATCTGACCCCACCTAGCAACTGAACCTTGGCACTTGGTTTGTTCAAACGAGGGAAAAGTATAGTTGATCCATTTGATATCAATGGAAGCAACCGATCGATGGCCTGAAGATACAACTTCTCGTTTAGGACTTCTATGGCTTCACACACTATTCCAGTATTTGGTGGAATGTTTGGACAAGGCATATATACAAGTGGTTTTGGGAGCATGTCAGGAAGTGGTGGAGGAAATACGACTGGGAGTGGCACTAGTTCACAAACTATTGGCACATAATTCAGTGGGACGACAGAACATTCGGCATGACAAACACAGGCCCTGTACCTAACATAGGAGGATCTGGAGGTGGAAGTGGTGGAGCTGGTGGCTCGGGAATCTAAAAGGTCCGGCAAAGGAGGAAACACCGGAGGAAATCAAGGGGCCCGGGTCGGGAGGATGAGGGCCTCAACCACCTCCTCAAGTATTTTTCAAGATGTCTCTGCACTTACTAGATTACAGTGGGATAGAAGATGCCACAAAGCATGTGCATAAGTGTGAGCTGCTATGGCACACAAAGGGGATCACGACCAGGATCAAAAGGCCAGTCAATTTGCAATAACCTTGCAAGGATGCGCACATAGTTGGTATAGAAAGTATGACCCTCATCAGATTGTTGTGGATTATATCGTCTTTGAAAAATGCTTTCTTGGCGCGAATTCCACATACTTTAGTTTGAACAGAAGAGCATTAGATCTCTCAAGGAAATCTAGTAGGGAATGGCAGAGAGTGTGCGGGAATATGATGCGTGCTTTAAAACTCTATTGTCTAAACTGTCTTATGATATCCACCCTTCACAACATGCTTAGTGGTTTTTCGAGGGGTTGATCACACCCTTTAGGAGGGATTTGTCTCATAAAACATTCATAGACCCACGCGAAGCGTTGGAAGCTACTTTGTGTGCTGAGGTAGTTGGTAGTGTTAACACTGGTGTTAGCCCATTTCTGGAGGCTCAGATCACTGCCATGGCTAAGCAGTTGGAGAAATTATCTACCAATACATTCCCAAAGACTCATGGTGGGATGTGGTCCATAGATTATGATGTAGAAGGGCACACAAAGGATAATGGTGGGATATGTACTTGGAAGGTGGTACGTGCTGTAGCGGTAAATTACAAGATATGTCACGGGATCATGATGAAAGTAGGTGCCCCCTTTTACAGTGTGTGATCCATAAAAGCGTATCTTATTATTGTAAGATGTGTACCTCAACCACACATGACACCAAGGATTGTAGATTGATTGACCATATTCATGAGGCAATTGATCTTGGTGTGTGCCAGACCGGCATTGCGAAGTTCCAAAGGAGATAAGCGTCGGTATCAAGAACACGGAGATGGAGGTGCATGTGGAGAGGATTTTGTAGAGAGGATTTCATGGCCATGGTAACCATGGGGGAAGAAGTGAGTTCCCACATGGAACATGCTTTAATTTTGGAGCCACAAACCATTATAAGCGTGAATGTCTAGATCTTCTATAATGCTCCTGGTGTGGAAAAAACATAAGTACAAAGAGTGCCCAGAGTTATACGAACATATGAGTTAGTAACACCGGAAGGATAAGGCGCTGCCATGGTGAGTATTAAGAAGGCTGATGCACAATGGCTCCCGTGAGTAATATGTGAATCAAAACTAGAGCCTGTTATGGTAACAACAAGGGCGGAGTCTACACACGCAAAGGAAGTGCCTAAGCAGAGACCTTTGGTTTCAAGGGAAGAGGTAGTACATGGGAAGTATCCAAACCCACTCACTAGAAAGAAGTCTACCAGGAAACCATGGACGTAATTCAAAGCTTACAAGGGGAGATCCAATGCTTAAAAGAGCAAACTAGAAAAGATGAGCAAAGAAGACCAGTAGAAGCACCAAAGGATGACTTGGATGAGGTTAAGGAGGTGTGTAAACTACTGAGGCAAGAGAATGTTATTCCCTTACTAGGAGCATGGTTGAGAGAAAAGGTACCATGCATCGGGAAGAGCACGAAAGGTAGATCCTGCATGCAAACCTCCCACCTCATAGCCTTGATTATGACAAAGAGATCACCTTAAACGTAGTAGTGGATGGATGGCTGCTTAGTAACATCCTCATTGACATAGGCGTGGAGGTTAATGTTCTCACTCTAGATGCCTAGCATCAAATGGGAAGACTGCATTACTGACCATATTCAAATGTGTTATATATGGCAAATAAGACAAAGGCAATGCCCATAGGTGTCTTGAAGGATGTGACCATTACCATTCAGGGGACTAAGTTCACTAGGGATTTTGAAGTCTTGGCACTTGTCAAGGTAGATAATTTCCCAGTGTTACTTGGGCACCCATGGTACTATAAGAATAATGTAGATCTCTGGTTTAACAAGGAGTACATAAGCTTTGAAAATAAGGAAGAGAGGGCAAGTATACCGCTTGCCGATGGAAATTCCACACCCCCTTGGAGAGGAAGTCCGGATAGAATATACGTGCACTCCATAAGAGATCAGAGACCATCCACCCTACACAAGGAGTCATCTAGTTTGATGATGCTCGATCTGTCAGTGATACTACCAGTATAATATGCGATAATTGGGTGCATGGGACTTATGAATTAATTGGGTGACATCTAAAGGGATCGGTGACCAGGGTAACCACGGCGCATATAGTTCGGTGCCTGGGAGGAAAGGAAATAACCAAGTATTCTGGGGATGCATACCCTGAGGTATTTTGAGAGAAATGGAAGCTCAATGGAGGGAGGACGAGCAACAAGGTATGTTGGGTTATGTTTTGATAGGCACAGCAACGAGGTGGTGGGCCGCGCATAGTGAAAACTTGTTGGAATGGCGTGAAGTTAGAATTGCGCTCACTGTCTGATTCTTGAGGAGCAATATACCCACCACTATCAAGGATTACAATGGCAATGAACCCGCCTCTTCCCACATCTAGGCATGTGAGAGGGTCTGGGGAGAAGGTGCGGAAGCTTTACCACCCTCCCTTTGGGTGCACAAGTTGTATTCGACACTACAAGGTTGTGCGCGCACTTGGTACATCCATTCTGAAACTCACCACCAGACGGGAAATTGGTAGGAATTAGTGGCTGACCTGGTTCACACATTCGAGCATCTTGAAGTACCAAACAACTTGAGTTGATGAGGCATTGCAGTCATCAAGCACCTCACTGGGATTGTGCCATGGAAAAGATAGATTAGTAGACTTACTTTGTGCCCCTAGCTTGGAAGTGCGGTTCAAGAGCGGGAACTATAAGACATATAATTCAAGCGTGCATGTCTTTGAAAAGGAGAAAGGAAAGATGGTATATGTTATTGATGGAGAGGAGATGGAGAGCCTGAATGTTGACCATTTGGTTAGGACGTGTGAGGTAATTGATAGTGTGGATGCATGTGCACGCATGTATCATGAACCACTCAAAACCAAGAAAGTTAACATTGGCTCGAGAAGGAGCCCAAGGAAGCTATCATTGGGGACTACTGGTCGGACAAGGAAGTATCAAAGATCATCGATCTCTTGCGCAAATTTGAGGATTTATTCCCACGCGGATACCATGAGTTGAAAGGTGTCCACCATTCATTGGGGGAAATGAGGATAAAGTTGAAAGATGGTGTGCACCCGGTCAAGAAGAGGCCTTACAAGATGAATCCCAACATGCGCGTAAGGGTTAAAGAAGAGCTAGACAAAATGATAGCATCCGGTATCATTGAGGCTATGGAGGAATCAGAATGGATAAGTCCAATGGTGATCAACATAAATAAGGATGGGCGGATTAGGATATGTGTGGATTACAGGGAGTTGAACATTGTTTGTATCATAGATCCTTTTCCCACCCCCTTCACTGAAGATATTTTGGAAGGAGTTCTTTGGGTGCAAGGTCTATTCCTTCACAAATGGATTCTTAGGATATCACCAAGTAAGGATTGCCAAGGAAGACCAAGAAAAGACAACTTTCACCACCGAGTGGGGAAGCTTTGCATACACAGTCATGCCCTTTGGATTGAGGAATGTGCCCGTTGTATTTTCGTGCATAGTGGTACAAGCATTTCGGACTTCATCCACAAGTTCCTTCAAGTATATTTGGATGATTGGACAAGTGTATGGATCGGGGACCATTGTGATAACTTGAGATTGATGTTTGAAAGATGTCGGCAGTTGAGGATTTCCCTCAACATCAAGAAATGTGTCTTTATAACTCCTTTTGGAACGTTGTTGGGGCATATCATATGCAAAGAGGGCTTACTAGTGGATCTTGTGAAATTTGTAATTATTGTGGGATTAGGGAGTGTTAGTGCAAATCGGTAGCACCCCTGGATGCACATCATCGGGCTTCTAGGTTGATGTTTGGGCATCCAAAGTGCAATTGCACAACATTGAAACCTCTCTCCAAGTGTGGGACTTGAAAAATGAGAGAGGAATCTCCATATTAGAGGATGGTTCCTCAAACTCCTCGATCAGATCTATTATTTGCACTATTACGAGGTTTGAAACCTAATCCTACTCTAAAATCTAAGGAGACAGAGATAGAAAATGCAAAAATGAAACTAAAATAATAGGTGATACACCAAAGGAGGAGTGGTGAACACTTCTTGTTTACAGGTGTAGACACGAGATCATAAAATACAACATAAAACATCATGCACTGGTGATAAGATGTAATCAGGCGAAATGCAACAAGCAACACAAACAGAGGATCGAAAAGCTGGTCATAGAGGCTTCATTGTCATTTCCATTGTCAAAATCCCTTCATTACAACATCGAGAGGCAGAAAAACTGTTACAATTTTAGAAGAGGTCTGATACTTGCAAAAATCACTTGTGAAGGTGAAAGAAGAAGCTTGCTATCCAAAGAAATGTTCCCCCTAGAGAATGAGCCAAATCTGGCTATTTACAATGCATGGGTCGAGCCCAGGAGAGAGAAAATGTGAAAAAATGTGGGAGCCATTCCTCATTGAATGCAGATGCATTAAAATAGCATGGGCATCCTTACAGACCCATGCCTTGACATTTTTAACCATGTTGAAGAAGAATGCGACCCATTCTGCATTAAAACTGGTTGTTGAAACGTCAGTTCTGGCCATTACCATGTGCTAGAGACGTTTCTTGATTTTCTCTCTCCAAACTGAACCAAAATGCAAGATTGACCTCGGAATCATGTAGATAATTTCACCATCTTTCCATTGATATAAAGAACGCAAAAATCTGATCTCTGGATCGAAAGTTATGGCGATCTGAAGATTTAGGGAAAAAACAGGCCAAAACGGATCGGCGGGAAAATATTTGAATTTTTCCCACGCTCCGCCACTTGGATGACACGTGTCAGGCTCTGATTCATCCGTGGGTTCATCCTCTGAAAATTCCTTTCAGGCCCTTAAACTTGGACACGTGGCACTATTTTATTGGTTCGGGCCTGAGGGGCGCATTTTTACCTTACGCCAAACACTTAGCAACTTTTCAACCTTCTGACACGTGGCACATTCTCGATTCGTCTGCGCAGCCTCCATGTCTCTTTTCGACCATTTCACCTTTTTACATCCCATGCATCCCACACATACTTTGGGCCCAAATGTCCCAGATGAAAATCTCCTGCTTCGGTCGATTCGGGCTTCCTTGTTCCTGTTTGAGGTGAAGACACGTGGCGAGATTCCATTCGTTGGCGGATCTTTCAGCTTTTCACGTCCCGCCGTACCTTTGGCCCGGATGTTCCCGAACTACTGGGACAAATATCTCGAACTGCACTGAAATGGGTATGCTCGTCATCAAATCGGCCGATTCGCGTCCTCCGCGTACTTTTGGCCCGGATGTCCCAAACCACACGAAACAAGACTAGACATTTTTTCCCTCCTTCCGGCCGATTCGGCTTTTCGCGTCCCTCACGTCCCGATGTCCCAACTATCCCAGGACTACCTGGGACAAAAGACTTAGCTAATTTTCTTGCTTTTTCAGCCCCAAGCTTGGTATGACGAACCTCAGTACGACCTGAACCCTTCAGACCCGAAATGCTTTAAAACAATCCTGCAACCTTATTTTTGCATTTTTTCCATTTTCTCTAACTCGTTGGGATTTCTTCTTGGATGGGAGAGTTAGAGAGAAGCCGAGGGACCCCAAAAACATGATTTTTTTCCTTGAATCAATCTACTTGCTCGGGACTAAATAATTTGATGCATGTTATCAAAATTACCTTGAGGGGTGAATTTTGGATAACGAGGAGCCCACTGACCAAAGCGTCATGCATGGATTTCTTGGACACACTGGGTACTACATGAAGTTCATTAAGGGATATGCTAAGATCGCCGCGCCTTTGGAAATATTTCTCAAACATAAGAGTGCCTTTCAGTGGGGAGAGGTGCAGCAGAGGGAATTTGACACTCTAAAAGAAAGGCTTGTCACCGCACCTATTCTATGATTCCCATCATGGGATAAACCTTTCCATGTCCACGTGGATGCCTCTAGTACAGAAATGGGAGCTGTTCTTGCTCAACTAGGAGAGAGGATTTTTTTATCATCTCTTGTGTTTTGCAAGTAGAAAGTTGACACCAACAGAACATAATTATCTGATGACCGAGCGCAAGGCATTGTCAATGATCTACGTGCTCCACAAATTTAGACAATATCTGCTGGTGACTCCCTTCATATTCTACACTAACCATATGGCCTTGAAGTATCTAGTAAACAAAGCAGTGTTGCAAGGGCGCATATGTCGTTGGGTACTTTTATTTTAGGAATTTGAATTCAGAGTGGTGGTAAAACCTGGAAAGAACAATTATGGGCGGATCATTTATCAAGGATTGATTCAGGAGAGGACATGTAAAGTATCAAGGAAACCATGTTGGACGTGCAACTATTCAGGTTGTGGCGTGCACCCTCGGAGTTAGAAGACATTGTTGTTTTTCTCAAGGAAGGTGTGGTGCCCGAAGGGATGAAAGCATTGGAAAGGAAAAGGTTAGCCATACATGTCATGCCCTTCATGTTGATCAATGGGGATTTGTATAAAATGGGCTGCGATGAGGTTTTGCCGGTGTGTATTAGAACATGAATGCGTGGCCATAATAGAAGAAGCCCATGGTGGGATTGTTGGAGGACACTATGTGGGGAATGAAACCACGCGCAAGATCCTAGTCGTTGGACTATGGTGGGAGACAATTCACTAGGATTGCATTGAGTTTTGCAAGGCCTGTGACCACTACCAGTGCCATGGAAAACTTGGAAGAAGGGATGAGATGCCCTTGCTTCCCATCACCAACACGAACCTTTTGAGAAATGGGCAATAGATTTTTTCGAGACCAATCTCACCGGCTGCGTGAAGGACTAACTCACGGTATATCATTACTGCAGATCGATTATCTAACAAAGTGGGCAGAGGCCGCACCCACTAAGGATATGACCGCAGCCACAGATGCTAGATTTTTGTGGGAGAACATTATCAACAGGTATGGGTGCCCATTAAGTTTAACAAGTGATAGGGGCACTCACTTTTTAAATGAAACCATCAGGATTCTATTGGCAGAATTCATGGTGGCCCATCACAAGACTACCCCTTATCACCCTCAGGAAAATGGGACTATAGGTGCATTCAACAAAATCCTTAGTCACACATTTACTAAGATATGTGATGTGGGTAGGCAGGATTGGGATGATAAGGTGCCAGTAGTTATTTGGGCATACGAAACAGCATATAAAAGTTTGAACAAGTCCACACCATTTCAATTGGTGTTCGGCACGGAAGTAGTTTTGTTGGTCAAATTCATGCTACCACCTCTGCGTATACTGCGCACAAGAGGGTTGGACGATGAGAAAACTTTGGAAGAAAGAATAGATGAATTTATAAAGTTGGATGAAAGGCGCTCACTATCAAGATGGAGCCAAACAACCGAGAAGGAAAAGCAAAAGGCATGGTGAAATCAGAAACCAGATTAAATTGCAAAAACAAGGTGGAGCTTGCTGTGATTTTATTAATATAAAATGAAGCATTACAATCAAAAGAGAGAGCTGTAATATTTATAGATATTGGACAACTTCTATCTCTTCCACAATACATGGAACATATCTCCTAAACAAAGCAAATATGTAGAAATAACATATTGCCCTAAAAAGCTTCTATAGGAAATCATCCGAGAACAATATTCTAACTAAAGAACATCCTCCACAATCTAAGGGATGATAACAACACACTAATAATAAAGCTAACTAAAGTAATTAAATAATTACTTTATTACTATTACACATTAATCCACATATGGTGAATTAAGTGTTAGATTATTTCTAACATTCCCCCCCTTAATTCATCATACTTTGAAGTGAACAGGAGAGAAATACTCTGAATGCCTCAAATTTAGGACATGCAAGAGATTTTGTGAAGATATCTACACGTTGATGTTCTATCGGGCAATGCTGAAGCTGAATGTTGTTGTTCTGAACATGTTCACGAATGAAATGTACCTGCACCTCAATGTGTTTGGTGCGTTCATGAAAAATTGGATTCGAACAAGTTTTATTACTCCTTCATTGTCTACATGTAGGATTGTTGGATGATCCTGTGGAATTCCCAATCCTTCAAGTATCCGTCTGAGCCAAATCACTTCACAGATAGCTCCTCCTGCTGCGCAATATTCTACTTCTATGGAAGACCTTGAAACACAATTTTGTTTCTTGCTTCCCCATGAAATAGGTTCAGATCCTAAAAAGAACAAAAATCCTGAAGTGGACTTCATGTCATCAACATTCCCTGCATGATCTAAATCTGTATATCCTATCAAGAAGAATTTATCATTCTTCTTGTATTCTAGGCCAAAGTCCAAGGTTCATCGATGTATCTCAAGTACCCTTTTTGCTGCTTTCGGTGATAAACCCTTGGTTCTTGTATAAATTAAGAAATATAACTGACTACATAGTTGATATCTGGCCTAGAATAAGTTAAGTAAATGAGACTCCCAATCAACTGTCGATAAAGAGTAACATTTACTTGTTCTGATGGATCTGTGTGAGACAATTGAAGCCTTGTCTCCATAGGTGTAGCCATTGGTATACTATCCATCATTCTGAATTTCTCGAGCATTGTCTTGGCATATTTTAGTTGAGTAACAAAGATGTGATTTTCCTTTTGCCATACTTCAAGTCCAAGACAATAATGAAGAAGCCCGAGATCTGTCATGTCGAATGATCGATTTAGATCTTCCTTAGTTGTTTCAATCATCTTCACCGAACTTCCAGTGATGACTAGATCATCGACATATACTACTATGATCACTATCTCCCCCCCTTTCTTTTTGAGATAGAGATTAGGATCATATGGACTTCTTTTGAATCCATGTTTGATGAGATGCTCATCAATCTTTATGTACCATGCCCTGGGAGCCTGTTTGAGACCGTACAATGACTTTATGAGTCTACATACCTTTCCTTCTTTACCTGGTATGAAAAAACCTTTTGGTTGAGTCATGTAGACTTCTTCCTGTAAATCCCCATTGAGAAATGCAATTTTTACATCCATTTGATGAACTTTCCAACCAAATTGTGTAGCTAGAGCAAATATCATCCTGATTGTTTTGATCTTAGTTGTTGGTGCGAATGTTTCTTCATAATCAATGCCTTCTTTTTGTGCATAACCCTTAGCTACCAATCTTGCCTTGTATTTATCAATGCTTCCATCTGATTTGTACTTTGTTTTAAATATCCATTTGCAACCTATTGCCTTCTTCCCTGGTGGAAGATCTGTAAGTTGCCATGTATTATTCTTAATCAAAGAGTTGAATTCTGAATTCATAGCATCTGACCAAGGTTTTGACTGTTGGGCATCTTGAACTGTAGTGGGCTCACTTGATTCAATTACTATACTCATTAAGGCTAATTTTACCTCATTTTGAGTCATACTATGAGTTCTAGGTCATGAAGTGGATGTGTTAGGATCACTATCCAACTTAGCATCTCGAATTAGATTAGTATACCACTTAGGCATACATTTAGCTATTCCTATAGATGGAGGAGTTGAATTATCCTCATCATCATTATCTTCATCAAGAACATCTTCTATTTTCTTAGTAGGATTGTTTTGTGAGTTTATGGAAGGATCATATGCTAATTTATTCTCAAAAACTCAACATCTCTACTTGTGAAAATTTTCCTTGATTTTGGATCCATTAACCTGTATCCCAAGGCTTCATCACTGTATCCCAAGAATATAAGTTGTTCTGATTTCATATCAATTTTAGTTCTCTTTTTCTTAGGAATGTGCATACTTGCCTTGCATCCAAAAACTCTAAGGTGTTTTATAGATGGTTTGTTCCCTGACCAAGCTTCCTGTGGTGTTATTCCATCAAGTGCGGAAGTGGGAACTCTATTCAGCAGATAAACTACTATTTTTACTGCTTCTGCCCAATATGTTTTACTCAAGCCTGAGTCGTCAATCATACACCTTACCATTTCCATTATAGTTCTATTCCTTCTTTCAACAACACCATTTTGTTGTGGTGTATATGGAGGTGCCATTTGCCGATGAATTCCATGTGTTTCCAAAAAAGATTTGAACTCATTACTGGTGTATTCACCCCCTTGATCTGAGTGGAGTGTTTTTATTTTCTTACCAGTTGCATTTTCACAAGCTACTTTGAATTTCTTAAAATTTTCAAAGGCTTGGTCTTTGGTGTGAATGTAGTATACCCACATTTTCCATGAGTAATCATCAACAAAAGCATAAAATATTGAAACCCTGAATGACTAGGTCTCATAGGTCCGCCTGATTGGTATGCACCAAATCAAGTTTACCATGGGCCCTAAATGTCTTGCTTTTATGAAAAGAAGCTCTATGTTGTTTTCCTGCTAAATAATTTGTGCACATGTCTGTATTTTTCTTGAAATTTGGCAGTCCTCTTACCATGTTATTTTTTTGAAGTGTTTCAAGATAGCCAAAACTTACATGGCCAAATCTTCGATGCCAAAAATGTGCCGATGATGTATCCTTAGCTACAAAGGCCTGATTGTTGGTTTGAACAAAATCCAATTAAAACATACGACCTACACCATAAGCTTGTGCAATAATGTTGGAGTTTTTAGACTTATCTTTGATTAAACACATCTTCTTTCCATCTGTACAATCAAAATCCACTTTTAAGTTGTGCTCCAAAAGCTAGCTTACTGAAAGTAGATTCTTTGTCAATCCAGGAACATATAGAACATCTCTTATTGTGTACTTTCTTGATCCAAGAGGTAAGGAGATGTTTCCAATTCCTTGTACTTTGTACGATGAATCATCACCCAACGAAACAAAGTCTTTATTAGGTGTATTCTTTAACTCTAAGAACCAATCATTTATCCCGGTCATATGTCTTGTTACTCTTGAGTCAACATACCAAATTTCCTATTTGATTTCTTGAGTTGATTGTGCAGCAAATAGGAAGTCCTCATCTGGTGAGTTATCTTCTTCTTCAGCAATGTTGCCATGTTGCGGTGTTTTCTTTTTCCAGTTGCTTTTTCTTTGTCCTTGTTTGTTTTGATAACCCTGACTAGATTGTTGAAAATTTGGCTTCTTGCCACTAGATGAACCCTTCTAAAATGTGTTATACCAACAATATTTTAAGTCATGTCCTTTTCTACCACAAATCTGACACTGCTTTTGCTGAGTGTTCCCTTGAGTATTCTGTTGAGAATGTTGCTTGTGTTGCTTACCAGTTATATGAATCTGTTTCTTTCCCTTATGGAATGAAGAGAGGGCTTGTTCCTCATCTTCTACAGGTTTGTTCATGGACTCTTCTTGTTATAACATGTTCACTAACTCTTCAAAACTTGTAGTTGGACCCATAATGTTGAGAGTTGTGACAAATATTTTCTATGAGGCTGGTAAAGCTCTCAATATAATAGGGACAAGAGATTCATCAGTGACCTCTTCTTCCAAAGCTTGGAGAGATGATCTCAATATAGCAACACACTTTAGAAAACCTTCAATAGACTCATTAGAATTCATTTTGAGACAATGGAGTTGTGTTTGTAATTGCAAAATAGCATTTTTGTTCTTAGCTTCATATACAGTTGCTAGTTTATCCCATGCTTCTTTTGCAGTTGTCGCTTGACGAATATGAGGTTGTACATCATCAGTTACACCAAATAGAATTATAAGTTTTTCCTTTTGATTAGCACGATCAAACACATGTTGTTGAGCAATATCATTTTCTGGTCTCGTTATCGAGCCATCAACTACACCAATTATGTCCTCAAATTCAAGTTGAGTTTTAATTTTCATTTTCCATGCAACATAATTATCTCCTCGTAGGAGTTGTGAATCGGGAAAAAAATTAGATGCATTGTTAGCCATTTGTGCATGAAAGAAAAGAGAGATAGAGAATCAAACATGAAACAAATCCCCCCTCAAATCAGTACACACCCCCCCCAAAATTGATTTTTATTGAGTGTGGGCTCCTTTTTGGCCTTTTACAATGATTTTTCAGCACTATCGGTTGTTTTTACAAACATCTTGTAAATAGAAAAAGAAAATTGCACCCCCCTTCTTGTTTACAAAAATTAATATTTTCACAATTTTTTAAATTTTTGGGCACTTTGGCCTCTTTTCCCTTACAAATTTAGTTTTGGGCTCTTTGGCCTCTTTGACTGGACCAAAGCGTAGAGCTCAAAAAAACATATACTTTCAAAAAAATGGCACCTCAATCCGAGGTACCAGTTGAAAGTTATGACCATTTTAAAATATTTTTCCGGGCCCCTTTCCAAAAATGGAAAAAAAAATTCCTTCGATTTTTTTCGCATCGTCCAAAAAAGAATTTTTTAAAAAATAATTTTTAACGCAGAAAATGTGGGTCTGACTTATGCATGCGTGCAGCTTTGTTTCCTCCGTCGTCAGCCTTGTTTCCTTCGCCGCCCTTTCGCCTTAAAGGCTCTCTTACGCTCTATTCTGCAAGGTCGCACAAGAATTGCTTGTAGATTGAAGACGACCTTGATCGATGTATCACTCATTTTTTTCTTTTGTAGGTGTGAAGTTATCAGGTAAATCCGCAGGTCTGCAAGGTGAATTCATAGATATATGCAAATACCACAGCTGCATACAGGTTGTAGATCGGTGGTGGATGTTTCTTTTTATTAAAAATGAAACCAATCTTGGAGGTGTTTTGCATCTTGTTGCTTTTGCGCTTACGGCGGGTGGAGTAGGGCGGGGGGCTCTGTGAAGAGACTAGGGGCAACTCGGCTCCTCCTAGCTTAAGCTTCATATTCCTCCTCCCTCAAAACTTCCTACACTTTTCCTTAGATCGAATGTCTCTCTAATACCGGATGAAATCTGTAAACTAGATTAAATTACAAAAACAAGGCGGAGCTTGCTGTGATTTTATTAATATAAAATGAAGCATTACAATCAAAAGAGAGAGCTACAATATTTATAGATATTGGAAAACTTCTATCTCTTCCACAATACATGGAACAAATCTCCTAAACAAAGCAAATATGCAGAAATAACATATTGCCCCTAAAAAGCTTCTATAGGAAATCATCGAGAACAATATTCTAACTAAAGAACATCCTCCACAATCTAAGGGATGATAACAACACACTAATAATAAAGCTAACTAAAGTAATTAAATAATTACTTTATTACTATTACACATTAATCCACATATGGTGAATTAAGTGTTAGATTATTTCTAACACATGGCATGACCACTATGTTAAGAACAAATAGTTTGAGGTTGGCCGATGGTATTGCTATATGATTCAAAATTTCTACGCCATCCTAGAAAGTTGAAGGTGCATTGATTGGGTCCTTATGTAATTTCATACATCCTTGATTGAGATGCATGCGATTCTACAAGCATTGGATGGAACCGATAATAATGGTATAGCTTAGATACCAAATGATAGAATAGAATAAGATTGCAATGACCAAAGAGGGACGGAAGCCTCACAAATATTATTGATCATGAAATCAGATTACATTACAATGCAAGAGCTGTAATATTTATAGATATTAGATAGCCTCATATGGATAGACATGACACCCTAGCAGACACCAACTACGAGATGATAAGACCCATCTCACATGCACATGTAATTACTACTAATACCAATATTGAATGTTATCCAACATAACAATATTGAATGCAAGTCACTAGACTAGAGTGCACATGTTGCACATTATTAAATAAAAGACAATGCAATAAAATGTAATAAATATGCCTATGCTAAATTATGCTAACATTCCCCCCCTTAATTTTGCATAGTTTCCAATGAAGTGGAGAGGAACTCTCTGAACAGTGTGAATTTGTCACGTGCAAGTGACTTAGTGAAAACATCTGCCTTCTGTTCAGTTTGTAGAGGCGTAAGCTGGAGTGTATGTTGTGCTTCAAGACATGCTCACGTATGAAATGAACCTGTACTTCAATATGCTTGGTTCTCTCATGAAATACTAGATTGCAAACAAGCTTTAGAACTCCTTCATTATCAACATATATTGGAGTAGATTTCTGTTGTGGTAGACCAATTCCTTCCAGTATTCGACGTAGCCATATTGCTTCACAAACAGACTTCACTGCTGACTCAATACTGCGCTTCTATAGAAGAGTGAGAAACAAAGTTGTTTCTTGCTTCCCCATGATATCGGTCCATATCCCATAAAGAAGACGAAGCCTGATGTTGACTTCCTATCATCCATGTTTCCTGCATGATCTAAATCTGAATATCCTGTCAAGAAGAAATTGTCATTCTTCTTGTACTCTAGACCAAGGTCAAATGTACCCTTTAGATATCTTAGTATTCTCTTTGTTGCTTTCCAATGACATATTTTCGGTTCTTGCATGAAGCATGATAAATAGCTGACTGCAAAGCTGATATCTGGTCTAGTATATGTCAGGTAAATGAGACTCCCGATCAACTGCCAATAGAGAGTTGCATTCACCGGTGGTGATGGATCGGAACGAGATAACTGAAGTCTTGCTTCCATAGGTGTAGCAATAGGAGTGCAGTCCATCATCCTGAATTTCTCGAGCGTTGTCTTGGTGTATTTCAACTGTGACACAAAGATATGATTCTCTTTTTGCCATACTTCCAACCCAAGACAATAGTGCATGAGCCCGAGATCTGTCATGTCGAACGATCGATTAAAATCCTTCTTTGTTACATCAATCATCTTCATGAACGCCTGTAATGACTAGATCATCGACATAAACAACCACAATGACAATCTCCCCCTTTCTTTTTGAGGTAGAGATTGGGGTCATAAGGATTCCTTTTGAATCCATGACTTATGAGATGCTCATCAATTTTGATGTACCATGCTCGGGGTGCCTGTTTTAGGCCATATAGAGATTTTATGAGTCTGCATACCATCATCTCTTTTCTGGTATTAC
Source organism: Taxus wallichiana var. yunnanensis (assembly GCA_018340775.1). Lineage (NCBI taxonomy): Eukaryota > Viridiplantae > Streptophyta > Pinopsida > Cupressales > Taxaceae > Taxus > Taxus wallichiana. Next base: position 950,377,541 of record CM031237.1, on the reverse strand, counting down.
ATAACCCTCTGGCTGAGTCATATAGACTTCTTCTTGCAAATATCCATTAAGAAAGGCACTTTTCACATCCATTTGGTGGACTTTCCAACCAAATTGTGTAGCTAGAGCAAAGATCATCCTGATTGTCTTGATCTTGGTTGTGGGAGCAAATGTCTCCTCATAATCAATGCCTTCTTGTTGTGCATACCCCTTTGCTACAAGCCTTGCTTTATACTTGTCATAGTCCCATCGATTTGTACTTAGTCTTGAATATCCGTCGCATCCAATGGGTTTCTTCCCTGGTGGAAGGTCGACAAGTTGCCATGTGTTGTTCTTCATCACTGACTGATACTCTGAATCCATGGCATCTTTCCAAGCTTTTGATTGTAGGGCTTCCTGAACTGTAGATGGCTCAACTGTTTCAACAACTCTGCTCATTAGGGCATAATTGACCTCTTCACGAGCTTGACTGCGAGTTCTAGGTCCAGGATTGGACGATGTGCTCGGTGCTTCATCCAAATTTGCATCTCTTATTAATTGAGTATACCATTTAGGTAACTTATTAGCTGTTCCATTGGATTGTGGTGGATCACCATCATCCAATTCATCACTGTCATCTTCAGTGGGAACATCAAATTTTGTCTTCACAAGAGGTGTATTCTGCATGTTTGTTGAGTCGTTGAGTGGAGCATCTGCTTGTTTCTTCTCAAAGAACTCAACATCCCTACTTGTGTATACTTTCTTTTCTTTCGGATCCCATAATCTATACCCAAGTGCTTCTTCACTATATCCAATGAATATCAGTTTCTCAGCTTTCATATCCAACTTGTTCTTGTTCTTCTTGGGTATGTGCATGCTAGCTTTACACCCAAATACTCTTAGGTGTGTAATTGATGGTTTCGATTTGACCATGCTTCTTGAGGTGTCACTCCTTCAAGAGCTACTGTGGGCACTCTGTTCAACAAATAGACTGTAGTTCTTGCAGCTTCTGCCCAAAATGTCTTTGTTAAACCTGAGTCATCAATCATACATCGCACCATTTCCATGATAGTACGATTCCTTCTCTCAACTATACCATTCTGTTGTGGTGTGTGAGTAGGAGGCATTTGTCGACGAATCCCATGAGCTTCCAGGTAAGTCTTGAACTCATTGCTTATGAATTCCCCCCCTCGATCTGAGCGGAGAGTTTTGATCTTGCGACCAACTTCATTCTCAACAAGTGCTTTGAACTTCTGAAATGTCTCAAAGGCTTGACTCTTGTTTCTTAGACAATATATCCACATCTTTCTTGAGTAGTCATCAACACAAAGCATGAAGTATTGACATCCAGAATGACTTGGTTGCATGGGCCCACAAAGATCGGTGTGCACCAAATCAAGATTTCCCTTAGCTCTATATGTATTCTTCTGGAAGGGTACTCTATGTTGCTTTCCAGGTAGGCAATTGTGACACTTGTCAGTGTTGTGCTTGAGTGTAGGAAATCCTTTCACCATGTTGCCCTTTTGAAGTGTTTGGAGATAGCCAAAACTGATGTGACCATATATGCGATGCCATAGTTCTATAGATTGTGTGTCTTTGGCCACTAGAGCTTGATCATCCTTGTGGACAAAATCAAGTTGGAACATGCGTCCCACATTGGAGGCTCTTGCTACAATCTTGGAACCTCTTGACTTATCTCTTATCAAGCACACTTTTTCTCCATTATTACTGTCAAAATCTAACTTCAAGTTGTGATCAAGGAGTTGACTAACTGATAGAAAATTCTTGGTCAACCCAGGTACATATAATACATTTGTGATTTTACAGTCATGCTTTCCAAGAGGTAGTGAAATGTTTCCAATCCCCTTGACACTGTATGATGAGTCATCACCTAATGACACATGGTTCTTGTTAGGTGAGTCACGCAGTGTGTAGAACCAATCCTTACGTCCAGTCATGTGTCGAGTTGCACCCGAGTCAACATACCAGATATCTTGTGTGGACTTGGTTTCTTCATCAAATTGAGCAGAATACATGTGGTGTCCTTCATCTGAATCATCCTCATGTTTGCAATGTACCCTTGTTGTTTGGGTTTTCTTTGCCAATTACCATTTTTCTGCCCTTGATTGTTGTTGTTGTTGGACTTCCCTTTATTTGAATTATTGTTACCCATATGGTTATTGGGTTTTGAATTACTTGATGAACCCTTTTTATAGGAATTGTACCAACAATCTTTGATGTCATGTCCCCCTCTATTGCAAATGGGACACTTCTTGGTGTTGTCTCATTGACTTTGGTTTTGTTGGGACTTCTTGTGATTGGACTGAAATTTTGCCTTTCCTTCATGATTGGAAGATAGTGCTTGCTCATCTTCCGATCTTTTTGTTCATTACCTCTTCTTGTTGGAGTAGATTGACCAACTTCTCAAAGGTGATTGTGTGTTCACTCATATTGATAGTTGTCACAAAGATTCTGTAGGAAGGAGGAAGTGCTCACAACACAATTGGTACAAGGTCTTCATCACTTATCTCTTTTCCCAATGCCAATAGAGATGCCCTCAAAGTAGCAACTCGTCTCAAAAAAACTTCAACCTTCTCATTGTGCTTGAACTTGAGAGTATGCAGTTGTGATAGTAGGTTGAGGATGGCATTCTTGTTCTTTGCCTCATAGATTGTGCTCAACTTATCCCATGCATCCTTGGCCGATGTGGCATCTCTAATGTGGGGTCGCACATCATTTGTTACGCTAAACAAGATGATCAACTTGGCCTTCTGATTGGCCCTGTCAAATTGAACTTGTTGTCTTCCATCATCAAGTGATCTTGTTGTTTGTCCATCTACAACTATCCATAGGTCTTCAAACTCAAGTAACACCTTGATCTTTGGTTTCCATGCAACATAGTTGTCTCCTCTAAGTAGTTGTGAATCTGGAAAGAAGAACTTTGGTGCTTGTGCACCCATTTTTGTAATCTAAATTTCTAAAACTCTGAATTTATGACAAAGGGTAAGGCTCTTATCACTCCAGGTTTATGGTCTCCCTCTCAATATACCATCAGGCCGATATACCAAACCTTTCTATATACGCTCCCTTCCGATATACCCGTCAGTACGTGGAAGAAGATCACCCTTTCAATATACCTATCAGTATGGAAAGAGGTGTTAATGCACGTGAAAGAATTTAGTACGTGGTACTTAGACAGTATGAAGAGGGGTTTGTGTAAGCACAAATGGATGGGAGGGCTTAAATGTGTGTGTATTGTGTCCTTATTACTCCCCGTCGATTTTATAGGGTCGATGCCCAGATGACGTTTAGGCAGCTGTGTTAGGCGTTAATTTCAGTAGTAGTCACGACGGCATCACCCGTAAGCGCTTCCCAGAGGCACCGTATATACCGAACGCTGCTATGAGATCAAAGATCTCGTGTGATAGAACCAAACATAAAATAAAAAATGTGCACTTTTTTTTTTTCACTTTATGCACCAAGATTAGTACAACATCCTCTCAAAGTACATCAAAATGAAGTTTTTGTGTCCCCCCTCTTTACAAAAAAGGGTCTAGAATCACAAAATACACAATTTAGGCCAAAAATTTTTACCCCCAATAGGTGTTTTTCCGCTAAATTTAGCGGTGGCTCTAAATGTGTTTGGTGAGCTTATAAATTTAGAAATCTCCCAAAATTTAGTAATTTCTCCAAATTTTCTAAAAAAATAATTTAAGAAAAAATATGGAGAGAGTGGGAATTGAACCGCTGACCTGTTTGTTCCCAAGATCCAAACAAACAATCTGAATATTGTTTTCACCTTTTCTCACAAACCGTGATCTAGGTTTTTCTAAAATTTTGACAGTAGCATCATACAATATTTTTCTTGAAACCCACAAAATTTCAGAAGAATCGGAATCTTAGTTTTTGAGATCTTACCAATTTACCAGCTAGATCTGATTTTTTTAGAAAAAAATGATCCAACTTGTACAGACTTTTCATCATATGTAGAGGCCGAATCTGAAGATGATGTAAACTGAAAAGTTGTGCGTCTCCTTCTTATCTTTCTAAAAAAATGGCACATCAATCCGACATTGTATGAAAAAGTTACGTTCTTTTTCTAAGAGCTATCTGCTGGAATTTGGTTGACGGGACTGCTTCAACCTTTGCTCCCGAATTCTTCACACCTCCACTTTCAGATCTGATTTTTTTTTTTTAGATCTGATCTTTTTTTCTTTTGATCTGCAATTTTTTTCAAGATCTCTCCTCTTTTTTTTTTTTTTAGATCTGCAATTTTTTCCAAGATCTTTCTCCTTTTTTTTTTAAAGATCTCCAAATCTGAAATATTCCGCCAATATGTTAGATCAATTGGCTATGCCAATGACTAATAAAAAAATTTACCTTCCAAATAAGTGGATAGGTCAAATTTTAGTTGATGGATGCTTGGGAGGAATGGAGGCTGCGGGATGCTTCAATGGCTCTCCTTTGATGCAGATCTTCTTCTCCAATGGATCCTCTCCAATAGTGCTCCTCTTCAACCTTGCTTGGATAGAACCTGCTCTGATACCAAATGATAATAATGGTATAGCTTAGATACCAAATGATAGAATAGAATAAGATTGCAATGACCAAAGAGGGACGGAAGCCTCACAAATATTATTGATCATGAAATCAGATTACATTACAATGCAAGAGCTGTAATATTTATAGATATTAGACAGCCTCATATGGATAGACATGACACCCTAGCAGACACCAACTACGAGATGATAAGACCCATCTCACATGCACATGTAATTACTACTAATACCAATATTGAATGTTATCCAACATAACAATATTGAATGCAATCACTAGCCTAGAGTGCACATGTTGCACATTATTAAATAAAAAACAATACAATAAAATGCAATAAATATGCCTATGCTAAATTATGCTAACAGGAACAAAATTACCTAGACACTTCAATCGGAGTAGGCTAAAACACTACTATAAATAATGCTTCTTGGTGTTTGTAAATAAGGAACTTTTTCAGTTAGTTTAGAATTTCCTTTTATGCTTTTCCTTTCTTGTATTTCCCTTTTGCATTGTTGTTTTGTTTTACGCTTTGGGCACCGGTAACCTTATTATTTTTGAATTATGAATGCACTGAGAGGACGACGCATCGTTTTAGTGTGGGGTGAGATGATGAAGAGAAACTTGGAGTTATTCTGCTAGGAGGATTTGGGTCGGTGGTAAAATAAGGTTACATTGGAAATCCACGTACAAAGGAGAAAAAGCACAAAAAAATGAGGTAGGTGAAAGCAAGAATCATGAGGATGGAAGAAGTGCCTTTGGCGCCGGTAACACATGCACAAGAGTCTTCTGTCAAGATGGATTGTTTGTGCACCAGAAGGTTGGAAAAAAATTTAGCGCAAGGATTGGGTGTGTAAGGAGAAGCACTGAAGTCGAGGTTTTGTTTGAAAACACTGCATTAAATATTGTTTTACAGATGGTAGGTAGCCTAGCCTTAAATGCGTAAAAGCGGGAAAAGCTATAAATACAAGAGTGGGCATTTCATTATTTCACATTGTGAACACAATAAGAGCAATTTTCTTTCAAGAGCTAGGGTTTTGAGAACTGACTCGTGTGAAGGAAAATCCCAAGAACTTAAGCACAATCGATCCGTTGGATCTACAAACCAGAGAAGAAGTGATTCACGGGTGTGAGGAATGTTGTGAGGAAGCGCCGTGATCAAAGGAGAAAAATCTGAAATTAGGGTTTGTGTTTTAGGGCACGAGGCACACAAGGAAAACTTTCAAACAACTCGCAAGTTAACCTGAGAATCAAAGCAAAGGGTGTAATGATGGCCATGAAACCAGTTAATAAACATGTCGAACAATCCAAGAAGGGAAAGGGTAAAGGAAAAGGAAAGAAGAAATACCCTTGGATACAAATGAGGAATGGTACTCGGAGATGTAATACCCGGATGGGGTTTTTCTAGGGCAAGAGTGGGAGTCCCACATAAGAAATATGATCATGAATGACTACAATCACCAGTCAAGTACAATCATGAAGGAAATGGCGCTGGAGCTGGTGCACCCCACAAATAAATGAACACCTGATGGGTTGCTGATCTACAACGACGTGGTCAAGGTGAAAATGGAGAAGGCAGGGCTTCTCCAACTTTTTGAGTTACCATATTTTGGGAAGCTTGAGCGCTTGTACCAGTGGTTGATGATGTGCGTACACGAAGACTTCTTCTGCTTCATAGGGTGTAAAATGCACATAACTCCCCAACTAATTTCACACTTCACAGGCCTAAACTGTGAAGGGGACACGCTCGAAGATGACCTCCTGGATGAGGAGGCAATCAAAGAAACCATAGCATCCCAAGAATTGAAGAAGGGATCAAGGTACTACGACGTCTCGGATATCAGTGATCGGTGATGAAGATGGCCACACACCTAGTCTCAAGCTGAATGGACAAGAAAGGTGGACCCGGGTGAACAAGCCCTAGCCGAATGTCTCTGAGGGAAAGTCACGAGAGGGCACCATATACAACCTCTCCTAATATATTGTAGATGAAATCATAAGCAGCATGAGAGAAGGGAGGAAAGATCTTATTTGGAAACATTTTGTTGACAATTGTGTTCTCAGAAGTCGGGGTGTCGGATGCATCCAACAAGTTCGTGTGGGAGTACCCTGCTGAAGATCCTTCACCTGCGGAGAGGTTTCAGAAATACACATGTGAATCAATGACAGGGGTACACAAGGCGCACTTAGAAAAATGGTATATGCGCCTTAGGAATGCATTCGAGGCTGAATGGTAGATCCCTGAACAACTCCCCACGGCAACCAAAGGAGAAGCAAAGTTTGCAGTCTACCAACACTTCTGTATTGGCAAGGTTCATTTTGGTCAATGGAAGCTGGAGTCCATGGTGCAAACTCCCATTCTCGTTTACTACCCAATTTTTCCAAGCAGGAGTAAACAGATACAAGGAGTCAAAGAAATTAAACCTTGACTTGTCCACCCTTGACAGAGAGCACAGGGAAATGAGGAAGAAGCTGGTCTACCTAGAGAAGTGCATGTACATTGAAAGGTACGTGTCACATGATGTGCATATTGTAAGGCCTTTGACCTTACCTATTGTTGGGAGCAATGCCGCAAGGATTTACCTACACATAAGGCCAAAATTTGAAAAGGGCACATACGTGGAGGATGAGATATCCATCCCAGATGACCCTACTAGAAGGAAGAATCACGCCAAAGTGTAAGGAGAGGGAAGAGAAAGAGGAATAGAGGGCGGTGGAGAAGCAGGATGTAGGTACCACGGGGACAAGTACCTACATCGGAAGAAGAAGAGGACAGTGGTCAAGGAGAAGACCCCAGAACTTGTAAAGCCACCATCCCCTAAGGAACCCTCAGATGAAGAGAAGACCACATCCCCGACTCGAAGTTTTCAACAAAGGAAGAAGAAGAGGGGATGGAAGAACTAGAGTCCGAGGATATAGATGACATGAACACCTATATAGGAAAAAGGATGATGATGAAGAGGAAGAGCTAGAGGTAAATCAGGAGCTGATTGATGTCCATGATTCGGAGGAAGAGGAAGTAGAAGATGCAAACGATGCTTTCATCTTTGTAAGGAGGAAGGGCGCCCAAGGGGAGGAAGATGCATAGAATGAAGAAAGGAGTGAGGGGGCAAGTACCAAGGAGCCAGATATGCCCAAGCTCACTTAGGAGGAGGTGGATGAGAAAGCAACAAGGGAGGTGGAGAAGATGATTAATACCTTGGTCGATGAGGAATTGGAGTGTAGTGTGGAGCTCGTGCTCGGTGAATTCAAGGAAGAGAAAAGGGAGAAGAGTGTGAGTAGCACAAAAGGCCCAACTCTTACAGTGACTATTCCAAAGGGCATGTGCATGGGAAGTAAATGCACGGAGGAAGGAAAATCAATGATGGGGTATGTTAATGACCCTAGCAAAGTTTTGTGTGCACACTTCCAGAGTACCGTGCCCACCAAGGAGCTCACCACCATGGATTCCTTTGATCCTAAGGGTGGATACCCACGCACAAGAAAGATGTTATCATGGGCGTTTGACTCCCACCTTGATGAGCCTGAGTTTGAGGTTAACCAAGGGGCGATACTAGAGCTATCCGAGACAAAGGGGTTAACCCCATCATAAACGCACAACAACTATCGGATGAGCAAGTATGTAATGTGCTCAACAAAGTCTCCGTGGAGGTAAAGGCAAGGCTCTTTTACAGAAATGACAGGGTTAAAGTCTTGGAGGACCTGATGGAGAAGAGGAAGGAAGAAATAGTTGAGCTAACAAAGGAACTCAGCCTTGAAAAGTTGATCAGCACTCAACTACAATGAGAATTACAAGAGGAGAAAGCTAAAGTGCACGAAGTTTCCAAGAAGGTGGAGCTCATCTCCTAGGCTATTGTCATGAAGCACCCAGACCTTAACCCTCCCATGCAAAAATATGGTTCCCCCTAGAGTGTCTTGAGGACTTGACTCGGATCCTCACCATGGAAAGGTAGCCTTTGGCCTTGGAGTCGGCAGAGGATGTAGCTGTGTGCTTGGAGTAGGAGGACAAGTTGAAAGTCATTGCACTCATAGCTAAATACAACAAGGTGCTTGCTGATGTAAAAGTAGTTGCACAAACCGTTGGGGTCACATACAACCATTGCACGGATCAGGACAAGGTGATAAGCATGTTGCTTTCCAATGATGAGGCCAAGTTGAAGGACTTCAGGGAAAAGAATAAAGGCAATAGAGCAGAGCGAGAAAAGATTCTAGCTGAAGTAGAAAGAAAATCTGAAGCTATTGAGATCCTTGGTCTCAATCAAAACCCGACTTAAAGAGCTCTACACGGTCATTACGAGGAAGATGGATGCCTTGGAAGATCAAGCTAAGGAACTAGAAATGGCGGTAGATACCATAAACACAAAGGGGGAAGGATTAACCTTTGACAAGGTGAGTACATTGGTTGGAAACCTTTGCAAGAGGGCGCAAGATGAAGTCAGTGCTTGGAATACACTGGAGGCTGACCTGCGGTAGAATTTTCCCCTTCTTCTTCTTTAGGCAGTTTTCCTTCTATTCTCTCTCTTCCCCATTTCTTTATTCTTTCCCTCCATTCTTTTCCAAGGCAAGGCCTTGCCTTTTTGTATTGCATTCTTTGAAAAGGTTCTGAGGGTGGAGAACAAGTGAAGTGTGGGGTAATGTTGGGACCCTAATGTAGCTACCAAATCTTAAAGGCGCATAGGCGCACATGAGCCAGAGGAAGCGTGTAAGTTAAGGCACGCAAGGTAGGATTCAAAAAGGGTTCTTGGAGAACCAAGGATGCGTGCCCATAAAGCACAATTTGGGACTTAGCCATTTTTGGCCTTTTGGAGAACACATGAAGAACGTGTTCCGTTTGGATAAGGTTCCAACCTGGCAAACAGGGTGTCTTGGAAAGAATATACCTTGTGATAAGAAGATGTAAAAAGCTAATCATGACATGGAGAGGCATGCACTTAAGGCAATCCACACCTTGACACTTGGGGCTAGATTTGAGGTTGTAGAGGAGTTTTTGGAGATCAGATGCCTATATATATGTGTGCCCTTAGCAAAGAAAAGAGGAGAACATGAGGAAGGAAGTGGAGCTCTGCAGAATTACTGTGAGAACTATGGGATAAAAGGGGTAGATGATTATAGGAAGGATGTAATAAGGGAATGGGGAATGTAAATTTTGTTTCAAAAGTCTTCATGTATGGATCCAAATATGGCGCATGACTATGGTCTCCCCTTCTATGATATTCTATAGTAATGCTATGAATGAATATGATAAGGTTACCATGATAATTGTATTAAGATATTCTCTCTATATTATCTGCATATTTCTATTATGCTTTTGTTCTTGTATAATCATGAACCTTATTTGAATGTTAAGTCTATTTGTGGATTTACAACTTCCTAGTTATATTAATTCTATTAAGCACTTTTACTTTTGATATGACTGAAAGGGTATAGAATCCGTTCTGAGCTCTATAGCTTTTTCATGTCCTTTAAAATCACTAATTCAAGATCATGAATGATGCCTTCCACTAAACTCACATAAAAGAGACTCGCCTCCCTCTCGCGTGCCTCGGGTGAGCGCCCCAAGTGCCCGTTGGGTGATAGGCCGACATGCACGAGGTTCCCTTGTTCTTAGTGGGTGCAAAAATGACTACATCCGCACTCACTTAGGATCCTACTTTGAACTTGACCTTTGGAGGTGCGTTTGTTGGGATGCGTGGAGGTTTCGGCCGACTCTTTACACTTAGCTGATTTAACGGCTGACTTTATCTTTTCAGACTCAGACCATGTGGAGGGCCTACACACATTTGGGGTCTCTACGTTTGTGCACCATACCAAAAGTGTGTCAAAGAGACACGTGGAACCTTCACGGTCCTTCTATACTTAGTTGATTCGAGCCTCGATTGAACATTACCTTTCTCCATTTTTTCTTGCATGCTCTAATCTCCTTTGACATTATTGGCCTCCTTCACTGACCTTGCCCCTTCATTATTGGATTTGGAATGTGGGCTCACATGACTAAACCGCCCCTTCTAATTTTCTTTTGTGTGGGATCGTGTTTGATCAATTTTTTCGGGAGGAAAAATTGGGATAACATGTGCCAACTCAAAATTTTGAAACTTGACTTTAAAAATGAGGGGAATTTTAAGGGTGACAACAACTGGCTCTTTCTGGGGATGACTTGGGTGGGACGAGGAGGACGAGGAAAGATAAAGAACCATAGAAAAACTCTAGGAAAGCATATTAGTGCCTTATCCATTGGGCAATAGAGTCAAGGAAAAACCAATAAAGAAGACAACACACACGGAAGGGAAATAAACCAAAAAGGAAAGACAAAAAAACACAACACTACACATAGTATATATAAAAGGACTTCCTAATCACCTAGGAATTGAACAACTTCAAATACTTCCCACTATAAGGAAGTGGGAGAGGAGATCCATCCATGTAATCCAAGTAGAAAGAATTTTCTCCAACAAAGTGTATGATTTTGAAAGGACCAAGCCAAAGAGAATCAAACTTACCATGGCTTCCTTGAGGTTCATGTCTTTTGTCCCACAGAAGAACAATGTCTCCCACTTGAAAATATTTGGGTCTAGATTTCTTGTCAAACAAATCTTTCACCTTCAGTTGATGAGATGATATTCTATCAAAAACTTGTAACTTGTCTTCATCCAACTTCTGGAGATACATGATCCTCTTTTCCAAGGAACTGGTGAAACTTGTATCTTCAATAGCCTACATTAAGTGCAAGGCTGATAATTCCACTATTACTGGTAGCTGAGCTTCAACACCATACACCACATGGAATGGAGACATCCCAATTGCTATTTTGGGTGTAATTATATCTACCCATAGAGCATCATAGAGCTTCTTGTGCCAATTCTTTTGAGAGTCATTGACAAGCTTCCAAATGATGGTTACCAGATTCTTATTTGTTGATTCTACTTGTCCATTCCCTTGAGGATAATAATCTAAAGAATGAGCAAGGGAAATTCCATAACCATAGTAGAAATCCATCATCTTAGAAGAAGAAAAATTGGAAGCATTATCAATCACAATTTTGTTTGGTACCCCAAACCTTATCAAGATGTTATCCTTGATGAAATTACACACCACCTCATAAGTAGTGCTTTTAATTGGGATAGCCTCTACCCACTTTGTGAACTAATCTATAGCAGTTATCACGTGAGTATGTCCAGCATTGGAAGGTGGGTTAAGAGTTCCAATTAAATCCAATCCCCACTATTGGAAAAGCTCCTCAATCACTATTAGTTTGAGTGGTAAAGTAGGCAAATTAGGTCTCCCAACAAAAGTCTCATAGGCTTCACACTTACCTACCCATTTTGATGCATCTCTAAACAATGTAGGCCAAAAGTACCTTGCACGAAGGATTTTATGGGTAGTGATAGTAGGAGAGAAATGGCCTCTGTAAGCCTGATCATGAAAAGCTGAAAACAACTTCTTATGTTGCTCTTTGTCCACACATTTAAGGAATCTTCCATCAATGCCTTTTTTAAACAAAGCATTTTCCCATAATACATACTATGTAGACCTTAGCTTAATAGCTCTCTTTTCCTTGGCACTCAAATGGGATGGACACTCTCCATAAGTAAGAAAATGTGAAATATCAGCATACCACTCATCTGTTGAACTGAGGAAGAGAAAAATAGGAACATCAATTGCTTTTATGGACAATTTTGCATCAGCTCCTTCAGCAATAAGCTCACATAAGCCTTTACCTCGGACTAGCTTAGTTGGCTTGATATCAAGGTCATATTCTTGGACTTTTTCTACCCAATTACCTCTCTTAGTTCCAAACTCCTATTGTGTAAGAATAGACTTGATGGTTGTATCAGGTACACACACAACAGAGTGAGAATTAAGAATATAAAAATGAAATTGCTTGACAGCTTTAACTACTACAAAAGCTTGTGTCTCCATCATAGTATATTTCAATTCATGAGATTTCAGAACATAGCTCATGAATGAAATTGGAAGTTCATGATCCTCATAATTTCTCTGAGTTAGCACAAAGCCAAGGTACTCTCTGTAGCATAGCAATAGATAATAAAATCTTTGTTGAAATCAGGACATGCTAAGATGGGGGTTCTAGCAATGGATTTCTTGATACCTTCAAATGCTTCTTTACCCTCAGAATTCCAACCAAATTTTTGCTTTCCTTTCATCATGTGAGAAACACTCATAGTCAGTTCTACAAAATCTAGAATGAATCTCCTCAGGAAATTTATCTTGCCAAAGAAAGAGTGAACACCCTTTTTTCTTGTGGGAAGAGGAATCTATTGGATTGCTTGAAATCTTTCTGGATCTATCTTGATACCTTCTTTGGAAAAAATATGCCCCAGCAACTTGCCTTCAGTAACACAAAAGACATATTTCTTAGGATTGAGGGAAACTCCATGTTCTCTACATTTTTGAAGAACTGTTTCCAAATGTTGAAGATGATCTACCCTTGTTTTGGAAAAAATAGTCAAATCATCAAGGTACACAACAATACACTTTCCCTTTAGACTACCAAAAGCTAAATCCATTACCCTCTGAAAAGTGGCACCAACATTGATAATACCAAAATGCATTCTCTTGTAGGCAAAGGTGCCCCAAGGAGTAGTAAAAGTAGTTTTGTGCTGATCTGGGGTATTGACTTCCACTTGATTGTATCCAGAGAATCCATCTAGCATAGACAACATCTCAAAGCCTAAGACAACTTGCAAAACTTGATCCATCATGGGGAGTGGATAGTTGTCTTTTAGAGAGGCCTGATTCAAATTCCTAAAATCTACACAGATGCGGATCTCACCATTCTTTTTTTTTTATAGGCACAATGTTGGCAATCCATGTTGAATGATGTATAGGGAAAATAATCTTGGCTTTTAGTAACTTCTGGATCTCTTGAAAAATAGTATCAACAACCTTAGGATTGTACTACCTTTGCTTCTACTTGAAAGGTTTGATCCCATGTTTTAGAGGGATATAGTGTTGCATCTCCTTTGGTTGAAAATCCTTAAGAGCATCATATGAATAAGCAAGAACATCAACATACTTCTGTAATAGGTTTACTGCTTTCTTCTTCTCTTCTTGAGTGCATCATTTTTTGATATTTACCACCTTGGGTTCATCATTGCTTCCAATATTGACCTTCTCATAATTAGCTTGATTGTCAAGTCCCTTGAGAAGCTTTAGATTTGATAAACATATCATGTTTGTCAAACAGATCTTCTAGACTCACCAATCCTTTGGGAATCTTGTTACCCTTCAACTTAATACAGCCATCCTAATCCATCTCTTCATTGATATCTTCCTCATTAGAGGGCACATGTTCTCTAGGCAGAGTCTCACTTCCTTCAAAATATAACTGATTGAAGTTATCTTTAAGCTCAAGAAAGAGAGAAAGTGTTGATCATCATTGAAAACCTGCCAATTGCTTGCATTATCTGGCACACTAGGCCTATGAATCATTTCAATGGTAAATTTCTCTTGAGAGAAATCTAGATGAAGGATCTTCAAAGATCCTGAGACAACTAGAGAATCGAGATCTAGTATTATTTTCTCTTAGCACGGCTTCAATTGAGAAAACATCAAGGAATTCAATGTAATCCCAAATAATATTTCTATAATGTTTCAATCTCCTATTCTTGACTTGGTAAATATCCCTTACCTATTTCACAATCAACTCTGCATCACCACAAGCACAAAGATTATTTACTCCTATTTCTTTTACCATGCTCAACCCAAGGATGAGAGCCTCATACTCAGCTATATTATTTTTATTTTCAAAATGAAGCTTGAATGAAAAGGATGAATCTTCCCTTCTAGAGAGGTTATCACCACACCGGCTCTAAAACCGGTGAAGAGAAGCTTCCATCAAACTCCAAAGTCTAAATGCCATTGGGATCATGAATCACTCCCTCTAGAAGACTTACCTCATCCTTTGACATGATCATATAGTTGTCATGCCCTATATCTTCATAGAGTATTTGTGCTTTTGGATCATCATTCTTTTGCGCAATATACTTAGTTTGATTTTCTGGTAGCAAATTTTTATTTTTCCATTGACCTAGATCAAAGCATGTGACCAGTCCATCTAAGTTTAACCTCCTACCTCTTTAAAAAAATTCCTAATCAACAACATACCATATGAGGGAGCAATATCAGCAACCAAAATAGTGGCTAAGACCCTTTTCTCTGGAGAAGTAATGAAGGCTAATTGTGCATCTTTAATCCTTACAACCAAAGGCACTTTTCTACTCTCCATGGAATAGCAGGAACCAAAGGCACGTGTTAGAGTCAGGCCCAAAGCATGAGCTAATTTTTCAGCAAGTACATTGTCGATGCTTTGAGTCTATAACACAATTACTAAGTTTATGGCCAGCTATGAGGAGAGTCACATAGAATGGTTCAGTTTTCTCATTAGAAGAAGTGGCATGCCACAAGGCTTAGTTAAGGTGAGGAAGAGGGAGTGGGAAAAATACCTTTAGAATTATTGGATGAGGCTTTGGATTTGGAATTGAAAATTTTTACCATTTTAGCAAAGGATTTTGGATGGGTTTGGTAAAACTCTGCCTCTAAAATTTGGATTTTTGGTCTTTTTGAGGTGATCAATGATATCAAAAGACCCAGAGGTGGATGGGGCATCACTACTAGGAACAAGAGAAAATTTTGATTTATCAACTTTAGGAATTGAAGGACAAGAAGTTTTGGAAATAGAGGTAGAAGGAGGAGGATTAGCATTACTCACCTTTTGCATGGAGGTAGTGGGAATAGGAGCTCCTCTTCTTGCAACCACTAGAATAGTTATAGGAAACTCCTTGGATTTCTTAGTAAGCTGCATCACTTTTTCTCTTCTGTTCATTTGTTCCCGAGTCATAACAACATATGACTCACTATTCATATCTGCCACTCTTTCATCATATTCATCTTCATCATCCATACCTTCAGTGGTGAGGAAATGAGCTTGAGATCCACCAAGTTCCTCTTGTTCTTCATCAACCTCTTCCTCTGGGTCTTCAAAGTATTCATTAAACTCCTCATCATCAGGTTCTTGAACTTCACAAGTTACATTGACTAGAACCTTGATAGGTGGGCCTTCAATAGCCAATTTATTTTGAGAAGGAGGTAACTGGTTCCTAGGTTGAAAATTCCTTCTTGGAATATCTTGATAAGGAGTATGTTGAGCCAATTGCTTTTTGATGGCAATGAGATCATTTTCCAACTTTTGCACTAACTGATCTGAATTGGCTCTAGGAGAGGAAGAGGAGGATGCTTTAGACTTGGAGG
This sequence comes from Taxus wallichiana var. yunnanensis, assembly GCA_018340775.1. Classification (NCBI taxonomy): domain Eukaryota; kingdom Viridiplantae; phylum Streptophyta; class Pinopsida; order Cupressales; family Taxaceae; genus Taxus; species Taxus wallichiana. The sequence goes on along the minus strand of CM031237.1, from coordinate 950,361,761 downwards.
GTTCTCTTTTCAATTTACCAGACATGATTAAATCATCCTCAACACGATAGCCAAACATTGATCAGCATCCAGAGTTGCAAGGTTATCTCTCCTTAGTGCATAGCTTACTTCAGGTAACTGAGCATTGAGGAAGAAGAATTTTTGGATTTGATCTACAGGACGAGTGTTCTATGGAATTTTATGAATGATCTTGTTGAATTTGGCCACAAATTCTCTCATGGGCTCATGTGGTTCCTTCTTGATATGAGAAATTTGAGCCAAGAGAGCATGCACATCTTCAGTAGGTTTGAAACGTTGCTCAAACTGAGTTGTCAAGGTGGTCCAATTAGTAATTGACCCAACAAGAAGATGATAGAACCAATCAGTAGCATTATCCTATAATGTTTCTACAAAGAGCCTAACAAAAACGTCTTCATGCTCAATCCCAAGAATCCCACATGCAACGTTGAAGGCTGCAATGTGTTCATCTGGGTGTACCTTCCCATCACCTTAGAATTTAGGAAAACCTTTCCTACTACTCCTAGGTAACTCATGCAATGGTTGAGGAAGAGCAAGAGGCCCAATCCATTGTCCCTAAGGTAGAGGTGTTGCCATTTGTGGGAAGATTGTTTGAAGGGGAACTGAAACACCAACAAGTATCAAAGCAAGAAGATTAGGGATGAGTTGTTTATAGAGGAATGCTATTCTTGGAATTTCTATCTTTAATAGGAGGTGTGCTTGAAAAACAAGTTCCTCTGTTCCTTCTTGCTAGAAGAAGAGAGAATTTTTGTTGCTCCAGAAGTTAAAAATGAGAATCTTCAACCATGAGAGATTTCTTCCCACATGTATATCATAGAGTCGTGGATGAAAAAATATCTTGAAGTTGTTTTAGAAAGGGATACGTTTGAAACGAAATCCCCAACAGAGTAACCAAAAATTGTTAGGTTTTAAAATGGTACTTTAACAAAACCTCAGTCAGGGGACAACAAGTTCCTCCTCTTTATGGGAGAGGTTCCCTTATTGAAAGCAAGTATAAAATATTATATACAAATGTACAACTTTCATCTTAAGGCTGGACTATGATACTTTTGAAGTGTAAATAGAATCAAAAGCAATCAATACATAAGAATTTCCCCTTTCTCTCTATCTTCATCTATTGTCTCTTCTTATTTACCTAAAATCTAGAGATCATTTATCTTCTGTAATAAGAAACTTTGTGTTCTTATTGATATGATTTCTAGAACTTTGTGTCTATGGAATGATATCTTATGTTGTGAATGTGAATGATTCTATTTTATATCACCTTTGCTCAGTACGTATAAGGTTATACTCTGCTATCTATATTTCTGAAAGTATTGTTATATTCTACTCTTTCCTTTCTTTAGTTTCTTCCATTCGTTTGTATTGATAAGCTATTTTGGTAAAAAAACATTTCAAGATGTCAGAAGTCTAGCCTTAAGATGAAAGTTGTACATTTGTATATAAGCTTTGTTACTTTCTTTCAATAAGGGAACCTCTCCCATAAAGAGGAGGGACTTGTTGTCCCCTGACTGTGGTTTTGTTAAAGTACCATTTTAAAACCCAACATGATCATAAGTTCACTCAGTCATGTGATATTCGGGGTCAATCGACTCCCCATTTGCATCTTTTCCTTTTTAGGATTTGATGTGTTTTGGAGTTTTGTAGATGTTCTTTCTTCTAGTAGGTTTCGGAAATTAACAATGAGGTACATTGACATATAGGAAAATAAAAGCTACATCCAAAGTGAACATCTCGTGGCCATGGGAAATTGAGGTTCATAACTTATGACCAGTCACACGTGCCTAGAGAAGGTCTTTGATACCCTTGGCGTGCCCGAACCGCATAGAAACCTAGTCTCGGCATTCACAACAACTCTACATTTTTGGGTCTAAGTACGATAGAATTATTTTATTTTCTAACAGTTCTCCAACTCAAGATAGCTTTGGATTTAGTGCATATCAACTAAGTATTTCACCCTCCCTTTTGCGTAACTAGGGTTTGATTTTCTAGCTTGCTTGCTTGTGTCAAATCAGACTGTACTTTATTACGAGATCTATCTACTACATTGTAACTTAATTAGAATTTAACATTTATTTATTTCAATATTTTTTAAATCACCAACATATCCACTACCACCCCTATCAACATCCATGAAAATCACCCCTTCCACCGAATGCGGTAAAGCATAACAAATGATCCCCATCATCATAGTCACTAATTACCTCCCCTCAAAGATCATCACCGAATAGGGCCCCATATGATAAATACTTTGAAGTGTATACCACATCTCCCACATCATCACCATATAAATAATGTGTTGAGCACAAGATAATCGAGAGGGGGTGAATCAAGTATTATGAAATTATTTCAAACTTTAATACTTGAACTTAGATCTATAATCACAAGCAATGTGAATATATCAAATCAATTGAAGAACACAGAACTTAATGCAAGTAGACACAGATATACGTGGAAACCCTTTCAGAGAAAACAACAAAGAAACTTCTTTCTTTATATATATTTCTCAAAAATTTGTAGGCACCAACCTACAGGAGCACCCACCCCTTTTCTAAGCACCAACTCAGCAAGAGACACCGATCTCTTCGAATATGAAGGCACCAACCTTCCTTACAAAATTTTCTTTCCACTTTTGAACTTGTTGCTTCCTTAACGAATAATGGAAAATTCTTCTTCTTACTTTCAGATTTGTTGTTCTAAAATTATGTCCTTACTCTTCCTCTTCTTCTTCTTTTTCCTTAAGATATTCAACTTGAATCCATGCTTAATAAGTCTCATATGAATCCTCTTATATAGCCTTTCGTACCTTTTCAAAAGGGCATTACACCTTAAACCAACACACCCTTTCATTAACATTAGTCGGCCTTTATTTATTAATTTATTCTTTCTAAACAAATCGCTGCCCCCTTTGAGTTAATTAATGCACACATAAAGACTGCCCCAAATAATTTAATTATCACCTAAACATTCAATGCAGCCCCTTAAGACATGAGTGCTGCTCTCTAAGCAAGTTGTGGGCCCTCTTTTGTGCAAATTGTGGGCCTCCAAGGATAAATCACGGTCTTTATGAAAAAGCATTGCTTTCTTCTCATCATGGTTGTCAAGATCTTCCTCTTTCTTGAATGTTGTTTGCTTTACACAGATACTATTGTATTTCTCCTATAAAGGTGACCCCTTTCACATATATAAATATCTGATTTCTACTCTTTTTGCTACTCTATATGTTGCTAGTTATTTTCGTTGACATACTTACAATTCGTTAATAATTACATTACTTTTTGACATATTTACATTTTACCGGTTTAGCACCTCTTTTGGCATCAATGACAATATTTCCAACAATCTCCCCCTTTGTCATTGATGGAAACCCCCCAAAAAAATAATCTCCTCTTCTGCAGCTTCCTCTTGCCATAGCTCCCCCTTACTACCATTATCCCCCTTTGACATCAATGGCAAAGGGTCATCCTAGGAGCTGAAAAATTTACAAAGTTTTAGCTCCCCCTTAACCAGTGCTACCCTTGACTCTTCAATGTAAAGATGTAAAAGAAATTACTCCCATCTTATGCCGTAGATATTCAAATGTCTCCTTTGGAAGTAGCTTAGTGAAAATATCTGCTATCTGGTCAGATGTAGCGACATACTCCAACTTTACCTGTTTCTCTGCCACCTTCTCTATTAAGAAGTGATATCTTATGGGAATGTGCTTTGTTCTGGAATGCATAACCGGATTCTTTGAAATACTTATTGCACTGGTATTATCACATAATATGGAGATGGGATGATCATACTCTACTTTGATATCCTTCAAGGTCTGCTTCATCCATAAAATTTGCGTGCAACATAGTACCACTGCTATATACTCTACTTCTACTATGGATAGGGATACATAATTTTGCTTCTTACTTAGCAAAGATATCAGGCTATTTCCAAGAAAAAATGCTCCTTCGCTTGTACTTTTTCTGTCATCTACACATCCTGCCCAATCTAAATCTGTATAAGTTCTCAATGTGAAATCTTTTCCTTTTGGATACCACAACTCGTATTCCATAGTTCCCTTTAGATATCTAAATATGTGTTTTACAACTTACACGTGTGTTTCTTTAGGCCCTACTTGAAAACATGCCACCACACCCACTGCTTGCATGATATCTGGTCTGGATGTTGTCACATATAATAAACTCCCAATCATTGATCTATAGAAAGGTTGATCAACATCCACGGAGATTCGTCATCTTTGCTTAACTTGGTTCTGGTGATCATCGGTGTGTTGACAGTGCACACTCCTCCATACCAAAATTTTTCAACATTTCCTTCACATACTTGGTTTGGGATATAAATATTCCTTTATTAGATTGAGAAATTTGCAATCCAAGGAAAAAGGATAACTCACCCAACATAGACATTTCAAATTCCTTTTGCATGTCTTCTACAAATTTTCTAGACATTTCTTCATTGTCTCCTCCAAAGATTATGTCATCCACATATACAACCACAATTAACTGGTGTTCATCTTCAGTTTTGATGTAAATATTACTGTCAGCATGTCCTCTCTTGAATCCTTGGTCCTGTAGATGTTGATCAAGCCTTGAGTACCATGCTCTGGGGGCTTGTTTTAATCAATACAATGCCTTTTTCAACCTACACACATAATCTTCATTGTCTGATAATAGGAACCCGTCAGGTTGTTCTATGTAAATCTCCTCTTCTAAATTCCCATTTAAAAAGGCTGATTTAACATCCATTTGGTATACTTTGAAATTTTTAAACATTGCAAAAGCAAGGAACATTCTGATTGCGTCTAGTCTGGCAACTAGAGCAAAAGTCTCTTCAAAATCAACACCTTCCACTTGAGCTTACCCTTTGCATACCAATATTTCCTTATTTTGAGTGACTTGAACATCTTCATTTATTTTGTTCGAAATACCCACTTAGTGCCAATCACATTCTGACTCTTTGGTTGGGGAACCAGTTCCCAAGTTTCATTTTTCTCAATTTGATCTAATTCTTCTTCCATCGCCTTCAACTAATGTTTATCATGTCTTGCTTATAAAAATTTCTTAGTTTCTACCTTAGATAATGAGAGAAAAATACCCTTGCTCGAGCATTTGTAATTATTCTTGGTTTGAACCCCGGTATCAAGTTCTCCAATAATTTTACTTTCATCATGATTTTTTGAATAAAGCGAGATGGCATCTTGGTATCTGCTTTTCGATTTACTCCACTCTTCAATATCTTATTCAAATTTTATCCCCTATTTCCTTTTCCGTGTCACATTGCATTACCTTGAAAAATTGGACTACGCGGACCACACAAGATTACATTCATCACCTTGGCATTATTTTCAAAAGCCTTCTTACTTGGCAGTCTGTTGGTGGAGTTGATGGAATGGTATATCTAACCGCTACTAATTTTCGAATATCAAACCCTAGTGCCATCGAGATAGGTTCTCATCCTTACACTCCAAAATGCATAGTTTGTTAGTTAAACAACGGAGCCTTGTTCGAGGAAAATCCTTCTTGTACTTGACTAGCCATATGTGCTCCTGAGATCTACCTTCAAACTGTTAGATTGTTCTTGAAGGAACTGCTCGATACCAATTGTTGAGCAAAAGATAATCGAGAGGGGGTGAATCAAGTATTATGAAATTATTTCAAACTTTAATACTTGAACTTAGATCTATAATCACGAGCAATATGAATATATCAAATCAATTGAAGAACACAAAACTTAATACAAGTAGACACGGATATACGTGGAAACCCTTTCGGGAGAAAACCACCGAGAAAATTCTTTCTTTATATATATTTCTCAAAAATTTGTAGACACCAACCTACTAGAGACATTAATCCCCAAATTACGGTTTGTAGGCACCAACCTACAAGAGCACCCACCCCTTTTTCTAAGCACCAACTCGGAAGAGACATTGATCTCTTCGAATATGAAGGCACCAACCTTCCTTACAAAATTTTCTTTCCACTTTTGAACTTGTTGCTTCCTCAACGGATAATGGAAAATACTTCTTCTTACTTTGATTTGTTGTTCTAAAATTCTGCCCTTACTCTTCCTCTTCTTCTTCTTTTTCCTTAAGATATTCAACTTGAATCCATGCTTAATAAGTCTCATATGAATCCTCTTATATAGCCTTTCATACCTTTTCGAAAGGACATTACACCTTAAACCATCACACCCTTTCATTAACATTTGTCACCTTTATTTATTAATTTATTCTTTCTAAACAAATCGCTACCCCCTTTGAGTTAATTAATGCACACATAAAGACTGCCCCAAATAATTTAATTATCACCTAAACATTCAATGCAGCCCCTTAAGACATGAGTGCTGCTCTCTAAGCAAGTTGTGGGCCCTCTTTTGTGCAAATCGTGGGCCTCAAGGATAAATCGCGGTCTTCATGAAAAGTGCTGCTTTCTTCTCATCATGGTTGTCAAGATCTTCCTCTTTCTTGAATGTTGTTTGCTTTACATAGATATCTTTGTTGTATTTCTCCTATAAAGGTGACCCTTTTCATATATATAAATATCTTATTTCTTCTCTTTTTACTACTCTATATGTTGTTGGTTATTTCTATTGACATACTTACAATTCCGTTAATAATTACTGTTACTTTTTGTGATTTTCGTTTACCGATTCAAAGCACCTCTTTTGACATCAATGACAATATTTCCAACATCATGTATAACTACACCTCTACTAGCCTTATCGATCACATAAACTTGCTCACCCTATATTGGTAAGCGTAATATCCAATGCACATCCTCCAAATGACTCTTATCTCCTATAGGTAGTTAGAATGTGCATGTCACATGGTCTTAGTGCTTGAATAGCACCAAAAATAAGCCCATGTCCCTGTAGATATGCCTATAATGGCACGTCAACCCAATCCAACCTCATTTAAGTGAGCTTAATCATCAAGTGACAATAAAGATCATACTTCATTCAAAATCTTGGGACCCTATCCTATGTATTCAATCTCTCACAATCCTACATCCAACAAAAAAATAGTAAAAAAAAATCAACAATCCACCAAAACCAATTCAAATATATCAACATCAATAAAAATTATTAAAAATCACAAATTTGGTAGAATTGCAAGTGAATTTTATCGAATAGTTAGCGACCCTTTAAGAATCGTTGTGAATCCCAAATTTCTAGTGATTTCATATGAAATCATGATTTGTTTCTAAGTGCTTATCAATTCTTAGAAAAATAAATAAGCAAAATATACAAAAATATTAAATACATCACCTACCTCAGCTCCCGTGGGTTGACATCGCCTCTATGTACCTCATCTGACCTTCATCACGATCAAATACACTCAAAAATTTCAAATTAGGCTCTCCGGACATCTTAATCTCAAAATAGTAACTATATCAAATGAGCTTTTCAAATTGCTTTACATAGCACTTTCTTTCTACATATGCATCCACTGGTGATTCATGCAATCATCGATGATTCTATTTAAATCACCAATGACTATGTCAAGTCACCTTTATTATAAATTCTTAGTCACTTGACCTCATCAAACCATCATTTTTCATCATTCCTTTCCAAAATAGCACATTTTCTAGCACATGCTTCCTTTTTAAGGCCCCAAGACCCTTTGAAAATAAGAAAAAATCAATCAATCAAATCCTTCCTTTATCAAATCCATTTCAAATTTCATAGCCCTTTTAGGGAAACATTTTCCCTTATCATTAAATCATGTTTATAGGAAATGAACCCATTGCTTCCCCTATCACTTAACTTCTTAGTCACGTAAGCCCACCTTTGTGGCAGCATCATTTACCAAGTTTGCATCTCCCGATACACCATGGATAACATACCCAACTAAAATCATTTCTGTAACTATTGCACTATGATTCATACCTCTATAGGTTACGAACCCATTGATTCCCCTACCACTTGACTCTCCAATGGCACAAAGTCCACCTTTTTGGTAATTTTCTTTTGTAACTAGTCTTGGGGCATCTTAAATCAAAACACACCATCATAAAAACCTATCTCATCCAACAACCTTTTCAAACTTGGGATAATTTCCCTTCGAAACAATAACCCCCAGTTTGAGGGGGGGCATCTATCTAAAAAAATCAATTGTTTCACTCATTTTTGTCCAACGTCTCGTTTATAACAAACCACTTAAAAAAGGGGAAAATGTAGACACCTATTTAAGATTCATACTTGCATTCAAAAATCTAAAAATCTATCTTATTAGCATAGATCACATTTACCTTTTGTAAAACCTATCTACCTATCATATTTACTCACATTAACCTCCCTAACCATCTACCACCCATATTAACCCATTTTCATCCTAATATCCTAACCCCTAAACCTCCTCAACATCTCCCTAACCTCTTCCATTCACACCCAAACATGAAAAACCCCATTTTATAAGTAGTTAAAACCACTTCTAACCCATTTTCCCCACATTTATTAGATCAGCGACGAATCTAACAATTTCCGGTGATTATAAATTAACTCCTTATTTGAAGATCATCAACAATTCATAACAAAGCTCTGTTGCATTTAGGATCGAGAAGAAATCAACATGAACATACATACATTCTTTGCATCCATATTATGTCCTTAAAAGCATTGTTAACCTTTTAAGATCTTTGCAACTCTATCAACACTTCTTTCACATCAAAGGTATCACGTATTTGTCCATTTACATTCTTAAATAATTTTTGTATCATATAACATCTTTAATCAATCATTTTCATTCACATTTTCATCATATCAAGAAATCAAACTTTCCATAGTGTAGACACAAAATCATGCACTTTGGGTAACTATTTAGTCTGATTGCATACTACTATTCATATGATTCCTAAGTAATAAAATTACTAATTAACCCATGTCTTTGGCCACCTTTCTTTTCTTTTTGTTTCCACTTTTGGTCTTATACCCTTACTTTCTTAGTCTACCTTTTTATACTTTGGCATTTATCACCCTGGACACCAACACCCGACCGGGATGCCGGTGTCGAGTGCCCTCATCCCCTCTAGGTGCCCCTGACCCCTTTATACTTTGTTCAATTCTTTTACGTCCATTCTATCTGTTTGAGCATATTATATTTTTAGTATTCATCCTTTTCGGGGTTAATTATGAAATTCAAGCAAAGGAATCATATAAATATAACTTATATGGTCATAATAAAGGACTAAGCACTAGCTATCACCACCTAAGGTTACATCCATCAAACATCTAAGAGATCAATTGCATCCATCTAGCACCATCCAAGGGACACAAGGGTTGGCTATTCTACACACACTTCATAGGAGGGAAGTTCATTCTATTCCATGCACACATCTACTACATTTCTTTACATCTAGCTTACTTGCTTGCTATCAAGTACGACATGCACAAGAGCCACCTAGGACACGATTTCCACACACACACACAAAACTACATTGGGTCTGAGATGTAGTGCATCAATCATTCATAAGATTAACATTGTGATAGTTGATGACATCGACCCCTCATTTTACATCTTTCCTTTTTTAGGATCTCGATGTCTATTTGAGGTTTTACGGGTTCATACTTCATTGCGGGTTTCAACGACCTTGGCAATCTTGGTATGACCTCGAGTGACCAAAGGTGAAAAATAATGAACAACTAGCAACAAATTCGAGGAGGTTTCAAGCATTTCCGCATACCCAAGCTCCCAGAAATAGGTTTAGGGCACCCACAAGTGCCTTCTCCTCTCTAGGCACCCGGTCCAACTTATTCTTCTAGATCTGCATTTTTTGAGCTTTGGTGTCACAATCAGTGCTTTGTATTTTCTAATTTTCGAGCTCTTTACACCTCCAGGATTATTTGTGAATCAGCTAAGGCTTTTGACCCTCTCTTTCCTCTTATGGTTTCATATTTACTTGCTTAGTTTTCTTTGCTTAAATTTCTGTACTTAATTATATATTCATTTATTGCTACAATAGCAATCAGATTAGGCATATATTTCCATATTTATCTTAATAATTTTGGTGAACCTAATCTTCGAATCCACCTTCTCTCTTTAGGGTTTTACTTCTTATGCATGTCACCCATAGTGGTTGTTTTGGGTCTTTTGAGCATCTCGAGCTTCCTCCATCTTCCCATAGGATTTCCAAATCAATGGATGACATCTCTACATCAATGGTTGCAACTAAAAATCCCTTTGCTAACTCTCGTCGTGTTCCCCTTGATGAAATAGAAACATCTGATAGTGAAAAATCATACGATGAGGATACCAATGTTGATCAGGAGCAATTAGAAAAAATCACCAATTTTTGAAAAGCTTTACGTGATAATCCCGCTCATCTTCCACATATTTTACATGCCTTGATTGTTGCTAAAAACACTCGTGATGCTTCAATGCCTATTTTTGTTCACTCCTTAGCTCCCATGGCTTCCACTCAACCTCTTCATATTCCATCTTCCATTCCTACCACTACCACTCCCATCATTCAACCTAACACTCCCAATGTGTAGCCTAACTCTTCTTCAAATACTCCTGATTTAACTTCTTTATATTAGGATCTACAAACACAAATTCACCAGCTCCAACTCACTACCTTTTGTGTATCGTCATCTCTTGATTCCACTTCACTTCTTCATACTCCTTTTACACCCTCAATTTCTACCTATCGCTACCACCCAACTTCATTTCCCCTAAATTTTCCATCTTCAAAGGCCATGACAACCCTCAAATGCATCTTTGAGCCTTTCATGTGGCATGTCTCAACTATGCGGATGATCATACCATATTAGCAAAGCTCTTTCCCCACATTATCCAAGATTATGTGATGTGTTGGTTCTATGACCTACCTATCCACTTAGTAATATCTTTCACACATCTAGCCAATGCTTTTCTCACTCATTTTTCTATAAACATCAGGTCTAAGATATCATATGCTCAGTGGCACAAATTAAACAAGGGTTTAATGAACATCTAGTAGATTATGTCTTACGATATAAAAATAACCTAGCTAAGATGTCTAATGTATTCACAGACTACGAACATCAAGAATTTTTCATTCAAAGTTTATTGTCCTCTCTTGGGAGAGTGTCATATTTGAAACATCTCCATCATTTGATGTTGTGTCACACTCTTAAGTTACAAAAACTAAACTATTATCTATATGAAAGATTAAGTATTAGGAGAAAGCTTCCCCCTCTATGCACTTTCAAATTAAATCAACTTTTAAGCCATCACCAAAACCTACGGAAATAAAAACCACTATCAACTATGTCTATAAAACTAAATAACTTCAATGGAAACCACCTAAACAAACATATACAAAGCTAACTATTGAACCCCACATTCTACTACCACAACTTGTCGAAAGAAATCTTACCACACTTCCTCTACCACTTAATTTAGATCCACCTCATCCTAAAGGTTTTAATTATGATGAAAAAGTTAGATGTGACTATCATCAATGTGTTGGGCATTCTATAGATCATTATTTCCAACTTCACAATCTCATTCAAGATCTGATTGATAATAATGCACTTAAGCTTCTAAAGCCTACGACTTTTGTGCCTATCAATGAAAATCACAAGCTCAAGATCTTTAACAATCCTTTGTCGAAACATGACAAATAAGAGGTTGATCCCTCAAAAAATCATACATATCATGTAGTACCTCCTTCCGGATCGGGGCTCTTGATTTTTGAGTTGCTCATGCTTGACATTTCTCCACCAATCATTTTTTCTCTTATCATGATTATCATGCTACATTCTCTTCTAATCACTTACACATCAGTGCCTCTATCGGATCCATCCCTATCAATAACACCAAATTTGATCCATCGTTGCGTATCAACACATGTTCTATTCTACTTCTTGTTTTTATTGGTTAGCCACTCTCACAAATCTCATGTCCAATGGATAACTCATATGGGGCCACCAATCTTCAAGTTATTGTTAGTCTGTTGGTGCCATTTTTGAGCTAACACCATGTTGCCCTAATTTTCCAAGTCTATATTTGCTCAAAAATGTTTTACCCTTTGAATTGATGGTCTGAAATTCTTCCCCTCAGTTTGATGCTTTAAAAATGCTCACAAACTTGTTGTTTTGCCCAAATTTGAAGGAATATTCCAAGTTTGCCCATTTTTGTGCCCTAGTTCTTCCAAATTTGCGGGCTGTGTCTTTTTCCCTTTTGAGATCATGGGAAAAAATGAAATTAATCAAATCATACTTGTTTGTAATTGAAAATCCTATCCCAAGGTCGAAAATGTTGTAAAATCATGCTTTAGTTGATTCAAAATCGAAAAATCTGCTATCCTTGGTGAAAAAATTGAATTCTAGGGCATCCTGGAATTTTTACATTTTGATCAGACAGGCATCATTTTCCTGTCAAATTCATCCTCAGAAGGTATTGGCAATGTGGTAGGTTTGCATTGGCTGAGGAAAGGCGGGGAGGTGCTCTAACTTTTTATTTTTCACCTTTTCAAGCAAATGGGGCATTTTTGGGCCCGGGGCTCTGTTTTTTCCAAGTTGCCTATGTGGCATATTCTTATTGGCTGAGGAGATGTAGGCGGCGGAGAAAAATTGTGAAATTTTGTGTTTCTTGGTTCAAAAGCTTAAGGGAAAATTTTGGCCCAAAAGCCCGCAGCCAATCGGGAGAGGACACATGTCCTAAAAGTTTCAAAACGGAAGTGCGGGCCATGGGGGACTTAGAGTTTTTGGCTCTAATTCTATGAAGTTTCAAAATCAGTTTTTCCCCACTTGAATCGATGATGGACACGTGGCAACACACAGTGCACGAGAGCGGATCCAGCGGGACGACGAAAAGAAAAGGGGATTTTTCCCTTTTTCACAAAAAAGTTAAAGTAAATTTTTGGCCCGAAAGCCCGTGGTCAATAACAAGAGGACACGTGTCCACAATTTGCAAGAGGTGGGTTAGCGGGTCCACAGAGGGAAAAGGGATTTTTTCCCCTTTTTGTTGAAAAAGGCTTAAAATCAAAATTTAAGCCGCGGGCCGTAAACGAATCATCGAACGACATGTGGCAAAGGACAAGGTGGGTCAGCATGCCAATGGAGGTAGGAAGGAAATTTTTCCCTTTTGCCAAAAATACTCAAAATCAAAATTTGATGTGTTGCCTTGCCTGAATCACAAGGAGACACGTGGCAAGGGAAAATCGAGAGGTGGGCTTGCGCAAAAAATGAAAATTTTCCCAATTTCCAAAAAAGGTCAAAATGTGCAAAATTGAAGTGTGATTTTAATGGGACCCACCATGTGCCACGTGTCAGCTCCAAAATTCAAAGGCGGAGGGGTGGGGACAAAATGAATTTTTTTCCAAATTTTCAAAAAGGTCATAAAGTAAATGTTTTAAAAGCCGGGCACTGATCAATCATTTTTGCCATGTGTCCGGCCTTATCCAAAAATTTAAAAAGGTAACTCAAGATTATTTCTAAGTCCGCATCTTCCACGTGGAAGGCTAGGATTTAAAGATGGATAAGATCGATGGTTGTTGTGCATCCATTTGTTTTGACTGCCATGGGAGCTCCAGGAAGCTTGGAATCACGATTTTTGCACCAAAATTCATCAAATTTATAGTGATTTTGTGTCTTCTTGGCCTTCCAGGATCATTGGCATCAGTTTCATGACTCAATATTTTGATTTGAGATGTTTTTGAACTAATTTTTACCCCAGCCCGAGCAAACACGTGAAATGACAAAATCAAAAGTTGCAGAGGTAATATGAAAAGGTAAAAAGGTGAAAATGATGAGTAAAAGGTGTTTACATGCCTCAAAGATGAAAAAATGCCTCGGGATGGATAATGATCCAGATATTAGTAATGATTTAATCTTTTTGGCATAGGCGCAACATGCGAGTGTTTATCTATTTGATGTCATTTTCATTGAATCATGAAGAATTGTTGTAACAAATTGATCCCATGGCATATTCTTTTCTTAGGAAAGAATGCTCGAATGTGGCATGCGGTATATAATGCATTTTGGAGAAATTGTAAAGGGTTGGGAGTTGAAAATCACAAGCAAAATTCGAGAGAAAGTTCATTTTCGAGAAATCCACCAAATAACAGGTTAATGTCTCATGTGTTGGAAATTCATGTATATGAGTTGGTTACAAGTGTATAGCCATCACACAACTCTGAGATTGTTCATGTAACTCTCCCCTCGCTATTGAATCTAACAAGTTTGAATTAAATCTATGTTTTCTTTGGGCAATATGGTCTGTTATTATCATTTTTAAATGCCGTAAATAGTTTTCTTTGTTCTTGTTGCAATCTTGCATTGAAAGTCTTTGGAAATCACACGGGATCTCCATTTTGGTTAATAGTTTAGTGGCATTTGCAATCTCATATTCAGAAGAGCCTTCATCTGATAAGGAGATAAAAAAATTTAAAATCACTCTACCTTCCTTGATCTATGCAGAGATTTCTTGTAAGCCTTTGAGGGTACCTTAGGCATGGTTTGATCAAGGATTTTTGTGTTTAATTGAGTTCTTTACTTCAAGATTTTGTGGTGAGTTCTCAAAGGTTGTGTGAAAAGTGGAACTGGGCTTCCATTTGTGCCTCTTCTAGTTGAAAGAACATCACGATTATTTGAGGCATTTCATCGATAGTTATTTCAAGTATTGTAGAGATTGTCAAATATTTGATCTATCCCAATTTGTCTTGTCAATCCCCCAAAAAATCATCTAAACAACAAAGATCCTATCATGTACTATCCCTGATTTTCATTTGTATACCCACAAAAGATCAAAATCCATTTGCAAAAGTATGCATAATAGATCAAGATTTCCAATGTCTCTAGTAACCTTTGCCTTGTTTTGAGAACATACCCATGTTTTGAGAAGTGACAACTTGTGAGAGTTCAGATCTGGGGTGTTGATCATGTTTTCATCAAGGTCTCCATTATAGAATTTCAAGAAAAGAGAAGGACATCTTCATCTCCTTCACCATTACAAGGTTACAAAATAGGTCCTCTTACCTTGGTTGCAAGGTACAACCTAAAACAACTAGGACAAGATCAATTCCTATTAGAGTGCTATCCATTTCTCCACAAACCGAGTGTCAGCTAAACCATATGCCTAGCTACCAACGACATAAAACATGGTCTAATGTCTTTAAGCTCCATGACATATCTATGGTGTTGCTCAGACTGAAAAGGAGAACAAATTTGGATACCAACACGAGTGGCGCCATTTCAGGGAATTCTTGGAATTTCTTGGTGTTTTGAAGTGTTTGAAGAGTTTGAGCATTTGTGTATTCAAGTTTTTGAGCTGCTACATTGTTAAAATATCATTCTATGCTTCAGATCTACAAGTTTTAAGCAAAATTTTCAAGCTATGTTTTCCCTTTTTCATTTCCCAGCAGTTTATACACTTTGGTTGCATTGTGATTGATTGATCTAAGAAGAGAAAGGTCTGATTTATAAGGCTTTGCAAAGTTTTCAGTGCTAGGAAGCATTTGATAGATTATTTTAGTGCATTCTTACACAACTAAGGTGAAATTCGTTAGTGGCGACTCCATGTTGATTTGATCTTGAAAATACCAATTGTCTTATCTTTCTCATCATTTATCTACAAAGCTGGAAGGAAGAAGATCTCTCTTCATCAAGGACTCTGCCAAGAAGTTTTTTATAGATTCAAGAAACTCATAGCTAGAGGGGAGAAAGGTGTGGAAGGTTGTTGGAGACTTGACTGTAAGAAAGGAGATCTTGTTGAGTTTGAAAGTGAGCGACTTGTTATTGAGGGACTGCAATTCTTCTTCAAGTGGATCTAATTCAGATAATCCTATTGCTGATTTGAATTCCACATCAGGTGAGGGACCTTCTTGTGCATTTGAAAGGCTTGCTCCTAAATCTTCTCCCGTATTTTCTAAATTTGCTAGAGATCATCAAGAAGGAGATCCCTTAAGAGAGATCTGTTTTGAAGATTTCATTCCCATTCCCCAAAGACCTTGCACTCCTCATCAGCTTGTTTCACCTCCAAGATCACCTCCACCAAACAATATGGCTCAGCCTAGACCTCCATTTTTGTTAACACCTTTGGTCCTATAAATTTTAGAGGAATGGATGGTTACCCAAATGTTGTCCCATAAGATGTCAGAAATAGGTTGCCAAAATTCTAGGGTAACAATGCTATTACTGGTGATCAACATCTCAAAATTTTTGATAATATGATGGAAGATTTTGAGATAGAGTTTGAGGATGTGTATGTCAAATTGTTTATTCATACACTAGAAGAGGATGCTAGGGATTGGTACAAGGCTCTACCTAATAATTCTATTGATTCATGGACTGAAATGAAAAATGCATTTAGGTTGCTAATATGGGTGACAAGTGATCCTAGATTTCTTTTATACGAGATTGAGAATATCAAGAAGAACCCTAATGAATCATTCCATGACTTCAACACAAGGTTTAATAAAAATTTGAGAAGGTTGCCGAGTTAATTTTAGGCCTTGTGATGAATCTTGTTTGATCAAATATGCAGATGCATTTGATACAAGAAAGGAACCTATTACCTAAGAGACAAGAACCCTACAAATTTGAGGCAGGATTTTACCATGGCATTGTAGATTGAAAACAATATTAAGGCCATTGGTAAACCTCTCAAGAGGGATGGTGTGAAGTTAGTAAACCCTGAAAAACCTCAAGCTAGCAAAGGTGCTGATTTGGAAGATGTTGAAAACTTTTGGAGGAAATTTGTCAAAGAAATTTCATACAAATTAGCCCAGGATGAGAAAGGAATTGGCCAAAGTTCACAAGGTCAGCAAAGAGCACAAAACCATGATAGATTTGGTAATCATCCTAGGGGTGATCAAAGACAAGATGATAGAGGTAAAGGACCTATGGGAGGGGGAAATAGACAACCCCAAGCACGTGAAAGTAGATTGGTTCTTGACCCTCTAACTGTCAGGGTTGTTGTTGTTGATGAAGTTGTTGATATGGATTGGTGTGATAGATGTTTTCTTCCTCATCCTCCGTGTGAACTAGACCAATAGGTTGATGAAGCTGATAATGAGGATGGAACTAATGATGATATTTGCATGATGGGTTTTCTTCAAGCTCACGAGGAGGAGCAACATCTAATTGAAGTAATAAGTGCTAGGACTCTTTGCTACCTTTTGGGATTGCATCGAATGGGTACAAGTCTTTCTCCCCCTCATGCTCTTGAAGTTGATGTAGTGCAGGCTTTTGAAATTCCTAACAATGACTTTGAATACTTAAGAGCTTTGATGATTAAGAAGTATGATGGTGGTATCCCTTCGGAGGAAGATAGACAATTGTTGATGAATGATGTTGTAGCTCAAGAGAAAGACTATAACACTAGAAGAAAATTTGTTAGGGAGTTGGGCCTTAAGCCAAACCTAAAACACCCTTGCTCACAAGCATTCCAAAAGAAAGAGTCTCCTAGGAGAGAAGTACTGTCAAAAGTTTCTGTTATCCTAAACAAAAATTACAATCCTCCTCATGCCCAAGTTGCTAAGAATCCATTGCCATCTAATGAATCTTCTTGTCTCCCTTCCAATGTTGTTTTGCCAAAGAATGTCCCTATGACATAGCCTAAGTATTGAGCCAAATTAAAGTGAGCATTCCAATCATTGAGTTGCTTAGAATTCCTTGGCATAAGAAGAGAGCATTTGAGTACTTGGGGTTAAAGGAAGGAAGATCACTCCAGGAAGAAATGTAAATGTTGTTGAGACTCCTCAAATAATTGCAGACCTTAAAACACCACCAGTAGTAGAAGAGCTTGGAGAGACACCTGAGGTATATTTGGAGACATCTTTGGTTGATTCCCAATTGAATGTTGATCCATTTTTCACAACTTTGATTATAAAGGATAGGCTACTTCACAATTTTATGTTTGATTCTAGTGCATCATGTAATGTCATGCCTCTAGAAGTCATGAATGAGTTGGATATCAAAGTGACAATAGCTTATGGAAAGTGTACTACTATGGACTCAAGAGAAGTTCCGGTAGTTGGTTGTGCAGCTTGCATCTTATCCGGGAGGAATTTAAAATTGGATGTTGTGATTGTTGATTGCCCTGCCAAATGGGGTATGCTTTTGTCAAGAAAATGGGCTGCAAGTGTTGGTGGTAGCATTCAAATGGATATGTCTTTTTCACCATTCCCATTGAGGGTAGCCTTGTCAAACTTTATGGTGAAAAGAAGATGTTGCACCTAATTGAAGATCCCAACAATGCTTCCTATGAAGTGTTGTTTGCTAATGTAGATCTTTGAGAATTTCATTGGTTTTGCTTATGGAAAAGAAAAAAGATGGACAAATCAAAGTGCCTTGATATAATATGTTCTCCTTGGACCTTGTTATTTGATGGAGTTTACTCCAAATTTTGAAATGGTGTTGGTGTAATTTTGATTTCTCCTAGCTTGGAAGAATTTATTTTTTCCTTCAAACTTAATTTTGAATGTACTAACAACATTGTCAAGTATGAAGCCTTGTTGTTGGGCCTGAGAATTGCATGGAAGTATGGTGTCAAGGACATCATTACAAAGGGAGATTCAGAGCTAGTTGTCAAACAAATAAGAAAATTGTATGCTACAAAAAATCAACGAATGAAGTAGTATAAGCATGTAGTTTGGGATCTAGTTGAGATGTTTGATTCCTTCAATATTATGCACCATGAAAGAAGTTTTAATGTTTGCTGCTAACAATTTGGTAGTGTTGGGGTCAAGATTTGGATTTTGCACCGTTTCACCTTATTGTGAGTACAATGTTGAAGTGTTGACTAGGCCAGCTATCCCTGACAACATCAAGCATTGGCAAGTGTTTGATGATGATTCTCAAGTGCAAAGGTTCTTGCAAAATCAAGATGAGTTTGTAGATCATCATATTGATTAGGAATCAATGGTGTGTATGACTAAAGGAAGAGAGACTTTGTTTGGAAAATATATCATCCAATTGAAAGCAAACACCATTCCTAGAGGTCTTGTTGCACTTGAGTCAAATTTTAACAATGTTAATTGCATCATAAATAGAAACATGAATACCTCAAGGGATGTGGAAGAGCATGACTTAGGAACAAAGGACAAACCAAGAAAGGTTTTGTTGGGCAGCGATCTAAATAAAGAGGAGAAAGCAGTCTTATGTTTAATCTGTTAAAGAAATATCAAGACTATCTTGCATGGTCATATTCGAGTTGAAAGCATATAGAGAATACTTGTTTCAACATGAGATTCCTCTTAAAACAAATGCCAAACCATTCAGATAGAGGAAAAGGAAAATTAATCCACTCCTCTCCATGAAAATGCAAGATGAATTAAAGAAGTTGAGAGATGGAGGTATTATTTAGCCCACTAGATATTCATCATGGGTTGCAAACCTTGTGCCAGTCAGAAAGAAAAATGGAGATATCAGACTTTGTGTAGACTTTAGAAATCTGAACAAAGCATCCATGAAGGACAACTATCCCTTGCCAAATATGGAAAATATGTTGCAGCTTGTGAGGAGTGCGAGTTGCTTTCTACATTGGATGATTTCTCTGGATACAATCAAATGGTAGTCAAAGAATCAGAAAGACTTAAGACAAATTCACTACTCCTTGGGGAACATATGTTTTTACTAGGATGCCCTTTGGTTTGATGAATGCTGGTGCCAATTTTCAAAGAGCAATGGATGTTGCTTTTTCTTGTTACATCAATGACTTTATTGCAGTTTACCAAGATGATGTGACTGTGTTTTCAAGGTAGAGAGGTGATCATTTGCAGCACTTGGAGAAGATGTTGATCAGATGTAGGGAGTATGGAATTTATCTTAATCCAAAGAAGTGTCATTTTGGCATGCAAAAGGCCAAGCTGCTTGGTCACATTGTGTCAAAAGATGGTGTTATGATAGACCCTGAGAGAGTGGAATCAATCAGCAAAGTACCCATCCTAAGAACCAAGAAAAGCATCCAATATTTCTTTGGTCAAATTAATTTTATTAGAAGGTTTGTTTCCAACTTTCTTTGAGTTGACTCTTCTAATCACAAGCGTGTTAAAGAAGGACCAAGTTATCGTGGGGAGGAGGCTACCATTCAAGCTTTTAAAAGAATCAAAGAGGTACTCAAACATGCACCTATCTTGGAAGCTCCGAATTATAAGAAGCCTTTCCAAATCTTCTCCTTTGCTTTTGAAAATATTATTACATCTGTTTTTCTCCAAAAGAATGAAGATGGGATTGAGAGGCCTATTGCCTTCTTTAGCAAGGCTTTACAATCTTGAGTTAAAGTATAAAATCATGGAAAACAAGCATTTTCCTTGGTGAAAGAAATAAAAGTTTTAGGCCATATATATTGAGTTCAAAAGTTGTTGCTTATGTTCCCCACACCATGGTAAAATACATCTTATCAGAAATGGATATCTCAAGTAAAAGATGTAGATGGGTGAACAAACTACAGGAGTATGATATGGACATCCAAACCACAAAGCTAGTAAGAGGTTTGGGTCTTGCTAAGCTCATGGCTGAGAGCAACCTGCAAATTGTGGAAGTGAATGAAGTAGAAGAAGAAAGGGTAGATATTCTTGAGAAATTGGTAAGTTATGAGTGGTACAAGGATATAATATTTTACCTCAGACACCTTTGTTGTCTTGATCATTTAAATAAAAATCAGAAAAGAGCCCTCAAGCTAGCTTCTCAAAAATATATCATCATAGACCTTGGGCTAGCTTGGAAGAACCCTGAAGGTGTCCTCTTGAAATGCATAACTGAAGATGAAGCTCCCAAGATAGTTGTTGATTTCCTTGGGGAGTTTGTGGAGGACACTTTGCTAGAAGAGTAACAACACATAATATTTTGAGAGCTGGTTCTTGGTGGCCTCCTCTCTTCAAAGATGCAACCCATCTGGTTAGAAAATGTGATAGTTTCCAACGTTTTCTACGGAATCTTGAAAGCTTCAGGCTCCCTTCCTTTGCATCCTGTATCAATTGAAGCTCCTTTCAAGCAATGGGGATGGACTTCATTGGTGATATTTCAGATCCTTCTAGTGTAGGCCATAAGTGGATTCTTGTAGCCCTTGATTATTTTTTAAAAGTGGGTTGAAGCAATCCCATAAAAAGGCAACACACCAAGTGGTAATGGACTTCTTGTTAAATCACATCATGTGTAGATTTGGAGTCCCAATCAAGATTGTAGTTGATAATGCCACATGCTTTAGAGCCAAACCTTTAATGGCAATATGTAATGAATATGGAATCAATCTAACTTATTCTTCAAACTGTAACCCCCAAAGGAATGGACAAGTTGAGTCCAACAATAAGAACTTGTTGAAGATCATTAGAAGAACCTTGGAGAAAAACAAGAAGAAATGGGGTGAACAATTGAAATTTGTAGTTTGGGCTGATAGGATAACTCCTAAAAGAGCTATTAGTAAAAGCCCATTTGAATTGGTGTATGGAACTTAGGCTTTGCTGCCCTTGCACCTGCAATTATCTTCATTTCAGTTTTCCCAGATCAAGAGCTTAGAAGATCAATCAAATTATTGAGCTTGATGAGGAGAGAAGAGCATCCCATCAAAGGCATGTCAGATTTAGAGAAAAATTAAAGAGATTGTTTGACAAGAAGGTCACTCCTAGAGCCTTCAATGTTGGAGATCTGGTTTTGTTGTGGGATAGTAGGCATGAAGACAAGGGAAAGCATGGAAAATTTGATGCATTATGGATGGGTCCTTATGCCATTGATATCAGAATTGGTGAACATACCTTCTTTCTCAAGGACTTAGATGGGGAATTGCTGGAAATGCCTATTAATGGCAGAGATTTGAAGCATTTCTTGGATTGATCCCCAATTCGAGGTATGCACCAATTATACGATTATATAGTGTTTGTTTTCTACTTTGTTTTTGGTGTTTTGTCGGTTTGTGGTTTGCCTTGTTGTGTGGTAGCCATTTTTGTCAAGTTCTCAGCTAGTTTTTGGTGACTTTGGCTTGTGACTCCTTTACCCAATGGATATTTTGGCACTTGGTCTACATTTTGTCCTTGTGGCACTCATTGGGAGTGCCCATCCCCAAGCAAGAGCCGATGTTGGTTCCATTTTTGAGATAACACCATGTTGCCCTAATTTTCCAAGTCTATATTTGCTGAAAAACATTTTATCCTTTGAATTCATGGTCTGAATTTCTTCCCCTCCAGTTTGATGCTTTAAAAATGCTCACAAACTTGTTCTTTTGCCCAAATTTGAAGGAATATTCCAAGTTTTCCCCTTTTTGTGCCCTAGTTCTTCCAAATTTGTAGGTTGTGTCTTTTTCCTTTGTTAGATCATGGAAAAATTGAAATTAATCAAACCATACTTGTTTGTAATTGAAAATCCTATCCCAAGGTCGAAAATGTTGTAAAATCATACTTGATTGATTCAAAATCAAAAAATCTGCTAGCCTTGGTGAAAAAATTGAATTCTACAGCATCCCTGGAATTTTTTATGTTTTGACAGTCAGACAGGCGTCATTTGCCAGTCAAATTCATCCTCATAAGGTATTGGCAATGTGGTAGGTTTGCATTGGTTGAGGAAAGGTGGGGAGGTGCTCTAACTTTTCATTTTTCACCTTTTCAAGCAAATGGGGCATTTTTGGGCCTGGGACTCCGTTTTTTCCAAGTTGCCTACGTGGCATGTTCTTATTAGCTGAGGAGATGTAGGTGGCGGAGAAAAACTTGTGAAATTTTGTGTTTCTTGGTTCAAAAGCTTAAGGGAAAATTTTGGCTCAAAAGCCCTGACCAATCGGAGAGGAAATGTGTCCTAAAAGTTTCAAAATAGAAGTGCGGGCCACGGAGGAACTTAGATTTTTTTTCCTCTAATTCTATGAAGTTTCAAAATCAGTTTTGCCCCTGCTCCAATCAAGGATGGACACATGGCGGCACGAAGGCACAGAGCGGGTCGGCGGGTGGGCAAAAAGAAAAGGGATTTTCCCTTTTTCACAAAAAAGTTAAAGTAAATTTTTGGCCCAAAAGCCCGTGGCCAATAACAAGAGGACACGTGTCCACAATTTGCAAGAGGCGGGTCGGCAGGTCCGCGGAGGGAAATGGGATTTTTTCCCTTTTGGCGAAAAGGCTTAAAATCAAAATTTAAGTCACGGGCCTGCAAGCGAATCATCGAATGACACGTGGTAGAGGACAAGGTGGGTCGGTGGGCCGACGGAGGTAGGAAGGATATTTTTACCTTTTGCCAAAAATACTCAAAATCAAAATTTCATGTGCTTTAGCCTACTAGTGAATCACAAGGAGACACGTGGCAAGGGAAAAATTGGAGGTGCGGGCCTACGGGACAAAAAGTGAAAATTTTCCCAATTTCCAAAAAGAGTCAAAATGTGCAGAATTGAAGCGTGATTTTGGTGGGACCCACCATGTGCCACATGTCAATTCCAAAATTCAAAGCGAGAGGGGGGGACAAAATGAATTTTTTTCCAAATTTTCAAAAAGGTCATAAAGTAAATGTTTTAAAACTGGGCCCGATCAATCATTTTTACCACGTGTCGGCCTTATCCAAAAATTTAAAAAGGTAACTCAAGATTATTTCTAAGTCCACATCTTCCATGTAGAAGGCGAGGATTTAAAGATGGATAAGATTGACAGGTTGTTGTTGTCCATCCATTTTTTTACCGCCATGGGAGCTCCAGGAAGCTTGGAATCATGATTTTTGCACCAAAATTCATCAAATTTATAGTGATTTTTTGTCTTCTTGGCCTT
Organism: Taxus wallichiana var. yunnanensis; assembly: GCA_018340775.1. NCBI lineage: Eukaryota > Viridiplantae > Streptophyta > Pinopsida > Cupressales > Taxaceae > Taxus > Taxus wallichiana. The sequence continues at coordinate 950,338,092 of CM031237.1, read as the reverse complement.
CGGGATCATTGACATCACTTTCATGACTCAATATTTTGATTTGAGATGTTTTTGAACTATTTTTTTCCCTAGCCCGAGAAAACACATGAAATGACAAAATCAAAAGTTACAGAGGTAATATGAAAAGGTAAAAAGGTGAAAATGATGAGTAAAAGGTGTTTGCATGCCTCAATGATGAAAAAAATGCCTCCAAGATGGATAATGATCCAGATATTAGTAATGATTTAATCTTTTTGGCATAGGCTTTGGCAACATGCGAGTGTTTTTTTGTTTGATGTCATTTTCATTGAATCATGAAGAATTGTTGTAACAAAATTGATCCCATGGCATATTATTTTCTTAGGAAAGAAAGATCGAATGTGGCATGAGGTATATAATGCATTTTGGAGAAATTGTAAAGGTTGGGAGTTGAAAATCACAAGAAAATTCTGAGAGAAAGCTCATTTTCTGAGAAATCCACCAAATAACCAGGTTAATGTCTCATGTGTTGGAAATTCATGTATGTGAGTTAGTTACAAGTGTATCACCATCACACAGCTATGAGATTGTTCATGTAACTCTCCCCTGTTGTTGAATCTAACAAGTTTTGAATTAAATTTATGTTTTCTTTGGGCAATATGGTCTATTATCATTTTTAAATGCATGTAAATAGTTTTCTTTGTTCTTGTTGCAATCTTGCATTGAAAGTCTTTAGAAATCACACAGGATCTCCATTTATGGTTGATAGTTTAGTGGCATTTGCAATCTCATATTCAGAAGAGCCTTCATCTGATAAGGAGATAAAAAAATTTAAAATCACTCTACCTTCCTTGACTGCAGAGATTTCTTGTAAGCCTTTGAGGGTACCTTAGGCATGGTTTGATCAAGGATTTTTGTGTTTAATTGAGTTCTTTACTTCAAGATTTTGTGGTGAGTTCTCAAAGGTTGTGTGAAAAGTGGAACACAGGCTTCCATTTGTGCCTCTTCTGGTTGAAAGAACATCCCGATTATTTGAGGCATTTCATCGATAGTTATTTCAAGTATTATAGAGATTGTCAAAGATCTAATCTATCCCGATTTGTCTTGTCGATTACCCGCCAAAAATCATCTAAACAAAAAATATCCTATCATGTACTATCCCGATTTACATTTGTATACCCACAAAAGATCAAAATCCATTTGCAAAAGTATGCATGTGGATCGGGATTTCAATGTCTCTAGTAACCTTTGCCTTGTTTTGAGAAGTGAACAACTTGTGAGAGTTGATTTGGGGTGTTGATCATGTTTTCATCAAGGTCTCCATCATATAATTTCAAGAAAAGAGAAGGACATCTTCATCTCCTTCACCATTACAAGGTTAGAAAACAGGTCATCTTACCTTGGTTATAAGGCACAACCTAAAACAACTAGGACAAGATCAAGTCCTATTGGAGTGCTATCCATTTCTCCACAAACACGAGTGCGGCTAAACCATATCCCCAGCTACCAATGACATACAACATGGTATAATTTTTCTTTAAGCTCCATGGCATATTTATGGTGCTGCTCATACCGAAAAGGAGAACAAATATGGATACCTACAGTCCTCTCACCATGCTTGTGCCCTTCCTTATAACACAAACAATCGAAGGGTGTGACATGTTATTAGGTCTCAATTGGATTCACATGTCTCAATCTATTATCTTTGTGAATCACTTGTGTCTAAATTTCATTCACAAAAATCAAGTCATCTCTATCAATGGTGTACCTCCATCCACTCCATGGTCGCAACCTCCTCTTAAGGTTGTCATTGCATCACCTAGTCCATCTAGTTCCCTACGGCCTATCAAACCTAAAGCACAATCCACTCCTAGCTCGCCTATTTGTACACAACCTATGCAGTCTCATCACTCTACTAGTCCAACACATCATTCTAGGGCTGTCACTAGGACAATTCCTATATCTCATCATACATCACCACCTCAATTCACTCCATGTAGGTTTCCATCACCTCTGTGCTCTCCTCCACGTAGGCGTTCATCACCTTCATGCTTTGCTTCACATAGGTCTCCATCACCTCCACATTTTGTTACAAAAAGGTTCCCACCATATGCTCATCGGTTGCATGCATATAGACTTCATTCACTTATGTAGCATCTATCTCATATACCGCTACTCTTAGAGCATGGTCACACACCTTCATTACCGCACGCATTGGGTAGAGGACCTTCATCCTTTTATCGGATATCACGTTGATCACCACACTCTTGGGGGAATCACACCTATTTCTCCCCCACAACATTAGCAAGCATCTTATTTTCTCAACACTTCACAACTATAGTTTCACATATGACATATGCATTTTGACACACTCTAGTGTCGCCATTTCCCAAATGACGCACTCTTGTGCTACTGTTCACACTTGATGACCATTGATGGCATCCTATACACATGAACCTCACACACAACACAAAACACACAACACACTACATACTACATACTACACATCACATTACACACTTCGCATCTCGCATATTCATCTCCTTCTCACAACATCAACTCTACACATTCATGATATATCTTTTGACATCTATTTTCACATGTTGTGGTCATTACCATATGACACACTCTAGTTCCATGATCCATACTTGATTGATAAGGGTATACATCTCGAATGGACCTCATCACACTCATGCATTTAATCAACTCACTCACTCACTCACACGTTTACAACCTACACTTTGCACTTTGATGATCACATCTTTTACTACACACATTTCAAACCATTTCACAATGAAGCACTCTCATTTTCATTCTTGACTATTGATAGGGGATAAATAAATGGACCTCATCTCATAAATACACATCCACTCGAGGGCATGTTGAATCTTTCATTCACATTGCATTCCATTATGTCTCATCCACGACATATTGCATATCTTGGTTGTATTTACTCTTACTTACTTATGATTTTACATGCACATGTTATTACACATGCTAGATAATTTTTTTGTATGTAATTATATTTATCATATACACATGTGTGTTCACTTGCCTTTATAGTTGTGATCACAGATTATACAGATCTATTACATGCAGCATGGATGTTTGGTGTAGTACCTATTACCAGTCCCACAGCAGCTCCTAGGGGCATCCACTTTCATAAATTATAGATGTTATTGGGTCATCTTATTTCATAACACATTAATTTCTTGGATTATACATGCCTTGACATACTTTTTATCTCTCTAACATGTTAATGGGTGCTTCATATGTAACATTTGTATTGAAGGTCTATTTGTCACCATCGTTATCTATTCCATTGTTTGTCATTGTTTTCTCTTTGTATGCTCTTGTTTACGGGATTTTCCCTTTGTCTTGTGTGTATACTATATACTTTAAGCTTTATCATCCTTGATTGTCTTATGACATTGTGAATAATGTCCCATGTTTGCAACCCATTTTTCACGGTCTACATTGTTTTCTTGTGTGTTTACATTATCTTCTTACATCTTAGCTTACACATTGTCTACTTATCTTACATATTGTATTCTACATGCATGTTTTCTTGTACTAACACTTATCTCCTAGCCAATTTGTTTGTGTGTGCCTTGGTTTCTACCAAGCACATTCCCTTCCCCTACAAGGCACAGTTTCAGCACAACGATCAATCCTCTTTGGGCCACATACTCCTTCAACGACGTCGCATGCACCCCAAATGAGGGGGCATCATTTTGGTGAAATAGTCACCATATAAAATGTCATACGATCCACAATTCAACATAGAAAAATATCAATACAACACAATTTTTTTAGTTTCAAGGCTCGAGAATCGGACTTAGGTCCTTAGCAAAACATGACCCTTCCTAGATGCCTATAACAGGGGGTAGTTACACATCGATTGGTAGTTCAACACAGTCTATATAACTCCACACAATGGTTTTTATAGGAACGTATTCCTTAGCACTCGCGTTTGATCAAATTTTACACACCATCCGTAGTGGTGTTCGGATTGCGAGAAGAAGTTAAAGGTTGAAGGATAACACATATGTTTCTCCCTACACTTCTTCCATATCATTGGTGTGAGATCGCCCCAAAAACTCTCGTGAACACAACTAGCTTGAGATCACCCGAAAAAATTGTTTATCTACAACATCTTGAGGATCCTTTCTACAATATTTTCTCATCACATATTAGGTGTGCATGTTCCTTTTTCATTTTTGTACTCTATTTTACATACTTTTTTACACATTTCAATCATATACATGCGTATTTTACAACTTGTTCGTTCTTCTCTTTTACAGGTTTATCGTATGGAAAGCGATAGTCAACATCATTAATAATTTCACAACATCAAAAACAACAAGATCGACATCAACAACAGGCACATCACAACTTCTACACATGCGTTTCAGCCCTAGGTTCATTTTCACCATCACTTTTTTCACTTTCTCCTCCTTAGCATCCATAGTTCATATTTTTATCACTCCACGCTTTGTCTTGTCTCTTGGCATGCTCTTTCTACATCTACATGGTTATTAGGTATGCATCTCTATAAACTTTATGTTACCAAACTTTTGTCTCACCAACATAAAGTGGGGGAAAATGTAGACACAAAATCATGAGACTTTGGGTATCTATTTAGTCATGATTGCATACTACTATTCATATGATTCCTAAGTAAGAAAAGTACTAATTAACCAATGTATTTGGCCACTTTTCTTTGCTTTTTTTCCACTTTTGGTCTTACACCCTTACTTTCTCAGTCTACCTTTTTATACTTCAGTATTTATCACCCTAAACACCAGCGCCTAGCTAGGACACCAACACTAAGCGCCCTCGTCCCCTCTTGGTGCCCCTGAGTCCTTTATACTTTGTTCACATCTTTTAGGTCCTTCCTAGTCGTTTGAGCATCTTATCTTTTTGGTAGTCGGCCTTTTCATGGTTAATTACAAAATTCAGATAAAGGAATCATATAAATATAAAGTTTTGTGGTCATAATAAAGGACCAAGCACTAATCACTAACTATCACCACCTAAGGCGCATCCATCAAACATATGAGAGCTCCATTGCATCCAAGTGACACAAAAGCTGGTTATTCTACATACACTTCATAAGAGGAAGTTCATTATATTCCATGCACACATATACTACATTTCCTTACATCTAGCTTACTTTCTCGCTATCAAGTGCAACACACATAAGAGCCACCTAGGGCACAATTTCTACACACACATATAGAATTACATTGGAGTCGATATGTAGTGCAACACTCAATCGTAAGATCACCATTGTGACAACTGAGGACAATCCAACCCCTCATTCTACATCTTTATTTGTTAGGATTTGATGTCTATTTGTGGTTCTCGTAGGTTCATATTCATTGAATTTTTCTAGTGGCCTCGGCGATCTTGGTGTGACCTCAGAGTGACCAAAGATGAATAAAAATTAATAACTATCAACCACTTTGACGAGGTTTCCGAGCATTTCTGCAAACCCGGATGCCCAAAAACAAGTCTAGGGTGCCCATAGGCACCCCTGTCCCTCTCGAGCACCCAGTCAAAGCTTATTCTTCCATATCTATATTTTTGAGCTTCGTGTGACAATCGGTGCTTTGTATTTTCTAGTTTTCTATCTATGTACACCTTCGGGATTAAGCGTGAATCAACTAAGGCCTTTTCCCCTCTCTTTGCACTTAGGGTTTCATATTTACTTGTTTAGTTTGATTGGCTTAAATTTATGTACTTAATTGTATATTCATTTATTGCTACAATAACAATAAGATAAGGCATATATTTCCATATTTAGCTTAATCACACAGAATCGCTAATGATTCCCCTAAATTGCTAGCAATCACTATTATTTTGTCATATTTATCTCATTTACCATTAGTTTAACATTATGTTTTTATCTAATCTATCTATTTCAATATGTGTTTCCCTGTAGATGACAGTTCGGTGAATCACATCCCATTACAAGTATCTAGAACCTCTTGATCATGTAGAAGCTTTTCATGTCGAAACAATTCAGCATAACAAATAAACTCAACTTGTGCACCATCACGTTGAATCACGATATTGAATACATAAAATATTGGCTTGAAGTGATACGTGAAATATAGGATGTAGCGAGAATAATCTGGTTTGAGTATTTATTAGATTTCAAACTCACCATAGCCCTTTCGTGGGTCACCTATGTCAAGCAGAACAATATCTCTCCATCCCTCTCAAATTCTAATCATATTTTCATTATCTTATTTCATATCATATTACTTGATTGTAAACACAATTTGATATCCTTTTAGGAAAACCATTGGTTACTAGGATCGATTGTTTCCAAGTAACTCGTTTTATAGTTATCTAATATTTGTCTTGTTTAGTTGTCATTGCATACATGAGATCCTCTCACTTGCTAGAAAGAGGAGTCTCCTGTATTGATCGTGTACCCACTCACATCAACATTGTGTTTGTTAGAACATGTATCATTAATCTCTTCTACTTTTAGAGTTTTTGGTATTTCATTATAATATTAACAAACTGAAATTCACCTCAAATAATTATTATGGTTTTGACCACCGCTCAAAACTTTGATATGTAAATTTTTGGGTTTGGCACTTGTTTGAATATCATTGTTACTTTCTATCGGTCACTATCAGCCACACTATGAGGGAATATGAATGTGTTACTCAATATTTCAGACCCTAACTCTAGATGAGAAGTCTTGTAAAAAAACATTAGTTGGGTTATGGGCACCCCATGTACTACCAACATTGGCACTACTCCAAAGAGACCTCAAACAACACATTGTTCTCCACCTATCATGTGATATCTAATTGTATTGTAATCAAATTTGACATCTTTCCTTTGAAAAATATTGACTTGAGTTTCTCTCTTGAAAATCTACTTGAGTGGGTGTTTCACCACATAAGAGTATCATATGACAAAATGATTTAAAAAGGTAAAGGTAAGGTACGTGAGGAATACCTAGAGGTTGTGAAGAGGTTGCACACCGTTGTTGAAGACCAAGTCGATTGTAGAGAACTCCTTTTTGTCTGGGAAGGACTACTTGAGAAGTAAAGAAAGACCACAAAATAGAGTTAGTAACATAGGTCAGTGGATTACCTAGTGTGTGCTAGATCTGGGAAGTAGGGTGTTTCTTGAAGGTTTGTCAATACACGTCTTAATAAAAATTAATGCTTTGATAAATGTCATGAAATGGAAAGTCCTACTATAGTTATATGATTTAGGTATCTCACACAACACAATAGTCTAAATCTAATCTAAATGATGAATATAAGATTAAATCTAGGAGAATGGTTGGTTGTCAAGGTCTATAGGTATGACAGAGGGCGTAGAAAGAAGGTCTGGGTGAATTCTTGGGAAGTTTTGGAGAGTTCTATATGGAAGAATGATCTAGCTGGTTTGAGGAAAAATTCTAGACACAGAGACCGATGCTAGTTGGGTAACGATGTCGGTCACTAGTTATAGCCGAGATCGGTTGTGTAACTAATCACAGTAGGGGAAATTGGGTTTCAAAGGTAGGAAGGAGGTTGATTTGGGATCTCTGTGATTGCAAAATGCATTGGGAGGTCTTAGATAGGGGGTAGGAATTTAGGTGAATACTCAGTAGGGGTAAAAGGGGTGGTTAAAAGGGTAGAATGGTTCTAGGTTGGTAGGTCGTAAGGTAAATGGGATATGGAAAGTATCTAGAAGAGGAAGGGGTGATTAAAAAATAATAAAGGATCTAAAATAAAAGCTAACGAAATCAATAACCTGGTTAAGAATACTTATCATAGATCCAGAGATCGATAGAAGGTGGTGGTTGGAGGGTGTGTGTAGGAGAGACGAGTCATGATCTAGTGTCACAGAAGTGAAGGTAGAGTGCTTCTTCGTGTGGATGGTTCAAGCCTATGAATTTGTAGATGATGCTTTGGTGCTTAGTTAATCGTCGAGTGCCGATTGAATTCCAAAGATGTAAGATCAATGAATGCCAACTAAAAGAAGAACCCAAAAGGAGAACTAAAAAGTAGAACTTGGGAAAAGAGTTGGAAATTCTTATTTAAAGGAACTGATGGTAGTTCCTTAATCGGCGCTAGCCGAGGAATAACTAGCATCGGTTAGGGAGAAATAGTATTATTTGCTAAAAATAGCATTTTCTCTCCTTTTTGGTGTAAGACGAGAATGGTTATGGGTTAAGAGTCTTGATTCTTGTTAAATCACATAGGAAATGGGTGGGAAAGGAAATTGGAAATTAATATTAGGTTTAGAAGAAGTCTCAATTGGTTAGTGGGAGTGATGACTCAATATTGGTTATTAAATGGGCTTGGGTGGATGCAAGGTGAGGTGGAGGGGTGGGGTAATAATTAATCTAATATACATAATTAGATTAATAAAAATATGTGAAAGGGGTCATGTTTAGGGGGTATGTAATAAAAGGGGACCTAGAGGGTGTCATCCCAATTTTCGGTGTCTACGGTGGGTGACTTTGAGTACATGCAAATGTGGGAAGAAGTCCCTAGACCAAGTGGGAAGCTTCAGAATTGTAGATGGTGTTTCCCTAATGAATATGTGTAGAGGAATTTGCAAAGTGAAAGGAGATTTGGGTGCACCATGGATCAAAGAGCACCACAAATTTTCTAAATCGAAGAGTACATCGATGAAAAATGTGAGACATGAATTGCATGAAGGTAAGACTAAGTGCACACACACACACACACAAATTTGTAAGTTATGAAGAACAATGAGATAAATGCAAAGGATGTAAAATAGCTCTAACATCACAATGCTCATCTCATTAGCTCAATAAAAATGTGTACATATAGGAGGAAGGGAGTGCAACTACCACCTAGATCAATGGTGAATAACTCTCACTAACTGATACTAGCAGTAGAAGTGACTCCACACAACTAGTAAACTAACTCAACACAATCGGTGAGTTAACTCCATACAACTAGTACACCTAAGCAAGCTAACACAACAAGTGTAGAGCTAACACAAGTGTAAGAATTATCCTAATAAAAAATAAAAGGATAAATAATAACCTACACTAACACCCCCGTAAGCACAACTTAGGTGGGCGGAAAACAAAATGGTCTTGATAACAAGGCTTGATGAGGCACCCACGTATAATGCATCTCTCACAAATATAGAAAAGGAGAAACCACGAAGAAAAAACAACTCGCCCCAAAAGAGAGAAATGAATAAGTGAAGAAGGATAGAAGTCCCCCATCCCCCATGAAGATGATGAAGTTGTTGATGTGGATAGAAGAATTGGGTCCCAACAACAAGGCCATGTTAGGTACCCAAGTACAAAAAAAAGATGAAATGGGAAGAAATAAGACAACCCAATAAAAACCCAAAAATGATGAAGCACCGATAAATAATCTCCAACTAGTAAAAATTTCTCCAAAGATCACCCTCTAATAAGCGAGAAATGACACCAAAAAATATGTCCACAATTATTTTTAAAAACCATCGATTGGCCAAGTGGGCACAAAAATAGAGGACAAATTTGGCACAAAAATAAATGCAAAGGAATGGAGAAGTTGTGTGAACATTCCATGCTCAAAGAGTACTACAAAATCCACAATTGCTACAAGGAAGACACAACGATCCTCAATATGGATTCCGACAATAGGCACCTTTTTAGATACCCATTTACAATGCATGTACTAAATTCTTCATGATGTTGAAACAAACACAAGAGAAACACATGCACTAAATGTGTTTATTGTAAAAAGAAGAAATGACACAAACAAGTCATTATGGGGGGTTTGGTCTCTACCAAACCAGCCCCATCCTCCGGTCTTCAATAAAGATTTCCAGAAAATGAACCAAATGATCATTGTCTTCTTCATCATCCATTGTAAAAATCCTCCCAAAATGCAGCACTTTATAACTTCTTGTGTTTTATAATGAAAATAGGCTCAATGCATGGGAATTAAAAAAATATGAACTTTTATAAAAGAAGGCACTTAATTTTGAGCTACTAATCAAAAGTTATTACAATAAAGATTTCCCATAAATAAGGCCAATTTTAAATAAAATTATATTCTAGCATTGAAAAAATGCACTAAACGAGGATGAACCTAACCTTTCAACCACTCATTGGAATCGACACAAAATGAAGATTACAATGGTTTAGATTGTGAGCGGGAATGGGCCTCCTACCAACACGAGCCTCATGCTTTGTCTTCGGTGCAAAGCTATAAGCTTAACTAAACACTTAATTCCTTTACCAATTGACCAATTTGTATTCCAAAAGCAAAAACTACTATATTTGGAATAAATAGTTTTAAGTTGGAATTTAAAAGCTAATTCACCTTAGAAAAGTGTTGATCAGAACTGGTCAAGAAAAATTCCTTGACCAAGGACCCTTATAGGAAGATTATTCTTTTACCGAATTAACCCGAACTAAGTAAATGCAATGTAAGGAAAAGAACCGACACGTACCAAGTTGATAACAGAGTTTAGAAAAATTCCTATGTCTCGGGTTTGTAAAATAGTGCCGAACCAATCCATTATAAAAATCGATCATAAAGTAAAAATAAACTTACGATACTAAAATGAATGTTCAACCAAACCTGTTGTGTCAATCAGTCCAATAGACCCAGAATGGTCTTGGAAGCTCAAAGGTCTCGGCACAACTCCCTAGTTTGACACCTCCTAATGACCTCCACTCCATTGCATGGTCTCTCGCTTCTACACGATGTTAAGCCAAACAATGTCTATCGACGACGATGATCATCTTCCACTCTATTGTATGGCCCTCCGGCCTCTACACTACTGAGCTAAGATTATATTTGATGTCCGGTGACAATGACAATCATCTTCCACTCCATCGCACGACCCTCCGGTCTCTATGCAGAGCTAAAATCATCACCGGTGTAAATCGTCAACAATCTTAACAATAATTACGACTCTCTCTGCGACCTCTAAGAAACTAACTTGGTGGTACGCCTAACGTTAAAGAATCATAGCTTACTCGTAAGAGTGTACTTTTCTAATGCATTGATCATGTCCTCGACTTCATAATCGCATCTCACGGGCTCTGCATGAGAATAAGGCTTCAAGTCAACATTTACATTGATCGGTGAGTTAAAAAATAATAACTCCCAATTTATAAGTTCCTATATAATAATAGGTCTTAATATCATCATGCCTACAACAATAAATAGGTCTTTTTCTCCATCATTGCCTCATAAAATAATAATAGGTCTTATATTTTCTCCATGCCTATAATAGGTCTTACATTTGCCTATTTATCTCTAAGGCTCCTCAACAATCTTCCTCCTTATTCTCATTGGCTCGAATGGAGAAACTTGTTGTGGATGGGGGAATTTTATAGACTTAGGCATCCTGAATTATATGGTTAAATACCATATCCACTAACTACATACATACCAAATCGATCAGTCGAGTTGGTTAGGCGGGCCGATTTGGGAGGAGGTAGATCTAGGGTTCGAAACTCCGACCCACTATTTTTTTGGCTGATTGTTGGGAAACTTCCAACCCACTTGCCATGTCCACTTCTAACTTGTTACAACCCTATCAATTTTCCTCCATGTCACCTCCACGCCCGAGATGGTCACCTTATTTGTCCCTACAAGCTACATCTAGGTCTTCCATTGTTTTTTTGGCATGAGCATGGGGATAAGTCCCACACGCGTGGGGATAAGGTAGTGGGGAGGCTTTAATAAGCCTTATCCTCCTCACTATGCTCGTGGCTTGGGCCACATAGACGCATTTTTTTGCCATTTAATTTGGCCTTGGGCTCGTTGAGTCATTTGTATAGCTCATCTGTCTTGCTCAATGCAACTCGTTCTATAGCTTGATTCTTGAGCTCGATGCATAACTCGAATTGAAACCTACATGAACTTGCCGAGTAGCTCACCCCTAACTCGGTGCATAAATCATCCTCATCTCAACGAGTCGTTCAATTGAGTGATATCACTCTCGCAAATGATCCCTTTCTAAAATAAAAGTGGGCCCCATAGTGATAAATATTTTGTAATTTTGAGCAATGAAGACTCGTGTTTTAAGACAACCAATATTTTTTCTCCATGATGGTGATGATCCATTTTCCACCGCAATTGTGCCTAGTCACCGTGTCACTTCTCGTGTTCTAGCTATGTCCCTGCAAACATCTTGTCCTATGCGAACTACATCTGGAGCATACAAAATCTGTTTTTGCACGTTCCAATAGGTGTCGAAAGCTCACAATGTGAAATTATGTAAAGAATATGTTTAAGGAGATCTTGGGAATGTTGAAACCTAATTTTTACCTTTGGATCAAGTGTGGGCCCACGAAAAATGCATTGTTTGTAGATTTTAGGTTTTTTAAACCCTAGGAAACACTTTTCTTTATTATTGAAGTCTGATTTAGGGCTGCCACAAACCAAAAATATTCTTATGAAGGTAAATACAACTCAATACCAACAAATCAAAGGGTGTTGCAGAGCTTTAGGCACCATTTTTAGTCTCTGCAATGAATAAAACACAACAAAAATGTTTTTAAACCCTTAGGCATCCAAAACACCTAGTATGGACCGTTCAAATTTCGATGAGGGTATGAAACACATCTTAATCAAAAAAACCCTTTGTAGTTCTAAACATGCATACAAAGCACTACCACAAGTGAAAACTCCTTCACAGTGCTGTTCAGAATGTGTGTACGAGCTCGTAAAAACAATCTCTAGGAGTGTATATCTTTATACAAGTCTACAAACACCTCCAAAAGCCTCGCAAATAGGCTATATCAATGTGACTTAAACAAAAAAAAGCAAATACAATAACTATACAACTTGTAAATAACAATATCAATTGAAAAACTTGAAGGATAAAACCAAACACACTTAATACTAGTGTAGCTTTGATACGGATCGGAGAGCACCATGGATTTGTTGAATCGAAGAGTGAATTAGTGAGAAATGTGGGACATGAATTACACATAAGAAATACTAATAACACACACGATATGCAAGTTATGAAGAACAATGAGATAAATGCAAAGGAAGTAAAATGACTCCAACAACACAATGCTCATCTCATCACTCAATAATCGATTTACATATAGGAGGAGAGAAGTGCAACTACCTATTAGTGTAAAATCATAGCACCCCAAAATGAGTCATGGACATGCTTTTCTAAGGCAAACTCATTTGGTGTGATTGCACAACATTGAGGTTTCCCAAAGTGTGGGATCTTTGCAAATGGGGAAAGCTCCAGAGAGAAGGTGGTTCCTCTTCCTAAACTACCGCCACAAGCTATTCTAGTACAGGCAGACTAATCTAATCCTAATCTAACTTCCAAGGAGACAGGAGAGAAAGAAAACTAGAAAAATAGAGCCTACACTAAACCGGTGATACACCGAGAGAAGGAAAATGTTGTTCATCTATCAAAATTGCCATGGAAACAAAGAGAGGTGAGCAATGGAAGGATGGACAAGTGCATCATCAGGATCAAAGATGGATTTCAAACAAAGAAAAATGTTCCAAAATCCATGAACACAACTCCAAAACCTGTAATGAAGAGAGGCAAGAAGAAAACAACCAAAAATGAGCAAGGATGGACAAATGCATCACAAAACACATTTTTTTGCTCTCAGAAGTTTGCATTTAATCATCATTTCACTAAGTAAGATCTAAAAATGCCATTACAGAGCAGGGGAGGAGGTTCAAACTCCATTTTCGACCCTGGGGAAGAAAAGAAGGAGAGGCAAAGAAGAATGATGAACAACCTTTACAAAATGAGCCAAAACTAGCTTTTATTGCTCGAACAAAATGAAAGAAATGAGAAAATGCAGAAAATTTGATTTGAAACTTCAACCATCGACAAGATCCATTTAATTGGCCTACAAAATGATGGGTTTCCATGAAAAATCCCATACTTTGAAGTACATTGCTTCGCAGAGCAAGAAAGAGGCCCATACTTCATTAATTTTGGTGGTTGGGAACCATTTCTACGTTTTTGCATGCTGAGACATTTTCCCATTTTTCTCCTACAAAACTCCATCAAAATTTGAAATTGAATAGTCCATTGTGTGGATAATTTCACCAGCTTTCCAATGATACCAAAATCGCAAAAATCTGAGCTCTAGTGCGAAAGATATGCCCCTTTGAAGATTTAGGGCAAAAATCGGGTTCGTGGGCCGAAATTTGAACTTTTTCCCTCTTTTTTCAAATTGGGAAAATTTCCCAAAAATTCTCCATGCCCCACTCCTCCGATGACATGTGGCGCCCTCTGGTTGATCCGCGGCTTCAAAACAACATTTTGCCCTTTCGCGAAAATGGGAAATTTTCCCAAATTCTCTGTGGCCCCGCTGCTCCGAGACACGTGGCATCTTCTGATCTGCTGCGGAGATGCGGTTCCATTTTTTACCTTTGTGCTTTTAACCACTTTGGCAAATTTCTCCAAATCCTCCCAACACCCCGAATCCCGCACCGACTAGACACATGGCGCCTTTTGATGGGTCAACGGGGTTGCGCTTCCATTTTTGCCCTTGACGCATTTTGATCAATCGCCGAAAAAATCGTAGTCATACGCCCCCGCCACTGCAAGTTGACACGTGGCATCTTTTGCTTAGTTGTGGGCCTTAAACAATTTGTTTTCCTCTACGGGCTTTCAGCCAAAATTTTCCCTTGAGTTTTTTAGCCAAAAGGCTAAGTGCCAAATTTTTCCGCGGGTCCGCCTTGGCAAATTTTCCCTCCAAACTCGCAAGCCATAACTTGCAAAATACAAGGAGTTAGGAGGACTTCCTTACCTTTTTGGAAAGGGGAAAGAATTCTCTATCTGATGAAGTAACACCTAGAAAATTTTGAGTGCCTGAAATGTGTAAAAATTTGACTAAGGCACAAAAGAAAGCTAGTTAACCCAAAATACGAGGAGCTTATTTTGGTTAACACTACCACCTAGATTAGTGGTGAATAACTCTCTCTAAATGATAATGATAGTAGAGCCGACACCACACAACTACTAAGCTAACTTAACACAATCAATGAGCTAACTCCATACAACTAGTACACCTACACAAGCAAACACAATAAGTGTAGAGCTAACACAAGTGCAAGAATCATCCTAATAAATAAATAAAATGATAAATAATAGCCTACACTAACAAGACAAGTTGATAGTGTTGACTAAGCGACCCTTCATATCACTAAAAAGAGTACAACACTATCCTAAAGCTCAATACTATTTTCAATTAAGTTGACTCATGTTACTCAATACTTATATCATCATATCCATACACTTCTCATGCAAAATATTTTAGATATATTAATCAAACCTTATAGATGTATGTCAAAATATCTTTGCAAAATTGTCTCCTAATAAAAATCTAAAAATAAAAAAACTAGAGCAACCTATCAAAGTTAGTATATTAAAAAGTGTTTAGGTTCTACCTACGTTGGAAATAACTAATTCTTTCTAAACCATACAAAGACCACTATATCGGTCTTTCCTTTTTGGAGAAGAATGACTACTGTGAAAAAGGTAATGCCCAATATTAATACATTTCCCCCATTTAGTTCATTTATCTTTACCATCTTATATTTCTAATATGCGGAAATTGTTTCCTATTTGGTGTTATGTGGATATCTCATGAACAACTTCATTAGTAACTTTCTAAAATAATGTAGAAGTTAAAGTTGAAGGATTAAAGGTGAAACATTGGATGTGGGAAGAGTCGTGATGAAGAAGGGGTTTGACGGAGGATAATTTTTGGCTTGGGAAATCTATTGGAGGGAATATAAGTGATCCTCTTTTTCTTCCGAAAAGTCACATATAGAACACATGCCACTTTTTCCTACCATAGTGACATCATCTATTTAATGCAATGTTTGTTGAATACTAAATCTAGCTTAATAGTGCCAACTTGATAATCCCTACTTTTATTGGATTTGCAACTTTTTAGGGATTGCATAATCACATTATTATGTGTTTTAATAACACAAATGTGGAGGCCAAACAAAAAAGGTAAACATTACGCTTTTAAATTTAAAATACACGTGGTATGTGGAAAGTATAGGAGAGTGCGTAAAAGTGTGTGCCTGGCCAAAACCATGTCGAGAAAAGGAAATAACCTATCTCATTCCAATGTCCATGACGGGTACGTGTCATTATCTTCCACCAAAATGAGTGGTCATTATCGAGGCTCTCTCCAAAGCAATTTTAGAGAGATTTTCATTTACGATAGGCCCCTTAAAGGGTCATGTATCCCTTCCACCTTCGAATGCTCCTTTTGTTATCTTTCCCGACTGTTCTCCTCCTCGAACCCCTATAAAGTGAATGTCTCGTCTCTCACCGCACATCGTTTGGCTTCATACTTGCATTGAAGCTTATACTTTCATCGAGCTCTATTTGATCCATTAACTTCAATTGTATTAGATTTGCGTTTGGTTTCAAGATTAATAGGTCCGCGACACGTTTCATATACGCTTGGTTGTAAAAAAGGATTTTCGCATAGGTTCCCCCAATATTTTCTACACTTTTGGACTTCCCCTCCTCCATCTCCTTGTTCATCACCCTTCTACCTCCTCTAATGTTTATCTCCCTTAAATCTTTCTTCTTCGATACATCCCTTCATCATTTCTATCACACATTTCACGTGCGATTACTAATATTTAAGATGGTGAAGAAGAGTGTAATTAATTAGAGACAATATAAATCATTCACTAATCTCTACTATATGAGATTAAAAATGGCCTTAAACCCTCTCTCTAGTAATAATATACATCATGATGCGAGACTTGATAATAATATATAGTTAAACCCTTTAAGTTAAAAGGGAATAACATTTTTAGAGAAAAAAAGGCTCTAACCAATGCCAAGAAAGACTTCCACCCTAACATCATATATTCAAATAACAGGGAACCCCACTCTATAAAGCGTTGACGACATATTCATTGCAAGCGACAAGAACAATTTCCCTTGCGTCAGAAATGAAAAGCTCCTGAATCTTGCCCAGACGACATATGCCGGTTGATTTTTACAAGAAAATTAGTACAATTTTTCTTTAATTAGTTCAAAGATCAGTCATCCATATCAACCGGTGGTTGAACACAAGTGAGATTAAAATGCAATCTATTTGGGAGTTTTCGCAGATTACAATGTTAACCCACATCTTTGCGATGGGTTTACGGTGGGTATTCGTTGCTGCATTAAGCGACTGTATAAAGTAGAAGTACATGTGGCTCATTTGAGGGGAAAACTTGCGTCGAGATACCCAATTTCCAAATCCACCGCAGTCTTGCAGGTAAGTTCTGTAATCACTCATCGGCAACCGCTAAACCATCATCTGCCATTGCTTTTATTTCCCCCCTTTTTCTGTGGGCTGTTTTGGATGGTTGTTTAACTTGGTTGTTTGTGTGTGTTTGATAGTGTCTTAGAATCGTCAACGTTGTTGTTCATAATTTTCGGGCATACCCACTTAGGTTTTCACACTTAGATATCAGTAAGATTCATCCAATTTTGCTCTAAATATGTGAAAGTGGATCCTCATTCTACTGCAAGCATGTGTGGATGGATCTGGGTCAATCATGATGTTCATTTCTTTAGGTAGATAGTCCTCGCAAACTCGGATCCTTATAGCCCAAATCATAAGTCTTCAGGGGTATTAGACACAGAGTCGTTTTAGCTTGAAATGTGTTGCCTCCAGTGACATTTGGATCAGCTATTCTTGGGAATTATCGATCAGTATCAGATCTAACCTTCAGAAGTAAGCCACAGTCTGTTAATGTCAAATTCTTAGCCCTGCCCTTATTTTGATATTAGCGCACTGGAGAATTATAATGATCGGTGCAGTTGCAATTTTTTTGGTTCCATACACAATATGGACCTGTGGATATAATTCAAAATCATTTCATCGTGGTCCCTTGCCTCGTCAAAAATACATGCGAAAAAATAAGAAATCTCATAAAGCTAATAGCTACTCACGGTGGTAATGGTCACTTCGAGATAAACACAGTAAAATTCCACAAAAAATAATAATCTAATCAAATCATTTTAATATGTCTGATTTCTCTTAAATTAGAGCATTGATAGAGCTGCTATTGGGAGGAGCATTTGAGTGAGGGATTTGACTTTAAGATCAGTTCCAGGCAGGGAAGGTGGATACGTAGCTGTTTTTGAGTCTGGTTATATATTTATGTGATATTGTTTTTCTTGATAGAGTGCCCAGTATTGAAGAGGCGCTGAGACCAGCACCTGAGGATACCAAAGTTATATACAACATGGCTGCTGGATCCAGAAGGGTTTCTGCTTCCTCTGCCCGAGCCCACACCAGGAATAGCAAGTTGGACAGAGGATCTTCATCAGGTAGAGGTAAGTGATGCTAGATTTTCACTCTTCTGTGACTTTTTCGTCCAAAGAAGCTCTGTACTTTTTTCCCGTAGAGTTCTGAATTACAGTAGCAATTGCATATTAACAAGAGTTCATCCTAGACTATACGGTATATTCTGTTTTGGTGGACCATAACATCACAACCTGGGCTTCTGTCTTAGTGAGGACCCCCTTCCTTACATGTGGAACATGGACCACGGACCACTCTTCTCTGTTTTTCTGTGGTAATTCTGTGAATAGTATTGAAGCCATCCCTGTTTTGTCAGCCTACCAGTGTACCAAAATTGCTCATCTCAGGCATGATAAATGCAGGTATATTAAAGAACTTGGTCATTGTTACATTTGTGGGGTTCCTTGCATGTGCATACAAGATCATTCAGCCACCCCCTCCTAGTATCTGTGGGTCTGCTGATGGCCCTCCTGTAATTGCTCCTCGTGTCCAGCTTCAAGATGGTAGACATTTAGCCTATAAGGAACATGGAGTTCCAAAAGAAAGAGCCAAGTACAAGATTATTACGATGCATGGATTTTTGGGGTCCAAAAATGATTCCCTTTATGTTTCCAAGGTAAGTGCAGAGTAAAATTCAATTCGTTTTTTATTTAACAGTTATACTGGCATTTATTGGAACTTGAGATATATAGGATGTTGCAGGAAGTTCAGGAAGAATTGGGTGCATACATTGTAACCTTTGACAGAGCTGGATATGGGGAAAGTGATCCGGATCCTAAGCGGTCCCTTAGAAGTGCAGCTACTGATATTGAACAGCTTGCAGACAAACTTGATCTTGGCCCAAAGTTTTATGTGATGGGCATCTCCATTGGGGGATTCTCAATGTGGGGATGCCTCAAATATATACCTCATAGGTTTTTATCTATCTTTTGGATGTCAAGAGCGCCCATGGAATCTACTTATGATTATAATATTTGGATAAAAGCGTCCATACAAAGCCTTATGGATCTCTGTGACTGTGATTGATGTTACCCTTTGTTCGATTATTTTTGCAGGAGCTTTTGAGATTTTGTTTTAATGAAATTGGCACATCAATTGCAGGTTGGCAGGTGCGGCACTCCTAGCACCTTCTATAAATTACTGGTGGCCTGGATTCCCTGCAAATTTATCTAATGAAGCTTATTACCAGCAAGCCCTACAAGACCAATGGGCACTTCGTATTCCACATTATACCCCTTGGTTAACTTATTGGTGGATGACACAAAAGTGGTTTCCTTCTTCAAGTGTTATATCTGGCAGTTGGAAGCCTCTGAACCGATACGATGCCGAGATGCTCCAAAAGTCTGTTGCAAGTGGAAAATCAGTTGAAGTATTTATTTTTTCCTCTTTCTTACCAATACAAAGTCATTAGTTTATTTTGAGACATAATTTTGTAACTGATTTTCTGTTGATGTTGCTTTCTTGTGGCTTGCAACTCACACCATGTTTCTTTTTAGTTGGAGCAGCATCAAATGTCAAGATAAAATGCTGTACTGTTTTCCATATTTACACTAAATTGAATTTTGAGTTCTGTAAGTTGATTGCATTTGTTCCGAGCTGACCTTTCTTCCATCTTCATTGGCATATTTACCAATATCAAATGAAAGCAAGCATTGGCTTCAATCCTTTCCCTGATGATGGGTCCTTTAGAGAGATTCCCCATGCTGAGCTTAGACAAAGACTTCTAAAAAGATAGTTGTTGCCTAATTTTGCGATTTCAAGCTTGTACTCTGCTTACAAATTGCTTCTTCTACATTTGCAGCGTTTCAGGGTAGCAATTCAGCAAGGAGTATTTGAATCTCTGCACCGAGACATGATGGTCATGTTTGGGAAATGGGAGTTTGATCCCATGGATCTCAAGAATCCTTTCGCCAACAATGAAGGTTCTGTGCATCTATGGCAAGGGGATGAGGATGCACTTGTACCAGTGTTGTTGCAGCGTTACATAGCTGAAAAGCTCCCTTGGATTCATTACCACGAGCTTCCTGAGGCTGGTCACTTGTTTAATCTCATGGAGGGCATGTCTGATCGTATATTGAAGAGTCTTTTGTTGGGAGAGTAAACAGGAAAAAATAGCGTTAGACCTGATGGAGATTTATTTTTATTTCCTCCATTATAGCACCCGGGGATTTTGCAGTTTGTTATGTTGAGATATAGACAGCTTTGTGCTTTGCAGCTTTTGGATGTTATCGTCATCCTTTTCTATGCTGAGTCATTAGTATCTGGAATTGTTTTCTGCGATTTGTGATCAAATCAATGTCTGAATGTAAACAAATTCTTTTGAAAAGAAGTTATACAAGTTAATTTGCAATTAGCACTTATGTCGATCTAACACATCTGAAACTGACCACAGACCTAAACTCCTCCCTTGATCCATCCAACACATCAAGGTCAAGGGATTATATTCAAAGAGATTTGTTTTCCGGGAAATAAATTATACCAAAAGTATATCGTATGACAATTATTTCGGCTCGGTATAATTGGCTAGATTTTCTTACAAAACCCTTACGATTGCAAACCAACACTCTATTTATCTGATTTAAGGTAAAGCCTTTGAGGTAAACACTTGATTTGATAAATATTTCATTGTTGGGGATTTCTGCACCCAATATGTAATAAACTAAATAGAGAATGAGAAAACAAATAGAGATCTAAGTTATTAACTGACACACACAAAAAAGAGACGAAATTTATGTTGGGAAAAAAATTCAGTAAAAAATTCAGCATGGTAACCTTGTTTTATTGCATTAACTTTAAATAACTCACAAATAAAAATGTCCTCAAGGCTTGTAATAAACTTACAAGATTCACATACACACTTAAGTGTGTCTTCAGCATGCTTGCAACCTTCCAACACTAATTTGTAGTGCCAACAATCTTCAACAACCTTGTCTCATAGAGAACATGCATTTATATTATAGTGTACCACCTTAAAATGGCACTTAAGGCAATCCTAAAAAGCAAAGCCTAAATATCGAAGTTGTTGCTTTTTCCACAATGCTCCTAGTTAACCAACCGACAAGTGTTGATTCCGTTGCCTTTAGACCAAGTCGACACATACGCAGAATGAGACATTCCAACAATCTCCCACTTGTTGAATACTTTCCATCAAGGAGACCACAAACCCATTCTTTAGCAACCTTGAGCTATAAAGTCAATTTTTCTTGCACCCAAGTACACTTCTTAGCACACACTACCTTAGTCAATGATTACCCGTTTCCACCTTCTATAACACCCTCTTCTCCTCCACCATTTCCCTTACAAAATGATATTGTGCATCAATGTGCTTTGTGCAAAAGTGATTCTCAAGGTTTTTTGCTAAACAAATTGCACTATGAGAGTCACAACCTATCCTCGCAACCTTTTGATCAAACCCAATTTGAGGCACATAATCGTTGAAGCCATAGGGCTTCCTTGTATGCATGAGTAGTTGACAAGTATTTAGTTTTAGTGGTGGATATAACAATGCTTTCTTATTCAAATTGTTGCTCCAATAAACAAGTCAAAAACATATCTATTGATTGACCTTCACAAATCAAGATCTCTACCCCAGTCATAATCCACAAAACCATACAGATTTGCATCCTTGCTTACATGAAAATATCGACATGGCTACATCTCACCTTGATAACAAATAGCATGATTAAAAGTTCTCACAGATATTTGAAAACTCACTGACTGTGATCCAATACTCCTTTCCCGAATTTGACATATATGTTTACAACTCCCACTATATGTGCAATGTTCTCCAACTTCTTGTGTCTCTATACATTATTTAGATGAGAGTTTTTGACCAATTGGGAAATATGTGCTCAATGACTTGATGTCTTGCATTCTAAACCTTACCAACATCGTCTTCACAAACTTACTATGATTCAACAGAGCTTTCTATTCATATGATCCATTTTTATTTCCATGTCCAAAATCAGTTTTATGGCACCAAGGTCCTTCATGCCAAACTACACAAATACCTATGCCTTCATTTGTTTAATAATCTCCTTGTTCCCAAGAGAATTATGATGAAAAATTTATAACCATCTTCTTTGAAGTACACAAAAGGATCCGCCTTACTTTGCCCGTGGCCAAGTTTGTGCACATACCCATCAAACATTTGATTACACATCCATGGTGATTGTTTCAAGCCTTACAAGGACTTCCTCAAGCAACAGACAAAGTCCTCGTGTTCCTTTCCTCTAAAATTGCTAGGGTGCATCATGTAGATCTCCTTTTCAAGTTCTATATGTAAAAACATTGTTTTAACATCCACTTGTTCTACCTCCAAATCAAATGCAACATCAATAACTTAAAGAAAATTAATAGAAGCCAATTTTGAAACAAGAGAAAATACCTCACCAAATTCAATCTCTTCAACTCGAGAGAATCCTTTCGAAATTGAGTCTTTGCAAAAATTTCTTGCGCATTGTACTTCATCTTCAAAACCCACTAGTTTTCTTCTAGGAGACAACTTTACCAAGTCCTGTGTATCATTCTTCTTTGTAGACTATTTCTTCATACATAGTTTTTGTTCGAGGCTTGCACTCATTTAAACTAAGAACTTCCTTTACCATCTTTGCATCTTCACTATTAGTCATAGATAATAGAAATATTGACCATAAATAAGGAGGGCCATACCTTCCATGTGATTTTTGTACTCTGCTCAAACCTCCTAAGACTAGAAGTGTCCCTATCCTTTGAATTAACCTCCATATCTTAGCTCTAGCGAGATCTTATGATCTCCAACCTCTTTAAAATGTTGTTATGGCGAGATCTTAAGTCAATCCTCCCCAAGATGTGACTCGTATGACATCTCACATTGTTCTTCAACAAGATCGCGTTATAGCGAGACCTTATGCCCATGTGGAGCTCTAGGATTTCTCTTAGGCAACATCTTATTAAGTTATTGTGATCTAGACACTTGAAGTTCCCTCTACGGTGACATCTTATCCATGCTTTTACTCCCAAGCACTCCAAGCTCCCTCTAGGGTGACATCTTATTCCTATTTATGACCCCCAATCACCGTAATAATTTCACACATTTAACACCAGGACACCAAAAGTTTTGGTGTTCATATCTATTTTTTTGCAGTATAACACCAATTTGGTATCATCCTATAAAATTAACACCAGGACACCAAAAATTTTGGTGTTCATATCTTTTTTTGTAATATAACACCAATTTGGTATCATCCTATAAATTTAACACTAGGACACCAATTTTTTTGGTGTTCATATCTAATTTTTATGTAATATAACACCAATTTGGTATCATCCTATAATTTAACACCAATATAATAATATTTATTTGTAAGATGATACAAAATTGGTGTTATATTTTGGTGGTCAAATTTTCTTCTTATAATTTAACACCGAATTTGTAGTATCTTAACATTAATAGTAGTTTATAAGGTAATCATTATTATCATCCAAATGTGCTTGTGAAAGGCCGATAAAAACTTTTGAATAGGTTATTCCTTTGTTGTTAAATGTGTGAAATTGTTGTGAATTAATTGAACTATTTTATATATTCAACTATATTTAATATATAGTTTACATATAAATTTGTATAAAAATAACAGTCATATTTTATATATACAAGTTGCATGTGATGGTTATTTCAAATATTTGCAAGTATTCTATGGCTAAAATCATAAAAAAAACTTCTAAATGACCATCAAATTTAACCCATAAGTCAAGGATGTATTATATATACTTAGATTGTAGAGTCGTTTGTAATGTTTTGTATAAGATATTAACAAACAATTTTTTTTGTGCCTAACTTCTTTTTACCATGCCTTTGTTATAAGTGTTCCACACAAATTTGTGGATGCACATAAAGTTATTAGTTTTTTTTTATGATTTTTAGGTATATAGAAATGGTAATTTTTCATTAATATAAAATCAAATGTAATAATATCCACAAAAATTAATTTTGAGGCATATTATGCACTTGACTAGGATTTGGAGGGAAGTCAAATTTGGGGCCAAATATTATTTTGGCGTTTTGGAGGGAAGCCAAATTTGGGGTTTAATACAATTTTGGAATTTTGGGGAGATTGTTTTGGCATTGGAGGGAAACATTGAGAGTGGAGGTATTTAGGGAAAAAATAACGAACAACATTTGATGCAGAGGATAAATTTGGGGGCATGATATTGTTTTGGCATTGAGAGGTAGATTATTTTGGTGTTGGAGGGAACATTGTAGATTGGAGGCATTTAGGGAAAAAAGGAATGACATTTGTTGCATGGGCCAAAACTATTTACAGAACTTAGACTTTGTAAGGGAAGAATTTGTTGAAAATAAATTCGACCAATATGGAGGTTAGAAGGAGCATCAAATTGTAGACATTGGAGCCTTATGGATCAACAAAAACAACTAAGGTATGTCTCTATTTAATATTATTGAACTCTGTTTTCAACTTCTTCTCCTCCATGGGTTCTATTTGTCTCCTCCTCATAGTTGGTTGTGCTCAACTTGGCACACACTCTCTCTGTCATTGTGAGGTTCTATGTGTGGCTCTACGCTCTCCATCCATCAACAACGATGGTAGGAGAAGGTCCAAACTAATAACAATGGGTAGAACTCATGTTTTTGAACAAGGGTGTTATATCAAGACCTCTCTAGATGCCTTTGAGTGTTGAGTTGGGCCTAACCCCTTTCACAATTTGAATTTATAACCTAGTTGGGAGTCTCCTACTATGATTTCCTTCTTTCAAGAGAAAGGGTAAACTTAAGGCCCTTACACAGGAGCAATTGCATGTATCATTACCACTTCCCTTGGATATTAGTATTGATGAAGCCTCTAATAGGATATATTTGCAAATAACCAGCCTCGACCTTGTGTGGATTGCCTCTTGATGCCATGTCAATGTTTTATTTAGAAATATTTGATGTTGGGAGGCATCACTTAGCCTATATTTGGTTTTAGTTTTTTTACACTTGCCTCTTTACTGAGGGAGCTACATTCAACCAATGACTCATGAGTACTCTGTCCAATACTATAGGGTCTCCTAGATTAGCTTTTAGATAAAGAATTTAGCACATATGATATTTCTGCTTCTTAATGCACATCTTTGCAATGGGTGGAAATTTTCTATGAAATTTTGATGCAACCTCACTAGGAGGTCAGGAACAATTGTTTGACAAATTCAGGGTTCTTGGTGTTCAAACATTCATAGTCAATCCTTCTTCTCATGTGACTGGCCTTGAAAATCATATCACTGATTTATTAAGGTCTTAACACCTTCCCAAAAAGGAATCTCATAGCTCCATCCATCTTCCCTTCACTCCATGTCATGGGTATCTATGATGGTAATTCAAAATATAACTTATACCCTTCCAATGGTTGTATGAACAATAAACAATAATGAATCAGAAAAAGATAAAAATTAAAAATCAATGAGACAAGATGATGCAAATATGGGCTCCCAAAATTGAAGCATAGGTATTCAGTTTTGTTTAAGTGAACTTGTATGGATCCCACTAGACCTCTTGAATGTGTGTTGGAAGACATACCTTAACTTTAAATTGACATAATGTATGCTTGCTTGCAATAGTGAATTCTAGCATCACGTTTTCAGTTCTAAACTCAACTCTAGTTTGAAAATTATGGCTCAACAATCCTAATTTCATCAAAAATTTGATACATGGTGGACCAAAACTTTATTCATTCCTGGCTATCTACCATACAATTTTTTTGAAAAAACTAAAATCAAGCACTAAAACATAACATAAATTGGTAATATTTTTAGATAGGGAATAATATTAATGCCCAATTAGAAGCCTCCCAGAGGTTAATATGTAAACAAGAGATCAATCAAAAATTGAACAAAGAAGAATAAAGATTAAATCAAGAGTTGGATTTGAACTAGAAATGAGAAGAATACTTGTTATTTTGAGCCCTTATCCTATGTCATGGCTCAGACACCATAAATAGGATCATCTCAATTTGTTTTCGCATGGAAAAAGTTTGGTGCTTCTATGCTAAATTTTGGTGCTTCTATGATAAACTTTGTCTCTTCTATGGTAAACTTCAATGCTTCTATGACAAATTATGGAAATCTTATGATAAACCTTGGAGCTCAAAAGGGGTCATTTTGATCATTTCTTGAGTTATATTTGATGTTTCAAGGTTTGAAGATCAAATAGGGGTGCCTCCAAAGTCATGGGGACTCACTTTTGACAAGGTTGATATTTATGAGTTGTAAGGAGTCAAAGGTGCATCTAAAGTGATCAAAAGGACTCCCAAAAAGGGTCAACCATCATGAAGAGGTGTCTTTCAAGGTAAAAATATCATTTTTAGTAGATCCATGTGATTCCAAGCCATTCATTGCATTAGTAAGACTACATGGACCAAGGAGATTTCATAGGTAGAAACATGCTAGTTTTAAGACTGTCATAAAAATATTGCTCTTCCTAGCCTCTCCAAGGATCCTCCCAAAGATGATATCTTCCAAGTTTTAAGTCCTAACTCAATCATCTTGGGAATTTTCAAGCAAGGAAAGTGGAAAAATGTCATCTCTAACTATAGGTGAAAATAGGGAAGTGAGGATTATTGTCATGAAAATCATGCCCTTCAAATCACTTCCAGAGGCCCTCATTTTTTTAAAGATCTTAAGCAACCAAGGATTTTTTATACCAATTTTGGGAGCCAACCAAGGTAGTTTTGAAGATCAAAATCATAATAAAATTTAGGTTGGTTGGTTGGGGCTCATTTGTGGGCATTTTTCATACGCCATTAATATATCAAGCTTTCATCCTTTTTAGGGCTCCTCCAAGTTTTTGTAGAATATTGGAAACCCCATGAGGATATATTCCAAGTTTCAAATTTATACTTTCATCTTCAACCTCAAACACTTGCCATAAGTCAAAACTGCCATGAAGAAACTACCATAATGATGTTGACTAAGTAAACTTGTTAACTCCCCATTATGCTGAGTAAATGTGTATGAAAACTAAGGAATGGTGAGTCAGAGACTCATAAATATAGACAATATGCATTCCCTTGATTTTAGGAACATGTGAGTTGTTTTGGTCAAGAAAAACTCTTTCAAACAATGAAGAGATTTGATGACTCCCCTCATTTTCCTATCCTTCTTTCTCTCTTTCTTGTTCAATGCATTAAATAGACATCAATTTATTTGCTCTCTTTGATCTACTAATATTCACTTATATATATATATGACTATAAAAAGGACATAAAGAACCCCGAACTTTGGCGTAGAAAAATTCTTCTCTTTTGAAGATTGTGACCTATGCTTTTAACCTTGAAAAAAAAAAGAATTGGTCTTTCCTCTCTCATTTGTTGTCATATTGTGTATGTTTCTGAGTTTCAGTTGTGTCTTGTGGATTATCAGTATCTTTTGTCCTGTTTCAAGGTGATAATTCTATCTCATGCCTCAGATTTTTTCCAAGGAATATTAACAAAACCTCTCCTGCTCTTCAAAGACAAAAAATACTACTTGAATTACTCCACAATATTTTGAAGATTATCCAAGATATGAAAAATATTCACATAATGAGACTCCAGTGCTTTTCTAATAGACTCCAACGCTTTTGTAAGAGACTTGACGTTTCTCTAGTGGAGTTCGATGCTTTTGTAAGAGACTTTAACATTTCTCTAGTGAATTCCAATGCTTTTGTAAGAGAATTTGACACTTCTCTAGTGAATTCGACACTTTTGTGAGATACTTCAACGCTTCTCTAGTGGTGTCGACACTTTTGTAAGAGACTCAAATGATTTTCTAGTGGAGCTTGGTGCTTTTGTAAGAGACTCCGACGCTTCTCTAGTGGAGTTTAACACTTTGCAAGGGACTTTGATTCTTATGTAATGGACTCGGTGCTTTTCTAAGAGACTCGATGCTTCTTTAATGGACCCTGGTGCTTTTCTAAGAGACTGGTGATTCTCTAGTGGACTCTAAGTTACAGCTAGTGTAATTGCTAGTAATAACAACTACCTTGAATTGGTGTCTTATTAATAGAGGAAATAAATCCCAAACACTAAAAATTAAAATTATTTCCATCTTAGAATCTGATACATGTCTACTTGCAATGATTGTTTAGTTTTGAAATTTTATTTATACTATGTTGTTCATCTGGGTATATATTAATTTTCACGTGTTGTGTGAAATAACTTGTATACACATAATCAATGTCCCAAAATTTTGGCATACAAGCTTGGATAAGAAGACATATAAGCTTGGATTAAGGTCGCACCATCACCTTCCAAAATTTCAGTTTTCTAACCTATATTTGGCTGAAGTGGATTTATGTTGGTTGTAATAAGTTCATATTTGAATGTTTGTATGTCATTTATTACATAACTTTAAAGATGAGTCAAGCTCAAAGATTGACAGATGGACAATATCATGAGTTTGATGAGGCTGAGGCTTCTAGGAAAAATTTTACTCAATATCCATGTCCATGTAACCATTGCAAAGGTGGAATAGTTAGAAAAAGGGAAGTCATCCATGGGCATATAATCAATTATGGGAACTCTAGAGTTAGCCCTTGGCCTCAATTTGATTATCTTGATGACTTTGATTATCATATGAGAGGTCATGATGAGGGAAAGAACATAGATGAAGGGATGGAAATGACTAGACTAGTGAATGATGCTTTGCAATTACCTCACAAAAAAGTGTAGCTCATTTTGAGGGTGACATAAATTTCAAGGATAAGGATACAAGATTGTGGGATTTTTTTATGAATAAGATCTTATATTATATTAACAAGTAAAATGATACAAGATAATTCATAAAAAATGGGTGGTATGGAAGCATGCCCCAAAACCTCAAAATCAAACTAGGCAACAACAAATCCTAGGAACACAACCGATTACATAGAATCAGAGAGTAGAAAAAATAGAGAATTCAAGCATTGTTGTGAATTGTTTTCCTACAGGGGTGGATCTTGATCATGCCATCTAGAGCTAGGTAGGTCTTTGCCACTATCCGGCACGTCCCGGCCTAGAGTCGGGTTGGCTTCCTTCTTCAATTTCTTCAACAATGGTCTAAGATGGCGAGATGACAAGAGACAACTGACCGAGAAACTTGTTGGGCTGATGCGGGAGGCTCCAACTAACTCCGATTGCGTAGCTCTGTTATCTCATTTTAGTGATTCCAGCTAAAAATGAGATAACCATATGAAAATTTTAGGCAAATCCCTTTGAAGGAGATTTTTAGGTTTTCGGGTTTTCATTGCATGAAAGCATGTTTCTTGCATGTTACATGTCTGATGTTCCCGAAACCCGAAACCCGATTGTCTTAGCAGTGTGTCGGGTTTTCGAACTCCCAAGCATCGGAACATGCTTTATCCAATGCATGTTTCGTGTCGTTTGTTTCCCAAAACCCAAAACCTGAATGAAGCCTTTGTGTTGGGATTTTGGGACTTAGAAGCATCTAAACAAGGCATGCATCATGTCTGATGTTTTCAAACCCAAAACCCGAATTGAGTTTTTATCCTTTGTATCGGGTTTTGAAAGCTCGAGCATGATGACATGTCATTAATGTCTAGTTGTCTAGTAGTTGGCACATGCGTCAAGTGAGGTGTAATTAATGTTAGGGTATTATAAATAGTTGGTTTTCCACGTCATTTGTTACCTGGTACATTTTGTTGCGTTAGATTTTGTGTGTGCTTCTTCTACCTCCAAACCCGATTGAGCTTCGGTCGATTTTGTTGTCCGTCTTTGATCATTTTTCAAACTTGTTGAAGGTATTCTTCTCTTCTTTATATTTTGGAGCTTTTTGGGTTATTTATGAGGTGTTTTGTTTGGGTTTCCATTTCATTTCCTCTTCCATTACTGGTTTAGGGTTTTGGGTCTTTTCCTTGGTTCTTGTCTTTTTCCCAAGTAGGGTTCTTGTTTGAAATTCACTCCTTGGTTATTTACTTATTTTTACATAAGTTGTAGATTTCAAAAGAATCTAAAAATCAATAAGTGAAAAAGGTAGGAAATTCTCATATTCTGACATATCAGAAACCCGATATATTGATTTTGGGTTTTGGCAGGTGTTGTACATCTCATTTCTTCCACCTTGTGTTGGGTTTTATAGAGTGCTTGACACCTATCAAGTTCTGCCATGTATCAGGATCTTCCACCTGCTCAACATCCTCTTACTTCCGCACAGTGTGTTAGGTTTTCATCAATGTGCAACATGCCCTAACTTCTGACATACACCCTACCAGTGTTTCGGGTTTCTCAAGGTGCTTGACATCCTCCAAACTCCACCAGTGTTTTAGGTTTCGTTGGTGTTTGACATGGCCTAATTTCTGACATATAATCCAGTTTGTCGGGTTTGAAGGTGGTTTGCAAGTTTCAAAATCTGAAGTGTGGCGGGTTTGTGCACTTGTCCAACAAGCTTTCACACCCGATTTCTCTTCCAGAAATCATCAAGGCATTTCTTCTTCAAGACTCCTCATGTTGGACCCTGGCCAATCTAAGGATAAGTTGGATAAGTCAGAAAGATGAAGTATAAGTATCAGAAGATGGAGTCTTCTTCTTATGTAAGCTGTAATTATGACATCCAGGACACAGAGCTCGGTAATATAGATATGGAAGACTTCTGGAAAAGAATTGAGGATTCTTCTCAGAATTCATGGATGAAGTCAATAGCTGGCAGTGGTCTCCCTCTTGCAGTAGGATTTCCAATATCAGCTCAATGCCCTGAATTCATCCTGGCTTGCGCTTCCCACTATGACTCAGCCTCCCGCTCAGTAAGAAATCAAGCAGGGGAGTCTATAGTGAAATTGGACGGAGATTACTTTGATCAACTCCTAAAGTTTCCCAACTTTACAGAATATGTTGATTTAGACCTTAAATCAGCACAAAAGGCCTAGGACAAAGATCAGAAGACTGCATCAAGCATGTAAATAAGAAGTTCTTGATCAAGGCTAAGCCAACTGTTGTTTCTAGGTTTCCTAAGTTGGTCCCTAGAAGTGATTTTATTCTTGAAGTCAGCGATATCATCACCCTAGTTGAGCCAGTTATTTGGACTCCTAGATTCAAAAGAATTCCAAGGGTGGATGTACCAGTTCATGGTTGTCATAAAGAAGAATGACCAAGGGATTGATTGGGGTAGCCTAATAAGTGATGAGATAGACTCCTAAATGAAAATGGTCTTGTCTACTGGCAAGTTCTATATGATGTCATATGTCACCTATGCGGCAAGGCATGAGAAACTATCCAAGGCTAGATGCAAAGGGAAACCGAGCAATGAAACACATATATCGGTACTTCCCACAACTGACAATAAAAGGGTCTGAAGACCAATATAGAAGAGTGAATGACACCTTCTTCTATGAAAACATTTGCAGATTGGATCCTGATCTGAGGAAGAGAAGGGTTTCGATGAAGCATGGGCCGAAGTGTCAAAATGGGGTTGCATTTTCTTGCAATTCAAGAAGTTTACTTATCTTTGGGTGGTAAGGTTCCATGGTAATCCTTTCCATTTTCCCAAGTTCCTAGGTGACAAACTGATCCTTATGGAGTTGGTCAGACAATTGTTGGATTTTCACAAATTCCAACAAAGCAGCACATAAAGCCGTTGTCTCCTTCCCCATTTCCATTGGAAGGTATACATGTTCTACCGTGGTTAAGGCCAAGAACGTGGTGCATGAGCTTCAGGAAAATTGAAGAAACATATGAAGCTGGGGAGGGATTCGACATCCGAGGAGTCCTCAAGTCATATGGAACCTTGTACCTGTATGTGCCCACTGTGGAAGATATCTAGGTTGATCTTCGGGATGAAGTTGTCATCCGAAGAAAAGACAACAACAGACTAACACTTGAAGAAATTCAGATGTTAGATCTAGCTAACATCCCCGAAGGCACCGTGGATAATGAAAGTGTTCTAGACACTAGGTACGAATAGTTAGATGGAGACCAACTCGGATTCCCAGCCATTGATTGGCTTCTATCGCTAAAAGAGCTACTTAGACTCTTGTCTGCACTAAGGCATGGCTCATTTCTTGGGAATGAGTTATAAGGAAAAGAGCTTTTCAAAAATAGCTACTTTAGAAGTGGGACCCTCCAAGGGAGAGAAGGAAAAGGATAAAAGCCCTACCAAGAGGCAAATAAAGTTTAAGTTTGTCAGAAAAGGAGAAAATCAAGGGGCCGAATCATCTGCTACTCCTACAAAAATAGTTGAAATATTAGATTCACCTCCTCCATGAGAACAAGGAAAAATTCCTTTAGAAGATGAGGTTGGTCAACCTCTCATTTCTCCTTTCGATGATTTCTCATCAGAAGTAAGTCTCTCTCTTGCTTCTCAAGATTTGACTTTATAATCTTTACCTCCTCTCTCCCAATCTTCCTCATCTCATATTTCGATGCCACTCTCATCAGCCATGGCCAACATTTTCTTCGACCTCTCACCTCTCTCTGCTGGACCTACGATGGCCATAGATATGCCTCCTCCTTCCACACCTTCATTCCCTGAATCTATCCCCACAGTCACTACACTTTCACTCATCACTACTCCACAAGTAAATCTTCCTCCACCTGCAGATACAACCATAACACCTCTAATTGGGGAAACTTCTTCCACTATACCTCAATGGTTGGTTGATCAGACTCAAGGAAGAGGAAGGTGGTAGTTCCCCTACCAACCTTTGACTTCAGTTCACTCAAGGCCTCTCCTACCAAATCTGCCAAGAAACCTAAAATGGTTTCAAGGGTTTCAATGGATGCCTCAGGGCATAAGTTTACAGAGATTTGCCACTCCCACGACCAACAAAACCAAGGAGGATATAGTAGTTACTGATTATCAGATTACAAGGGTTGATTTGGGAAAGGTAACAACAAAAGGAGCACAACAAGATGCACAGGATGCCATGAACGTGCTATGCCAGAAGCTGAGGGAAACGAAGGTGAGCAGAGATGAGCTAAAGGAGAAAGTTGAACAGTTAACGGAAGTATTTCTCAAGCTCTCAAATCCCTCTAGTCAACACCATCATCTTCTACCCCTACTCCTATCAGGTTTGATTTCTCATCGGTACCTATGATTGAAAAGATCAACGAGAAGGGGAGAATGGTTGAAGAATGGATAAAGAGGATACTCCTACAAGGAAGAGAGGTCATTGATGACACAGTGGAGGTTTATAAATCCTTGGAGGAAATAAAGAAGGATGGCGACAAAATGGATGATGAATTTTCACAGAATTGGGAACCTTGAATTAACTTTAGAAGCTCTCAATGCACTAAAACAGGTTCCATCCGGATCTTAATGGAAGAAGGAATCATTCCGCATGGGGATAAGCATTTCTAGCTAGCCAAAGCCATCAGATTCAGGATAAAGATTCTCAGTGAAGCTTGCAGCAAGTTGAGGGAATCTAGAGATCAGTTGGTTGATGCCACTAATGACATAGAAGAGGATCTATCCAAGATCTTCGCCAAGGTGTTGGGTGAAAGCTCGGAGATTCTACCTGTTGACGATCTCTATAAACAAATTTAGGAATCAATTTAGCATGAACTAGCTTCCATCTTCAATCTGACAACCATTGATAAATTCATAAGGATCAAGAATGTTTTGGAATCACTAAGGAAACTCAACAAGAGGTTGAAGAAACTTCCTGGCAATGTAAGTGACACTTAGGAAACTTAAAAGTTTCTAAGTGATTATTCTAGTGCACCAGATGAAGCTAAGATGTAGGGCATAATCCGAAAGTTCCAAGAATTTGAGACAAGTAGGCTTCACTGGAAGAAGACAAGGACAATGAAGCAGAATAAACATAATGTTCCATGTCATTTCTATCAAGAAATTTTCATGTCTTTTTCATTTTCGTTTCGTCACATAGGAAGAAAATTTTGACTTGTTCTCCTATGTGAGAGTCAAGCAAAATAGGACTCTCATTAAATGACTATTTTCTAGGATTTATCCTATTTTCTCTCTGCTCTCTCTATTATAAATAAGGGATTCTTGTGCATTCAAAAGGAGAGAAATTTTTAGAATATTAAGAGCTATTGTGAAGAAGAAGAAAAACTTTGTATTTTCTTTTTAATCATTGAGGAATAGAAACATGTGTTATTTTACAAACTTTGTGTTGTGGGATTCATCTATCTTGAGAGATTGTTCTTACGTCCAAGATCTTAAGCTATTCTTTGTTTAGTGTTCTTGATTATTTTAATCATTTCAAATATTACACTCATTATCTAAAACTCGTATAAGTATTTCTTGATATGTGTTTTCTTGAAAGAAAATACGTTCCTCTCATTCCCTTTCGCTTTGTTTCATCTTTAATAGTTTCCTTTCTAATCCATTCCATTCCTAAAGCTATAAAATCTCCATCTCATGTTGATATGGATTTTGGGATTATATCCCAACCCCAATGGTTAGAATAGTGTGGATATTGTATATATTATTTATGTTGTGTTTTAGATTAGTAATAAATAGGATGCCTCACCTGTCTTTGAGGAGGGATTTAATATCTTGTACTGTGGTTGAACCTCATATTTTGGTCTAAAAAAATATCCCAACCAGCTTTTGGTGACTTCACTAGGGACATATGGATTGATAATACTAAGCTTATCCTATTGGTGTCTGGCTACTCCGTATTTACGTTATTTTTAGTAGATCCATTTTTCAATTCAAGCTAGCCAGAAAAATCTTCACTTGGTCAATTTGAGTCAGACGTGAAACTGATCCATTCTTTGATTTGCTTCAACAACACCATTTCAGACTTTCCCCCAATAGTGTTACATCTAGTTGAGAAAGAAGTTCTTCGCCTATCCGAAGAACTCAGGTTCCTCAAGAACAAGAAGCTTTTACAACCTGCCGTGCACTATTTTTGTCTGATACTTATATTCTTGTGCACACTTCATTCAGAAGGATGGCAGCACAACCTGTGCCTTGGGGTGTGGCTATTGGTCCTCTTTCCCTAACTCCACCATTGCATGATCTACCGCATGGGTCACGTAAGAATATTCCTAATTTTAACGGTGATGGGAAGCAACACCCTGATGAACACATTGCTTCATTCTTTGTCACATGTGGCATCCTTGGGGTTTCTCATGAAGATGTCTCTATTTGACTCTTCGTTGAAACATTGCATGGTGTAGCAGCAGAATGGTTCTACCATCTTCCGAATGCATGCATTACCAACTGGGTTACCGTGAGATCCATATTTGAAGCAAGGTTCAAACTAGCTGAAGATTCTCATGCCTTGTTAGCACAACTTACACATATGAAGAGGAGTCTTATGAACCCATGCGGGACTTCATAGCCAAATTCAACAAGCTGATTCGTAAGATTCTAGATCTAGCTATTCCCACTCTTGAAAATCAAAAGTGTTTCTTCATCAACGCTCAACCCCCGATGTGAGCTTCTTATTAAGAAGGTCTATTATTCCCGATTTGGCCACTGCTCAAGCTACAACCACTGAAATAGAAGATGATCTCATTCTAGTTGGAAAGATCAAAAGAGAGTCATCTAAGCCTAAAAATTAGAGTTCTTCTTAGAGTACTACTGATCCTATGATTTAGAGGATGGCCAATGACTTGATCACTTTGAAGAAACAAATGTCTCAACAAGTGACCAATGTTCCTTATCGGGATATTCCTAGACGGAATTTCAACAATACCAATGGTGCCCTCGCAAGAGATAGGAATTGGTTGATTACTATTCCCACCAGGCTGGCCATTGAAGCTCCTCTTGTCAATGTAATAGTAGAAATAGTTGAGGAAGATGAAGAAATAGAAGATCAAGATTCTCACAAAGCTTTTGAAGCTTCAGGATATGTTGATGAGTCTTTTGACGATTTAGCTAATGGCTCTAACATTGGGTACTTGGAATACGAGGAAGATGAATGTGAGCATGATGGTTAGTCATTTGCAGTCTTCACTTGATCTCAATCCCAAAACCCCAAAAAGCTAGTTGAAGGCTCTAAGGAGAAAAGTAAAGAAGCTCCCATGGTTATGGCTAAAAGAGGCTCTCCTATCTCAACGAAAACTGAAAAGGAGACAACTAAAAAGGTAACTTCATCTTCTAACTCTCTTTCTCCTGCCCCCAAGGCCAGTACCTTGGCTTAGACCAGTGTAACCAAAACTGAGCCCACCATCATTCCTTCATATACCACTTTTGACATTATTGACCATGCAAAGAAAACTAAAATCCAAATTTTAAGCTGAGTACCTCCAGTCAAATCCCGAGAAATTTGAGAAACTTGCCAAATTCATTAGAAGTAAGGTTGTTATCCCTTCATCTTCAAAAGGCATGTTTCCTAATCCCACTCAGCCTTTACCTCAGAATAATATGACCTCTGTTGCTTCTTCGGGAAATATTGAACCATTTTATTTGTCCTTACTTATAAATGGGTTTAAACTCAGCAATTACATAATTGACTTAGGAGCCTTTGATAACGTAATGCCTGCAAAAGTAGCCCATGCCCTTGGACTTACCTTGACTAAATCTTATGGGTGGTGTTACTCCATGGAAACTAAACAAGTCCCCTTGATTGGAAAAATCAAGGATGCACAGTTTGCATTTGTTGCATTCCCTAAAAAGAGAGTAAAAATGACTATCCTGGTTGCTGATATCCTAGCTGCTTATGGTATTCTCTTAGGAAGAGGTTTTTGCAAAGATGTTAGAGGAGAAATCAATATGGACTGGACCAAAGCTAAAATTCCAGTAAATGGAGTTCCTCGTGTCCTCCACCCCAAAGCACAAAGTGAAGTACCTGGTCACTAAATCAGATGATCCCAAGGCTCAAATTCTCTTTAAAGATGCAGGCTTGGGTAATTATTTCATGACATCTGAGGTGCCTTCTGTAGAATTCAAGGAAGAAGATCCTAATGCTATTTGGACCCTCAAGTTTGATAGGATCTATTCAACTACTGGGTCGGGCACTGGTGTGGTTCTTATATCTCCAGATTTCAAGATTTTTCCCTTCGCCTTCAAGTTACAGTTTGACAATACTAATAACATGGCTGAATATGAAGCTTTGTTATTAGGATTAGAAATGGCAAGGCAAAAAGGAATCTGAAATCTCAAAGTGCAGGGAGATGCCAAGTTGATTGTGAATCAAGTAAAGGGGATCTATCAGGTGAAAAACGATCACCTAAGGCATTACAGGAACAAGGTGTGGGACAACATAGAATGCTTTGATGCTTTTTCCATTAAGGCAGTTTTGAGAGATCACAATGATAAATCTGATTCTTTAGCCATGTCTACATCTCTTCTCCTTCCTCACCCAAAGTTCAAACATGACAAGTATACCATTGAAATTGTGTATCGTCCAAGTGTTCCAGATAATTCAAAGCACATTGGCAAGTGTTTAATGATGATCAACATTTATTGTCTTTTCTTAAAAAAAGATGATTTTTAGTGAACTTTATTTTGAAGGATCAAAATCAGCTTTCCATGAGTCTATCTCAAATTCATATCAAGAGATTGATGGTGAATTCATCCAGCTCAAAGGCAATAAGATTCTGAAGGGATTAGTTTCTCTGGAAGGTCTATTTGACAAGCATGACCGTTTCATTTAGGATAAAAGGCAAGCTGAAGGTGCTTCCTCATTAGAGGTAGATCAAGTTAATCTGGGCTCTTCTGACCAACCACAGATGGTAAACATTAGGAAATGTTGTTCTCTAGAGGAGAAAGAAAGATTCACTTCACTCCTGAAGAGATATATGGACATCCTAGCATGGTCATATGCAGATTTGAAGTCTTTCAAGCCCAAGGATGTGCAACATAGCATCCCTTTGAAGTCTGAGGTTAAACCCTACAGGAAGAAGCAAAGGAATTACAACCAAAATATCTCAAGGAATATCCTTGCAGAAATTCAAAAGATGTTAGATGCAAGGATTATCTTTCCAATCCATCATTCCACCTGGGTTGCTAACATTATCCCCATCAGAAAGAAGAATGGTGAGATCCAAATTTGTGTTGACTTTCGGAACCTTAATCAGTCTTCATTGAAAGACAATTACCCATTTCCTATCATGGATCAAGTATTACAGACTGTCACTAGATCAGAAATGTTATCCATGCTTGACGGATTTTTGGGGTATAATCAGGTCAAGGTAGCCGTTGAGGATCAACATAAAACAACATTCACCACCCCATGGGGGACCTTTTCTTATAGGAGGATGCCTTTTGGTTTGATTAACGCCAGAGCCACATTTCAAAGAGCTATGGACTTATCTTTTAGAGATTTGATGGGAAAATTCATAGTTGTATATTTGGATGACTTGACGGTCTTCTCTAAGAAGTGAAGTGATCATTATGATCACCTGGAGCAGGTACTCTTAAGGTGCAGGCGTCATGGGATTTCATTAAATCCTAAAAAGTCCATGTTCGGAGTAACAGAAGGAAAGTTGCTGGGTCATATCATGACTAAAGAAGGAACCAAGATCGACCCAGAGTGGGTGAAGGCCATCCAAATCCTTACCCTACCTACAAGAAAACTGGGGTGCATTCCTTTTTTGGAAAGGTCAATTTCCTAAGAAGATTTGTACCTGATTTTGCCGATAAAACCAAGGATATCCTTGGGATGATGAA
The DNA here is from genome assembly GCA_018340775.1 of Taxus wallichiana var. yunnanensis. Classification (NCBI taxonomy): domain Eukaryota; kingdom Viridiplantae; phylum Streptophyta; class Pinopsida; order Cupressales; family Taxaceae; genus Taxus; species Taxus wallichiana. The sequence goes on along the minus strand of CM031237.1, from coordinate 950,299,316 downwards.
AGGTAAAAATCCATTTCGATGGAGCACTAAAGGGAAGCTTGCTTTCAAGAATTCAAAAGAGCAATTACTCACGCTTCTATTCTCGGTCCGCCGTAATTCAAGAAATATTTCATCATGTATAGTTATGCTTCCGCACATACAATATCAACCATCCTTATGCAGGCGAACGAAGAAGGAATCGAAGCCCCCATTTATTTCACAAGCTGCCCACTAAAGGAACATGAGTTGAAGATGTCACAAATTGAAAATCATGCTTATGCAATGGTGAGAGTAGTGAAGCATTTCAGGTATTATGTGTTGAGTTCTCACACTCTCGTTCTTATTCCTGATACTGTAGTTAAGTCCATTTTGACTCAACAAGAGTTAGGTAGTCAACGAGGTAACTGGATAGCGAAAGTCCAAGAATATGACTTGGACATCAGACCTACCAAGTTGGTACGAGGAAGAGGCTTGTGCCAATTGATTACAAAAAACAAGTCTGAGATAGAATGCGAAGAAACTAAAGATACTTCTTCAGAATTTCCCATGGTGATTTTTGTAAGCACAACCGATGAATGGTATGCAGACATCACTTTATTTTTAACTTATGGAAAATTTCCCCACATTTGAGCCAAAAAGAAAAGAGGACAGTTAAATTAAGGTCCGTAAGATACATTCTATGGGATAATGGTATATACAAGAAGGGCATTGATGGTGTATTCCTGCGTTGTGTTGATAAGTCTCAGCAGATAAGGTTGCTAGAATCCTTTCACAATCTAGCATGTGGAGGACATTTCTCTTCCTCCATGACAACTTACAAAATATTATGAGCTAGGTACTATTGGCCTACTCTCTTTCGAGATTCAAAGCAGAATGGGTGGCTAAGTGTGAAGCTTGTCAACATTTCATTGGTCGTCCTAAGCTGATAGCTCTTCCTTGAAGCATGTGATAATTGAAGAACCTTTTCACCAATGGGGAATTGATTTTGTTGGAGTACTAAATCCTACCTCTAGTGCTAGTAATAATTATGTGCTCACCACTACAGACTATTTCACCAAGTGGGTGGAAGCTGCGCCGATCAAACAGGAAACCTTCAAGCTGTGTGTAACTTTCTCAAGGAGAATATAATTGTTAGATTCAAAATTCATCACAATATTGTTCTTTGACAATGCTTCCAATTTATCATCACATGAGTTGATAGAATATTTTTATGGATTTGGGATCACATTGGCTCATTCATCAGATTATTACCCCCAAGGTAATGGTCGAAGTGAATCAAGCAAAAAGAATCAGTGACCATAATAAAAAAGATGGTTGATGAGAATCGAGGACATGGAACAAAGCATTGTATGATGTATTGTGGGTAGATCGGATTACTCCTAAGTGAGCTATTGGAATGTCCCCATTCCGGTGTGTATGAAATTAATTATGAGATTCCTATCTTTGTAGAATTGCTAGCCTTACGATTGGCTAAAGCAATTAAGGAAGAAAATTTTCAAACTTCCATTGAGAAAAAGGATAATGTACCTATTAGTGTAAATCAATAGCACCCCTAAATGACCTTCAGATCTGCAAGTGAGAATTGGGTCATTTAGTGTGATTGCACAACATGGAATCTTTTCCCCAAGTGTGGGACTTGCAAAAATGGGAAAAACTCTCCAGATTGAAGGTTGGTTCCTCTACTCCTCTGATCAGATGTATGCATGAAATTTGTAGAGGTTTAACTCAAAATTCTACTCTAATTCTACCAAGGAGACAAGGATAGAAAGAAAAGAAGATAAAACTAAACTGACAAGGTGATACACCAAAGGAGTGGTGAACATCTATTTCTGTAGATTGACACAAATTATAAAAATGCAACAAAAATCATGCACAAATTGCTAAAATTGTAATGAAGGATCAGGATAGAGCAAACAACATAAGAAAGGATTGAAAATTCATTCACAGAGCTTGCATTGTCATTTCCATTTTAAATATAGTGCATTACAACAGCAAGGAGGTAAAAATGTGTTGTAGTCCTAAAAAAGGTCTGATATTCCACAAATTCACTTGCCAGGGTGAAGGAGGGAGCCTGCAGAACATAAAAACGTCCAACCCTTTACAAATGAGTCAAGACTAGCTTTTAATGGTGAAGTAGAATGAATGGAAAGAAAAAAATGGTCAAATGATTTATGAGCTCAACCACCAATCAAATCTCTTCAATTTTTCCTGCAAAGTGATGGGCTTCATGTACAAACCCATATGCCAAAGTACATTGCTCTGCAGATCCAAAAAATGACCCATACTTCATTAATTTTGGTGGTTGAACGTTGTTTCTATATTTTTTACATGCCGGAAACATTTTCTCAATTTTCTCCCACAAAACTTGACCAAAATTAAAAATTGAGGAGTTAATTGTGTGGATAATTTCAACAACTTTCCAATGATATAAAAACATGAAAATATGAGCTCTAGATCAAAATATATGGTCCTTTGAAGATTTGGGGAAAAACTTACAAAATTAGGGCAAAAATGGGTTAGCGGGGTCAAACTTTAAATTTTTCCCTTTGGGAAAAATTTCCCAAAAATCTCCACGGGTCCACCCCTCCAGGACACGTGGCATCATTTGGTTGGCCCGTGGCTTTAGGATAACATTCTGCCTCCTTTTCCCACTTGGGAAAATTTTTCACAAACCCCCGCCGGCCCGACCTCCACTGACACGTGGCACACTTTGATTTGGCGCGGGCCTGAATCAATTTTCTTTCTTCCATGGGCCCACAGGCAAAAAAATTTCTTTGCGCCTCTACTACTTTGGCAAAAATCCAAAATTTACTCCACCCCTCTCGACTCCCACCACCCTCATGGACACGTGGTATACTCTCATTCAACGCGGGGCTTCGCAACATATTCCTCCATCCTCCTCCGCAGGCCTGCAGGGCTGATTTTTTCCCTTGCACCCCACCCACTCTTTGGCAATTTTTCCAACTTACCTCCACTGACCCACCATTCTGCCCTGCCACATGGCACATTCCTATTGGTTACGAGCCTTCCCAGGGAAAATTTCCCTCAAAAACTCCACCGAGTCATAACTTGCAAAATACAACGAGTTAGAAGGAAAATGTTACCTATTTGGAAAGGTGAGAAAATCATCTATCTGATGAAGCCATTTCTAGATAATTTTGAGTGCCTAAAAACTAAAAAAATTTCGACTGAGGCACAAGGAAGGAAGGAATGAAAGAATGTTAGTCAAAAATAAGCAGGGGCTTATTTTGGATAACAATTTTGGCGACTGCAGGGGTCATCGCTCGCCTGGATGAATGATCGGTGGCCTTTGAAGCATCCACTCAAAGCATGGAGTCAAGCCTGATGAACTGATTCTGATCTGAACTATGAAAATCTGACCTTTGAGCTACTTGGAAACCCACTAAACTTGGAGTTGATCTTCACCAAAATGCCACTAAAATGGACTATGCAAGAGCAATACAACAACACCAAAAACTATGTACAAAACTGAAAATCATACATGCTCTAAATGGAACATGCAGAGTGTGCAAAGCACTTCTTCTGCTGAAAGCAAACCTACCTACTCTACTCTAACTGGAAGCAAAGGTGAGCTAAAAAAACCCTGCAATTGGTTGTGCAAAATAACTTCCTTTCTTCAAAATTGGTAGCCATGCAAATGATTTGGAGTTGAGTATGGCTGCTAGGATGAGTGGAAAATCAACAAGAAGCTGGTCTTCTACCCAAATTAGAAAGGTGTCAACTAAAAAAAAATCCAATACCTCTTTTAGTTGCTTTGCATTTGGATTGAAGAGGTATGGCAGCTGATCCTTGGAACTTTGCATATCATCGTCATGCTTAGAGGCAAGCATGACTGGTTGTGGCTTCCCCTTTAGCTCCAATGAAGCTAAATACCTGGTTGGGCAAGGTCTGATCCATTTGATATGCCCATAACTCTGATTTTCCATTCCAAAAATGGAATCTTCTTGCAGACCTTCTTGAACGGATGGTGTGGAAGTAATGGTAGAACTTTTTTGCCCTTTCTCTTCCTCCAATGAAGAACATGGAAGATTTAAATCTTCCAATCTTAATTCCAAAGAGCTGCTATAAGATGTAGGCTACTGCAAATGAAATTTCTCCTCCATGACAACAGGTTCTTGTGTTTGGAAGATGGATGATGAAGGAGAAGATGGTGTGATTTCAACTGGTTCTTCTTCATCAAAATAGTCCTCCAAATTAGATAGGTAAACTACCTCATTACTGTCCTACTGCAAATGTTCAACCTCTCCCATGGTGTTCTCTTGATCTGCAACTTGATCACCATGGTTTCTTTCATCCTCCAACATTGAGTTTGAAAGATCAAACTCTTCTTTAGCACTAGAACTTGAGAGAGATGAAGTAGAAATAAGAACTGAAGGTTCTTCTATAGCCTGCTTTGTGCTCAAAGCCTTTGGATCTACACTTTTCTCCCCCACAGCTGGAATGTGCTCCTCTTCTTTTGGATTTGGAGCAGCTTCTCCTTCCTCTGCTATTTGAAGACAATCTTGCTCTTGATTGAACTCTTCCTCTAGCATGAAGTTTGTCAAGTCAAACTCTTCAATCTGCTACTCTAGAGGACAAGTTGGGACTGCAAGATCTTCTTCAGAGCTTCTTTCCATGGCTGATTGTGCAACTTGAATTAGACCAGCATTTCCTTCAAGTAGAGTGCCAACATGGACACTACATTATGAGAAAACTGATTGTTGATCTGCTTCTTCTTTTGCTCTTCTTCTACTACAACAAAATCAGCCTTGGCCACCACTCATTCTTCAACTCTAACCTCCTCTATTGGTTTCACCATCAAGGGGATTTTTGTAATCCCAAATTTAAGAGCCAAATTCAACAAACTTTTAATCTTTTCATCCTTGTTTGGATCTTCTTCTTGCTGTTGTTTTCCTTGACTGACATTTTGATTTTTATCTTCCCAACATGGATTTGGTAATGCAAGAGGAGGGGTGGGTCAGAACTCAATTGATTTTGTAATTTTTGTGGTGTTGGAGGAGATAGAAACTTTTGTTTCTTTGTAGGGAGTGGCTGTTTGGAAGGGAAAAGGATAGAAGAATTGAGATGGGGTGGAAGACTAGGGGATGGAGAAATGGAATCAACACTTGGGGTAAGTATGGGTTGGATTTGGAATTTGACATTCAAAATGAGATGGTGTTGCTTGAGGAATGGAAAGAGAAAACCAGATGATGGTGTTGAACTTACCCACCATTCAAAGTGTTCTAGACATCCCTAAAGCCACCATGGATAATGAAAGTATTCTGGACACTAGGTATGAATAGTCAGATGGAGACCAACTTGGATTCCCAACCATTGATTGTCTATTGCTGAAAGAGATGCTTAGACTCTTGTCCGTACCAAGGCATGGCTCATTTCTTGGGGAATGAGTTATAAGGAAAAGAGCTTTTCAAAAATAGCTACTTTAGAAGTGGGACCCTCCAAGGGAGAGAAGGAAAAGGATAAAAGCCCTACCAAGAGGCAAATAAAGTTTAAGTTTGTCAGAAAAGGAGAAAAGTAAGGGGCCAAATCATCTGCTACTCCTACACAAACAGTTGAGATATTGGATTCACCTCCTCCACCAGAACAAGGAAAACTTCCTTTAGAAGATGAGGTTGGTCAACCTCTCATTTCTCCTTTCGATGATTGCTCATCAGAAGTAAGTCTCTCTCTTGCTTCTCAAGCTTTGACTTTAGAATCTTTACCTCCTCTCTCCCAATCTTCCTCATCTCATATTTCTACGCCTTTCTGATCAGCCATGGCCAGCCTTTCTCTGACCTCTCACCTCTCTTTGCTGGACCTACGATGGCCATAGATATGCCTCCTCCTTCCACACCTTCATTCCTTGAATCTATCCCCATAGTCACTACACTTGCACTCATCACTACTCCACAAGTAAATCTTCCTCCACCTGTAGATACAACCATAACACCTCTCGATTGGGGAAACTTCTTCCACTGTACCTCAATGGTTGGTTGATCAGACTCGAGGAAGAGGAAGGTGGTAGTTCCCCTACCAACATCGACTTTAGTTCACTCAAGGTCTCTCCTACCAAATATACCAAGAAACCTAAAATGGTTTCAAGGGTTTCAGTGGATGCCTTAGGGCATAAGTTTGTAGAGATTGCCACTCCCATGGCCAACAAAACCAAGGAGGATATAACGGTTACTAATTATTAGATTACCAGGGTTGATCTAGGAAAGGTAACAACAAAAGGAGCACAACAAGATGCGCAAGATGCCATGAACGTGTTATGCCATAAGTTGAGGGAAATGAAGGTGAGCAGAGATGAGCTAAAGGATAAATTTGAATAGTTAATAGAAGTATTGCTCAAGCTCTCAAATCCCTCTTAGTCCACACCATCATCTTCAATCCCTACCCCTATTAGGTTTGATTTCTCATCGGTACCTATGATTGAAAAGATCAATGAGAAGGGGAGAATGGTTGAAGAATGGATAAAGAGGCTACTCCTATAAGGAAGAGTGGTCATTGATGACACAGTGGAGGTTTATAAGTCCTTGGAGGAAATAAAAAAAGATGGCAACAAAATGAATGATGAATTTTCACAGGAAGTCGGGAACCTTGAATTAACTTTAGAAGCTCTCAATGCATTGAAACAGGTTCCATCTCGGATCTTAATGGAAGAAGGAATCATTCCGTGTGGGGATAAGAATTTCCAGCTAGCCAAATCCATCAGATTTAGGATAAATATTGTGAGTAAATCTTGCAGCAAGTTTAGGGAATCTAGAGATTAGTTGGTTGATGCCACCAATGACATAGAAGAGGAGTTGTCAGGATCTTCGCCAAGGTGTTGGGTGAAAGCTCAGAGATTCTACCTATTGACGATCTCTATAAAAAAATTCAAGAATAAATTCAGCACGAACCAGCTTCTATCTTCAATCTGACAACCATTGATAAATTCATAAGGATTGAGAATGTTTTGGAATCACTAAGGAAACTCAACAAGAGGTTGAAGAAACTTCCTAGCAATGCAAGTGACACTCAGGAAACTTGCAAGGTTCTAAGTGATTATTCTAGTGCACCAGATGAAGCTGAGATGTAGGGCATAATCTGAAAGTTCCAAGAATTTCAAACAAGCAGGCTTCACTGGAAGAAGACAAGGACGATAAAGCAGAATAAACATAATGTTCCATGTCATTTCTATCAAGAAATTGTCATGTCTTTTTCATTTTCATTTTGTCACATAGGAAGCAAATTTTGACTTGTTCTCCTACGTGAGAGTCAAGAAAAATAGGACTCTCATTAAATGACTATTTTCTAGGATTTATCCTATTTTCTCTCTACTCTCTCTATTATAAATAAGGGATGCTTGTGCATTCAAATAGAGAGAAATTTTTAGAATATTAAGATTTATTATGAAGAAGAAGAAAAACTTTGTATTTTCTTTTTAATCATTGAGGAATAGAAACAGGTGTTATTTTACAAACTTTGTGTTGTGGGATTCATCTATCTTGAGAGATTTTTCTTACGTCTAAGATATTAAGCTATTATTTGTTTAGTGTTCTTGATTATTTTAATCATTTCAAATATTACCCTCATTATCTAAAACTCGTATAAGTATTTCTTGATATGTGTTTTCTTGAAAGAAAATACGTTCCTCTCATTCCCTTTTGCTCTATTTTATCTTTAGTAGTTTCCTTTCTAATCCATTCCATTCCTAAAGTCAGTAACATATCCATATCATGTTGATATGGATTTCGTGGATCGTATCCCAACCCCAATGGTTAGAACAGTGTGGATATTGTATATATTATTTATGTTGTGTTTTAGATTAGTAATAAATAGGATACCTCACCTATCTTTGAGGAGGGATTTAATCCTGTGTACTATGGTTGAACCTCATATTTTGGTTTGAAAAATATCCAACCAACAAGCTCGTGGGGTAGTCGGCGAGGCCCAATCAAGTTATATGGGTGATTAGGGGCATCCCAACCCCACTATAAAGTGAAGACGAAGGGGAGAATCTCCTCCATGGGGGATGACTACGGGAGACTGTCAAACCTTATTAAACGAGTGTCATTGCGAGTGGCTCGCGAAGACCACCTCTAGGACGTCACGACATCACCAAGTGGTATGGTGTGGCGAGAGGGGAATGGAAGCTCATAAGCAACATTGCAAGGGGAATCACCCCAGGTGACGAAGGAGCATTTTTTCGATGCTCAACCTTGATTACCACTTTGTTGGCTTGAATTTGAATCTGCATCAATAAATTTGTGATAACCATATATTTTTATAAATATATAATTTTTGATCAACTTCAAAATGATCAAATAAACAAGAACTCCTTTCTTTCCAAATATATAAAAGGATTTCCCCTCTGAAAGCATGCTAAAAATGGGAAAAATTGTGGGGCATTCGAGGATTGTCTTGTAAAAGGACATGCTCCCAAGTAAAACACTCTAGATGGAAGGGGAGGAAGAAAGAATGAATCTAATTCCAATCCTTTTGGCATTTGAAAAATACCGAGAAAAGATGATATAAGGTTTCCAAATTACCATAAAGGGACATTTGGGGACAAAGACACCTAGGTGAACTAGGCGGGCACCAAGCAAAAGGACTTGGTGAAGAATACACCACAAAAAGTGAACAATTTTGGGTTCCACATAGACATACCAAACAATATCTAATATCATTTTCTAGATTGATAGCAAGGATCGAGTTCCCCACCACGAATTGATTTTTCCCACCATGGGAAAATTAGTCGAGAGCTAGACATAGCCACGATCATCCGAGTAATTCTAGAATAGGGTGTCAGAAACCACTTCTAGTCCATCCACCAGGGATGAGAAGGGAGAATAGATACTTTTGGATCATGCAATCTATCACAAAGGAAATGATATCATTGATAATAACATGATCAAGAAGATCCAATTTGAATTGAGCTTTGATCTCTTGGCAAGGAAGCCAAGATTGAGAGTGTTTCTGATAGAGTTCTTGGATGGTGTGGATTCCTTACTTGAAAAGGAGGAGCATAGGAATCCAAAGAACCTCATCCAGAAAATGATCTTGGAATTGAATGAGAGGAGATCACCATAAGGATTGGTAATTAAATGAAATGCTGTTATAAAATACATTTCCATTCCACAAGATCCATGGTTTTATTTTTTCCCAAGATTTCCAAATACTTTTGAGTACAAAAGGGCCAACCACTTTGACTTGAATAGGAGAAATGTTAAGATTGGAAAATCCAATGCCTTTCCACGAAGTATGACCATAAGGGGAGCCTTCTAAAATTCCATTTCATAGGAGAACCTTCCATGCTTCTTTTCCTTCCATGCTTTGAATTATCCATTTGGTGTAAAGTGCTTTCCCTTTGAATAGAATGTCAATGAAGCCTAAGCCACCTAAATATCTAGGAAGGCAACAAGTTTCCCATGCAACTTTGTGGAAACCTTTTCTAGTGGAAGCATTAGACCAAAGGAAGTCTTTGAGAATTTTTCAAGATTTTGCACAGAATTCTTAAAGGGGACCCAACATGAGGAGTAGTACACATACATGACTTCAAGAAATTTGGAGCAAATATGAAATTTTCTCACTAAGGACAATGGTTTAGTAATAGAGTATTCCAACTTTCGAGCCACCCGCTACATGACATACTGCCAAATCTCTATAGGATAATATTGAAAGGTGAATGGAATACCAAGAAATTCAAACATTTCTCCATGGTTGAGCATCTTCTAGTCATACTTAGCCAACCAGGTGCGTGGGGAGGAAGGAATTTCGTAACATTACATATTACACTATTGAATGGAGGATGCGAGAAGATAAATAGAAAGTTTCAAGGCACTGCATAACATTGCTAATGTTATTTTCATCTTCAATGAGTGTAAGGAAGGAATCATCTGTAAAATGACCATTAAGTAATTGGGAGCTATTAGTAGAGGGCAAGATAATGCCCCTAACAAGCCCCTGAGATTGAGCTTTGGCTAGTAGGTAACCAAATCCTTCAAACTGTAAGGACATAGAGGGCGGGAGCCAATGGGCATCCTTAATGGATGGATTTGAAGATACCAAAGGGTGTCAAACATTTCCCATTAATGGTGATATGGGTGGAGGCATGTGCAAAGATCATATTGATAGATTGAATGAAATTAGGGACAAATCCCGAGCTCGAGCATTGTAAGAATGAAGGGCCATTCTATTCAATCATATGCCTTCTCAAAGTTGATTATGATGAAGAGAGATTATTGGTTGGATTTACACACCTATTCTATGCCTTCCAGACCACAATGATATTGTCAAGGATATATCTCCCTTGGATGAAACCAATTTGTTCCATTTAGACAATGGTAAGAAGAATATGTCGTAGTTGAATGACAAGAGATTTGGCTATGATTTGTAAGACACATTAAGAAATGTGATGCGACACCAATTTTTATTAGCTCAGGGTCTCCAAGCTTAATGATGAACTTGTTATTCCATTTGTTGATATGGGAGCCAAGAAACTGACACTGGAACCCCTCCATGTAAACCTTGTAAAGGTTCAAACCAATCATATCCCAAAAGATTTGTAGAATTCAAAGGGAAATCCATTGCATCTAGGCACCTTTTTGTTTTCCATTTGTATGACCGCTTTGTGTAAATCTTCCAAGGAAAATAGGTGATCACATGTAATTTTTGCACCGGAGAAACTTTCGTGCATGGCACTCGCGGCCCAAGCATTGAGTCAAGGTTTCTATCGTTCCAACGAAGGAGCATGGGCTTGAAAAATTTCTTGTAGTGATTAACAAAATCCTACAACATGAGTTGGGGATGAAATGAATGCTTAAATTTCAATGATTGAAAAATTCCTTCAAAACTTGATCCCCAACCTTAGATTGTGGCAAATTTTAATGGATTAATATTCAAAATCCATGTATCTCGCTTACAAACTAAGTCTTTTATCAGCAATCCTAAACATTCTAAATTTACAAGTGGTTCATGGATGGACAAATGATAGTGTGGATAACTTGCTAGCATTTCTACATGATTTATTACTAGATGGATCTTCATTTCCAAGCACACACTATAAATGTAAAGCTTTGATTTCCAAGCTAGGATTAGGTTATGAAAACATTGATGCATGTGTGAAGGGTTGTGTGTTATTTCACAAAACACTTGTAAATGAGATCCATTGTCCAATATGTGGAGAAGCATGGTATAGAACATGTTTGAAATCAAATGCTCCAAGAAAGGTTCTTTGTCACTTTCCTCTTAAAAAAATTACTTTGAATGTATAGGTGTCCAGAAATTGTTGAACATATGCAATGACATGCCCAAAATAAGAGCCATGATGGAAAACAATGTCATCTTGTTGATTCCCAAATGTGGATGGAATTTGATAACAAATGGCCTAATTTTGCACAAGAACAATGTAATATAAGGATTTGGTTGGATTTAGATGGTGTGAACCCATTTTCAGATATGAGCACTACTTGGTCAACTTGGCTAGTATTTTTGATAAATTACAATTTTCCTCCTTGGTTAACAACCAAGCCATATTTCTTAATGCTTTCATTGATTATACTAGGGAAGAAAAGTGTAACTTTAGATATAATAGATGTTTATTTGGAGCCATTATATGATGAGTTAAAATAATTGTGGGAAGGGGTTGATGCATTTCAATATTTAAGGGATGGTTCTTGTTTGAGGTTCACATTAAGGGAAACATTAATTTTTACAATACATGACCTTCCTGCATATGGAACCTAATCGGGCTCACTATTCATGGCTATAATGGATGTCCTGCTTGCATTATCAAGCCATTTGTGTGATGCTCAAGTGATTTGAATAAGTACATTTATTGTGGACATTATGCTTACCTTCCAATAGATCATCCATATTGTCAACAAAAATCATTTTGATGGTAACGAAGAGTTTCAATAATCCCTATTGGCAAATCAAGTGAATACATTATTGAGAAGTTTATAATTTAAGAAATCAATTTATAGAAGTGGTGGTATTTTTATGGTAAATATGATCTAGTAAATGATACAGGTGTAAAATGATTGTGTATATTCTACAAATTACCATAATTTGCAGAATTTTCAATTAGACATATTATTGACTTCATGCATTGTGAGAAAAATGTTTCTTGGGTTATTTTGGAAACTCTTTTTGGTGGGTATGATACAATTTTAGTGCGAAAAGACTTGAAAAAACTAAATATTCATCAAAATATTTGGGTTGAAAGTATTAATAATGGAAAATTAAAAATCCACATGCTCCTTATGTGTTGACAAAGGCACAACATCGACAATTCATAAACTTGTTGTCTCAAACACTATTTCCCATTGTATATGTAAACCATTCATTGAGACATCAAACTTATATTAAAGGTTTAAGAGGTATGAAGACCCATGAATATCATGTTTTTATTGAGGATATTTTATCTATTATAGTCATATAAAGTTTAGAAAAAGGGCCCAAAATAACAATCATAAGGCTATGCTTGTTAAAAAGTATGAGTTTACATGTGTTAGATCCTTCAATTTTTGATTATTTGAGGCAAGAGGTTGTTGAAGTCATTTTTTTGTTGGAACATGAGTTTCCACCAATATTTAATATTTATATGCATATTATAATACATATAGAGAAGGAACTTGAGTATTTAGGGCCATTGAGAACAAGATGGATGTATCCTATAGAATGATACATGAAGGTTTTGAAAAAAAAGTTCATAACAAGGCAAGACCTGAAGGTTGCATGTCTAAGGCTATATAATGCAAGAGGCCATTAGATTTTTCATAGAGTATATGAAGGACTTTACAAGTGTAACTCAATGTGTATGGGATGATGAAGAAGAGGAAATATTTTCAAGTGAGTTGCTAGAAGGAAAGGAGACTCATTTTGAGCTATCACATAATGAAATAAATGTGATACATTCTTATGTTCTTCAAAACACGTCTACAATGGAGAAGTGGTACATGTGAATATATTCTCTATTAGTGATGTTTTTATTATTTAATTTTTATGCAATTATTTTCACTCTTTTCTATTAAAATTTTGGAAATCTTGTACAATGATTATGTTTGTAGGCAATATAGTTGAGATAAATCAATGGGAATGCCTCTTTCTCGAAAGCATAGACAAGATGTACTAGTTCAAGAATCTTCATTTCCATCCTTTGATGAATGGATTATTGATGCAATGAATCAAGCACAAGAACATGGTCAAGATATACCTATGGGGGAATATGATATTTCAAATCCTCCATCAATTATGGCTTCCAAATTTAGTGGAATGTGGGCATATGGCAATCATTTTAGAGTGGAAGACAAAGACCAAGGGAAGGAAAATTGTGATTGTGTTGTCAGTGCTAAATTTCAACATGGTTCTCATAAGAAAATTTATGTTGGTATCATAAATGAGATCATTCAAGTTGATTATGGGGAAAACAACCCTATACTATTGAAATGTAAATGGGTCAAACCATCTACAACACACCATAATGAGTATGGATTTATACTTGCTAATACTCACTAGTTTTTGTCATAGATACATGAACCATATGTGTTCCCTTCTCAAGTCAAACAAACATTTTTATTGATGATGTCATGAATCATGGATGGTCTTATGTCATTCAAACAGAGTCTCAATCAAAATGTCATTTAATGGATTTTGACGCAATGCACAATGGACAATATGCTAATACATTACAATAGACATTGGAAGTTGATGATGGTGAAGATGAGATTAGAGGATTTGAAGAAGTGACTTCAGAGCTGAATGGAGAGCTTGAAATTGATGTTGGGGAGGGTAATGAAATAAATGGTGATGAGGATGAAACTAAAGTAGATGCATATATGAGTGATGAAGAGTTCCATTCAAATGACACAAAAGATGATGATGACCTTCCTCTCTAAATTGAAATGTTTTTTTAATGCTTTTTTCTCATCAATTCATGCATACTTGAATAAGTATCAATGTACATGAAAACTATCTTGCAAATAAGGGAGTTATTTTGGCCTAAGGGAAAGTCATTGTGTGGTGCAATAACAATCAATTATGCTCATCTTGATGTTTCTTAGTTTCTCTTTTTGGTGCCATTACTATAATATTCATTTGGATGTTTGTTAAATTCATATCATGAGTATTAGATATTAATTCCTAAATATATTACAAAGATAAAATAACTCAATTATCTTATCCTTGTTACATTCCATTGATGTATCTTTGTTACTATCTTCTTAGTCACCAATTTCATAAAAAAAATGCATGAAATGAATGACTATGTTTCTAATTTTATGTTTATGTGCAGGGTGTTTTTCAAATCAATGAGGGCTTGAAACATGATTGTGATGATGCACAAGAATGAATGAATGATTATGAGCATCTTCGTAGTGAGAATGTGAAGAAAAATAATGAATATTTAATGTCACTTGGTATACCAATTAATAACTCCAAATCATCAGTGTATGTCTCCAATATTTTGAATCTCATTTACATTTGTATATATTTAATTAAAGTATTATTGTATACCTCTTATTTTTATATAATACTTTTTTATGTAATCTAATTTGTAGGCCAAAAAAAGTGTCTACAAAAAAGGGTAAAAATAAAAATCTTGAGGAAATTACATCTTCTCATAAAAACATGTGTTCAAAAGAAATGATTCAAGAAGGGAATGACACCAATGAACATGTTAATTTAAATGTTGAACATGGACCCCTTCTAAATAAATTTTTTGACCCCAAACTTCTAAATCAAGTTGTTGACCCCAATTTATGAGCATTATATGAACAATTGAAGCAATTGTATGAAGGATGGGAAAATAATCATAATGGTCTCATGAAACCTGCTGCAAATAATCAAGTACCATCTCCACCTATAATAGAAAAAGAGATGCAATGTAATACAAATAAATTTTCCACAACACCTTCAATGGTTAATTAAGTTCCTTCTATGGATTATTTAGAGAGGCTTGCAGCTACAACATCTGAAATTTTAAATGAAGTTGAGTCAAAAGAGATACATGCTCATAATTCAACATTGACTCATGGTTCCAATCTATTGGAAAAATGCAAAATTTAGCACGAGTTGTATTGGGACACATTGACAAAATGTAATCAAAGAGACAATGATTTGAAGGACATTTTTGATCTTCCAATCTTCCTAGAATCATCCGCAACCCAATTAGTACGGAAGATCCTTTCAATATCTTTCCAACACACATTAGAATGCATGGATCAAAGAATGTATTCTCCAAAGTGCAGCTTGGTTAAAGTTTAGTCAACCTAACGGCACCCAAGAGTTAACTAGCAATTATGTGGCACTAGGCAAAAAGGGTTGTGTTTTCACCTCCGGTATTCGATGAGTGAGAAGTTAGTCATGAGAACAAGAGGCTCAAATTTTGTAATGGAAGGGAGCCCACCACTGTGAGGACTATTTTATTGTTGCCAACGTGGTGGGTCCTCAAGCCACCACGTGGCTTACCACCATGAGTTTGATTTTTCTCGACATGTCTATCAAGGTTTGACAAGTGGACTATGATTATAGGTTCACTTTATATTTTTTCCATATCTTGTTATTGAAATATTATAATATTTCTATGGTTGAATTCTATATTACTTTATTCACCATATTATTTTCCAACTCATTATGTTTGGCAATACTACCTCAATATTCAAGAAAGGATTCCATATTAATTAACTCAACATACCGACTCGATGGGTTTCATAGTCAACTATGAGGATCAACCTAGCTCGACCCACATGGGCTCAAACTATGTACATCCTGCCATCTGTAGTCATTTTACCCCTATCACAAGAGAAAGGAACCCCATGCGTGTCGGCTATCACCCAGCGGATGTTGGGCACTCACCGAGGCACGCACAGGTGTTGAGTTTCTCTTTTATGTGAGTTTAGTGGGAAACATCATCTATGATTTGTGTTTAAGAGATTTCAAAAGGATTTAAGACATACAAGAACCATAGAGCTCAGAATGGCCTCTAGATCCTTGCAATCATTCTAGACTGTGTACTTAACATATTATATAACTTGTACCATAATAGAAAGAAGTATATAAGCATCCATACTTAGCATAAAATGAAAAAGAACTTATGAAAAATATGTATGCATCAAGAATCATTGATATTCATATATATATATATATATATATAAACTGGTAACCTCATTACATCCATGGAGCCATTTACAGAATGTCATAGAGAAGCAGACCGCAGTCATGCATTACAACTGGACTAATGTAGCTATGCTACCAAAAAGAAAAATTACAATCCCCATACCCAATACATCCTTTCCCAAGTGCAATTACCCACTAACAGAGTTCTTGCAGTATTTCTGCAGAGCTCCGCCCGCTCTCTAAGTCTCTTCTCCTTTCTTCTTTACTCTATAGGTGCTTGTATTTATAGCCTTTCTGGACTGCCAACTCATCCTCCAACACCCTCAGATCCGATGCCAAGTGTCTAAATGTGGTCCTCCATGCGAGCATACTCCTCCAGCCCGAGATTTCCACTTTATACCATGATGTGCTTCTAGAAGCTTCTATCGCAAGCCTGCTCCTTCTTGGACTAACCTGTCACCAGTGGCACCTTATCCACATGCATTTGGGTCATGCTTTTCACGTGTTCTACCCCAAACACCCAATTTGACTAAGTCTCAAACCCTTGGTCTCCGTCCACGTGCATCACGTGCCACGGGTTTCCTTAAACCCTTTTCTTAAACCCTACCTTGCACGCTTTGTCCTTGCACACCTTTCCTTAACTGGGACCTTACGCACCTACGTGCCTTTTGTAATTAGTCAATATTATAGGGGCCCAACATCACCCCCCACTACACCTGTTCTCCTTCTGTAGGAACACTTCTCCTAGCAAGAGAAAGAATACAATAGGCTTACACCCAGGAAAAAAAAGAATAAGGGGATGAAAGAATGGGGAAATAAGAAAGAATGGGAGAGTGAAAGAATCACTACAGCAGACTCGGGAACATAATTTTGCAAGTTGGCCTCCAATTTATTCTAGGCATCAAATTCATCCTGTGCTCTCTGACAAAGGTCATCAACTAGGGCACTCACCCCCTTAAATTTCAATCCATCTCCTTACATGCTCACAGTATCCTTGATCTTCTCCAATTCCTTGCATATATCCTCCAACATGTCCATTCTTCATGTGATACGCAGATATAGCTCCTTCAACTGGTTTTTGATTGAAAATCTTAAGGTTTTAATGGCCTCTGATTTCTTCTCAACCTTGGCAAGGATTTTGTCTCTTTCCGCCTGTTTCGCACGGAATGTTTCGGCTCTGTGGAATAGACTTGCTTCTATCCTTTCATTCCTTTGAGAAACAAATAAGGGTTAGGGCTAGGAGGAATACCTGTTGAATGTTGAGATGGTGTGTGCATACCGTAGAGAAAGATCAGATCGACTGCGAAGAACTCCTTTTTGTCTTAGAAGGACTACCTACAAGTAAGAATACAAGACCACCAGATTTTAATTAGACAATAAATGAGGGAGCTGCCTTAGGCCCAGGAAATATAAAACTTCCTTTTGAAGGTGGTCAGTTCCCCTTTTAATATGAATTAACACAAATGATAACAAAGAAAGCTATTGCAAACTCACGATTTAGGTACCTCCTTACAAAGCAAATAGAGGCTAAACTATCAATAATAAAGAGTCACGTTGTTTGTTTGGTTACTGGTCATTGATACATTCAGGTTGAGTTATAGGGATAAACCAGACTGGACCTGAGGTTGTTAGGTGACAAATAGGTGAGAGGAAGGTTTTGGGATATAAGTCACAAGTGGACCGATGCCGGTCCATCGGATAACCAACCGCGGTTAGAGAACCATTGCGGTAGGGGATAACCGACACCGGTAGTAGGGTCGAGAATCTAGGTGCTCTGGATAGAGGTTGGTTGCGGGGTGATTGTGGGGTTAAGACCTGGTGGATGGCCGAGGGGAATAATGAGAGGGCGGGGAAAACTCGTGAGTGTGATAAAATGGTCTTCTCGGGCGATACAAGGATGTATGGATGAAGGTTAAGTGTAGGGTGCTGGTAGGTAGTAGATCTAAGAATGAGCTTATAATTACAATCAATCCGCAGGCTCAAGAAATGGTGCTTAGAAACATATAAGACACTACTTACTCGTTCCTGATGAAGATGCAGGTTCCAGGACTGTGATGACAAAGGTAGGGCTCAAGTAGGACGATCTGACAATCCAAGATGAGCTATCTCCTCTTCTGATGCTCGGATGAGTGTCACTGGGCTCTGGTTATTCAGTTGCAGTCTTGGGCTTGATGTCCTTATCTCGCAAACTCTTCTTGTTTCTTCACTTGTCTCTGCTCGCCAAGCAAATCCGGATCCTTTCAATGATTTCTCCTCCTCTCCTCCAAATGAAAATCTGATCTCTCGTTTTTGGTCGAGGTGGTCATTTACAAGGAACCGATGGCGGTTACGCAACCGACGACGGCGGTCAAGTAGGAACCAATGTTGGTCGAGTCAAAGCGGGCTATTTTTAGTAAAATAGCCAGCTTTCCCTCCTTTTCTCCCGAGGGATTAGTTGCGGGCTTGGTCAATTCATTATGAGGTTGATTTTAGGTGCGGGTGAGGAGTAATTAGTCATGGGTGTGGATGTGGACCAAGTTATAGGTCTTAATTAGGTTAGTTTAGGGTTAAGACTAGGTTATGATGAGGTGGCGAAATGAGGTGGCAGGTATGGCGATGTGGATTTATTAATTATAAGGTAATTAATAAATAATTGTGTAAGGTTTAGGTGATGAGGTTAGGTTGCGAAATGAGATGCGGGGCACAGGGGGTCGTAAGACACAAATTTGGTGTCTACATTAGCCCCTTGTTGTCGTGTAGCTTGTCTTTGTTAAAGCTGCACGAAAAATAATAAGAAGTGGTTACTCCTGTTAAGGGTATAGGTAATCCCCCTCAAATCTATCATAGATTGAGGTAGCGTGAAATCAGGGATAGGGTTGATAAAGGGTAAATGGTGTTTATATGATGGTAAGATGGTGGGGTAGGTCCAAGGAAGCAGACGCATGTTGAAATGCAGTAGTGCGACCAGGGTACATGATTTGAAGAGCAAACAAGCAATTCATAGGCAAAGGTCGATAGTTTATCCAAACAAGGGTGATATAATCTTGGTATCCAAGGCATAGGAAGTAGCTCCAGGGGATATAACGGGTAAGGTACATGAACGTTTAGGCATGTTCGGCAGTACCAAATGGTTGGTTTGGTTGAGATAAACGTCACGGTCTTGGTCTAGGCAAAGTTGGTCGACTGATCAAGTCAAGGACCCTAATCATGCTAAAACACGAACAGGTGGGCTCGATTGAACAAAATGCTACATGACGGGTGGATAAAATTGTATTGTGTTGATTGTGGGCAAGGTATTTAATTGGTGCGGCCTTAGGTCGGGCCAAATGGTTGGGTGCGGCCTTGGGTCGGGCCAAATGGGTTGGTTGCGGCCTTGGGTCGAGGCCAAATGGTAGGTTACGGCCTTGGGTCAGGCTAAATTGGTTGGTGACGGCCTTGGATCAGGCCAAATTGGTTGGTTACGGCCTTAGGTTGGGCCAAATGGGTTGGTTGCGGCCTTTGGTTGGGCTAAATGGTTGGTTACGGCCTTGGGTCGGGCCAAATGGTAGGTTACGGCCTTGGGTCGGGCAAGGAAGTTAACAAAGGGTTTTCAGCCAAGGTGGATATAGGTGATGTTGTGAGAAAGGGCGATTAGTAAATAAGGGCGAAATTGGGGAAGAGGTGGGATAAAACCGATATCGATTGTCCATGACCGATATCGGTTAGGTGACCGATACCGGTTCCTTAGGGCACAATATAACCGGTATCGGTTATAGGTCAAAAACTATAAAAAGAAAAAATACGGCCTGTCATTGTCATATTGTCAATTTGAAACCCAATTTGAGTTGTCTGAGGTGTATTGTTGAGATTGGAGCATTTGTTGGTTGAGGTGGCGCTATTGGAGTGGAGAAGTGAGTGGTTAGTGGGCCCGAGTGAGTAGGAGGCAGCAGTTGATTGGTGGAGGACCCAGCAGAGGAGAGGTAGAGCTATGGCACAGCCTAGGAGGAACAGGAGGTGCTGGACCAACTGGACCACCACCACCCATCCCACCACGACAACATGTCATCGTACCGATAGGTTTGAAACCCTTCATTGTGTGAATTTGATTGTGTTAAGCTGGATTTGGGTTTTGGGTAGGAATGTAAGGTTTTTAGAAAATAATTAATAAATGGAAATTATTTGAAAAAAGGAGAGGGTAGATAGGTGAAATAGGCCAAGGCGGCAGGGTGGGTAGGTTTTTAGGGTGTTTGGGTGGGTATATAGGGAGAAATAGGAAAAAAAAGCTTTTGGGGGCCGCGTCGGGTTCGGCTCGGCTATTTTTCAGTGACCGATGCTGGTCACTAAGCGACCGACATCGCCAAGAAATTTTCGGGGCAGGTGAGTTTGTAGGTGACCGGTGTCGGTCGTACGTCGACCGGCGTCGGTGGAGAGGGGACCGGTGGCGGTCATGGGTGACCGGTACCGGTCCCTACTTAGGAATATTTATTTTGTTGGTTGGTTTTGCTGTGGTTTGGGGTGTTTGGTGGTTGTTGGGGCTGTGGTTTGGGTGTTTAGGTATTAGTGGTTTGGGTGTTGTGTTTGTGGGGGTGAAGAGGGAAGGGGTAGAGGTTAATAGGAAGGGTGATTGGTGAGTGGGGGGAAAAATGGGGTGATTGTGTGGTTGGTGCGGTTCGGATAGATTAGGTGTTGGGCATGAATGGGGAGGTGTTAAATTGGTAGGGGCATAGGTAAATGGCGAGAATAGAGCTGAGTGATTGGTAGGGTGCGAGATAAGGCAAGGGGATATCGTAAAGTTTTTAGGGTAAAATAGGTGAGTGTAGGTGTGTGTTATAGAGTCGGGTTGTGGTCGGGTGGGTAAAAGGGGGTATAGAAGGTTAAAGTAGTTGTTGTTTGAAAGGGTAGGTCTAATGAAGTGGGTGATTTGTGCAGGCACGTCAGCAGCTGACTATGCGGGACAGGATGCCCCCGCTATTGGGACGGATGCGGCCACACATGTCCTTGTGCAATGGGGCATTATGCGTGAGGTGGGACTCGGCAGAGTCCAGCGGTATAGGGTGATCGATAGGGATCACAGTTTGATGGTCGCCCTCATCGAGAGATGGGATCCGGTGACCAATGTGTTCCATCTCCCGACTGGAGAGATGACCATTACATTGGAGGATGTGTATCGCATCCTTAGATTACCGATTGATGGAGAGGCAGTCTTCCAGGTGGATGCAGAGACAGCCATGGACAACATCTTACAGGTATTCGGGGATGCAGCCACGCTATTGACTTATCACAGCACGAGCATTGCCTATGGAGATATGTACCGTGCCCACTGACATGAGACACGGCTTGCCGTGTTGATGATGATTGGCATCACATGCTTCGCCCTCCCGGACTTAGAGGGAGGCTGCTTTCCATCAGGCGCTGATGGGGGTTTTACACGAGATGGTTGAGGAGCATACATGTTATGCGTGGGCACCCGTATACCTAGTGCAGTTATACCGAGAGCTGTGGGGCTATCACCGGATGAGGTGATTCAGGATTTGTTCTACGTTTTTGTTACACTGCTGGGCATATGAGCATATCATATGCATTCGACCCGAAGAGGGCTGCCCAAAGAGCCTGTGGCCATAGGTAATTTACAGGTATGGCTTTTGTGAGGTGGCTATGGGTCGTGGGCCAGCTGACGGGCGTTCTCGGCAGGACGAGATGTAGCATATTACCGGCATGTATTAGAGGGCTTGATAGCTTTAGATATTGTATGGAGACCTTACAGAGGTCATCAGCCCGTGGAGGAGCCCGATCATAGTTACAGTGGATCCAATATACATTCTGGATAGTGGGACGGAGGCCGGGAGAGTACGAGTGGATACCCCTGGAGAGGGTACGACGACTGGCTGACTAGGGCTACGACAGGATGAGCCACCTCCTTCCCTTAGTAACATCCATGAGAGAGAGCATTTCATGGCCATGTGAGATCAACAAGTTGATCAATACTTGGGGGGGAAGTCATCTTTGGGGCAAGTGAGGTTAAGGTCTCGTAAACTGTGCATATTCGAAGTCCCCCCGTCGCTTTAGTGTGACAGTACGATGTTAGAAATCCATTGAGGATAGTCAATAGGCAAAATAAAGGAAACAGAAAGAAGTCGTTGAAGCTCTTCTTTGACCAAGAGGGCAATGCGTGGATGCATTTTTCTCGCTTTTGTTTGACTTGGTTTGGAATCGTGATTTAGGGTGATGTTATGGACAACAATGTCGGGATCAATTCTGGCATGTCAAGATAGGACCAAGCGAAAGCTTGGTTGCGGGTACGGAGAAAGGTAGTAAAGGTGACTTGTTCTGATGTATTAAGGGATTGTCCGATCTTCACAATGTGAGGATCCTCCTCTATGTGGATGTTGATTTCTATAGTCGACTCATTCAACATGGTTTGAGTTTCAGATGGTAAGGTGCGTTGAATATAAGAGTCATCCGTGCCAAGGTAAGTGAGGATGGAGTCATCATCCTGGCACTCAACAACATTAATTGAAGGTGAATCCTCCTCGATCATGTCTGGATATAGAAGGGGAAGAGAAGATGGGTCCTCATTATCTCGTTGATAAGTGAGAGGACCTAGGAAGATAGCATTTATGAAAAAAAAAAGTTAGGAGGGATAGATTCAGGGTCTATCGACTCTGTGGGTGATGATGGCAAAATGGGTGATGATGGTTTGGTAGGGGTGACGTCGTCATCTTCAGGACACAACTGACACGAGGTTTCTCCGGTGTAAGTGTTTCAGGAAAACCGAGACCACTACGATCATTGTGTTTGTGTGTAGTCACGGGAATGAGTGTATGTTGGCCTTGTTCATAAAGACCAAAACCAAAGCCTTTCCAAGCACAGCGAGTCAAGAAGGTGAGGGCAAAACGATGATTTGTTAGGTATTGAAAATCAGATTAGAAAGGAACCACACCAAGAGGAGGTTGGGGGTAACGGAAGATGCGTCGACACCCCCATATGTTAGGTTGGTGCGGTAATGAGGTGGTCCGTAGGGATTACTTCCCACACATGACGGTCATAGGTAGGATGTTCATGTAACTGTCCGTACTCCTGTGGGGTATGCAAAGAACTAACGTTATATAGGTGATACTCCCCAGCGTAAGGCGTTGAAAAACATCTACTAAGGGGTTGGAGGTTGGGATGTTATATGCGGGAAAGGAAGTGGTATTTGTGACGGCGGTTTCATTGGTTGAAGGTGTAGGTGCGGTTGAAGTGGATGGTTGGGTTGGATGAATGGGTGTCTTGAGTACAAGCACATCATTAGGCGATACAACATATTGCAGGTTTTGAAGGGGGGAGGATCAGCTTTTACGGTGTAGGACTTCCCCTCGTACTCAAATTTTATGCATCTATGTAAGGTGGAAGGAACGCATCCCATAGCCCGGATCCAAGGGCGGCCTAACAACATATTGTATTGGAACTCTCCCTCAAGGACATAGAAGAGTTCGGGTAAAGTGCGTGGCCCTACACGAATGTTAAGGATCACAGTGCCTAAGGTAGAAGTAATAGCATCATTGAATGACCGCAACATGATGGGGTTGGCACACATGCAACTAGAAGGGATATTCATTTGTTGGAAGGCTTTTGAAGAGATGATGTTTAGGCTAGCACCCCCGTCAATCATAACATGATGTACCCGAATGTCTTGGACATAAGCTGAGATGAAAAGAGCAGGGTCAGGATCTTTGACACCAAAGTCAATAATTTCGTCTTCGGAGAAACCGACAACAGCGGCTTCATTGCACGAGAGGCAAGTGGTTGGGGAGATAGATTGTTTGGTGAGTGAAGCAACATGATTGGGTGTTAGAATAGAGGTAACAGGTAAGGTTTCATTAGGTAAGACCTCTATCCCTTGAAGGATTTCAACGAGAGCTTGTCGATGCGATTCAGAAGTCTGAATGAGATCATACAGTGTCATTTTTACAAGCGATTGGTGAAGTTGTTTGATCATGGTTCGGTGGGCAATTCCATTAGAGACGGGATAGGTGGGTCCGTGAATAACTACTTTAGGTGGTGGTGCCATTGGGATGGTGGATGGAGAAAGAGATCTTTGCAGTGTGTTTTTCTTTCACTTTCCCATTGTTTTTCTCGCCTCGAGTAAAGCAACACTAATCATATTGATCTCGTGAATACGAGAGGAGGAAGACAGTGAGGGATAGGTCATGGTCTTCGAGAGGTGGGGCTGTAATAATGATAGATCTTGGTGAGGCGGGGACAGGTGGTATAGGAGAGGGAATTGAAGCTAAAGGTCTCTCTCTTCGTAAATTGTCTTTCTTAACTTTTCTATCTGAGAGAGGTGACTGACGAAGTATGGCTTTCAATGCTTTGCATCCCTCTACGTCATGTCCTGGTGTGCGGTGGTAAGCGCAGATTTTAGACTCATCATAACCTATAGGTCGAGGTTTAGATGGATCATAAAGTCTAAGTGGGGGTAGGGAAATGGTCGCATTCTCTACCAATATAGCAAGTATTTTGGCGTAAGACCCTTTGAGTGGGTCAAAGTCAGAGGAAGAGGAGGTTATTGACTGGGTCGATTTTGGTGATGACGTGGTATGGTTGGTTTGTATGGGTGGTGGTTTAGCCAAGGGGTTTTGATAATGGGTTTTAACTAAACATGGCTTCTTTGGTGTAGAAGCTATGTTTAGCTGGTTAGATGATGAGGCCACAGATGATATGGTATTAGAAAACAACCACGGAGAAATAGGAGTGGCAGCAAACAATTCTTTTGATGATGGAATTTGTTTAGGATTGGTAGGTGGATAGGATACGTGGGGTGACGGTGTTGCTATACCCTTGGATTTCTGTATGGGTGCAGAAGGCATAGGTTGCTTTAAAGAAAACGCAGGAGGTATGATATATTGATGCAAAGTAGAGGGATGGGGTCCCAATATGGAAGGTAAGTGTGACAACGAGGGGTTTAGTTGTGATAGAGGCATAGGTTGAGGGGATTGAGTCTGTCTCCTAATGGGATGGACGGCTTTATTTTTAGATAAATCAAGCCGCTTAGGTGGGTGTGTTAGACTGGGTATTGGTGAGGTCCCAAGCGTAGGGGAAGATTTGGTTAGGTTAATAGAAGTGGATGAGGTATTTGGTAAAGATGAGGGGGGTGAAGATGAGGACATAGGCATTTTAAGCTTCTGTAAACACTTCGGGTATATGGTAGAGGCATCTGGATCAGTCATTTGCATTTGAGTAGAATATGGCGTACTCAAACGTTCCCATAGGACCTGTCTATCTTCTGGGGAATGATAGTCCTCACGTGTGAATAGGAACTTTTGTATGGAAGAAAGGTGGGTTGTGATTCCGGTCCACTGTGGGTGTGATACAGGGGGTAGATGAGGCACTGTATCAATGGGTGTTAAGAGGTCAACCGGTCGTTGAAAAGATTTAGGCGATGAAGAAATAATAGGTAGGAGGGCGTGTTTGAGAGGATCCGTCATGTTTAAAGAATGTGGTGATGTCGGTTCAAGAGGTTTTTCGTCTAAGGATGACAAAAGAAGTGGCGAGCCTTCTTCTTGTACAAAGCAAGAATGGTAGAAAGAGACGTTTGGGAAATAGATAAGTTGGATAACATCCGCTCACAGTCTTGTAGGGATGTGGTGTAAGAAGACTCATCTATGAGAAGAGGAATCTGAGCGGTTAATTCCTTTATGGATAAAGGAATGATTTCGCCTTGTCTTGATGGTGGTGAAGGAGGTTCGGGCCCCTGCGTCAGTGAAGAGGCTTGATTCAAAATTTTCTCGATAGAGGCTTTTGGCTGGGAGTCGAAGACTGCATGGATCTCATGAACACTCTCCTCGGCTAAGATATCTTGGTTTATGTTACTGTTAGAAGAGTGATTCAGGAATGGTTTGTTGAAGATTTTCAAATTTCGGTTATAGGGGCGTTAGGATTATCGAGGGCTATATCCCCGCATCAACCATTTCCTGCACTATGTTTTTCAACATCTTGCGAGTTTTCATGTTTGTGTCCCTTCACGCGGTGGAAGTTACTGAAGTCATTTTCTTTGTACCAAGAAGGTATGGCGCGAGTGGAATCAAACCCGGAGTGAGGTTTTGGAATGTTTTGGCTCTGTGGAATAGACTTGCTTCTATCCTTTCATTCCTTTGAGAAACAGAGATAAGGGTTAGGGCTAGGAGGAATACATTGAATGTTGAGATGGTGTGCGCGTACCGTAGAGAAAGATCGGATCGATTGCGAAGAACTCCTTTTTATCTTGGAAGGACTACTTGCAAGTAAGAATACAAGACCACCATATTTTAATTAGATAATAAATGAGGGAGCTGCCTTAGGCCCGGAAATATAAAACTTCCTTTTGAAGGTGGTGGTTCCCCTTTTAATACGAATTAACACAAATGATAACAAAGAAAGCTATTGCAAACTCATGATTTAGGTACCTCGTTACAAAGCAAATAGAGGCTAAACTATCAATAATAAAGAGTCACGTTGTTTGTTTGGTTACTGGTCGTTGATACATTCAGGTTGAGTTACAGGGATAAACCAGACTGGACCGAGGTTGTTAGGTGACAAATAGGCGAGAGGAAGGTTTTGGGATATAAGTCACGGTGGCCGTCTGGCCTTTGGATAAGTGACCGTGGTTAGAGAACCGTTGCCGGTAGGGGATAACCGACACCGGTAGGGTCAGTAATCTAGGTGCTCTGGATAGAGGTTGGTTGCAGGGTGATTGTGGGGTTATTAAGACTGGTGGATGGCTGAGGGGAATAATGAGAGGCAGACTTAGAGTGTGATAAAATGGTCTTCTGGGCAGTACAAGGATGTATGGATGAAGGTTAAGTGCAGGGTGCTGGTAGGTAGTAGATCTAAGAATGAGCTTATAATTACAATCAATCCGCAGGCTCAAGAAATGGTGCTTAGAAACATACAAGACACTACTTACTCGTTCCTGATGAAGATGCAGGTTCCAGGACTGTGATGACGAAGGCAGGGCTCAAGTAGGACGATCTGACAATCCAAGATGAGCTATCTCCTCTTCTGATGCTCGGATGAGTGTCACTGGGCTCTAGTTATTCAGTTGCAGTCTTGGGCTTGATGTCCTTCTCTGCAAACTCTTCTTGTTTCTTCACTTGTCTCTGTTCGGCCAAGAAAATCTAGATCCTTTCAATGATTTCTCCTCCTCTCCCTCAAAATGAAAATCCGATCCCTCGTTTTTGGTTGGAGGTGGTCATTTACAGGGAACCGATGGCGGTTACGCAACCGACGGCGGTCGAGTAGGAACCGATGTCGGTCAGGTCAAAGCGGGCTATTTTTAGTAAAATAGCCAGCTTTCCCTCCTTTTCTCCCAAGGGATTAGTTGCGGGCTTGGTCAAGTCATTATGAGGTTGGTTTTAGGTGCGGGTGAGGAGTAATTAGTCATGGGTGTGGATGTGGACCAAGTTATAGGTCTTAATTAGGTTAGTTTAGGGTTAAGACTAGGTTATGATGAGGTGGCGAAATGAGGTGGCAGGTATGGCGATGTGGATTTATTAATTATAAGGTAATTAATAAATAATTGTGTAAGGTTTAGGTGATGAGGTTAGGTTGTGAAATGAGATGCGGGGCATAGGGGGGGTCGTTAGACACAAATTTGGTGTCTACACCGCCTATTCCCCTTGTTTTCTCCTAGAACTCCTTGAGTTCCACTTCATGAGTGGTGACCAAGGCACCTGCCACTTTGTCTCTATCTCATGTGCAATATTATACGTGGCCTCAGTAGTTCGAGAAGCATCCCTTACATCAACAAACACTTTGTTGTACTCTCACGAAGATTGCTACGATCTTCAATGTGTCTTCCTTATCTAGGCACGCGGCCACTTCCTCTGTAGAATCCAAGGCTAGTGGTTATCTTTCCATGGCGAGGAACCTTGTTAAATCCTCCAAGCATCCCAAGGCGAGATACATACTGCCTGCGCGCAAGCAATCCTAGGTCCGGATGCTTTAATAGTATGGCCTCATTGATAGATTCCACTTTCTTGTACACAACACTCACCTTGGCCTTTTCATCCTTCAATTCTCGCGCACCGGGTGCTGATCAACTTTCCGGCTTAGATCCTTGGTCATTATAGCTAGCTATTCCTCTTTCTTCTTTAGCCCCCCTTCCAGATCCTTGATCCTATCATTTCACTCAAAGAGTCTAGCCTCTATCTCAATGAAGACTTTGTTAAGCGCGTTACATAGTTGTTCATCCGAGAGCTACTAGGTATCCACCACTGGGTTATCTTCTCCTGGTCCTAGAAATGTTATTATTGCCCTGTGGCTTACCTCAAACTTTGGCTCATCAAGGTGGGACTCAATTTCCCAAGAGATCATCTTCCTTGTCTACGGATAGGTAGCCTCCTTGTCAAAAGATGACATGCCTACAAGCTCCTCCGCCGGAAGTGTACTCTAGAACCGTGCGTGAAACACTTTCTTGGGGTCATCAATATAACCCATCTCTAGCCTCCCCCTCTGCGCACTCCTTCCTCCCGTGCATGTACCCTTGGGTATACTTACAGTTAAAACCAGGCCTCTAGTGTTGTTGTGTTCCTCTTCCACACTTTCCTTCTCTTTGTTCAACACTGGCTCATCACCGCGTTCCAATTTTTCCTCCACTAGGGTCTTAATGCCCCTTGTCCCCTCTTCTTCTGCCACCTTGGTTATCTTCTCCTATGTAGAGCTCGAGCCTCTTGCTTCTGTGTGCTAGCCTCCTCATATTTTCCCATGTCCTAGGTGCTTCCTCCTACCTGGCTATCCTTGCGCCACACAAAAAGGAACCCTTGTTCTTCTTCTCCACCTTCCTCCTCTGAATCATGTATATTGAAAACAGGTGGCCCTTAATCTCTCTTGGGGTCCTCTTCCCCACTTAATTCTTCTTCACTACCATCCTTTTCTCCTATGCACTTTTCCAAACTTCCAACTTCTTCCGAGGTGGTCTCCTCTTCTACCCTTTGCTTCTTCCTAACCGGAGATTCTAGTGTAGGTGATTCCATTTCTTCTTCTTCTAATGACTCCTTATCTAATGGCTTTTCTAGCTCTGGAGTCTTTTCTCTGATTATGGGATTTTTCTTACGCGCGTACATACTAGTTTTAGCGCTTGTCCCAAGGGAACCTATTTCCTCTGTCTCCACCACACTTGGAATTTTCTTTTATGGTTCTTTTTCCTCCCATTTGGGCATGGGTCTTTTCCTCCCAGTTGGATTCTGAGGTATAGATGCCTCGGTTTCCAGATATGTGCCCTTTTCCAACTTGGGTCTTATGCGAATGTACACGCGCACCACAGATCCTTGTGCAATGGGAAGAGTCATGCACCTTTTCATTTGTACCTCATGTGATACGTACCGCTCCACGTACGTGTGCTTTCTAGGGTAGACTAACCCTTTGTGCATTTCTCTGTGGTCCTGGTCCAAATTACCAAGGTCTAACTTAAAATTTTGGACTCCTTGAACCTATTTACTCCCACTTGGAAGTATTGATTTGTGAAGGAAAAGGGGAGCTTGCACCATGGGCTCCATGTCCCATATGACAGTTTGAATCTACCCAAACAAAAATGCTGGTACACAAAAATTCAGCTTCTCCCATGGTGGCTTCTGGTAATTGTTCAGGGATTCTTGATTCTACCCGAACACGTTCCTTAGGCACGTATACCACTTTTCCAAGTGCACCTTGTGCATTGTTGTCATAGTGTCACAAGCGTATTTCTCAAACCTTTTGGTGGGTGAGGGTCTTCTTGTGAGAGTACTCCCATACAAACTTATATGATGCATCTGGTACCCCAATCTCCGAGAACATGATGGTTAGCATCACATTTCCAAAAAGGATCCTGTCACCTTCCTTCACGTAGTTGATAATTTCATCTGCGATGAATGTGGATAAATTATAGATGGTGCCTCTCGAAATATTTCTGCAAACATTCAACCATGGCTTATTGACTGGGTCCATCTCTCCTAGCCATTTAGCTTTGATACAGTGCACGACCATCTTCATTCTCTGGATCCTTAATGTCCATGACATCATAATACCTTGACCTCTTTTTGCATGCAAAAGTGGCTATAGTTTCCTTAATTGCTTCTTTGTCGGTCAAGTCATCCTCCAAACCGTCTCCTTAATGAGATGAGGCCTATGCAATGTGAAATTAGCTAAGGAGTTATGCACATCTTGTTCCTTGTGAAGTGGAAATAGTCCTCATGCACATGTGACATCAGCCATCGATACTGATTGCTCAGAGTTTTTCGAAGTAGGGCAACCCAAAGAGTTGTAATAACCCTACCTTCTCCAACTTGACCTTCACGTCATCATTATAAATGGGAAAACCCTATGGTGTCATCTTGTTTGTTGGGTGCACTAACTCTAACTCCAACTCCTTTTCAATTGTGCTTTTCTGATGATTATAATCATTTATATACATGTCCCTAAGATGGGACTCCCACTCCTTCCCAAAAACACTCGATTTGGGTACTACATTTTGCATACCACTCTTCATTTATGTGTGCTTAAATTTCTTGTTACTTACCCTTGCCCTTTCCCTTGCCCTTCTTGGATGTATTAGTTGGTTTCTTGGGTGCCATTATCTAGATCTTCTTCCCACTTCAATCACTCCATCTTACTCTATTCTTCCACTCTCTCCAACCTTAGATCTCGAACTTATGAAGAAAATTTCCTAAAACTATGCCCTAGTTCTTCAAACCCTAACTGGGATACTCCCTTCATAAGATGACGCCTTCTCACAACTTCTCCTACACCCGTGAAATCCCTTCCTCCTGGTTCGTAAACCCGAACTAGTTACCCACGCTTCAATCTCTCCAAATTTTTCTTCACACAGATCAGTTTTTTGGAAGCCCTAGTTTGCAAAGGTGCAAAAAGTGATTCGTTCTCCTTATACGCAAAGTGAAAAATGAAGTACCTCGACCCCTTTATTTATAGTTTTTCCCTTTTTGAGCATTAAGTGCTACTTCACCTACCACCATAATTTTTTCATTTAATGTAGATTTTTCAAACAAAGCCCGTCTTCAACGCTTTCGCTCACACTCCCCAACTTGCGCGGACAATCCTCTAACCTTATGTGCACAACCAATATAACATGACATGAGACTCTTGCACGTGTAACGAGCACCGAAGGCACTTATTCTCGTCATGATTTTTTCTCTCGCCTACCTCGTGTTGCTTAATGTGTTTTCTCCTCCTTCGTACATGGGATCTACAAGTAGCTTTATCTTGACACCAACCATCCTTTTTCCATCTTTTATTTCCATAAACCTCTTTCAACAGGGCCATTCAACCAGGATTTTTAACACAAACCACCTTAGCACTTTAACCATGCACTCCTTCACATTATTCCACCCGACACTAAACCGATGCATGGTCCTTTGCGCACTCACATATTCTCAAAAAGTATAAATAAGGTTACCGGTGCCCAAGGCACAAAACAAAACAAAAACATGAAAGGGAAACACAAGAAAAGAAATGCATAAAGGAAAATTATAACTAACTAGAAAAACTACCTCATTTACAAACACCAAGAATACTTATTTACGGTAGGGCTTGACTACTCCCATTGAAGTGTATAGAAAACTTCATCCCATCTAGTGCAGAATCGGCACATGCCCTAATCAAGGATGTACGAGATTGTGTAAGGACCCAACCAATGGAATTTTAACTTCCCAGGATGGCACAGAAATTTAGAATCATAAAGTAAGACCATTTGTCAACCTCAAACTTATTGTTTCTTATGTGGTGATCATGCCAAGCCTTCTGCTTTGCTTTCTCTATTGTTTGGCTCCACCTAGTGAGTGATCGTCTCTCATCTAGCTTCATTAACTCATCAATTCTTTCTTCCAACACTTTCTCATCAGCCAACCCTCCTACGCGTGTTATTCGTAGAGAAGGTAACATGAATTCAACTCGGTAGAAAACTTCCACGCCAAACACCAATTGAAACGGTGTGGCTTTGTTCAGCCTTTTATATGTTGTCCTGTAAGCCCATAATATTGTTGATACTTTGTCATCCCAATATTGTCTTCCGACATCACAAATTTTGGTCAGGGTATGACTTAGTATTTTGTTGAATGCTTTCATGGTTCCATTTGCTTGTGGGTGGTAGGGTGTAGTCTTGTGATGAGCCACCATGAATTCTGCTAACAGGATCCTCATAGTCTCATTCAAGAAATGTGTACCCCTATCACTAGTTAAACTCAACAGACATCCATACCTCGTGATAATGTTCTCCCACAAGAATCTTACCAATGTGGTTGTTGTGCAGTCTTTAGTTGGGGCTGCCTCCACCCACGTTATCATATAATCTATGTAAGTGATGACATAGCGTGACCCATTCCTACATGCCGCTGGTGCAATAGGGCCTACAAAGTCTATTTCCCACTTTTCAAAAGGCTCCATGCTAGGGATAGGGCACAAAGGCATTTCATCTCTCTTTCCGGCTTGCTAATACACTGACATTGGTCACACGATTTACGATAGTCTTTACAATCCTTGTACAGGGTTTCCCACCACAAACCTACCATTAATATCTTACACGTGGTGGCATAACCTACATAATGCCCACCCGCACTTCCTCTGTGTGCTTCCTCCATGATGGTGAGGTGCTCATGCTCAAATACACACACTGCACAAAACTTCATCATGTCCCAATTTCTATAGGTCTCCACTGATCAACATGTAAGGCGCGATGCGTATGACTAGTTACTTCTTCTCTAACACCTTCATTCCTTTCTGCGCCACACCTTCCTTTTAAAATACCACAATTTCTTCCAAATCGAGGGTATATGACGCAACCTAAATAGTTACGCATCCGGCATTGTCTCCTCAATGCTCTGCGCATCCTCCCCCCGAATAAATTCTTAACAAATGATCGGGTCCACAATTGATCCTGTGCTTCACTACAACGGTGAACTCAAAATCTTGAAACAACAACACCCACCGACATATGTGCTCTTGTAGAACGGTTTTGTTCACCAAATACTTTAATGCCATCGGTCGAGTGTAAAACATGAAGGGTGTTGCTAGTAGATAATGTCTAAACTTAAAAATGCATAGATTATTGACAATGCCTCGCACTCACCATGGTGTAATTCTGCTATGTTGGTGTCAAATTCCTACTTGCAAAACACAGAGGATGATCAACAATTCCTTCACCTGGCTATGTAAGCACTGCTCCAATAGCGGTTCTTGAGGCATCTACATGGACATGGAAGGTCTTGTACCAAGAGGGAAAACGTAATATAGGTGTGGTGACAAGCCTATACTTTAATGTATCAAACGCCCTCTGTTGCGCCTCTTCCCAATGGAAGGAACTTTTATGTATGAGAAGATCCTCTAAAGGCGTGGCGATCTTGGCATACCCCTTGATGAATTTCTGTAATAACCCGTATACCCAAGGAATCTGTGTAACACCCTTGACAGTTGTTATTTTCCTCCTTTGTATTTCAAGTGTTGACATGTGATTTTCCTTATAAAGATATGTTATTTTGATTTTAGGAGATCATGTTTGGTATGGATAAATCATTTCTATTCTTATGATCCTTTGACTGAATTGGAATGGTTTCCCTTGAATTCATTTTTCACTTCTTGTAGGTAAGTTGCAATCTGGTTTAAGAGTTGTAAACTTATCTATTAATCTGACTCATCCTTGGATCAATTTTAGTGATCCAAGGAATGTTTTAAATCTACTTTGTTGAATGAATGGTAAATCGACATTCCACGAATTAAAAGACATATGATAGAACTTTGTTGGTTACAAGTTCTTTGATTTTTGTGTGAACGTGTTCTATTCAGTTGTATGTTGTGCTTGGGTCTTTGGAGATCGATCATGATAGGACAATGCTGACGTAAACGAACTATAGCCTGTTCACGGCTTAGGAAATATTCTGGTTCCTAAAACTAAAGGGACTGTCCTACAAAATCCTAAGCTAGGTAAGAATATATATATTTACTACCTAGCTATGTTAATTAATTAAATTTTATCCTAACCTAAGATTTGTGCTAAAGGATTATGGAGAGGTTACTAGGTTATTTAAATTACCCTAAAACCTAATGCTATATGGTTATGTGATGATCTAACCTAATGCCTAAAAACTATTGTGTTGGAATTAATCTAACCTATGTGGAAACTACCTAAGGTGGTAATTTATTGATTGGGTTATATCCTAAGGTTACATATCCTAAGCTAACCTAAGATCTAACCTAAACAATTATGTCTACCCTAAACTAATGGGCATGAAGGGGGAATTGGTGGTTGCATGTATCATAGGTGATGGTTCCAAGGCATTTAAGTTGTTGATAAGGTTTTTAAAAGCATACGTGCTGCTAGTTGTGGAGGGGCTAGTTGACTTGGCGGAGGCTTATGTGGAAACTTCACTAAAAATGGAGTTACATGTTAATTTTTATTTGGCATTCGCCAAACTTGGAAGGCGGTGGCAAGGAAGGATAGGTGGGAAAATAGGAATTAATGGAATTTATTGTTTTTCGGTTTTTGTGCTCAAACCATTTTGGTAGGCATGAAAACGGGTTTGTATGGGGTTATTTCACTTTGCATGTTTCATGATTTTCACTTTGCATGCTCTCTGGTTTTTCAAATTAGCAGATTGAACTACACTTAATGGCTATTTTTGAGGTTTTAGACCTATTTTTGGTTCGTGGGATATATAAGAGGCATTGTGGAAAAAGAATATGGTTGTTTGATCTTTCATGGAGAAGAGGAGAAGTGAGCTCGGTTGGAGATTCTCTTCAATTTGGAAAAAGCGCAATCAAGCATGATAAGCTTTAATCTTTAAGATATCTTGCTTTCTTATAAATGTTTCATTAAAACAAGTGTACACTTTTGAGATTCTTGGCTTGCATGTTTAATCTGGTTTCTTTTTGGCTAGTTTATAATCTCTGTCATCTTGGATATGAACCCATGGCAAAAATTATGTTGGTTTGGAAACTATTTTTTTATAATTAATAATGATACATGCATGCAGAGATTGTATTAAAAGTTCTATTTTCTTTTCTGAATTGTGCATACAAGGTTGTTGTGGTATTGGAACTGACCTTCATTGCAATACATGGATTTTGAACCATATGGGAACCTTGAGTTCCATTTGAGCTTGTATTTGGCCTTCGTGTTTTATATGAACTTGTGTAGGGGCTTCTTGTTGTTTTGAACTGGCGTTTGGAAACCTGGGTAGTTCCGAACTGTTGTTTGAAGTTAGTATATGGCTTTGAACACGTAATTTATTACTTGTGTTTTCCCTGAACTATTGTTAGAGGATTCTTGTACTTAGGAATCATGTGTTGATTCTTGTGATGACCTAGACTATTGTTGAAGTCTCAGTATATGGCTTAGATCTTGTGTTATTCTCTAGTGACCATTTGAACTATTAATGGAAGATTATAATGTACACAACACTTGTATTTTATTACTTGTGTGGACTCTAAACTTTGTGGGAACCCTGAGTTCCATTGGAGCTAGTATTTGGGCTTCGTGTTTTGATATGAACTCGTGTTGGAGTCACTTGTTGTTCTAAACCAGTGTTGGTATCTTGGGTAACTTGGGACTATTTTTGACACCGTATGTGGTGCTGTACCCATGTTTTATTTGGTGAACTTTTGGGACTGTTAATGGAGGTTCGTGTTTTTCACCACATTCATATTTGGTTATTTGTGTAGTTCTGAAATTTGTTAAGGATGCATGTCAACTCTGTTCTAGTATTTTGAGTTGGGTTCTACTTGTAATAAACATTTAAAACTTACAACTCTTTTGTTGAGCTATTGCTCAAAGAAAACTGGGAGAATAGTTGGCTGAGTTGTTAGGAAAACTCTTAGAGATCTTGACTGAAAACGTCTTTGTTGATGAATGAATTTGGTAATTCTTTTTTAGAACTGTTTCTTCTTTTCTGGGATGTCAATGGCATTTTATTGAGGGTATTATTTTCCCCTCTATTTCGTGGAAACTCGCATCTTCAGATATCTTAAAATAAGTTCTGGGTTTTGTTTAGGAGAAGAGTTTAGTAAATTAGTACTCTATACTATTATGGAGGGATTACTTGTCTCTGTTCAAATAGTTTTTGTATTATAATACTTACGGAATCAAGAACTGATTACTATTTTTGTAATGCAATAATGAAATTTGACAATGGGATTTCAGTCTGAGTTGTTGATACTTCTGATCATGTTAAACTTACTAATCGGTTATTTTTCTAGCTCTTGTTGGATACAGTAAATACACCTTGTGTCTTATAAAAGAAAGGAATGTGATTCCTTTAGAACCGACTGTGTTTTAGGACTACTATTTTTATTTCATTCTGAGTATGGAATTGAAACTCGTGTTCTTTGAAAGTAAAGAAGTGTAAGGAATATGGCAGTGTGCTTTCTTCCTACTATATAGATCATTGGTTGAACTTTTCTATTTTTATTCTCTTTAAAAATGGGATTTCTTCATGAGTTATTTAGTATTCCTTTTTCAAATCATTTGTAGAAATGATGTTGGAAGAGATTATATTATTCAGTTTTTATTTAGCTGGAAAATGTAAGCTTGTTTGGCAGACTATTTGTTTGACAAGACTTTACTTGTTTGGTTTGAGATGAGTAAGTTTTGTCTCTTGTATTCTATCTTTTTGTGAATTCTCCTTGGATGGACTCGAGTAGAGATTAACTCCGGTATGAGTCTACCTTGATTTTGAACGATTGTTTCAGATCTTTAAAAATTAACTTCTATATGTGGAAGTAGATTTAAACTTGCAGGTAGACCGTTTGATTTTCTATTCCTTCTTGGATTAAGATAGAATTATGTTCTGATGAATATCTTAAATGTTAAAATTTTTAAGGTAGTTATCCTTTAAAAGAAATAGTTAAATCATGTTTTGAATCTATTTGGTTTCTCAGATGTTTGTGTCTGGGTATAGTGGTAATGATTCTCTTCTTCTTTTGCTTAGGAGCTAGGTGAATCATCCTAAGTAGAACCATGATTTAAATCCTTCTTTTGGCTTGAAGCAAAGATAAATGTTGTATTCTATTATGAAAGATTGGGAACAATGAGATGTTATGATCTATTGAATTGATAGGATCAATTAAACTCTAATTTTGTAACGCTGATATAGTGGATTGTATTATGTCCTTTTCTTTGAAGTGAATTCAATTGGTTAAAATGTAATTCTTTTCTCGTTTCTATTTATGTATTGATATTATGATGTAATAATTGTCTCATTAAAGCAAAGTTGTTTTAATGGAACAATTATTGGAATGCACTTGTTTTTAAACCCGACCCATGCTAGCAATTTTGCAGATGGACTTTGTAAGTGATAAGGAAGGAAAAAACTTATGTGATGCATTGGCTGATTTAAGTCTGATTTTTGTGAAGAACTCGAATCGTTCTTGAGATTGTATTGAAAAAGAAAAGTAGTATTCTTTTGTAATGAAGGCGGTTGTTATGTAGCATACCTAAATGTATAGGTTTTAGAGATGAATTAAATGTTGAGAATTTATTTACAGTGGATGTGTAAATTATCTTGTACTTTCATTACATAGATGGAATCCTATCTTGTTAATATACTCCATATTATGTATATGCTTAATGGGGTATTCTTAGATAAGTTTGACAGTGGGAATTGGAATAATCTCCCTAAATAGGATGCAGCTTCCTAAGTTGTAGAATTTGATGGTTATAAATAAACAATTCAATATAGTAATATGATGTGGAATGAACATTCAATAATAACTATTGAATTTGTAAATGATTTATAGGGGTGCTAGGCCCTAGCACTTAATCATGTAAAGGAAGACTCTTCCTCTCTCATATGATTGCAAAAAAATAAATATATGATTCTTAATTGTTAGACTTCATTTAATAAATTCTACTTAGTTACAACCTAGGTGGTGGCTACACTTCCTTGAATGGTTAAGTCTCAATAAATAGAACTTATGATGTTGATATCTTGTTATGGTTGATGGCTTGTTAAGTCCAGAAAATAACATTAAAGGAAATATTAAGCCAAGAAAGTTATTTACAAATCAATTGAATCTGTTTTAGAGAAGAACTTAAGGAGTGTTGGATTAGGGTTAGGCAAGGTTGCTGAAATCTGTTTTTAATAATCCAAATTAATTAAATTTATAATAAACTCCTTGAGGTATGTACATCTCGATGAGGTTGTTATGTAGGATCTTTGGCACATGCCACTGTAGGGATGTACATTTAAGAAGATTAGGATCTTCTTGAGGATACAGTGATGCAACGGTCGACATGTGGCAACACC
The DNA here is from genome assembly GCA_018340775.1 of Taxus wallichiana var. yunnanensis. NCBI lineage: Eukaryota > Viridiplantae > Streptophyta > Pinopsida > Cupressales > Taxaceae > Taxus > Taxus wallichiana. The sequence goes on along the minus strand of CM031237.1, from coordinate 950,261,034 downwards.
CTTCTACATTGATCATCTAGATCTACACACATTGCAATTGATCTTAGTTTCTCTCTAGGTATAGTTAGTAATATGTTTAAGATATGGGGTAGCCCTCTAAAACTCAGGATACCTTGGCACACGGGGTTGACTTAGGTTGACCCAGTATGCCAACTTACCCTAAGTCTTAGTGAGCCTCCCCCTATCATAACATATGTTGTTAACTCAAACTAGGGTTAAACCTTGGGCAAGTGGACTAACGAAAGTTAGTAAAGGACATTCTAGATAAAAATAGAGTAGGGTGAACGATGTATTCTGGATTAACAAGTATGCCAAGGAATAGTAATACACAGTATGTTAGAAATCTTTGGCCAAAGTATCGTAAGCTGTTGGTTGCATTGTCCTATGTCACCTAGTCTAAGGTTCGTGATGCAGATGAATATTGGTAACAAATATTCGAGATAGGATCCCTAGATAGATAACTCCATACCCCGAACAGGAAAGAAAACCAAGTATACGTAGTATATGGAAAAGTACTCAATACTTAATGTTAAACATGAATAGATCTTCGGTAGTTCACCAAGTAATGAAATGAATAGATCGGTAGCACACCGAGTCATTACAAATTTGCATATGGTTATCTCTGTTATATGAATGGTTGTTAAAGAATGTGTGTTCTAAATTATGTATTTAGAACAGAGAGCATTATTTTAAAAAATTCCCTTTTCTAAAGTCTTAAAATGAGAATATTACATCTTGGTATCGTAGTGAAGGTTGTAGCTCTTGGACTTATTATGTCCATAATCGATTAAACATAAATTTTCTTGAAACAAAAATGGTGAGGACAAGAGGAAACATTGCGAATAACCCTCCACCTGTGGAAGGATTGGCAACTGCCCAGAATCTTGATGATATCCTTGCTTCCCTGTTGGACACAAGAGATTTTTTGGATGTGCTTGAACAACAAGTAATGGGAAATGAGGAGGAAGAAGAAGTGATAAAAATAATCACCCACCTCTAGGGACAATGCCAATGTGGGTGTTGATAATAAAAACGTTAACATACCATTCTCAACATGAGAAAAAGGATAGACTAGCGTGCAGAACTCACTAATGACATAAAAATGATAAGTCCGCCCAAGTTTTATGGCACCACATTAGGTGATGGAGCTAAGAATTGGCTCAGCGAAATGGAGAAGTAATTTACAATAAGGAACTTCTCAGAGGAAACCAAGGCTATATGGGGAGCATATCAGCTTTCCCATGAAGCATCTTCATGGTGAGACAAATTTGTAAGGCTGAGTTAAATATTGATGAAACTAACATCACTTGGGATCAATTTAAAAGTTATTTTAGGCAACGATGGCTGCCACAACTCTACTATGATCAGAAAATGACTGAATTTCAGAACTTAGCTCAAGGAAAGCTAATCAGAACTGAGTATTGGGAACGGTTCATGAAACTCCTCAAGTATGTACCTCAATATCAAACTGATGAGAAGTTCAGGATACAAAAATTCATTATGGGATTGAATCCCATTATTGGGGGAGAAGTTGATGTTCACAACCCAACCACTATGGAAGGGGTTGTTGAAAATCCATAAGGCAGGAACAAAAATTAAAGGCTATTTTTGCTCATAAGGAGGAAGTAAGGAAGAAAGTTCCAAACCCCTCTTCAACTTCTCTTGCACCTAAGAAGGGACCATGGAAGAAGTTTGGTAATAAAAGTAAATTTTCAGCTGATAATAATAAGAAAACAACAACGAATAAGACTACTGGAAATGCACAGGAAATTTTTGCCAAGAATAATAATAATGGACAGAAGCCCTATGGAGGTTAGAATAATAACTTTAAGATTGGAAATAATTCCGAGTCTAGAAAGGGACCTGAAGGAGGCTGTTATAATTGCAGCAAGGATCGTTATGTAAATTAATGTCCTTTGAAGAAGGATGATCATAATCAACAGCACAAGATACATGCTATAGTAGCTGACAAGCAAGTTGAAAAACAAGCTACACCTATAGAAGTTCTTGGTAAGTTATTTAGTATACCTGTAACTATTATTTTTGATACGGGAGATACTAAATGTTTTATTTCTAGTAAAATTTCTTCGAAACTTAAAAGAAAAGCTGGAAAAATGGATAAATCATGGACTGTACATTATGGTAATAATGTTGTTCATATGGTTAGTATGTGTCTTTTTGGAGCAATCCTTGATTTACCTAAATTTTCCACAGAGGTTGATCTTTATGTTGCACCTTTAGGGTCTTATGATGTAATCATAGGTGTTAATTGGTTAGCAGAACATAAGGCTAAAGTGGACTATTTTGAAAAATGCATTAGTTGTTTAGATGACCTATAGAAAACAACAGAGATTCAGGGTGTGAAACGTGACATTTCCATTAGAAACCGTCACTATATAACTTAAGAAGGCCAAAAATAAAGGATGTACCTTATATGCAGAAAATTTTAGAAACTACAGAGGAAAACAACAATTTCATGGATCGATACCACTATTACTAGACTTTGGTGATGTATTTATGAAAGAATTGCTAGGTCTTCCCCTAAAAGTGGAATTTGATTTCATGATTGAGATCAAGCTTAGAACTCGAACCTATATCTAAGGCACCGTATCGAATGACTACTATAGAATTAGTAGAGCTTAAGGCTCAATTGCAAGAACTTTTGTCTAAGGGTTTGATTAGACCAAGTGTTTCACCTTGGGGAGCACCAGTGATTTTTGTGAAAAAGAAATATGGAACACTTAGATTGTGCATTGATTACAGAATGTTAAACAAAGTGAAAATTAAGAATAGATATCCACTTCCTAGGATTGATGATTTATTTGATCAAATGCGTGGAGCATCGATATACTCCAAGATAGATCTTCGATCTGGGTATCATCAATTACGAATTAAGGATGAGGATATTCATAAAACAACTTTTAGAATAAGGTATGTACATTATGAGTTTACAGTTTTACCTTTTGGATTAACTAATGCACTTGCAACATTTATGAATTTAATGATTAATATCTTTCAAGAAGTGCTCATATTCTTGGATGACATTCTCATATATTCTAAAAGCATAGAAGAGCATCATGAACATTTGAAAATAGTTTTGGAAATTTTGAGAAAGAGACAATTGTTTGGTAAGCTATCCAAATGTTCCTTCTACGACACAAAAGTGCACTATTTGGGTCATGTAATAAGTAAGGATGGAATTGATGTCGATCCTTCTAAAATTGTAGCTATAACAGAATGGTCTCGTACCAAAGAATGTACATGAAGTTAGAAGCTTCATGGGACTTGCTAGATATTATAGGAAATTTGTAAAAGACTTTTCTAAGATATTTGCACCAATAACTTCCTTATGAAGTAATATAAAAAGTTTGTTTGGAGTGAGAAATGTGAAATTGCATTTAAAACCTTAAAGGGATAGTTAACTTCAGCACCTATTCTTGTAGTACCAAATCCCGATGGAGAATTTATGGTGGTAACTGATGCATCCGATGAAGGTCTAGAAGGTATTTTGTTACAAAGTGGTCATGTTATAGCATACGAAAGTAGAAAAATTAAGTTACATGAGTTGAATTATACTCCACATGATTTAGAGCTTGCTGCCATTGTTCATGCACTTCAAGTTTGGAGGCATTATCTACTTGGTAAACCATTTGAGTTGAAAATTGATCATCTTGGGCTGAAGTACATTTTAACTCAGCCAAATCTGAATGCAAGATAGTGAAGATGGTTAGATTTTTTATCTTAATATGATTTTGACATAAGTTATATAAAGGGTAAAGAAAATAGAGTGGCTGATGCTCTAAGTCGTAGGAAGCACATTTCTGCTCTTATAACACTAAGAACTCAGTTTAAGGATGAAGTAAAAAGTGTTATGGAATTTGATTCTTATTTTCAACAAGTAAAAGTAGCACTTGTTGTAGATTTGAATGATTCGAGGTATAAAGGTTTTCACTTTGATCAAGAAGGAATCTTACGATTTGAAAACAAAGTCTATGTACCTTTGCTTAATGGTTTGAGAAAGAAATTGTTAGCTGAATTTCATAATTCACCTTTTCTAGACACCCTGGCATTACAAAGATGCTTGTTGATATAAAACAACAATATTTCTGGAAAGGAATGAAAAAAGATGTTATTGATTTTGTGACACACTATCTTGAATGTCAACGCGTAAAAGCGGAACATATGCACCCAACCAGTTTATTGTATCCTCATAGCATACCACAGTATAAATGACAAGTAATAAGCATGGATTTTGTACAAGGGTTGCCTATGTCAAGAAATAAACATGATGTTATTTTGGTAGTTGTTGATAAACTAACAAAGGTAGCTCATTTTATTGTTGGAAATCTGAAGGATGATTCTCCTGTTTTGGCTAAAAGATTTGTACATGAAATTTTCAGATTACATGGAGTACCTGAATTAATCATATCTGATAGAGATCCTAGAATGACATCAATATTTTGGCAAACACTTAATGTAGCTCTAGGAACTAAGTTAAATTTCAGTTCTGTGTATCACCTAGAAATAGATGGACAGACTGAAAGAGTAAATCAAGTTTTAGAAGATATGTTACGGATGTATTATATGGATCAACAAAGTATAAGTGGGAAGAATATCTTCCATTAGTTGAATTTGCTTACAATAATACATATCATGCTTCTCTTAAGATGACACCTTTCGAGGCACTTTATGGGAGAAAATGTAGAACCCCTGTTAGTTGGGATAGCATGGAGGATAGAGAAGTAATTGGACCTAAAATCCTTATGGAAATGGAACAAGTTAAGTTGATTTGTGAACACTTGAAAGAAGTAGCAGATAGGCAAATGAGTTACACTGACTTGAAGAGAGTTGATAGAAAATTTAAACTTGGTGAGAAATTCTTTCTTCGGGTTAAACTGAAAAAGAGTTCTATAACTTTTGGCAAGGCTTCCAAGTTATCA